>CAJGYO010000005.1:22763886-23363886 GCA_904845875.1 Miscanthus lutarioriparius | reverse complement strand
GCACCGGCTCCAACTCGAAAGGCGTCGACATCCTTTTCTCACGGTGGTGAAGCTTTAAGTGAGAACCTCGCTCTGATACCAAATGAAAGGACCTAGGATGCCGCCTAGAGGGGGGTGAATAGGCGTTTCTGAAAATTAACACATTTAAATGCGGAAACAATTAGAAAAGGGACTCCAAATTAAGAGTAATACCACCCCTCACAAGTTAGCCACAGTGTAAACAGGATATATAAGAATATATCTAGAAGCTATAACCCTACAACATAAAGTTAGAACAGAGAATAAATATTTTCAGCACAGAGCTCTAATACCGGACGTGTTCGGTATGAATACCGGACGTGTCTGGTATACACGATTTCTGCAGATCAGCCCCGAACTTGCTACTTTTGATTTCTATTTTCAAACTAAAATGTAGGCACCTAGTAGAGATGACAATAAACACAGAGAACATGCACAAGAGCTGGAGCAACACAAATATCAAATGAAATGCGAATTGAGACACGATATTTGTTTTACCAAAGTTCGGACTCGTTCGAGTCCTACTCTCCGTTGAGGGGGCTGCGGGCAACTAGGCGAAGGTCAGCCCTTGAGGGTACCACGAAGGTCACTCTAGCCAGAGTCTTTTCCAACTTCTTTTCCTGCTTCCACTAGTTGATTCCGAGGCGACGGAATCGACCGTTACAAATTTTCTGAGGCACACCACAATCTCTTGGGTGCTCTTCGGTGACGCCTAACCATCTAGGACCAAAGAATCCAAGAGTAACAAATGCGAATCATGAGATTGACAATATGCACAAGTGCTCAAGTGGTTGGATTGCTCTCTTTTTGAATTTCACTCAACCCACAATTTGATTTGGCAAATTTGATCAATTACTCACTAAGAGAGGGTTGGGAGAGTTGACAAGGCTCAAAAACGTGTGTGTATATCAGCAGAATCAGTAGCCTCCAAAGGTGGAGGCTTACCGGACACGTCCGATATAACTTACACTGCCCCCACGATAACTAAGTTACAGTGACAAAGTGAGGCGTCGGAACTCCTGATGAATGCCGGAACTCCCAACCGTCGGAACTCCCGACTCACGTCGAAGCTCCCGACCCTCAGCATATTTGAAAACCATATAACTGAGTTAAAGTATGTGAGGTGTTGGAACTCCCGACTCATGCCGGAACTTTCGACCGTCGAAACTCCCGACACATGTCGGAACTCCCGACCTTCAAGACTTTTGAAATCTAGCCGTTGGCTTCTGGCCGTCTATACCGGACACGTCTGGTATGAATACCGGACACGTCCGGTATGATCAGGACAATGAACCCTCTAAGTCAGTTAATCGCGAAACATCAGAACTCCCGACCTATGCCGGAACTCCCGACGAACCAACCCGAGAACAATAATAATTTTATCGTGGCTTGACACATACCGGACACGTCCGGTATGGTATTGCCAGACCAGCAAAACACAAGTTAGCTCTTTTGTCTCTCAAACACTCAAAACTCACATGGGTTATCTTGAGCACTTATGAAACATTATCTATCAACATGATGCATTCCTCTTAATAGTACGACATTCCTATTAACTCAAATTTAAAAGTACAACGAATTTAAACCTTTTGAGTTGATCTCTTTCAACCGAAACTATGTATTCCAATCTTCATCAAGTGAGGGTGCTAACATGTCAACTTTGATCTTTTTCACTTGAACATAGCCATCTTGATCACGTGACTTGATTCCATTCATCAAATATGAATAACTCCAAATGCATCATCAAGTCACTTCAAACACTTTGTTCAATATAGATTTGATCCTCCATATCAATATGACCATCGTAGCTTGATTAGTACCTCAACTAAATGCAAGTACTTCCTTCTTCACCCTAGCTAGGTTCTTCGGCCACCAAGCCATCGCTTGCCCTTCACCCTTGCTTAGTACCTCGAAGCCTTTCCTTGCTATCTTCACCATCTCAAGCCATCAAGTCACATCTTGTGTTGAATCATCCATTCATTTGTATATTTATCTTTTTCATTTTAATTTAGCAAGCTTCAAATATGAGACCATTCCATATGCAATCCCTCATGTCTCATTAATTAATTCTTACGAGCTTGCTTTCACATAGTACAAGAAATCCCACAATAAATAAGCCTTTGTATGAATTCTATTTGCATTGTTGTCTTGTGCTTGAATTAGATTGTTTATACAACAACACATCATTTTGACTTTCATTAAGTACCGGTGAGATAACCTATTACCTGTCCACACTTAGCAAACGGGTTAGACCTTTAATCACGTTGTCATTCAATCATCCAAAACCCACTAAAGGCTAGATGCACTTTCACTCTCCAATAGGGCAATCATCACCAGAATCAAGAGCCCTTGCCATCTCATATGGCTCCGAATCATGCATAATTTCAACACTATTGGAGCCACATAATCCATCTCCAAAGTGCACTTGCGCAGCAACAGGGGGCACATTCACATTCTCAGGAATGTCTCCTACAACATAAGTAGAGAAATGAGGAAAGAATGAAAGAAATTAATGTAAGGAAGGGGGTAAGCTCCCAATAAGCATGCGGTTAAGGCACTTACTCGGATGATTCTGTGTCAAAGGGATCTCATGAGGAGGATCTGCCACAACAACATGAGTCTAACAAGCATCTCCAACTACCGCATTGGGGGCAGATTGAGCATCGGGAATCATAGGTGCAATCTCCACATCCATATCAGGTTCTAGGACAGGAGGGTTGATGTGTGCCTGCTGACCCATTGGTGGGGAAAACCCATGAGGGATGGGATCAACTAACACCCGACGCACAACCACGTCTAAACATTGCAGCTGACTCTTCATAGCCGATCTCATATAGTTCTCCCACTGATCTGCACAACCAATTGGGATCATTCGCCTAAGAATGTTGGGAGGAGAACCTAGGTACAATACACCATCAACTGCAATGCCATCATCTCCAAGGCAATACAGCTCCTCTCGAGCCCGTGCAAGCATCTCACTAAATGAAGGCCTATCATTGAATAGCATGTAACACCTCTGGTGTTTTAAACACTAAAATATGCCATGTCATCATATGCATTGCACATCATCCTTGTGCTAGTGAAAACTTTGATATGCATTCACTAAAACAAGTTTACTTTTATGATTATATGTGTTGACTTGTATGGGATGAATCAAGTTCATAAACTTAGTATTAAATTGGAATTCCAAAACCCTAATTTCCAGCATTTAAATACTACCCTGGAAAACCTAATTCAAAATCTAAGCACATTTTGGGGTTGGGCCTAAAAGGAAAAGTGTATAGCTTGTCAATGTGTACAAAGTTGGTTTTTAGAGTTTTCAAAGTTGTTATATAAAATTTAAAGTAATTTGAAAGGGGATAAATTCTTAAAGTGCCCCCTTTTGATTTTAAACTTGCATTTTTAAATGTAGACCGAATTAGAGTATAGTTATTAAAGCAAAGTTGTAGAGCTTTGAATTTGGAGCAACTTTTATTTTTAGAGATTTTTTAGTTACCATACAAATTTGAAAGTAATTTGAAAAATGGATCGAGTGGCAATTCGGTAAATATAGCGAACAGTGCAAGCAGGCAGCTCTCGCCGTCAACCAGCTTCCACCGGCTTCCAGGCGTGTCCGCGAGCACCACCTCCTGCTTCGACGTTTCCGCGTTGCCGTAACGTGTCGAGCGCACCTGTTCCGCCACACTTCGCTCGCCTGATAAGCTCCCTCCTGTTGCCCTCTCCTTCATCTGTTTTCCCATCACCGCCGCCCAGTTTTGCTCGCCGGCAAAAATTCGCTGTCGATAAAGCTCCACCGTCCAATAGCTCTCTCCACCAGTTTCGCCTTGCCCCTGCGCCTCGATTGAGCCCAGCCTAGCTACTGCTACCGGCCGAGATCGCCTAGTATGCCGGAACACCACCGTCGATGCCAGCTTGCGCCGCCGTATCTGCCTTGATCGCCGACAAGCTTCTCTGTTGCTCCTACGGGTCAACCTTCAGCTCGAGCAAGTTTGGGGTGAGCTACTGAGTCTTCCCAAGCCTTTAGTTTAACCGCTAATGGTCTTACTTCGCCGGCGTAACGTAGCCTTACCGCCGTGGCCGCCATGGCCGGCGTCGAGCTCGGTTTGAGCCGTTACTGGTTCAATTAATACCACCACTAGGTGCGCCTTGCCGTGGAGATCACGCCGGTACCTCGGTCGTGGTCGGAGACCTCGCCGGCGGCGAGAAATCGCCGGTCAAAGCACCGGTCGTCGCCGTCGCCCACGGGGGTACTGTGTCGACATGGGTGACCCACATGTCAGTGACAGCGTGTGAGAGAGAGAGTCAAACAGTGTGTTTTCGGTTTATTCTTTTTCCAGAAATAAGTAAAATGACCAGTTATTTGTTTATTTTGTGTAGAAATAAATAGAGCTCCAAAAATTATGAAAATTTTTGTGTGGCTTCTTTGAGATGTGAACTATTTAGGAAAAATATTAAATGTTACTTTTCAGTACTTTTTGAATGTGATAAAAATTGCTCAAATTAATTAATAAATGGGATTCCATGATTTTTCTATGCTTAAATAATTATCCAAAAATTATGAAAATTGTTTTTCCACTTAGTTATCATGTGATGAGCATTCCCAAAAATTTGGAGCTCATTTGGGAAAAGTTGATTTATATCATAATGTTGAATTAATTAATTAATTAATTAATTAAAACAAATATTAAACCTTAATGACTTAGGTTTTGTTTGAATTTGAGATTGAGTGATGACCTTGGGTCATTAGCATAAAATGATCGTTGGCACTTTAAGTAAGTGTTTGAGTTTATGATCAAGTTATGATTAAGAAATGTTAATTAGTATAACCTCACTAAAGTCATTAGTGTAATCTAAGTAAACCCTAGAGAAGGTTTAGTTAGTTGTTAGTTTGTAACTATACCGTGAAGGAAAGTTGTATTCAAGTTATTAACTTTTGCATCCATAGTCAAGCATCATGTTTTATATCTCACATCATATTAAATATGGCATTGTTACTACGTGTAGTGAACGAAAGTGAGAACTTGGAAGTCAACCAAGTTGTTGAGGAAGTCAACCCACCAGTTGAGGTCGGGTTTGATATCCGTGGAACATCTCTGGAACCTGACTTTTCCGACAATCAAGGCAAGCCCCGGATGCATTTAAACTTACCTTGTGTTTTATAAATTTATATCACTTTTATTATTAATTTTGCATTAAGTGATTAGGAGTTGAGTGGAAACCTAATTGGTGCATTACCAACCTTGTTTTCCATATCAACCTTGTTACCAGCTTCAATTCGAGAATGCCTAATTATGCTTAGCTATGCTTAGACCGATAAAAGTCGGGTGATTACCTGTCACCTGTGAGATATAAATGGATTTTTAGATACGATTGGTTATTTATGTTATCATGAGATATAATCATGTGGAGTAATAAATCTAGACCGAACGGACTCGGTGTATGAGAGCCACAAGACATGGATGTCTTGTGAGTGGGTTCTTTCCGCCTGTGTCGATTAAGAATCGTCCATTGTTGAATTGCATGAGGTGAGACTTTGTAGTACTGGCCACATACTCCGGTAAGCCTTAACTCGGCTATTCTATTACGAGAATGGCTACTCGCGCACTGGGAGTGGAGAGATGGCGAGAGTAGCGTGTACCCACGTGGCAATAGGCTGGATTGGTGGAGTACTATGCTCTCGGATGGCGTGGACCCGTTCTTGTTTTAGAGAATCTAAGGGTAGGTTGGTATATGTAGGTCAGGAACCTGCATATGTCGTGTGGTTGGAAATCCCCAGCTGGGTTATAATCGGTTCGAATCGTCGTTGCTCCTTGGTTATGGAGACTCAACTCACTGTTCATCATCGTAGTTAACAAATGGAACTTGAGTAGGATTTGAGAAAGAGTTTGATATGAAGTTCATGATCTTAATATGGATCATGTCAGCTTTATATATGGTCTGTATGAAGATTTAAATGTTGAAAGAAAGAATCTTGTTAGAGAGCTTTTACGTAAAAGAACTTTAATTCTTGCTAAAGCCTTACCTTGAATCCCCGATCCTGCATTCCTGAGTCTTCCCCGTTTTTACATTAGTTAAGTCTTGTTGAGTACTTTTATACTCAGGGTTCTTTAACCCTTGTTGTAGGTGAGCCTCATGAGCAGGTCTGCTTTGGACCGTGCTGCATGACGGTTGTTCAAATCGAAGATGACATGTAAATGTGTGGCCCTTGGGTAGGGCACTTTAATTATGTGTTTTGTTTTATGTTACTAATGCTACTCCACTACTATGGTTTGTAATAATAATCGTACTTGGTTTGTAAGATTTGAAACAACTATTTTGTAACTAAGTTACTGCAAGACTTCCACTATTTTACTCTAATGTAAATTAATAAATAAACTATTGTAATACTGTAATGACTCTGTAATGGATCCTGCTCGGAAGAAATTGTGGATGATTCGGGTTTACCGAGGACACCCGACAGACTTCTTAAGTTACCGGAAACATATGCATAGTCGTCAGAGGTCTTTGGACATTGACAGGTGCATGTGGGCCCTATAATTTAGGAGGTTCTACCACAGACTGGTATCAGAGCGACCATTACAAAGATTTTGTAGTATTGTTTTACAAAAACTTCAAAATGATTTGGGGTAAATAAATTTAACATGTTAACTTGGTCCAAATTGTTTCCGACTTATCTTAATTCATTCTCATAATTCCTTATTTCATTAAAAAGGCTTTATATGGTGGAGTAGTAATCTTATTATGCCCTATATAATAAGAACTATTGTTTATGTACCATAGGAGCTTTGATGTTTAAGTTTCGTAAGGACGATTCATGCATCATGATTAATCCATTTGTTAATTACTTTCCCTCTTAGTTTGGGTGGAGTAGTATAAATTCCATTCTTGCTGCTATTTAGACTTTTCTCAGTTTTTCTTACTGTTATTAAATCTTGCTTTCTACAGTATGGCTCGTACCAAGATAACGCCCTATAAGTCCGTTGGACCCAAAGGAGTTCCTCGTCACCAGCTTGCCCCTAGGAGTGATGGTGCTAGCAGCAACAGCTTTAGGCCTGATCCCTAGGCTGAGGTACAGAGGCTTCCGGCAGAGTTAGCACAGGCTACTAGAGATAGGGCCTTGGATGCCATCCAAGTGGGCGAGTTACAGGATCAATTGAGGCGTCTCACCGCCACTCATAAGAACTGTGAGCGTATGTTAGTTCGTATGGTGGAAGGAAGAAATGAGGCTTGGCATAGAGAAGATATAGCTAGAGCCCGAGTTCATGAGTTAGAGTTCTATGTAGAAGACTTAGAAGAATATTATATCAATCTGCATGAAGAAGTCCATAGGCTGAACAATCTCCTGAATCCAAATTATGAACCTCAAGCAGATGCAATGGACCCAGGTGTCATCATAGTAGATGATGATGAACCTAAAGAGGAAGTGAAAGAAGAAGAGGATCCAGAAGAAGTAGTGGTGGTCAATGAAAGTGATGATGAAGGCGGAAATGTTTCTGGAATGGATACCGATCATGAGGTTTGATGTGATCGAGGAGAAGAGTAGAGTTGTAATATAGTGAGTTCTAGTCAAGTTGGGTAGTCTTGCTTAAGTGCAGACTTGTGTATAAATAAGTGAACCCAATGTAATGTGTTTGTAGTAAGCTCTTTTAATAGTTCAATAAATGTTTGTGAGTAAACTTTGGTTTGTCATGAACAGATGAGGGTGGTGTTCCTGATCCACCACCAGTTCCGCCAACTTTGGCTGATGCTATCGCGACACTGGTCCATGTGACCGTAGATAATGCTCGGTTGCTTCGGGAGTTAGCTCAAAGCAATCAAAATATGATGCAAGGGAATTGTGGTCGTAATCATCTAAGGCAAGAAGCTACGTATGTTGACTTCATGGATACACGACCACCAGTATTTTCTAAGGCTGATGAACCACTCGAAGCTGATGATTGGCTCCGTACCATAGAGCAGAAGTTCGACCTCATTCCATGCACTGAGTTCCAGAAGCCTATTTTTGCTGCCCAACAGCTTAGAGGTGCAGTAGGTGCTTGGTGGGCGAATCTTGTAGCCATGCAACGAGCCGGTACTCGGTTAACTTGGGCCGAGTTCCGCACTGCTTTCCGTGCCCATTATATTTCAGATGGAGTTATGGCCATGAAGCTTGATGAGTTTCTTGCTTTGAAGCAAGGTGATCAAATAGTCATGCAGTATGTGGGCAAGTTCAATCACCTTTCACAGTATGCACCTGAGCATGTTAACACAGATGCCAAGAAGAAGAAGTGGTTCATGCGTGGTCTTAATATCAAACTTCAGACCATGATAACTACCTGCACAAATGTCATGTATCATGAGGCAGTTAACATTGCTATTGCTTCAGAGGAGAAATATTGGCAGCATAAGGAAATTAAGAAGAAAAAGAGCGTGTCATATGGGTCTTTCGGTGGCAATCAAAAGAGACAGAAGATAATTTATCATCCGGTGAATCACTACCATCCTCCTTATCGTCCGCTGCAGTTCCAAGCCAGGCAACGACCAAATGTCCATCCTGCCATAACTTACCCGAACTCACAACAGACAAATGTTCCTGGTGTTCGTGCTCCAACACCCCAAGGCCATAATTATCCATGTTTCAATTGTGGGAAGTCAGGTCATTTCTCTAGGGAATGTCCATATCCTAAGCAGTATAATCCAAATTTTTAGAAGGCTCCCAGAAATCAAATATAAGGTCAAGCTCAGGACAAGAACAATAACCAAAATGCTCAGAAGGGCAGAAATGAAAAGAAGGCGGGGTGGGTTTTCTATACTCAAGCTAGGGAGATTCCAGAAGGGGAACCCGTGATGCTGGGTATGTTTCCTGTCGCTGATCATCCTGCAGTTATGCTTTTCAATTCTGGTGCATCTCATACATTCATCAATAGAACCTTTGTCATAAATCATGAAATTCCAATTTGAGAAACAAAGGAAAATTTCTATATACAGTCATCCGGGGGACGTCTGTGTACTAAGGAAATGGTGTACCAGGTACCCATAAACCTGGGTGGGCACATTTTTCCACCACCATGATTATTTTAAAAGATCAGGATATAGATGTGATCCTGGGGATGAACTGGATTCATCGGCATAAAGCTGTTGTAGATACTTTGAATAGGACAATAAGGTTGAGTTTGCCAGACATTAATTCTCAGCTTCTTGTCCAACTTCCAATCTTAAAGAGATCAGTGGAAAAAGTTTGTGCAACTTCTGTCAAAGAGATTAGAGGTGTCACTGTAGTTCGTGAATTTTTAGATGTTTTTCCCAAAGATTTACCCAGTCTACCACCTGATAGAGATGTTCAGTTTGGAATAGATCTAAAGCCTGGAACAGCTTCGATCTCTAGAAGAGCTTATAGGAAGCCTCCCAAGGAATTAGTTGAGTTGAAGACTCAATTGCAAGAGTTGATTGATAAAGGTTTTATCCAACCTAGTTCATCACCTTGGGGATGTCCTGCAATTTTTGTGAAAAAGAAAGATGAGACCCTGAGATTGTGTGTTGACTATCGTCCATTGAATGAAGTGACAATTAAAAATAAATATCCCTTACCTCGGATAGATTTACTTTTTGATCAACTGGCTGGAGCCAAGGTTTTCTCCAAGATTGATTTGAGGTCAGGTTATCATCAAATCAAAATTAAGCCTGAAGATATTCCCAAAACGGTATTTACCACCAGATATGGATTATATGAATACCTAGTAATGTCTTTTGGTTTGACGAATGCCCCAGCTCACTTCATGTATCTGATGAATTCAGTGTTCATGCCTGAGCTGGATAAGTTTGTAGTGGTCTTCATTGATGACATCTTAATATATTCCAAGAACAAGAAAGAACATGCTGAACATCTTAGAGTTGTTCTAACACGCCTAAGTGAACATCAGTTATATGCCAAGTTCAGTAAGTGTGACTTCTGGCTAAAGAAAGTATAGTTTTTAGGGCATGTCTTGTCAACTGAAGGAGTTGCGGTAGATCCAAGCAAAGTTAAGGATATACTAGATTGGAAACCACCAACCACTGTTCATCAGGTTTGAAGTTTTCTTAGAATGGCGGGTTATTACCGTCGTTTTATTCCAGATTTCTCTAGAGTATCCAAGTCCATCACTGGATTGTTGAAAAACCAAGCTAAGTTTGTCTGGTCACTTAACTGTGAAGAAGCTTTCCAGACTTTGAAGAGATTTTTAACCACTGCACCAGTGTTAGCACAGCCAGATATTGAGAAGCCGTTCGACGTTTATTGTGATGCTTCTGGTATTGGTATTGGATGTGTATTGATGGAGGAAGGTCGAGTCATCGCCTATGCTTCCAAACAACTTAAGCGACATGAAGAACATTATCCAACTCATGATCTGGAGTTAGCAGCAGTTGTCCATGCTTTGAAGATTTAGCGGCATTATCTTCTTGGTAATACTTGTCATATTTATACAGATCACAAGAGTTTAAAGTATATCTTTACTCAATCAGAATTGAACATGGGGCAAAGAAGATGGTTGGAATTGATTAAAGATTATGACTTAGAGGTGCATTACCACCCTGGTAAGGCAAATGTGGTTGCAGATGCACTCAGTCGTAAGAGTCATTGCAATTGCATGACCGTGAAGACAATGGATCTAACTTTTTGTCATGAGATGGAAAAGTTGAATATAGAGATAATTCAACAAGGTAGTTTGACCAATATAACTGTTGAATCAACTATTCGAGACCAAATTATTGCCGCTCAAAAAGAAAACAAGTGTATAGCCCATATCAAAGAAAGAGTCAGGAATGGAAAAGCGGCATGCTTCAGAATAGATGATGCAGGTGTGCTATGGTTTACGAATCGCCTAGTGGTACCAAAGGTCCCTGAGTTGCGACAGTCGATTCTTGAAGAGGCACATACCACCAGGTTCTCTATTCATCCGGGAAGTAATAAAATGTGCCATGACTTGAAACAGAGATTCTGGTAGACCAAAATGAAGATAGAGATTGCTCGATATATAGACAAGTGTGATACTTGTCAAAAAGTAAAAGCTATACATTTGAAGTCCGCTGGAGAGTTACAGCCATTGCCTATTCCAGCTTGGAAGTGGGAGGATATTAGTATTGACTTTATCGCCGGTCTACCCAAGACATCAAAAGGTTTTGACTCAATATGGGTTATTGTAGATCGACTAACTAAGTCAGCATATTTTCTTCCAATCAAGTGTATATATCCCACTATCCAATATGCCAAGTTGTATTTAGCATGAATCGTGAGGTTACATGGTGTACCAAACACCATTGTGTTGGATAGAGGTACACAGTTTGTCTCCAACTTTTAGAAACATTTGCATGCTTCGTTGGGTACCAAACTTCTGCATAGTACCGCTTATCATCTATAGACTGATGGTCAGACTGAAAGGGTAAATCAAGTACTTGAAGATATGTTAAGGTGTTGTGTCCTTAACTATTCCAATAAGTGGGAAGAATGTTTGCCTTTGGCTGAGTTCTTATACAACAATAGTTATCAAGAGAGCATTAAGATAGCTCCATTTGAAGCACTCTATGGTCGTAGGTGTAGAACCTCTCTAAATTGGTCCGAACCCGGGGAAAGATGGTTCTTTAGAGTTGACCTTGTGAAAGAAACAGAAGAGAAGGTTATGCAGATACAAAATAATTTGAAGATAGCTTAGTCCCGACAAAAGAGTTATGCAGATAAACGATGTCGACCATTGGTGTTTAACAAGGGAGATTATGTATATCTGAAGGTATCACCAATGAAGGGAGTCAACCGTTTCGGTGTTAAAGGCAAGTTGGCACCTCGGTATATTGGACCATTTCAAATTTTGGAGAGGTGTGGAAAGGTGGCATATCGCTTGAAGTTACCGGAACATCTCTCAGCTGTACACGATGTGTTCCATGTTTCCCAATTAAAGAAATGTCTTCAAGTGCCTGATCAAAATATTGATATTGAAGGAGTTGAACTTGAACCTAATTTGACCTATTCTGAATATCCTATCCGAGTTCTGGATCAGAAAAACCGTGTCACTAGAAGGAGGACAATCAAGTTCTACAAGATATAATGGAATCAACATTCCAAAGAAGAAGGTACTTGAGAATCTGAAGATTACTTGCTAGAACAGTTTCCGGAGTTCCTTGCTTCTATATAAAATACTATTAGTTGTACTCTGTCTTTACGAACCATGTTTTATGAAAGGACCTTAGCTGTTTTATGGTCAAGTTTAGAATGTTTTTGCTTGACACATTTCCTTTTCCATTACTTTATCCTAGGACTTTAAATCTCGGGACGAGATTTCTTTTAGGGGGAAAGGTTGTAACACCTCTGGTGTTTTAAACACTAAAATATGCCATGTCATCATATGCATTGCACATCATCCTTGTGTTAGTGAAAACTTTGATATGCATTCACTAAAACAAGTTTACTTTTATTATTATATGTGTTGACTTGTATGGGATGAATCAAGTTCATAAACATAGTATTAAATTGGAATTCCAAAACCCTAATTTCCAGCATTTAAATACTACCCTGGAAAACCTAATTCAAAATCTAAGCACATTTTGGGGTTGGGCCTAAAAGGAAAAGTGTAGAGCTTGTCAATGTGTACAAAGTTGGTTTTTAGAGTTTTCAAAGCTGTTATATAATTTGAAAGGGGACAAATTTTTAAAGTGCCCCTTTTTGATTTTAAACTTGCATTTTTAAATGTAGACCTAATTAGAGTATGATTATTAAAGCAAAGTTGTAGAACTTTGAATTTGGAGCAACTTTTATTTTTGGAGATTTTTGAGTTACGATACAAATTTGAAAGTAATTTGAAAAATAGATCGAGTGGCAATTCGGTAAATATAGCGAACAGTGCAAGCAGGCAACTGTCGCCGCCGGCCAGCTTCCACCGGCTTCCACGCTTGTCCGCGAGCGCCACCTCCTGCTTCGACGTGTCCGCGTTGCCGTAACGTGTTGAGCGCACCTGTTCTACCGCTCTCCGCTCGCTTGATAAGCTCCCTCCCGTCGCCCTCTCCTTCCTCTGTTTTCCCATCACCGCCGCCCAGTTTTGCTCGCCGGCAAAAATTCACCGTCGCTAAAGCTCCACCATCCAAAAGCTCTCTCCGCCAGTTTCGCCTTGCCCCTATGCCTCGATTGAGCCCAGCCTAGCTACTGCTACCGGCCGGGATCGCCTAGTATGCTAGAACACCGCCATCGACGCCAGCTTGCGCCGCCATATCTGCCTTGATCGCCGACAAGCTTCTCTGTTGCTCCTCCGGGTCAACCTTTAGCTCGAGCGAGTTTGGGGTGAGCTACTGAGTCTTCCCAAGCCTTTAGTTTAACCGCTAACGGTCTTACTTCACCGGCGTAACGCAGCCGCGCCGCCGTGGCCGCCATGGCCGGCGTCGAGCTCGGTTTGAGCCGTTACTGGTTCAATTAATACCACCACTAGGTGCGCCATGCCGTGGAGATCATGCCGGTTCCTTGGTCATGGTCGGAGACCTCGCCAGCGGCGAGAAATCACCGGTCAAAGCGCCGGTCGTTGCTGTCGCCCGCGGGGGTACTATGCCGACATGGGTGACCCACATGTCAGTGACAGCGTGTGAGAGAGAGAGTGAAACAGTGTGTTTTCGGTTTATTCTTTTTCCAGAAATAACTAAAATGACCAGTTATTTGTTTATTTTGTGTAGAAATAAATAGAGCTCCAAAAATTATGAAAATTTTTGTGTGACTTCTTTGAGATGTGAAATATTTAGGAAAAATATTAAATGTTACCTTTCAGTACTTTTTGAATGTGATAAAAATTGCTCAAATTAATTAATAAATGGGATTTCATGATTTTTCTAGGCTTAAATAATTATCCAAAAATTATGAAAATTGTTTTTCCACTTAGTTATCATGTGATGAGCATTCCCAAAAATTTGGAGCTCATTTGGGAAAAGTTGATTTATATCATAATGTTGAATTAATTAATTAATTAATTAAAACAAATAGTAAACCTTAATGACTTAGGTCTTGTTTGAATTTGGGATTGAGTCATAACCTTGGGTCATTAACATAAAATGATCCTTGGCACTTTAAGTAAGTGTTTGAGTTTATGATCAAGTTGTGATTAAGAAATGTTAATTAGTATAACCTCACTAAAGTCATTAGTGTAATCTAAGTAAACCCTAGAGAAGGTTTAGTTAGTTGTTAGTTTGTAACTATATCGTGAAGGAAAGTTATATTCAAGTTATTAACTTTTGCATCCATAGTCAAGCATCATATTTTATATCTCGCATCATATTAAACATGACATTGTTACTACGTGTAGTGAACGAAAGTGAGAACTTGGTAGTCAACCAAGTTGTTGAGGAAGTCAACCCACCGATTGAGGTCAGGTTTGATATCTGTGGAACATCTCCGGAACCTGACTTTTCCGACAATCAAGGCAAGCCCCGAATGCATTTAAACCTACCTTGTGTTTTATAAATTTATATCACTTTTATTATTAATTTTGCATTAAGTGATTAGGAGTTGAGTGGAAACCTAATTGGTGCATTACCAACCTTGTTTTTTCATATCAACCTTGTTACTAGCTTCAATTCGAGAATGCCTAATTATGCTTAGCCATGCTTAGACCGATAAAAGTCGGGTGATTACCTATCACCTATGAGATATAAATGGATTTTTGGATACGATTGGTTATTTATGTTATCATGAGATATAATCATGTATAGTAATAAATCTAGACCGGGCGGACTCGGTTTATGAGAGCCACAAGACACATGTCTTGTGAGCGGGTTCTTTCCGCCTGTGTCGATTAAGAATCGTCCGTTGTTGAATTACATGCGGTGAGACTTTGTAGTACTAGCCACATACTCCGGTAAGCCTTAACTCGGCTATTCTATTACGAGAATGGCTACTTGCGCACTGAGAGTGGAGAGATGGCGAGAGTAGTGTATACCCACGTGGCAATGGGCTGGATTGGTGGAGTACTATGCTCTCGGGTGGCGCGGACCCGTTCTTGTTTTAGAGAATCTGAGGGTAGGTTGGTATATGTAGGTCAGGAACCTGCATATGTCGTGTGGTTGGGAATCCCCAGCTGGGTTATAATCGGTTCGAATCGTCGTTGCTCCTCGGTTATGGAGACTCAACTCATTGTTCATCATCGTAGTTAACAAATGGAACTTGAGTAGGATTTGAGAAAGAGTTTGATATGAAGTTCATGATCTCAATATGGATCATGTCAGCTTTATATATGGTCTGTATGAAGATTTAAATGTTGAAAGAAAGAATCTTGTTAGAGAGCTTTTACGTAAAAGAACTTTGATTCTTGCTAAAGCCTTACCTTGAATCCCCGAGCCTGCATTCCTGAGTCTTCCCCGTTTTTACGTCGGTTAAGTCTTGTTAAGTACTTTTGTACTCAGGGTTCTTTAACCCTTGTTGCAGGTGAGCCTCATGAGCAGATCTACTTTAGACCGTGCTGCATGACGGTTGTTCAAATCGAAGATGACAAGTAAATGTGTATCCCTTGGGCATGGCACTTTAATTGTGTGTTTTGTTTTATGTTACTAATGCTACTCCACTACTATGGTTTGTAATAATAATCGTACTTGGTTTGTAAGATTTGAAACAACTGTTTTGTAACTAAGTTACTGTAAGACTTCCGCTATTTTACTCTAATGTAAATTAATGAATAAACTATTGTAATACTGCAATGACTTTGTAATGGATCCTGCTCGGAAGAAATCGTGGATGATTCGGGTTTCCCGAGGACACCCGACAGACTTCTTAAGTTACCGAAAATATATGCATAGTCGTCAGATGTCATTGGACATTGACAGGTGCATGTGGGCCCTATAATTTAGGAGGTTCTGCCATATAGCACAGGCACGCTTTGTATGTCAACAAACTCAACATATCCATAGCGATCGTATTCAACGGTGCCTCCATGATATATGGTCACTAGGTTGTCCATCTAGTTCAAATACATAACGAAACACATGTCCTTTAGTCCAAATTAGACGCTAGATAGTACCTAACAAGTACTTTCTAACTACAAACTAAGTAAATAAGATAACAACAACATACATAGATACAATGTACTAAGTAAATAGCTAGGTCCTATTTAGTTAACTAAATATGTAACTACCTATTTAAGTAGCTATCTAACTATATCCATGTACATATGTATCTATGTTTCTATCTATCTACATATACATCTCACTAGATCACTAACTAAATCAACTACCTAAGTCATCACATTAACTAGTAAATAACAAATGCCAACTAAGTAGGTACATTGCAGATTCACAAATTTTACCTTTGCAGTGACTGATCCGCGGACGTCGGCACGGGCAGCCAATTAGGCGCGGCCGGGCGCGGCCAACGCGGCACGGCACGACGGGCGCCAAGCGGCACGGCGTGGACGTGACGTGGCCACGACATGGTCACTGCACGGCGGGCGCGGCCGGCGGTGGCAAGGGGCCGGCGCGGGCGCGTGGTCCGACGCGGCGCGGGCCCGGAGCGGTGGCCGTCGTGGCCGCGGCCGAGGAAGCGGGGAAGGGCGGATGGCGTGGGCGCGGGCCGCGCCTCGGGCTCGGCCCGGGCGTGGGCCGGCGCGGGGCGGAGATGGCGGCCGGTGCGGGCTCCGGGCGCGGCGCAGCGCGGGCGGCCGGTGGCGGGCTCCGGGTGCGGCGGCGGCGGCGCTCTGCTTGACTCGGGCGAGGGAGACGTGAGAGAGAGGGGGGATAGGAAGAGAGAAAGGATTGGGGCCTATACGTAATAAAGGCTCGACGCCATTCACCCTGACGTCGAACTCGGCGCCAGGATCTACAGCGCCGAGCTCGGCGCCAAGATCTACGGTGCCGAGCTCGACGCTAGGGTGGTTGGCGCCGAGCTCCATGCCATGTCACCTCTACGTGGGTCTCGAGCCCAAAAGCTGGGCGCCAGGGACGTTGGTGTCGAGACGTGTTAGCTCGGCGCTAGCATCGATGGCGTCGAGCTAAGGGTCCAGATTCTGAAATCTTTCCTCTAAAGACGGATCTGTGAAAAACTTAAAAAAAAAAGACTAAAAAATAAAAAATTCGGTACTACGGGTGAATGAAACCTGATGAGACGTCAGCCGAACACCCCAGCCTTCACGCTCGGTCAGTGATTTGGAGCTCGTCAAAGTGGCATGGGTGACAGCCATGTTGAGGCGCCAAACCGCCACCTGCGATGCTGGGTCGTGTTTTTTCAGGACAAAAAACAAAGCAAGAAAGAAAGGTGCCAAGGTGTTAGCTAGGCCATTTATGCTGAGTTAAATGTGCTCTGCTTTTCACGACTGGTACCAGTACTACACCACTGGTGGTAGTGGTGGCAGCACGGAGTGCTGTACACCTGGCTCATGGCCTCTGCAGACACTTGGCACTATTTGCAGATTAATCATGCATGCAAGAACTACCGGAGAGTGCTCGTAGCCTTCTTGCGACTGTGCGTGCCTGCCGCCTGCGTGGGCCGTGGAGTAAAACCCAAGCGACGGCCCTGCGAAGTGAGTGAAATGAATGAATGGAAGAGAAACTGTGTTCACTTAGACTTGAGCACAGGAAGGAAGGAACGAATTGAAGCCGGCCACATCATTCAGAGCTCCGATCCACACATTCGTCGTCGCCGGGTTTTAGCATAATCGATGGTAGTCTAGTCCCCAAGTAATCATAGCCGTTCTAGTGCCTAATCTGCCATCATTTCAGGGACTGGTAGACAAATTCGCTGAAATTGGCCGGCGCTGAAAAAGGGTCCAAATCTCCTGAATCAGTGCTTCAAAGCTGTTCCGTTTTTGAGGGACAGTGCTTAAAGGACGCAGCATCATTGTGCACGCGACGACTGCTGCTAAAAGTTTTTGGAGCCGTGGAATTGAACCAAAATGCGTGTCACGGCATCACACAGTCAAGGTCGTCCTTGATGGCAAGGGTTATGACACCGTACTATACTAATGATGTACAATCCTAGTGGTGGACCGGTGGTCGTACTCGCTCACATAGCCTGTTCCACAGTCAAGGTTTCGTTGATGGCAATCGGTTATGACATAATATTTTTCTACTAATGATGTACAGTGCTAGTTAGTTTTATCGCCCACAAATCGTACGACAGGATGACAGTTACGAGAGGATCTGTGCATGCATGCATTCAAGACACGTACGCTCGCTGGGGCAGCCTTTTCCCGCACGATGATGCGCATCCGGCATTCAGGTGGAGTACCACGTACTGTACGCGTAGAAAAAGCCGGTTGTTACTGTTACCGTGCACGGCGACGCGAAAACGAAGAATGTGGGCACATAGGCCCCCGCCTCACTTCCTCGGCTGTACCAGCATTGTCTTCTGTTTGCTGGCACAACTGTATGCCGATACTCCTACTCCGTATGTTTCATCTTTGGGACACGGCTACACGGGTGCTAGCCTACTAGGGCGGAGGAGGAAAGGACCAGGGCTACCGCTGCTCGTCGGCACCAGTACTCCAGACTCCAGTCCGTCACGTGGACCTCGAAACGCCAGAGACCAGAAGGTAGCGTCACTTCACTTCCATTCCGTAAGCTCCCATCACGAAATGATGCAATACTCCATCCCGGACCATGGAGCCGAAACGCGTCCTACAGAATTCGAGCCCAGCCCAAAGCCGACGAGCTCACCTGGCCCATCTGTATCCTGAGAAAACGACCAAATGCCCACCACCACCACTCACAGTTCAAAATGGCAACGGGTCTCGAAACCCAAAAGTACACTAGGTTTTACCCGATAAGAAGTTCGGTATGAAAGACATTTTGCAGGGATGCGTCTTTGTACGTTCTATGTGGAATTTTGGCCCAGTGGATTCAGCTCAGGTGTGGGTGTATACTACCCATATAAATATATTCTTTTAAATAAAGAGCATGGAAATAATATCCAACCCTGTAATTTTGCCCATATAAGCATATAGCTCATATTTGGCCCATATAAGCATATGAGTATATATATTCAGAACTCCCTCAAACCCTAATCCTCACTCCACTCCACTAGCCATCGACGACCATTCCTCTAAATGGCGTCCTGGGCAATAATAATAAAATCACATTCGCTCACCGCCCCTCCGTGGCTCCACCTCCCATGGCTGGCCCTAAACCGCTCCTCTCTCTCTCAGTTCTCTCCCCAATTCCACCTTTCTTCTACCTGGTCGCCCATTGATCGTTGGGGCCCTCATCGTCACCAATGAGCAAGACTGTTGAGAAGAAGCTTGTCGCCATCTCCGGTGAGCCATGAAGGAGAACTCCGAATAGGGCTGCAGATGATAGATGAGTGATGCATCTTCCTCAACCCTAAGTCCCTAACCTCAAAATCCATTGTTGTAGTGTAACATTGTTCTTCTTGATCCCGATTTTTTTTTATTTTTCGACCCCGCGCCGCCCCCAGAAAAAAATATTCCGCGACCGCCGGATCTGGAGGAGGCGACGAAGAATTTTCGCGCATGCACCGCCTACCCCGGCGCTTGCATGGCCTTTCCTGCCGCCCCGCCAACACTCGCGGCTTTGCGCACCCGTCGCCTACTAAGCCGAAGCCAAAGGCGTCCTGATGGTCCGGTGCCAAGAAGGCTATGCCAAGAAGGCCGCGACCAAGAAGGAGGTCGGCCTCCCTATCTCGACGAGAGCCTTGATTGCATTTAAAGTAAAAATCAGCACCTAAAGCAAGCCTTGGGTAAGCAAAGATGACTTTCTCTGGGTTCAGATATGTGCTAAAAGATTGTGTATTGGTCTAGAAAAGATTGTGTAGTGGGCTGCTCACCGAAACGGAGTCCAAGAATAGCTTGATTGTAGACCAGGCGTGCTTGCATCGAGCTGCCCTTTGTTACATTTTTGCGTGGCCTTGTTAGTTTCTCGCTTTTGTTTTTTTCTGAGGTTGGAGAGCAGCCCGCCATTCTGATTCGTTTGCTGTTTCTACTTTTCTGAATGTTGGAGTGCAGTTCAGTTTCAGTCCAGTGTCCGAAATGATGGAGTTTGCTCTTTTCATTTGTTTGATCGAAAGCTTGCATCTTCCATCCGTGAACTACTCTAGCAATCTTTGGCTACTGAATTAAGTATTTAAATTACTTCTTTTCACTAGTAGTAGTTCACGTGATTTGTTTTTCTCAAGCAAGTAGCTCTTTTGGTCATTCATAAATAAATATTCGGTTTGGTCTATTTGTGATCGGCGCTAGCTTATTTTTATGGAGCTAATTGCTCGATGTGCTTGTACTCGGGTATATTGTTGGTGCGGGTTACCCGTCGGGTAAGAATTACCCGTCGGTGTGGGTATGGAATGAATTTTCAACCCGCTGCTGGGTATGGGTAAACGGCCGCGTAAATTTTGATCTAACGTCGCGAATGCGGGTGGCATCTACCAACAACCAGCTGGTGCCATTTTGACTCGCCGCATGCATCACACAGGATCTCACCCAAAAATAAAACACTAGCTGCGATCCATACAAGAAGTTCGACAAGGTTAAGGCCGACAAAGGATGCGTCTTTTGTTTCTATGTGGTATTTTGGCCCAGTGGATTCAGCTCATTTCGTCCAAAAAATAAATATATTCTTTTAGATAAAGAGTTGGATTTTATTTATAATAGTAAATTCACATTCAGTCTGTTTGTGAGCCCACCCCTAAATGGAAAAAAATTACATCAAAGTCTTTGGGAGTCACCCCTTTCTTCTACCTGGTCGCCCATTGGATCATTGGGGCCCTCATCGTCACCGATAGGGACGACTGTTGAGAAGAAGCTTGAAGCCAATTCCGGTGAGGACGAAGGCCCCATTCGCGTGCCCTTAAACCCGGCTTGATCCACTTCTTTTTTCATCCGGAACAGTGTTTTCCTCTCACAGATTCCTCCAAACCATCCAAATTTCTCTAGAACCATACCATCCGAACGGGGCCGAAGTATAAACATGATTTAAAAGGGCTGCATGAGCCTAGATGATGAGTCATGCATCTTTATTAATGAACGCACCGGCAAATAACCATCACCTGTAACATCCTCACGTAGACCGAAATTCATCACCTATCACCAGTGGCGGAGGGTGAAGTAGAATAAAGGAGGGGCAATTTACATGAAGACATAGTCAAAGTGTATTAAAAAAGCTTCACAATTGCTAACACCAAGGAAATAGGCAACTAGTAATGTGGAGAGAAAAGTGTGCTTGTAATCCTTACATGCATAGTAATCACTTAGAAACTTCACACGGCAAGGGGCGAGGTGGTGGTTTGGGGTGGGGGGGGGCTGCCACTAGGCTCCACCCCGCCTATCACAACGATGATGAAGCCCAATCAACCAACAATGGCAAACCCATGAAGGGGAAACGACTCCACCAACCCAATCTCTCAAGTAGGTGGTAAGCATACCACACAAAACCTCATCAGCTAAGGCATATGCACTGTCGTCGTCACTAGAGTGGTCCTAATGGGAGTAGAACCTCTCCAAATCCTCGCCAGAAACAATGTCGAGCTCGCTATTGCCTTAGGAGAAGCTAAGGGACAAAAGATCCCATACAACATCAATGTTGTGGGAAAGAAAAATATAGTCTTCCTAGAATAGCTAGAAATAGGCTAGTACAACTACTCCGGCTGTCACTCGCTAGTTCCCCACCACATTTGGTGCCCCTTGGGGCCACCTAATGCGAGGGGGAACCGGCGAAGACAACGGCAAAGTTGAATCATCCCCTTTTGGCCACTCCCGATGGTTCACGAAGGGGAAAGGTCCTCTCTAAAGCTCCCCACAAAAAGAACTAACCACCGTGCAACTGCAAAGGCCCTATGAAGCGTATGGTTTTTTTTTGCGTGTGATAAGAACTAGAAGATACCCGGCATGTTGCTGCGAAAATTGCAAAAAAAAAAGAATGAAGTTAAGTTGAGATTATGTGGATAGTTACATTAGGATGTTGGAAGTTAGTGGCATGAAATGGTGATTTTTTTTTTTATTTTTAACACTTTTTAAACTATTTCCAAATTTGACACTGAATTTTTTTATTTTTAAATCCAACACTTTTGATCGTGCCTATTGCCACGGCGCGACCAAACAACGCTCACACGCCATGCATGGCGGCGCGGGCAGCGGCGATGATGTGGCACTTCTCGGGCCCTGGTCGCTGACGTGGCAGGCGCTGCCGCGCCGTAGATCTTAGCACGGCAGTGTCGTGCCATGGTCCACGCGTGCGGCGAAGCCCAATACAGGACCGTGGACCGGCCTCCCTCCCCTCACTGTCTCTCTTTCACTCCAGCGAAACGGATCGAGGGGGAGACGCGCCCGCCGCCGCCGAGGCCACCGCCCGCGCCTCCCCCTCGCGACCACCCGCCTCCCTCTCTAGGCCGCTCCAGGAGCCGTGCTCGTCGTCGGCGCAGCGGCCCCTTCCCCACCGCCGGTCGGCCTCTCTCCCCATCGTTTGCTTCACCTGCGCCCCCCCTGTCCCTTCCTTGCCCGGCCGGCGGTGTGCCACACCCCTCTTCTTTTCTCTCCTGCTCCTAGAAGAAGCCCACCGCCGGCTGCCACCTCGTCGCCATTGGTGGATTTGGCTAAGCCCCAATCTTCTCCTCGTTGTCAAGGTACTCCCCTTGTGTATTTGTTGATTGAATCGAAATTGTTGTTAGTTAGGGTTAAGATGCAAAATTAGTTTGAATGATTAGTTAGTATAGTTAGTAAAGTTAGTATAGTTAGTAAAGTATAATTAGTAAAGTTAGTTTAGTTAGTATAGTAAGTTAGTATAGTTAGTAAAGTTAGTTAGTTTAGTTTGTACAGTTAGTGAGTCTAGTTAGTTATTGTATTTAGTATAATTAGTTATTGTAGTTAGTCTTGTATAGGTGTTAATATTAGATTAGTTAGTATAGTTATAGTTAGTATAGGTATTAATATTACTATAGACAGTAGGTACGACGATTAAGATGATTTGATGAAGTTTTCTCAATTGCTTTTGTAGATGGATTGTTGTGTCCGAGTTTTTTATGGAGTTAGGAAAGAAGATGGTATGTTTGAGGATATGTAAGAAGAATTGGAATGGTTTGATGAACCTCCTAGCTTCAATGATCTTTGTGTCCGTTTGAATGTAAAGTTTGGTGGTGATTTCACAGTGAAGGGGAGGTTTGATAGTGGGAAGACTAGGACACACTATGTCCTGATGTCTTTGCGCGACCCTGCTCACTGGTCCTGCTATAATAGGGTGATCCAAGGTTTCAATGTGCCCATGGCTGAGTTGGTGGTGGAGAATGGGTACATGATGCAGGGTCTTTATGACGGGCCATCCATTGACGGTGTTGGAGGCAATGAACAAGAATACCGCTCTGTCTAGCAAACTCATGCATGTTAAGCCTGACACCGATCGGGTTACGAATATTGCTCTGTCTAGCAAACTCACGCATGTCCTTCTTCCGTTGTTTAACGAATAAGTTGACGTAGTCAGGTTCATATCCCCTCTTCCGTGCAATTACTTGTCTCCCCTTTAACTCATCCAAGAACCTAGCTTGACCATCATAAGATTCCCACTTATATTTTCTAGTGCTCTGTTGAAACAAAAAAATAGATCATAAGTCTTAGCAAAAAAAAATACGATTTCATGTTTTCCACAACAATAACCAACCTTATCATAGTCAACCATATGGCCGCAATAATGGCCTATTCCAAGCTCCGAAGGGACTAGGCCATAGTTGGATTTAACACCACATTCGTACATGACAGGTGGTGCTTTGAAAATTATCCTTTCTTTCTTCTTTTTCTTTTTCTTTTCCTTTGGTGGCTCCGGCCATTGATTCTTAGGACCATAGAGCCACTCCTTGAAACGACACTTCGCAAATGCAAATACCAAAAAGAGGTGACATTAATATATGAACACCTATAGCTCAATATTTCAATAGATACACTGTCCACTTACTTCATGCTTGTTTGGACACACAAACTCCAACGTATTCTCAGGGTTTATCATAGCTCGATCTCCGCAAAAGCACAGAGGAGGTTCCTCGAGTCGTCTAATTGCGACTAAGTGCTTCTCCTTAGCCGTCATTGGCGGAAGGTTAGGGGGAGGTGGAACCCACCGCTCAAAGTGCTCACGTGGATGTCTCCCTCTCCAACAATCGTCGAAAAGGAGGTACCTTGGGTCAAACTTGTTTGCACTGTCGATCCACTGAAAGAAAAAGCACCTCTTATGGGCCTACATAACAAGATTCCAACAAAATATTAGTAACTTAGTAACATAAATAAAGAAAAAAACATACGGAAAGAATTACTTACATTAAAACGACTGCATGCGTAGAAGCAACGAGCCGCTGTGTCCGGATGTCTCGATTAAAACACATCGACCGGACGACCACAGTCACAGTTAGGGACAGGGAGGTCAGGAGGGACGGGGGCATCTTTGCTAGACTCGTCGGGGTACAATTCTCTAGAACGACCCCGTTTTCGCCACAACTGCTCCCGATACATGTCTTGCATCTAATAAAACGGTTGTAATTTAACATCAATCAAAACATCACAAATTAATGTAAAGGAGAACAATTTGCATGACAACTAAAATAATACCTCACACTAATTAACCTTAATAATGACAAAATCAAACTAATATTTTCCTCCGAACCCTAGCCCAAATATACTTATCCTCCAAACCCTAGCTACCATTCATAATCTTTGAATTCACTGTTCAAATGACAACTAAGAGCATCGTTACCGTGACCGAGGCTGAGGAGAAGCTTGGGGAAGGGAGGCAGGGAGACGGGCAGGGAGGGCCGGGAGGTGGCAGGCTTCTTTGAGGCGGGAGGGGGCCGGCGCGGGCGCCCTCACCTCTGTTCGACGTAAGGCAGAGAGAGGGAGGGAGGCTCGCGGCGCGACATTAAGTCGGCCCTGCCACGCCAAGATGTGCGGCGCGGCAGCGCCTGCCACGTCAGCCGGTCAGGGCCCGTGCCCCTACCAAGTCATCGCCTTTGTTGCGTCGCCATGCATGACGTGGCAGCGTTGTTTGGACGGGCCGTGGCAATAGGCGCGGCCAAAAGTGTTAGATTTGAAAATAAAAAATAAACAGTGTCAAATTTAAAAATAGTTTACAAAAAGTGTTAAAAAAAAAATAAAAAATGAAATGGTTATTAGTGGAAGATGATGTGTATGTCTTGCATGTTGAGATAGAGTGAGGATTAGCTTTATAAGAGATATAGATTACTTTTTTTTTCTTTTTCTCTTCTATTTTTCGTTCCATTATCTTTTCTTTTCTTTCATTTTTGTTATTTTTCATGAATTTTTCATTTTACTTTCTTTTCCAAATTATTCTTCATTATATTCTATTTGTATTTTCAAATATCTATACGTGGTACATTTTGCAATGCGCCTACAATACCTATGAGATGTTCCATGAGGCACTTTTTGGTGTTCGCTTAGTATTTACTAGAAAGACGGCCACGGCCTTGCCGCGCCATTCATTTGATTGTATCAGTGTTGGTGTGATTACGGATATATATAAAGATTTTATATGATGTTTCATGATGTATTTTTTATTGTTTATACATTACACATAAAATGTTCCACGGTATATTTCATGACAAATTATTAGTAAGGAATAAGTATACTACTAATTCATTACATTAATAACAAAAACACCTTACAACACACGAAAGATACAAGCCCAAACTCTCAACAAATACCACACAATCTACTAATAAACGTACACACGATTGGTTCATATATATGACCTGGTGTCTAAAACCTCCTGATCTGAAACTGGCCTCTCCCGCTCACAGGGCCCGCTCACAGGGCTACAAGCATGAACCAGCCAAGCGCTGCTAGCGCCGCAGTGGCCTCGCCCCACGTTGCTCGCAGCACGGCAGGCCCGCCCGACGTTGGCGTCGGAGGTGGCGGAGCTGACATCGGAGCAAACATCGCGACCGGAAAATCTGCTTCGGCCTGTACTGTGGGGGCCGGGGCCGGCGCATGCACGGTAGTTTCAGGCGGGCAGTACCTCTTCCTGTGCTTCTTGTGCCCTGCACGTCTCGGCGGCGCAGCCCCGGGTGCCGGCGCGGGTGACCATGGCCTCGGCGCTGGAGCCGACGGCATAGGCGCCGGTGATAGCGCCGGCGGCGGCGAAGTGGGTGTCGTGGGTGCGGGTCGGTCGGCGACTTCCACCACCATCTTCATGCCGCCCAGGCAGTGTCCCGGCGCGCCGCAGATGAAGTAGCGCGTCCCCGGCATGGTGAGCGCGATGGTGGTGCTGCCGCTGTTGTCGTAGAAGATGGGGTCGGTGGTCGTGCACGCTTCGAAGGCGTCCTTGGTCACCTCCATGACGCTGTGGTACGAGTTGTATTTGAAGGCTGCATCGTGTTGCATGTGCATAGGAATCAACGCGATAAGAATTTTACGAGCCTATATGGTAGGCATGCAACGCACAATAATGACAGGCGACAGAGTATATATATATACGAGCTGATGCCCGATGACACTTACTTAGGCTATCTCCCGGAGCGAAAGTCTGGGCTGCGGCCCAGGACTTGTAGTCGGTCCTCCCGTCCCAGCCGCCGGCCGGGTTGCCGACGACGTAATCGGCGGCCATCATGACATCGATCAGCGACAATGCCCAGGCGACGCACGCCACTGCCTTCATCGTCCCCATCTTCGCCGCAGAGGGCGTACGTGATGGCACCAGAGAGTACCAGAGAGGCAGAGACTGCACCTTGTCACTGTGCCTGAGGTTGTCGTAAGCCCGTAA
The DNA here is from genome assembly GCA_904845875.1 of Miscanthus lutarioriparius. Lineage (NCBI taxonomy): Eukaryota > Viridiplantae > Streptophyta > Magnoliopsida > Poales > Poaceae > Miscanthus > Miscanthus lutarioriparius. Next base: position 23,337,201 of record CAJGYO010000005.1, on the reverse strand, counting down.
CAAGGTGCAGTCTCTGGTCCTCCATATATACCCAAAGGGATAGGATCACCGATGCCTCAGTAACTGTAACCCTACATGTTGCAACGGTTACAGACTCCGGCACGGAATTTCGCTGTGACAGGTCATGGTACATGGAAACAGCCAAGGAGTTGGTAGGTGTCTACTGTCTAAGAACAATTCGGCAGAGTAGATCGATCAGCTTTTGGAACTGGTAACACACCGCTGTATATTCGCCCGTTTCCTTTCCTGCAATGGTAAGTTTCTGTTCTATATGCACCTCATCCAGGCCATGTGCACGTAAGTCCAGACGAACGCTACATTCCCTGGGCACGCGCAGAGGCTTGTATAGTTCGCCGCCGCTCGCTGACAAGCGCATCCAGCCGCAAGGAAACGCTGTGGCAGGCTACCCGCGCGCGTCGGCGACCCCCTCACAAAATCGCCCATGACTTGAGGCCATCGCATACGCGCCGGGCGGTGCAAAACAATGGAAAGGTCCGCAAACAGAACCATTTCGCGCATGCACCGACCGGCCCTGTTGCACGGCGGTTTGCGGTTGTCCGTGCCTTCCAGTATTCCGGCGAACGCGCGCGCGCACCAGCCACCAGGCAAGGAAGAAGGGCTCAGAGACCGAGGTGAAACATTCCGTTCCCACAGGAACGTGGAATCTGCCCGGAGCAGGATGCGGCCGGGGTGAACAGTCCAAGAGCGTAGGGACTGGCGAGAGAGCACTCGGCCGCGGACCGCCGGTCCTGCCGTGCATGTGCGTGCGTGCGACGTGCGAGCGCAGCGCAGCGGCTGATCGCAAGTGCGCCCCAAAAGCGCACGGGAACATAGCAAAATTGGGCTCGCTCGCTTTTGGCAAAAGCGGAGGATGGCAGTATGGCACGCCCGCACGCGCCCCTTGCCGCTGCCGGCATGCACGGCGGATCGGGAGGGGGGACGAACGGCCACGTCACGTTGGAGAGTCCGTGGCCAGGCTAGTCGTTCCTGACCTGTTCGGCTGCTGGCACGGAGCTACGGAAGAGTCGGATGTGCATGTACACACACAGAATATTCGCGCCAGCCACTACAATGGCCATATCATCAGTAGTTTATTTTCACAGCATCCATACAAAGCCACAGCTCGTATCCACTATTCGGCGGCAGTAAGTTTAGTGTTTTTTTTTTGCGAGCAACAGTAAGTTTGCACTCTGTTTCTTCAGCAGGGCAGGTTGAAGCCCATGTACTGCCCGCCGGTGTCCTGCGCCCAGACACGGTTGCACCGGAGCAGAGTGTCACGGCAGCGGCGAGCGCCATGATGGCAGCGACCGCGAGCACGATGAGCGAGGCCCTGCCGGACTTCCGGATGGCGCTCTCTACCGTGGCCAGACCGACGTCGGAGGCCACGAAGCAGATGGTGGCATAACTAGCGCGTTCGCGGCCCCTTTGACTCCAAGGATTATAGACTGGGCCGTCCACATCGAGGACGAGAAAAGAATCATAAACATTGTTGTCGCGGAAGCGGCTTGCAAAAATTCAGAATTGAAGTCACAAAGTCCTTCCGATCACCACGAGGATCAAACTCAATTCACACCGATTTCAACATGACGCCTAGTCCCCAGTGTTCATGGCAATACACTGTTTATAGATATTTCATACTGAAGACCATGTCATTGTCTCGTACTTGGACCTACTTTTGTTTCTCACGTTTCCTATACATCAATCGCCTGATATCTAGGCGACGCCTGCCCTCTCTCTCTCTGCTGGCCGGCGAGGGCCATGGCGGATCCGGCCCACCGCCTCCGCGGGTCCGGCGGCTTCGGGCGGATCCAACGGGCTTAGAAAAAGGAGGTGCCCCGGGGAGGTAGGCAAGCCAGGCGGTGGGGATGGTGGAGGACGGTTTAGGGGCCCTGGCGGCGGTTGAGGCGGCCAGGCCAGGGCGGGGCAGGGAAGCTTCGGCGAGGAGTGGGGTGGGAAGGCGGCCGCCGCGGGCGCGCTAGGGATCCGTCGGCGATGGGTGAGCGGGTGGGAGCCGGGGTGGAAGACGATGAGGGGAAGAAGATGAACATTGTTGGGTCAGCTAGGGACGTTGGATCGGGTGGAAGACGATGAGGGGAAGAAGATGAACAGTGGTGGGTCAGCTGGGTACGTTGGATCTTGATCCAATGGCTCAGATCCGTCGTTTGAAAAAAATGAAAAATTCAGGCGCCTGTAATATATCAATTGCTGGATATTTTGGCCAGGTTTCAGATATCATTAACAAATTTTAGAAATTGTTGAGCTCATAAACTACGAATGAACAAGTTTAATAACTGTTCAACTAGGTTTAGAGATTGTGCTGAGAGGGCATTCGATAGTTTGCTATATAGTCAACCAGTGTGTATTCACCTGATGAAACCTCAAGCAAGAACAGTTACCAATCAAGTACCCCCTTCTAAATTATAAGATGTTTTTGGCTTTTCGAGGTTCATAGCTTTTGCTACGCACCTAAATATAAATTATGTCTAAATACATAGTAAAAGCTATGAATCTAGAAATACCAAAATATCTTATAATATGGGACAGAGGAAGTACGTAGGAATGTAGTAGACATGAAATATACTCCCTCTAATATACTTTCTCTGTCCCAGCAAAATAGATGTACCTAAAAAATCAAAGCGACTTTTAATTTGGAACGGAGGGAGCATACTACTATGGAAGTAAATAGAAATGGAGTATATTTGAACATGTGGTCTTACTCTTGGAGGTACTCCAATATGGAAGAAGATAGGATTAAGTAGCAGGCCTCCTCCAATACCAACGAGCCCACTTGAAACTCCGGCATGTAGACCAGCTGCCAGGAAGATATTCAGCCTGTTCGCTTGTTGGTTTCAGCCAAGATTTATCAGCCAGCCAACAGTGTTTTTCTCTCACAATAAACCAGCACCAGTCGAGCTTATCAGCCTAGAAACCAACCAGCGAACATGCTCATTTGCTGGCAGAGCATGTAGATGGAGCATGCTTTTCGTTGAAATTTCATGTATCGGAAGACACAATTTAACGCTGTTGCCGTCTGTTTTAAACATATGACACATTGTAATAAATGTCATATTTAAAAACCGAGGGAGTGCCCAAATTAAGTTATTTTGTGTTTGGTGATCAGTTCTATAGTAATGCCATACCTCATCGCTGATCACACTATTCTGATTTCGTGATCACTTGTAGTGCACAACACAGGCTGTGAAAGATATGACAATTGGGACCTGAGCCGTAGCGATGAGCTAGTATGCAACGCAGGTTTTATGTCAAACACCCCCTACATAAGAGATGTTTCCTCACATTCACAAACTCTGAAGAAACTATTTGGTTTATACATGAAAACTAAACTTAAACATATAATGAAAGTACATTCCAACACAAAATACAGGAAAGTTATGTTCACATGAATGAGACAAAACCACACTATAGAACAACCAAATACTTTATTAAAAAAGTATAAAGTACAATCCAACATGACCCACCTATAAGTTATAGTTATTTTAGCTTTGTCCTCTATCAAACTTATTTAATTTGTCAAAGTTTTTGGGGGAAAAATAATATCTACACTCAAATCCTTGATTTTTGTCAATCCTTGCTCAAATATCTCAAGAACAAGCTCTAGAATGGCCAGAGAGGTAGAGTGAAGGCTATTAAGTGCTCTTGTTTCGTGCTAGTTTAGCAACAGTGGAGGATGGAGATGAGGGATGTTGAGGGAGGTTATAAGTACACAACCCTTCAAAACTAGCTGTTATTGTGTTTGGGACAACCTTTGATGCTCTTGTCTCATGCTAGTTTAGCAACAATGAAGGACGAACATGGCAGACCTGCTTTCTGATGTGTTTAAATCTTTATATGATGCTACAAATATAGTTTCCGGTATATTGTACCCAACAACAAACCACTATTTTCATGTCCTATGGGAAGTTAAAAGAAAGGATAGAAAAGAAGGAATCAAATAAAAATCATTCCATAGCGGTTATGGTGGGTAGAATGAAACTTAAGTTTCAGAAATATTGGTACATATGCTTGTTGCAGATCTGTGTTTCAGTAGTTCTAGAACTGAAAGTGCATTTGCCCCCTATGTGGGTTTTGGTGTATTGATGACATCCAAATTAGGGACTAATGCGATCTTAATGAGATATGTTGCAGCTATTAATCCCATGAAAGATTCAAAGAGTTGATAAAGATGAAATGGTATCCCTCAATTCTTGAAGTTGTAAAGGCGGACAAACTCAAAACGATCTCCAAAGGTTTTCATTTTATTTTTGAGTTTAGGATCCGCCGCACTATAAAGAGGGACGCAAGTTTAGTTGGTCTGAGGAAGATAGAGTGCTCAAGCATTTAAATAAAACCAAAAGAGAGTCACTCTAGCACTTCACGAGCACAAAGAATTATTTTATGTGACTTTCGGTGTCGGAAGTCCCGACGTAGGTCGGAACTCCCGACGGTCGGAAGTCCCGACCTAAGCCAGGAGTCCCGGCACCTGTGCTTCTAACTGGCTCGCTGTCTGTGCACGTCGGAAGTCCCGACGCTCGCCGGGAGTTCCGACACTGACCTGACCCAAGCCAGGAGTCCCGGCATCTGCAGTGATGGCTGTTTCGTTGACTACGTACGTCGGAAGTCCCGATGTTTGCCGGGAGTTCCGACACTGACTTGCACGCGCTGACTTCCGACTCTTTGTGTACAGTGTTTTCTTTTATCGTCGGAAGTCCTGAGATCTGCGTCGGAACTTCCGACGTAGATCTGAACGGTTGGATTTTCACTTGGAGTATAAATACTCCTCTCTTCGCTTCTAACCGTTATGGACTCATTTCACAGTTGACTCACTTCGTGCTCAACAGCTCCCAAGCAACAAAAGCACCCCTCTCCTTGCCCCTTTGCTCCAATCTTCGATTCCCTTAGGGTTTGAGCGAAAGGAGAGTGGATTAAGTAAGAGCATCACTTTGGAAAGCTTGAGCACTTGATTTCTTCGTCAAGCCGGTTGATTTTGCGTCTATTTCTCTTGGGGCTTTGCCCCTAGCCGGCTAGGCGTTGCCCTAGAGCTTCCATCTTGTGGAAGAGCCTTGGAAAGTTTGTATCACCCTTCGATTTCTTAGTGGAAAGCTCAAGTGACCTTTGTGGTCGCTTTGAGAGAGGCAAGGAGGTGGAAAAGACTCCGACCTTGGTGGTCACCTCAACAACGAGGACGTAGGAGCTCCTTAGTGGGGTTGTCGAACCTCAGGATAAATCCTGGTGTCCCATGTGCTTGTTGTTGTGATTGCTAGAGATTATTTGTATGTGTTTGTCTCTTTCTCTCCCAAACTTTCATTTTAGGGTTTGGACTCGATCAACCATTTGGCGGCATTACGGTGTCAAGAGAGTGACTCAACATCTTCACCAAATCACTAGGAAGTGAGGTTGTAAGTTTATTTATCCGCAAAGTTAAATTTGGCACTGCTTTTGTAGTTCACGTAGGAGTCGGAACTGCTGACGTTTGCGTCGGAACTTCTGACAACGTCAGAAGTTCCGACCCAAACGTCGAGACTTCCGACAGTGACTGACAGAATTGAACTTAGCATTTGCAGTAATTTTTAGATACGCCTATTCACCCCCCCCTCTAGGCATTGTTAGATCCTTTCAATTGGTATCAGAGAAAGGTCTTCTCTTTGCGTTTCACAATGTGAGAAGAAACAATGTCGGAGTCCGACAAGATGCAAGTCGTTGCCGCCGAGATGGCCAAGAAAATAGCTGAAGAGTTGATGGCTGCTCAAGCCAAGCTATTTCAAGATGAAATGAAAAAGATGCAAGATGAGATGAGTAAGATGAAGGAAGAATTGAGCAAGAAAGTTGATGATGCAATAAGTGGCAAAAATGATACAAGTGACAAGAATGCGGCAAGCAAAGATGCCGCTAGTGATATTGGAGCCGGTGAGCATGCTCATGGAAAAGGAATATATTCAAACATGGGCTTTGACTATGGATAACTCATAAAAGGTTCAACACTACATACTCCGTCCGTCAACATTGGGAAGCCACCTCACTTTGATGGACCAAGATACACCGATTGGTCTTACAAGATAAAGATGCATCTCATAGCCGCAAGACTTTGGGAAGTTGTGGATGTTGGTGTGATGATTCCTACCGATGAAGATAGAGAGATAACTCTAGAAGAAGTGCACAATCTCCATCAAAATGCACAAGCCATAGCATTGCTTGTGTCAAGCCTAGCTCCGAATGAGTTTAGAAAAGTGAATGGAATGGAAAGTGCAAAGCAAATTTGGGATACTTTGAAAGTATCATTTGAAGGAGATAAAAGTGTAAGAAAAGGGAACATAGAGTTACTTCATGGTGAATTGAAAAGATTTGTATTCTTGCAAAATGAAACAACACAATCCATGTTTGGTAGGCTCATGGCATTGGTCAACCGCATAAGAGCTCTTGGTAGCAACGAATGGGATGACAACAAAGTTGCTAGAAAGATGTTGAGAACCTATAGAGCCAAGAACAACATGCTAGCGTCCGTGATCATGGAAAGGCCCGGTTATGATGAGATGACACCTCAAGAAGTTCTTTCAAAGCTTAAGCATCATGAGTGTCTAGATGAAGATGCAATCAATGCTCACAATCAAAATCCTAATGCAATGGGATTCAACAAGAGTGTTGCCCTTAAAGCAACTCAACAACATGAAGGTCAAGGTTCAAGTCAAGAAAAGAAGAAGAAAGTGAAGGATGATTCTTCAAATGAAGAAGAAGATTCCGATGCGGAGGTTGCCTTTGTGATTAGAAATCTTAGAAAGTTTATGAAGAAGAAAAGCAACCGCAAGACCTATGGTGATGGTAAAAGAAGTTTCAAAAAGAGATTTTGCTATGGATGTGGTCAAATCGGTCACTTCATAGCCGATTGTCCTAATGAGAAAAAGAAGCACAAGCATGACAAGGATGAAGACAAGAAGAACAAAGGCAAGAAGAGAGGTGAAGCTCATCTTGGGGAAGAATGGGAGTCAAGTGATAGTAACTCAAATGATGATGAGAAGAAGAAGGGAGCCGCAAACATCGCCATCCACCACTCTTCTTCACCGACCATGATCTTCCCCAACTCAACTTCACCACCAAAACTCTTCCCTAACCTATCTTCACCACCAAGGCTCTTCTCCAACCTCATCGACAACGACTACTATACCCCAACTTGTCTCATGGCAAAAGGGGAAAAAGTACATACTACACCCGTTTCCTCTAGTGATGAGAATGATAGTTGTGATGAGAACATAGAAGAAATTAAAGCAACTATGATAAAGAAATTTGGTAAAAAGGCCTTCATTAAAATAAAAACACTAATGAAAAAATTAGAGAAGAGGGATAGATGCTTAGAGATGCAAGAAGATATAATCACTCAAGAGAGAGAGAAAAATATTGCACTTGAAGCATCTATCATCGAGGAAAAGATGAAGGTTGAGAAGTTAACCGTTGAATTGCCTTTAGCCAATGACTCAATTAAAAAATTGACTAAGGAACATTCCTCGATTAATGATCAAGTAGCTAGCCTCAAGTATGAGAAAAGTATAGCTCAAGAAAGCCTCACAAGCTTGGAAGAAAAATACTAAAATCTTGAGTTAAACTATAGTACTCTTTGGGCTAGCACTTCAACTTCTCCTAAGGCAACCGAAGACTCTAATGTCTCCACTAGTGATGGTTGTAAAAGATGCTATAAATTTGATGTGAATGCATATGCAACTAACCTTGTTGAGTTAGAGAAGAAAGACAAGGAGATTCATAGGTTGAAGATGATCTTGAAGAATGGGTGCAAGTGTCAAGAGCAATCCAACAAGGCCATATACAAGTCATCAAGGCACCCATCAATCAAGGAAGGCATTGGCTACAATAGGTATGATGGAAAGGCCAATGGAAGGAACATTATCAATGGGGTGCCTTGTGTGAAGTTCAACAAGGGTGTTGCTCTCGATGAGCTAATATGCAAGGCCAACAACAAGGTCTACATTCCAAAGATCCAACCTACAAATACCAAGATAATCAAGACAAAGCAATCCAATGTCCCCAAGCCACAAGCACCACTTCCACGGTGCTATGCTAGTGACTATATGTGTTGTTGGGGGCAAGGATGGTAAGATTGTGGTTAAGTATGTTGGTGCCCAAAAGAGAAAGGAAATTATGAGGAGTGTTTGGGTGCTTAAGTTTTATGTGACTAACCCCCTAGGACCCAAATCTTTTTGGGTACCTAAAACGAAAGCTTAATTTGTCTTTGTAGGAATATTCCTCCGATGGAACAAGTTGGGTGTTGGATAGTGGATGCACCAATCATATGACCGGAGAGAAGGACATGTTCACATCATTTCAACCAAGTCATGATCAAAGTGGAAACATTGTGTTTGGTGACAATGGAAAAGGTGAAGTCCTAGGTTTGGGTAAAATTGCTATATCAAATGATAATTCCATTTCCAATGTTTTACTTGTGAATTCATTGAAATACAATTTGTTGTCCGTTTCACAACTTTGTGAGATGGGTTACAATTGTCTTTTTACGGATAAGGGTGTGGAAGTCTATAGAAGGGAGGATTCCTCTATTGCATTTACGGGTCATTTAAAAGGAAAACTCTATCTAGTTGATTTCACATCAAATAGAGTAAATCCCGAGACTTGTCTAATGGCAAAATCTAGCATGGGTTGGTTATGACATCGCCGACTTACCCATGTTGGGATGAGGAACTTGGCCAAACTTAAAAAGGGCAAACACATCCTTGGACTAACAAATGTTTCTTTTGAGAAAGATAGGATTTGTAGCGCATGCCAAGCGGGAAAACAAGTTAGAGCTAAACATCCCGTCAAGAATGTTGTGACAACCGAAAGGCCATTGGAGTTGCTTCACATGGACATATTTGGACCCGTCGCTTATATAAGCATTGGTGGTAACAAATATGGTTTTGTAATTGTTGATGATTATTCTCGTTTCACTCGGGTATTCTTTTTGCGTGAAAAGAGTGAAGTCCAAGGTATCTTCAAAAAGTTTGCAAAAAGAGCCTAAAATGAGTTTGATGTCAAAATCAAGAGAGTTAGAAGTGACAATGGGACGGAGTTCAAGAACACCAACATTGAAGAGTTTCTTGATGAAGAAGGAATCAAGCATGAGTTTTCGGTTCCATACACTCCACAACAAAATGGTGTTGTGGAGAGAAAGAACCGAACGCTCATAGAAGCCACAAGAGCAATGTTGGATGAGTACAAGACTCCAACCAACTATTGGGCGGAAGCGGTCAACACGGCATGCCATGCTATCAACCGCTTATATCTTCACAAGAAAAGAGAAAAGACCGCCTACGAACTTCTAACCGGTAAAAAGCTTAAGGTGCATTATTTTAGAGTCTTTGGATCCAAGTGTTTCATACTTAACAAGAAATCCAAAAGCTCTACGTTTGCACCAAAGGTTGATGAAGGTTTCATGCTTGGTTATGGTACTAACGGACATGGATATCGTGTTTTTAATAAAACCACCGGTTTGATTGAAATTGCGGTAGACGTGACTTTTGATGAAACCGACGGCTCTCAAAAGGAGCAAGTCAATATTGAGAACGTAGGTAATGAAGAAGCTCCACACGAAGCAATCAAGAAGCTTGCTATTGGTGAAGTAAAGCCCGTTGAAGATGAAGATGAAGACCATATTGTGCATGATGATCTTGATCCAACCATTCATCATGTTTCATCCAATGAACATGGTAAAGCTTCCGCAACAAGAAATAATCAAGATGGGAGATCAAATGAAGCACAAGGTCATTCTCATGAAGATGGTGTCAAAAATGAGCGAGCTCAACCACAACTCAACAATGAAGAAAGGAGTGAAGTCAACCCTCCACAAGCTCGTGATTGTGATCTTCCAATCGATCATGACCGTGATAATGACAATGATGTTGGCCCTATCCAAAGATCAACTCAAGTGCCACATCCTAGAGTGCATCAATCCATTCAACGGGATCATCCCGTTGATAACATATTGGGGAGCATTCGACAAGGGGTAACTACACGTTCCCGTTTCGTAAGTTTTTGTGAATATTACTCGTTTGTTTCTCCTTTAGAACCTTGTAGGGTGGAAGAGACACTTGATGATCCGGATTGGATGATAGCCATGCAAGAGGAGTTGAATAACTTCACTCGGAATGAAGTCTGGTCCTTGGTGGAAAGGCTCAAGCAAAATGTGATTGGAACCAAGTGGGTCTTCCGCAACAAGCAAGATGAGCATGGAGTCGTAACAAGGAACAAGGCAAGGTTGGTGGCTCAAGGATTCACTCAAATTGAAGGCTTGGATTTTGGGGAGACCTATGCACCGGTGGCTAGGCTAGAATCAATTCGTATTCTACTTGCCTATGCCGTCCATCATGACTTCAAGCTATATCAAATGGACGTGAAGAGTGCATTTCTCAATGGCCCCCTATCTGAGTTGGTGTATGTAGAGCAACCACCGGGCTTTGAAGACCCCAAGTATCCAAACCACGTCTACAAGCTCGACAAGACTCTCTATGGGCTCAAACAAGCCCCTAGAGCTTGGTATGATTGTTTGAAGGATTTCCTACTCAAACAAGGTTTTGAGATAGGAAAGGCTGATGCTACTTTATTTACTCGCAAAGTCAATAATGATATCTTTGTTTGCCAAATATATGTCGATGACATAATATTTGGTAGTACTAATGTGGCTTTTTGTGAGGAATTTAGTAGGATTATGACAAATAGGTTCGAGATGTCTATGATGGGAGAGTTGAAGTTCTTTCTTGGATTTCAAATCAAGCAACTCAAAGATGGCACGTTCATAAGTCAAACCAAGTACACCAATAACATGTTGAACAAGTTTAACTTGGACAAGGCCAAGCCCATCAAGACACCCATGCCAACCAATGGACATCTTGACCTTGATCAAGGAGGAAAGGACGTCGATCAAAAGGTATATCGCTCCATGATTGGATCATTCCTTTACCTTTGTGCATCTAGGCCCGATATTGTGCTTAGCGTGCGCATGTGTGCAAGATTTCAAGCTAATCCAAAAGAATGTCATTTGATGGCCGTTAAGAGAATTTTTCGGTATTTAGTGCACACTCCTAATCTTGGCTTGTGGTATCCTAAGGGCTCCACTTTTGAGTTACTTGGCTATTCCGATTCGGATTATGCCGGTTGCAAAGTAACCCGAAAGAGTACTACCGGGACTTGCCAATTTATTGGTCAGTCCTTGGTGTCTTGGAGCTCTAAGAAGCAAAATTCCGTTGCTTTGTCCACCGCCGAAGCCGAGTATGTGGTGGCCGGTGCTTGCTGTGCCCAACTACTTTGGATGAAGCAAACACTAAAGGACTTTGGATGTGAGTTAAACAAGATTCCACTTTTGTGTGACAACGAGAGTGCTATTAAGTTGGCAAACAACCCCGTAAACCATTCTCGAACAAAGCACATAGACATCTGGCATCATTTTTTGAGAGACCACGAAGCCAAAGGAGATATCGCCATTCACCATGTGAGCACCGAAAAACAATTAGCCGATATCTTCACAAAGCCCCTAGATGAGTTAAGATTTTGTGCTTTGAGGAGTGAACTAAATATCATTGATTCTCGTAACGTGGCTTGATTCCTTGCACACACATTTTGTTTCATCTAGTTAGGAGAAAAGATTTAAGAAAACATTGTGTGTCATTTTCAAAATCTATTTTGTAATTTTCATAAGTGACTATTGCTTTGTGATGGTTGAATGAAATCTAGTCACTTATGAAAATGTTAGTGTCCAACATATTTTTGCCCCACATGGTGAGGTGAGTGCAGGTTAAGGTGTTTTTCTGTTTCCCTGCGTCAGAAGTCCCGACGGCCGGAAGTCCCGGCTCCCGCCGGAACTACCGACCGCCGGAAGTCCCGACGTTAGCCGGGAGTTCCGACGCAGATCTATTTTTTTCACCGCGCCCATTGGTTGCCTGATTCCCTTTTAACTCAGCCCAGTCGGTTATCTCCCTCCCGTCACCCTCATTCCTTCTCCACGCACCGCCGCCATTCCTCCTCTCACCGCCGCCATCGCTCCTCGCACCGCCGCCCTCTCTCCTCCCCGCCCCTTCTTCTCCGGACCTCTTTCCGGTAGTCCCGACCGCCCCTATCCATTCCTCCGCCCAGTGCCCTAGTGTTTCCTCGGATCGGCTGTGGTCTTGACGTTGGTGTGGAGGAGATTCCATTGGTGGAGGAGATTGCGCTTGTGGATTGGTTCCTCGCCTGCGTTTTCGTTCTTCTTCGTCTCCTCCGTTCTCGATCCAAGGTACTACCATGGCGTCGAACCCTAACTCCAATGTACCTTGCGTTTTCAATATATTCTTTCTTCCTCTCTACTCCTCTATCTCCCTTGTTTGGATGTGTGTTGTGATTTGAAGCCCCATGAATGGGATGGTCAATTTGGGCGTCGGAGGTCCCGGCGGCCGTCGAAGGTTCTGACCGTCGGTACTCCTGACGTCAGGCCGAAACTTCCAGCTGTCGGAAGTCCCAACCTTGGCCGGAACTCTCGACCCTAGAATGACCTCTCCATTCATGTTTCTTCACTTCTCGATGTTCGTTCGCATCCCCTTGTATTATTTCTTAGTTCCCCTTCGTATTCTTCGCAGTCATGGATAGTGGGAGTCCTTCGCGTCACCAGGAGAAGCGTTCCAAGAAGAACCAAGATCGCGTTGCTGTTCCTAAGCCGCCCGGCCGCACCAAGGTGTCTTATCAGCGTGGTGGTGCTGGTGGTTCCCGCGTTGCCCGTCGCCGTGTTGATCAAGGGTCATCGGCTGCCGCTCCTCCTCCTGCTCCTGTCCCTCCTTCTGCTCCTGCCCCTGTTGGGGCTGAGCCGATGGTTGATGAAGAAGAGGAAGCACTGGACCGTGCTGGACGCACACTTGCTGTTCCACTGCTTCGCACCCCGCCTCGAGGTCCACCGGGGACGTTTCAGCTTGTTCCATTCACCAGTGTGTTGCCGATCATGAGGGCACCCACCATGGCTCCGAATCCGACTGATGGATGGACTCCTCCCCTTCTAGTGAATTATCGTCACCGAGTCAAGGACATCTGGTACAACAGAGGCAGGAACCTCTATGCTGAGGACGAGGACCTACGACTTGAGCATTGTTTCTGGCATCCTTTTCATTATGACTTTTATGACTCCATTCTTTATCGGAAGTTCTTGAAGAGGAAGGAGCCACTGGTCCTGCAGATGAAGTGCATTGATGCATACTCTCTTGGTAAGTACAAGGAGCCCGAGTTGGTGCAGATGGTTCGTGATATACAATCTATGGGGCTATCCTACCTGCTAGAGTTTCGGAAGAATTGGAACAACGAGTTGATTTGTCAGTTTTATGCTTCTTATCATCATGAGAGAGGCTAGACCGGTGCTGTGGACATTATTCATTGGACCACTGAAGGCAAGCACTATAAGGTGGACTTCGTCAATTTCTCTTGCCTTCTAGGTTTGGGTCACAGCGACCGGAATACCAATGAGTTGACTGAGTATGAGGATCTTGCTTTGGAGGAATATCAACACATGTATCTTGAGGGCCACAGAGCTGATGGACAGACCGCATTTCTGAAGCCATATTATTATGTTCTGAACAACATCCTGAGACAGATATTGTATCCGAAGGTAGGTGACTCCACCTTCCTTCGTGATGATTCACAGAAGGTGCTTGAGAGATTTGGAGATGAGTTTCAGAAGTTCTCCATCAGCCGCTATATATGGAATAAGATTCATGATGCTTCTGAGGATCCGGTGAAGCATCTTCCCTATGCACCATACATCATGCATATCATAGAGCATGTATCCGGCATCCGTTTTCCCTATGACTCTGAGCATAAGCTCCTCAAGATATCCAACAAGACCTCTATCATTGCTGCCAGAGAACTGCGCGAAAAAGCTGAGGCAGCCCAGGGAAAAGGGAAAGGTGTGTCTGGTTCTCGCTCTCGCCATGGTGCGTCGACACCTGCTGCTGCTGCTCGCTCTTCAAGTGCTGAGCCTCTCTCTTCGTCCTCGTCTGGAAAGAAGCCCAACAAGTTCATGTTCCTAATGACATACATGTTTGGACAGTGTTGTGCTAGTGCTCAACGTGAGCACGATATGCAAGAAAGGCTATATCGATTGGAGCAGCACGCAGGGATTGCATCTTCTCCTCCGCTGCCATTTGTGCCTCCTCGTGATCCATTGGCGTTATATGATGAGGCTTGTGCGGCGTACGATGATGATGCGACTTCTCGTCCGCGTGGCAAAGGAAAGGCAACTGAGGACGATGAGGAATACATCGAAGAGGATGATGATGACGACGAAGCCGGTGGTGACGACGATGACCAAGATGAGGATGATGACTATGACGATGAGTAGTTGCCTATTCACGTGGCCTACCCCTTTGGGCACTTGTTGACAAAGAGGGAGTGTTAGGCTTTGACTTATCTTGTAATAAGTTAGTTAGTCTTATGGTTTCGGAACTTTAAAACCTTTAGCAAGTACGAACTATATCGTGTGGTGGCAATCTTGTGATGGACTACTATCTATATGTGTGTGTGATGGATGATTGTAGGACAAATTTATGGTTATCTATTTATCTTATTAGCTTATACTTGTCTCTACTTATGATGGTGAATGTATTTTGGATGGCCATGTGTTGCTTCAAATTTTTGTTTTAAAATCTTGACCATCATATTCTCTTTTACTTGTTGGATTGGATAGGATAGGACGCCGACGAGACAAAAGGAGAGGCAGCACGATAAGGCCGGTTACTATCGGGTAAAAACGACTGAGACGCTCCAAGCAGAAAAGCAAAATGCAACAGAAAACGGACAGGGCTAGGCACTACTTTCCGCTATTATTTTGGAGAGAAAAAGGCGCATAATGCAGGCATACAATGACAAGCATACGGAAGACACATTGCTTTCTTGCTTGTGCCTCTCATGATCTCATCGATCCGTTTCCCAGTTACTGGCTCCATGTCTGTGCTTGCGGGTGTCGCTTCCGTGGTTCCGTGGCTGGGCAGCCGTGCACAACTATATGCTGGTAACGGCGGGAAAAAAAGAGCTCATACGCAGCAGGGTGGCCATTGGTTTTACACCCTTAGATGTTTTTTTTTTTTTGGGTTAACGACGATAGGCCGATCGAGAGGCAGAAGCTCACGCGCGACGGAACACGTACCTTCCCGTGCTTATCTCCAATGAAGACATGGAGCGCGAAGAAGCAGAGCCAGACCATGACTAGCAGCGCCACGTCCGCCCACGGGAACCCCGCGCCATTTCCGCGGCCGCCGCCCTCGGCGTCGGCGTCGCTACTGCCGCGGGGCAGCCGCAGCAGCAGGGGCTCCTTGCCGTGGTGGTGGTCGCCGCGCGCGGCCCCGGCCCCGGCCCCGCCGCTCTCGGACCGCCAGATCTTGACTCCCGCGCGGTCTTGGCGGTGCAGGAGGCGAGGAACAGGGAGAAGAGCAGGGTGATGAGCCAGTCCGGGAACACGACGTTGCACACCACCCCGATGCTCACGCCCAGGAGCAGGCACGGCTGGAACCGCAGCGCGATGTCGTAGTCGATCAGCCTCCCGCTCCCGCCGCCGCTGCCCGTGCCCGTGCACGCGAGGTTGTAGAGCACGTTCGAGGCCGCGCCGCCCGTGACCATGAAGGACGAGTAGGCGGTGGCGCGCTTCAGGCTCAGCCCCGCCACGAGGTTTAGGATGGGCAGGAACAGCGACCCGCCGCCCACGCCGCCGGCGCTCGACACGGACGCCGCCAGGAAGGAGAGCGCCCATGCCACGACGGTGTTCGGCCGGACGCCAGCATGCGCCGCGCCGCCGCCCGAGTGCGAGGAAGGGGCGCCCAGGTGGGTTTCCCGCCACTGCGACGCTTCGGCGAGGAGGCTTTGGAGTGACGAGGTGGTGGTGTTGGATGCGGCTGCTGATGACAAGATGGAAACCGCGATGGCGGCGACGAGAGGGAAGAGCTGAGTAGTCCGCGTCATCTTCGGCTTCGTCCTCTGTTTGCTTCTCGGAACAGAGAGGAGATTGTCTGTGACTCTACTTTTATACGCGATGAATCTTGTCTCACACACAAGACTGGGTTAAGACTTAACAAAGAAAAAGTTTTGAAGTGTCATCACAGATATAGAAAGAGAAAGAGACATGTCTTGTTATTAGGGAAATTCGCATTGACATTCGTCCTGTTCGCTCGCTTATAAGCCGTACTTTTTCAGCTAACGAACAATATTTTTCTCTCACAACAAATCAGCCAACAGTACTTTCAGCCATGGCTTATCAGCGAAGCGAACAGGACAATTATTTGGCTAAGTATAATAGTAGTTTGGAAAGGCCATTGCCCCGTGCTAAGCTATTCTAACATCATTCATCCAGCATCCCCAGAGGGTGAAGACATTGTAGTGAGCAATTCAACAGCTGAATTGGAGGCAATAAGTTGACAATCGCATTGATTCAGGTATGTTGTTTGTTGTGTGGAGTAAATGTCCCGTGAAAAAAAATCAACTTTTTCTGTATGGGTAGTGGGTACCAATTCGTGCGATTCGTACCTCAATTTTATATTCCTGCCCAATTTCTATCATCAGCTATTCAGTTTACCCATCCATTTCATAATAATTGTTTAAGCCCACAGTAAACAAAGTTCAGCGCTAAATCAATGAATAAGGATGAAACAGTTCAAAACACTTAACCTCCTTCTTTCGTTGTATTAGAACAATGGCTAGAGGCTACAGTGTTTTTTATATTAAAAAAACTAAAGTTGCAATTTTCTAGACAGACAAGAATTGAGAATTTGATTACCAAGGAAAGTTGAAAGCATTCAAAATGGAGAGTAAATGGGTCATCTGGATGACATCTGTTCAACCATTTACAACCTACAATAGGGATTGCATGCAACCTATACAAAAGAAAAGGCACGTCTGAACTGGTGGAAGATGTCTCGTAACTCAGTTGGACACATTTTAGCATTTAAATATTCACAAATTACGTGCTATTATTGGAAATGCAATGAACAATCATGTTATGTACAAATTCTTCTAAGATACCCAACTCACATCACCAAAGCTTCCACACCCATAGGGCCACAATTCAACCTCCCTTCCTATCTTTTCTCACGGTAAAATTTTCATGAATACCTATGAATAGAACTATAGAAGAGAGGTAAAGAACTCCGGATGGAGAAATGAAAGAATTCAGCTACACACGCACAATGAAGACTTCAGCGATTAAAGAGGCTCCTCCATCACCATCGATCATCTGCAAGCATGTTGAAAGCCATGCATGTTGAGATTGAAAGCTAGTGGGGCTTGCTTTTATAAGATATATTGATATAAATATTTGAATGGCAGGATATCAATTATCAAACGCATTATCTCATGTAAGCTAAAGCACTTACCTTGACAGAGTCAATATCACAAGTCTGGGAGTTGCTCTCCATCTTCACCATCCTCTTTGCTATTTACAAATCCGAGCTGGGCCTCTGATTTAAGGCTCCCAGTATTATTTACAAGCTCGGCATGGAATTTAACACTTGGATTGTTATTTACAGCAGAACTGTTATCATCTACTACATATTTACCGAAAGCACCATCATCAGAGCTTTTGGGCCCTTCAGACATGCAGTCCAAAGAACTACAGCTGCTTCTGCGAGAGAGTCTACCATCTTCTGAAATCCCAGACTTCTGTCGCTGCAGCAGTTCATACCTGTTGTTATCAGGAGCGTTCAACCTGGAGGGTAAAAGTATAGAAGTCACCACAGGAGAAATCTAATCAGACAAAAAAGCAGCAATTTCCAAAATCAGGATGAAGGCCTGAACTATCCAACAAAAAATATCCAGCCTTTATCAACCATATAGATGAAATACCTTATGTAGCAGTATTGGCATTAATCAACCACTAACAAGAAGTGCTCAAGTGTAAGCTTTGAACATACCTTGTCTGTTGAAACCTCGATGTATGGAGGGAGTCAAAGACTGGTATGAGATTCTTTGAGCTTGATTCTATGTTATGGGTCTGGATTTTTTCTACTTCAACTTCCCCTGAAATTACATCAGCATTGTCTGCTTCTGAAGTTTCACCCTCCATAACTTGAAAGTGTATCTGGCATCAGTCAATAAGCAGGCATTGCAATTTATAAGTCCCAGCATGTCAATCAAACAGAAAATATAAATGCAGCATTGAAAGGGAAAAAGGTGCAAGAAAATACCCCAGATCTAGACCAGAGTGGAGTTTGCACAACATGAGTCTGCAACTCACTCTGAGAAATATAGAAATTACGATTTTCATCAGCACTGAGCTTTTGTCTTTCAACAGCAGAACAGTCAAATGGGTAGACACTAATCCCTTTCCTCATAGCTTTCAGGAAAAGTTTATTACTTTCTCCATTCTCAAAATCACTATATGCAAAACTCTCAGCGCTGTCTCTTCTATTTCTTTTATAACAAACATCCCACTTCTGAAGAGCTTCAATAACAAATTTTGTATCAGTCTCTCTCTCTGGCCCATAAGAAATGGGGCTTGTCTGTTCAGCTGAGAGATGGAGAA
Organism: Miscanthus lutarioriparius; assembly: GCA_904845875.1. Lineage (NCBI taxonomy): Eukaryota > Viridiplantae > Streptophyta > Magnoliopsida > Poales > Poaceae > Miscanthus > Miscanthus lutarioriparius. Next base: position 23,318,690 of record CAJGYO010000005.1, on the reverse strand, counting down.
CATACTGTATGATGCTTCCTGATGGAGAAAATACTAGTAAATAATACTTCATTCGCGAACTGCCATCTGAATTAATGTCACCACCCTTGCAGTTGTGAAATGTTGAAGCAATAGCACCAGAAATTGGACTGGAAGCACCAGTTGCAAATGCGGCAGCGCCATGGACAGCACCCTTAAACATGTTACTCCCATTTCTTATCCTACTAACAACAGACAATGTGACAGGCGGTCCAGATACAAAGAGAGTCTTCTGACTGAGACTCAAAGAGGTTGCTGAATTTTGGGACCAATGAGCAGTATGATTAACTGATGAATCCACTATGTAATCATTTTCTGCACGATTGTTATCACTGTAACGGAATCTTGTTGATCCACTATATGGAGAGATTGAAAACAGATGACTAGTTCCTCTTGAAGAGCTAATCATTATCCAGTCACTATCATCACTAAAGCTGATGTCTTTTATGATCTGAAAAATAAGAAGTGATACTTTTACAGGTCAACCAACTTTACAGATAATAATGAGCAATAAATAGGTATGCCAGCTTACCGCATTGGTTATGCCTCTTTGCAATTTGTACAGATGAACATAGGTTCCAATTTGACCAGCTTCTGATGTCCCATGTGGAGGTATAATGCGGAAAACATTCATGTTTTGACCATGAACAGATGCTGTCACCAGCAAAGTTCCACTTGGATCAAAGCAAAGTGCAGAAATGGGACTAGTGTGTGCCCTGAACTGAACTATCAATAATTTAGAGACAATATCTCGAACAATGACCTGCCATTGCAATATCATCATTCTGTGAAATAAGTAAAGAAAAATACGGCATAATCATATTAACTGAACTTCTAATGGCAAAAATAAAAGAACATTTGTATACACTGGACACTTAATCACAGACATAAGAAAATTTCCATCCACCCACATCTATTAGGCTACTCTACTTTTGAATTCCATTCCATCCAGGCCAAGAACAAACTATCCACCTTACCTGCTACACTATCTCATCTAGCTTCGATGGACAATATTGTTCTCACTTTATTCGCTGAAAGCAAATAACTGAACAAAATGCCAGGCTTGTAAAGTGAAGTACACAATCTGCCACGGGTATTATTTCTGTAAAGCATGTATACAAATGCAGGATACAGAAGATCAGCCTTGGCCAACTCCTGAGGAGAAGAATAGCCACATCATCAAATTGTTAGCGAACTGGCCAGGTGAGTTCCGAGGTCCCTAACAGCCTTAGGGTTGGTTGGTTCTTACTAATACTAGTATACAGAAATGACATGGTAATGCTCGCAACAGTGTTAACCAAGGTTATTGCCAACTCCGGGATAACAGAATTAATGATGAAAATATGTACATGAAGAGGTCCGTACCGTTCCAGCATATTCACTGTCAATGAGGTGGCCGTTTGTTACTCCATTTGCTTTGTAGCCAGAACTTCTTTGCTTTATGGTACCATTACCATTTGGAATGAAATCTGCATAGTACTTGGACAGCTTCTTATATCCAACCTCACCAAGTGTTGCAATGCCGGCAGCCAGTTGCTTGCTTGATTCTTTTGCATAATATGTCACCACACTACCATTTGAACTAGGAGGTGGAACAAAGGGAGACAGACTAAGAAGCTGAGGGCTAACACGTCCAGTATCTGGAACAGGAACTGGAATCCCAGAGTACGCAATCCATCTAGGGCCCAATCCAAGTGGGCCATAACCTGAAACTTGTGCAACTGTAGGACTGGTAAGAACAGTATATTCTCTCTCCATGGTCGCCGCATCAAAACAATGTATCTGCAAAAGGTATTTTTTCCCATCAGGATCACTCATGATCCAAAAACTGCTTCGGAACAGTGAAAATTGCATACCTGAGTAGCCTGTGAAATAGCTACAACTCTTGGACTGCACCTTATGGAATAAACAGCTGATCTGAACCTCAATGTATGCACATATTCATGGGTTCTCAGTGAATAAAATCGTATGACAGTAGGAAGGTTTTCACCGCCTATACTATGGAAAGCACCATTGGTTCCATCAAAAACAGGAACATTAGTATCACGGTTGTTTCCACTTCCTGTGTGAGTTCCTTCACAGGCAACAGCTAGCAATGGCCGTGCATCTGCAAATCTGTCTCCAGAATTTGCTGTGAAAATTGGATCCTTTAGCACTTGAATAAACGAAACAGCACCATCGTGTCTGGATTCCAGCTGTCTTACATCATCAGCATGTTCCACATCCCACACTTGGAAGCCAGATTTGTAAGCCAGCAACAAAACTTGCCGTAGCAAGCCACCCCCACATTCGATTTTATCAAAGCCAGCCCATTGTACCTGCAAATCATGACAGATAAGAAGGGTTTTAGGCTTTTAGCTCATTGTTTACATGGATTATAATACTCAAAAAGTGAAAACCGCAAGCCTTAGGTGCATCATTCATTGGTCTGATGTATATACAGCCTACATGACCGTAAACAACAAACATATAGACACTGCTATTTGTCTTATACTCAACAAACAAACAAAAAATTGTGAAAGATTACATAGAATTTTGCATGGTTGGGAGACTGAAGAACTAAAATATGGAGATTTTTTTATTTTCTACTATAATATATTTTCCAACATGGGACTCTGATGTGAAGTCATAGTTCATAATCAACTTTTTGCTAAGCATTGAAGTCTATCTTACATAATGTAGGGACCATGGTGAAATTGAAGTTTAGTTTTCATGACAAAGTGGGGATCCATAACTCAGTAAACCAAAGCATAACTTCTGTCCTCAACTTGAAATTATAACAATTTATATACTATAATAACATACCATTAGAGGGAATAAAAGGATGTAGAATATACAGTGTCATAAATCATAATGTCCTTGTCTTGACCAAACATGACTTTCGAATCCCAAGAATTAAAAGCAGGACCCAACGCTAACTTGACTATTTGTGGAAGCTGCATGGTTCCATATCTGCAGCTTGGCTTGTATGATAATACCCAAAATCCCAAATCATCTCAGCGTATTTGCAAACTTCTTAGTTCTGAACAAGCACCACTAACTACTAAAATAATACGCTAGTCCGTCCGATCAGCACGGTCTCCAGTATGACACTTTGTATAGCAATATCTTTAAAAATATGTTGCCTTAAATGGGAAGAGCTATATAGTATGATAGTATTTTTCATAATGAACCTAATAATAATGTGAATTCCGTTATCAATGTAAGTTAAATTTTAGAAATTGATAGTCAAAGGTAAAAGAATTTGACTTAGGACAAACCTAAATGGACTTGATCAGACGAAGTACTAAAAGAGCATCTAGTTCGAACACCAGAGTCGGTATATACTGATTGTCAGCATAAATGCATGAAAAAACTGACAATAACTACAAGTCCTAGTAGGTATGACTTGGGGCAGAAACAGAAATGGAAGTGTCTTCCAGCCATAAATACACTTTTTAGCTCATTTTAACTAACGCACACGTGAACCAACTAAAAGCCTCCTCAGTGCCCAATAATTAGCAGGGTATTATAAATACTACTAGTAAATCATATACAAAACACACACAAAAAAGGAGCGACATACTAGTATCGATCATTAAGCAAGCAAACGAACCTGGTCACGACTTGCATCCTCCTCGTGGTTGGCCATGGAGTTCACCAACGACGCCCCCGCCGAGCGCAGCGTGGAGGCGGCCGTGGACGCCCCCGACGACACGATCCTCATGTAGTTGGAGAGCGACCTTGCCGAGAAGAAGCCCCCGCCGCCGCGAGGAGCCTGCGCGCCGTCCCGCATGAGTCCGGTCCGGGAATTCACCCGTGCACGCTACCGCCTCCCCAGATGCAAGCCACACGAAGCAGCAAACCCAGACTTGGCTTCCAAGCTAGCTAGTTGAGGAAGCCGAGGCCGAGACGAAACCACCAATCAGGCAATAATCAGACCAAACCAAGGCGCTCCGAAGAAGGAATCGATCGCTGATGCCCCCGGGCTGTTTCTGTGGGGAGGACTCGGGGGGACTCTCGCAAAGAAACAGCCCACCGACCGTATCCTCAGGTGCTCGCCATGGCCAGCCGCGCGCGGGGAGGAGGAGCGCTCGAGGTGGGGGGGAATCGGCGCGCGCGGGCGAGAGGCCTAGATCGTCAGGCGCGGGGGCGGGGAGGGGAGGACGACTGGTGGTGGGGAGCCGCCGAACCGGTGGTGGTTGCTCGGGGACGAGCAATTCGATCGGAGAAAGCGAGGGTTTGCTTGCGGTTTCGTTTTTTTTTTTTTCTCTCTCTCTCTCTTTTCCCTGGACGAGACGAGGACGAGGGGGGAGGGATTAGGTGAAATAGAATAGGAGGTAAAGCGCGGCTTGGCTCCTGCTTTGTTTCGAGAGAAAAATTGATGGAATCCTGATGTTGGCGTTCTGAGACGAAGAGGGGGGAACTGAGAAGGGATAAAGCAAGCAGCGACGATTTGGAATCGGTTGCTGCTCCGTGTTCGCTTTGGGTTTGTTTGTGTGTGGAGAGAAGATTACAGGGGGGCGGCGAGGCGAGATGGGCGATGGGGTGAAGGAAAGAAGAAGCTGCTGCGGAGGCGAAGCCGTGAAGCGGGTGCGGTCGCTGGCCTGGCTGGGGAGATAAACGTCTGCTCCCCGGTTGGGTATTCTGGGACTCAGAGCTGGGGGGGGGGGGGGGGGGGGGGTGTCGAGATGGGATCTCGAGTTCTCGACCGGACTTTTATGGCGTACCCGTGCGATGGCAACGTACATGTCTGTCCCGTTCGGAACACAGGGACGGACGGGAGCACGAACCAGGAATGCAGAAAGTGTCGTAGCAGGAACAGGAATCTTGGTTTCCAAGGCAAATTGGCTCGTATAGTATATATAAGAAAAGTCCAGACTGGAAAGCCGGGGTATCGCAAGCTCGCAAGCTGGCAGGTAGGTTGAGCAACTAGGAGCGTAGAATATGTCGGTTGCATATGCGATGATGCCACGGTAACGTGGAATATGCTTCGTGGAACACGCAAGGGCCCGTGTTTAGCATGGGAATCGCACGAGATCCAGCTGGAACAAGCGGGCTCTGCTCCTAATAAACAGAATTTTCGCCTCCGCTCAAGAGATCCCGGGAGAAAAAGGCATGTGCCCTTTGGATCCATCGCATTTATTTTTTACCTTTTTTCCCCTTTTCAGAGAGAAACTAATCCAGTTGCTAAACGGGCCAGATCCAGCAAACCTCCAAGCGCGTTCGGAAAGAGACTTTGGTCCTGCGGGCTCGAAACGGCCACATGACCCCGCGGCCCTTCGGTGGCCCACCCGCCGCTCGCCCCTGGGATAGATGATTGGGCCTGGGCTCGCCACACGCCAGTTTACCTGCTGCGTCAACAGGCCGTTGGGCCCTTTGGCAAGCGCCGCGGTGTCGACTTCATGAAGGTCAGAACATGAGATGCCGGCATGCCGCCAAATTGTTCGATCGAATCGAATAGAAAAAAGAGGAACATCAGCTGCCATTACCTGGTTCTCGTGTGAATGAGCAACCCTAACGTCTCAGAAAACAATGGAGGCGCAAGGTGAAGAACAAATCAAACTAGCCAGAACCCCCGCGCGATGCGCGGGCAGATCCTGTAAGAGTGATAGACGTCTATGGATTCGTTGTCAGGATGAATTTGGTATATGACCATTCTGCAATAGTTCTGAAAAAGTAGAGGACAATGAACCATGTATATATCGCAACAAAATTGTGTTTTTTACACATAGGGGATGCATTGCAATAATAGGAGCTGTTGGTCTTGCGAACGGCAAACGTCGCTGGGAGTCAGATCATTAATATTACATGGTAGCTGACCCAATCGCGGATGGCTGTCTTGTTCTCTTTGACTCGAGGACGATTATGTAGATATCTAAAATCAGGCCAAGAAAACATATGGAAAAAAAGATTTGTTGTTAAAAACAGCCGTATACTGACAAAATAGTTATGGATGATGTCATGAACAATTGTGCAAGGAAAATTTATTACCTTATAAGATGTGGGGCGCGTGCTATATATCATGGAATGAAAGGGGTCCGTATAGAAGGGAAACAAAGGCTTTGCAATCCTTACATGGGTGACATACAGTATGGATCAAACCTGAAGTAGAAAAAGAAACAATAGAGAATAGATAATTAGAGACAGCTGCTGGTAGAGAAAAATAAGTACAGTGGTAACACTTGGCCAGTCTAAGCATAACTATTATTGGAAATATTATTAACCTATATGCAGGGTGCTGTTTAGTAGGATGAATCATAGGAAAAGGGCAATTTAGACATTGCACAAAGCCTGTGCAACTCTTACATGAGGATATGTTGACTACTATGGCCTCGGATACGCGCTCATCATTCCAAAACAAAGCAGTACAATGCGAGAACATATGATCAGGCCTTCTCAAATAAAGAGGTGAGGAAACCGTGCCTACAATTTGTACAGCAAAGAAAGAAAGAAACTAACAGTTAAGGTCATGAACCGATTCTTGCGATGATCACCCAGTATATAGCCACGCATGCCTGCTTTGACTTCAAACACATAATACAATTTTATTATCCCGAAAGACAATGAGCTGGATCAAATGCCCCAAACTGATAAGCTTCAGAGTCTTGTATAATCTTTGAATTCCAATCTGCCTAAATACCCTACAGTCTTTATCTTCCTATGTTTCTGAAGAGGACTTCCTTTGACCCCCAGGAAACATGCTTGGAAGATATCAGTTTTTGTTCGATTATTAATAGCCTGTATGTATGCAGCGGTCTGCAAGCTTCAGTATAAAAAGAAACAGGGCATGTAATACACTATAAGGGAAAAAACATCCATAAGACTCAACATGCTGAGTAAAAATTCTAAGACTTTGAAGACGTAGCTTTATGAATAGTGGTAATTGCCAATATTAAAATGTACCTGTATGTTTAAGCATCATAAGTAACAAATCCCTTAGATTACAAAGCGCTCACAATACATAAATGTATGACCATGAAAAGATATCTCAAATGTACAAAATGACATTCACCTAAACATTTGAAAGGATATAAAAACACAGAGGAATGATGGTATGTTACCAAGAGAAGTTCAGGAATAAAGTTTTTGCAGCAGGTTAAGGAGTAACCCTTAATGCCATGCAGTCACTGAATCCATCGTCCTTTTGTCATGTATAAACAACCTGTCATTGGTTTTCAGGTTCAAATAATCAACCTAAGTAGAATAATACAATGACAAAGAGATGATTAGCCATGCAAAAGCTCTCATGTAGCGGACAGGAACCGCTAGACTCTTGATTTGCAATTTTGCGCATTTTGGATGCAGTACTGTAGTACTGATGTTTGTCATTAGGGCATATGTAGTGTGGCTCTTTCATGGAGGGAACACAGACGAAATCAACAACAAAAAACTGATTGTAAGACTCTAGCAGTCCAAACTTCCAATCGACCTCACTGTGGATCACAATCTTCATTATTCCAAATCGTCAGCATTCCAAGATTCAGAGATGGAACAAAATTAAGTGGTGGAAACAGAATATATCTTGCCATGTTCATATGGATTGTTTTATGTTCATATTGATCATTTGAAAATTTCATCAGTGCATTCATCCAGGAAAGCAGGTAATATTTATGTGTTGCCATGTCAGAAACAATTTAGTGCCAGAGTCATCATGTTTGCTATTGGGAAAATCACATGGTAGAAATGCCGTTTGCTTTTATAACCCTAACAAATTAGTGTCTGGCTCTAATGTGTCGTCATTTTACAATTTGACAGAAACATTCTGTAGCAATGCAATTCATTGCTAAATCACAATCGTTTTGGGCGCTAAAAAATAAGGCGGTCAAATTGAAAAGTACAACACCAACCCTGAGAAGCGAGGACAGACATTTGTTGTGATATCCCATGATAGTTTTATAGACATTGTATGGGTCCACATCTGCATTATTTGGCCCCAACGCCATGGTCCAAAGTTGAGACAGAAAAACTAGAATGTGTCAAGATTTACTGGTATATCTAGGACACAGATGGATACATGTTAAACAAAATCAGCCGCGAGCAGTAGATAAATGAGTTAGCGGTTACATGCTGATCAGGCAAAGAAAAGAAATTTTACATGTAGCAATAACTGTTCGGGTTCAGATTTCAGAGTCAATTAGCCTAGCTGAATCCATGAAGCAAGAATACATAGGAAGGACGTCCCCTGAATTGGTAAACCTCGTAACAATGCAGTAGCATATAGATGTCTAATAAGCACATGACTGTCTCCTCGAAGAAAAAAAATGGAAGGACACTGCAAAAGAGATTGTGTAGAAAAAAAAGGAATCGATTTGTACCTTCATCTTAGCATCGTCGTTGGGGATTGTCGCTTGAGAAGGGATCTGTAGAAAATTCATGAGCAAATAAACAGATAAGTTCAGGATTTGCAGTGAATTGAAGGAAAGAAAAGAGAAGACAGCAACAATTCGAATCCACTCCATTGCCTAAAGAGAGATGTAGGAAGCCTTCCGTGGGCAGTACCGTAGCCTCCGGGCCAAACGCAACGGCAAGAGTTGAAGGAGGCGACCGGAAACCATATTCATCAGAAAAGCATAGAGAACAACATGAAGTAATAGAACTGTACCCAAAAAATTAGGAGGACAATAAACAAATGAATGGAAAAATGAAATTGGACGCCTGATCAGGTGATGAAGCCGTCGAGGGTGGCTACATCTAATAGTACAGGCTGATCTCATCTAGCGACAATTGCGAGGCCGGCATGCGAAGACGTGGAGGGAGGGAGGCCGGAGAGAGGGGAGAGCGGAGGACAATCTGTAGGCCGACAAATCTCACTAACCTCGGCGAAAATGGCGGCTAGGGTTTCTTGGAGCACAAAATCAGAGTCAACAGCGAAGGGGAGCCCGGAGGCCCTACCGCCGTCGCGCACGCGACGCCCTCGGCCTGGCCGGCGCCTCCGCTGTAGTGGGGCCCTGGGGCGTGCAACCACCGAGGCGCCGTTGCCGCTCCCATCGCCGGCTGCGCGCCTGCGGGCGCCGTCAGGCGGTGGATGGCGCAGGAGGGGCCGCGCTCCGGCGGGGTGTCGTCGCAGGTCTTGGAGCTCGCGGACGGGGGAGAGGAAGAGCCGGCGGAGGCTGCGAGGCGGCGGCGCGCGGGATGTGCGCGTCAGGAGCAGCCACCGAGGAGACGGATGGGGAGAGGATAAGGCTGGCGAGGGTCGGCGTGGTGGCTTCTGGACGTGGGCGTGGCGGGCATCCAGTGCGTGCAGATGGGATCGAACGGCAAGGGTCGGACTACTGTTGATGAGCAGTGAAATGAGTTTGTGGAGTGGGAGGACACTATTGATCTACAGCGCCGGTCACCAGGATTAGAGATCTATGTACATGTAGATGTAGTTGAGCTTTTGCTTTACGGGCACGGGCGTCCGTCGGTCCGGACCTGAAAAAAAAATTCTCCTCACGGAAGCTCGTCTTCCCCCCCTGCACAATGCTCGTCCGTCACGGCTTCACGAGGTCTTGCGGCCGTCCGACCATCCCAATCCGCCGCGCTGCCACCCACTCCGGCGAGCCGTCACCGCCATATTACAGGCCTATGTTCCAAGTATTTCAAATACTTTATAAGTATGTTACGAGTGTTTTATATGGATGTTGCAAAAATAAATTGGGATATTGCATATGTTGCAATGATTGTACACGTATGTTGCAAGCTTATGTTCCTAAAGTTTCATCAGTTTTTTCAGACACGTGTTGTAAGTGTGTTTATTTGGATGTTGCATAGGTTTCACACATATGTTGCAAGTGTTTTTATCTAAATGTTGCATATGTTTTACAAGAGTTTTTCAGTTATTTGCAAGTGTTTCAAATGCACGTTTCAAGTATTTTATTTGTCTTCGTATATGTATGTTACAAGTGTTTGTGTTTGGATGACATTTCACTCCTTTGTGCTAACTCGTCTTGGTTTCTCCTCCTCTCGGAGCCAGCTGGGCATCCACCGCCCCCTCCCCTCTTTCTCGATGCTGATGGCCTTCAGGACGGTGCGGGCCTTGTAAGGACGCACGAAACAGGGCGGAAAACAAACTGCAAGTGTGAGCGTCCGAAGCACGTCCATCTGGACGTCTGGACACTGACGAGCCCGTTTACTTTATACAATCTATAAGTACATACATTTAATTATTTTGCACGATCGAGAAAAAAAGTACAGTTAATTTTGTTCACGTCTTATTTTAGGCAAGGAGTCAATTTCACATTCGGTGCCCGCGGCGAAAAATAATGCAATCTGCTTGGCGACGTCAATTCTCTAACGACCCCCCAAACACAAACAGTAGGAGAACACCACCATTGGATCCTCGTTGGCTCCCACGTTGTCGTCGATTCGTCGCCACGTGACGTGACGATCGATCCACCACTCGCACCTGCACGACAAGACCTGCTCAACAACGGCCGCACCGCCCACCAGCCAATCACTCACCTAGCCTTGGCTTCTAGTTCTAGTCAACGTGCGCGGCGCAGACCTTCCTGATCTCGCCGTTGTCGCCCGTGAGCACCTGGATCCGGCCCATGTTGGTCATGGCGGCCGCGTAGTCGGCGAAGAACTCGTCGGGCGACGCCGACGCGGCGGCCATCCGCTCCACGTACGCCCTGGTCCCCGGGTCGTCGAGGAGGGCCTGGTCTGAGCTGAAGAGGCCCGTGTTGCCGCGCACGGCGCGGTAGTAGCTCAGGTCGAAGGTGTAGGGGCTGGCCGGGTCCATCTCCACCATGGCGGGGTCGTTGGCGACGCCGGGCTCGCACTGCTCCCGCAGCTGCGCCGCGTACGTCTTGTTCAGCGACGGGTCCTGCCCCACGCGCCCGCTGTAGTTGTACAGCCGGTCCGACGCGAACGTGGAGCACTGCGCCCTCCCGATCGTGTGGCTGCCTGCAATCAGGATGCCGCCGTGCATCATCGATCAGTCGTCAGTTATTACTTGGAACAAATATGGCGCTTTGCTTGTTGCGTTTCTAGCTGGACGTTAAGCTAGTTCGATTCATTGGTTGTTCCAGCCCAAGCCTTTGAAGTATAATACCTGACAGGACGACGAGGTCCTTCCAGCCCAAGCCCTTGAAGCTGAAGTAGGTCTTGAGGTCGACGATTTTGGAGGATGGCGGCGGGAGGTCGTTGTTGGCGTCGCACTCCGCCGACACCTTGCCGTCGCGGCGGCCGGTCTCTACAGCATACCGTGGCCCGTTGCTCTGGAACAAGGAGAAGCCGCGCGGTTCAATGTGTGCACAAGTTGATCTGATTCCGAGGAGAGCAATAAAGGTCGTCGTCTCACGGCCGGCCGGCCGGCCGGCGATCGAACTCATCGCACTCACGAATGCATTTCACCAAAGCCGACGACAAAGGGAGAGGCTGATTATTATTACCAGGTACACGGCGTCCCGGGCCGCCATGACGATAATGTCCGCGCACGACACGGTCAGCGGGCACGCGTCCTCCACCTTGGCCTTGATCTGCTCGATCTCGCCGTAGCCGCGGAGGCCGTAGCTCGGGATGGCGTCCCTCTCCCCGGTCTCGTTCCGCGAGATGAGCATGATCGACGCGTCGCAGCCCTGCACGCGGCGCAAAAGAATCATCGAGAGGAAACCCGCATCGTCAATCACCCGGGATACGGCCGGCGACGCACCGAGCGAGATCGATCACCCGTGCAGTGGGCATGCAGTGCACGCGAGAGAGGACACGCAGGCGACGAGGAACACGAAGGGACGATGGAGAAGCGAGAGAGGAACGACTAGCAACGCACCCGGACGAGGCAGTCGTGGAACATGAACCGCAGCAGCGCCGGCCCGATGGTCTTGTCCTTGCCGACGAGGCTCCGCATCTCGGCGAGCACCAGGTCCTCGACCTGCGGGCACGACTCGTTGTAGAACCCCACCGCGAGGCCGGCGACGGGGAGGCCCGGCAGCACGCTCATCGCGGGGTCCGCGCGGCCCGGCCGGCAGCTCGCGACGGCCGCCACGACCACCACCAGCAGCAGCCGCCTCAATGCCATCGGCAACTGATACTGTATTAGGTCGTCGCCGGCGTACGTCGTTGCTTAGGACTCACGAAAGCAGCTCAAGAAAACGCTGAAACGACCATGCCGATCGAGAGCCTGGAACCCGAAGAATTGGACGCCCAACTGCGTACAACTGGAGTATAAAATCGCGAGAATCCGCCAGCTCCCGCAAATAAACCCCCCGGGCGCGAGTATAAACTATAAAGAACTGATGAGAAAGTCTTCGCTGAAAGCGAGGTAGTGGTAAGTAGGTCGGCCCTCGCTTTCGGGGATCTCAGAGTACGCTTTCGGGTAGTGGTTAAAAACTGAGGCGGACATCAAAGGCCTGCTAGGCGGCTAGCTATACTAGGAATACGAATATCGATCGAGGCAGACCGATGGAACGTCGGAGGCTACGCGGAAATTAAAGGAGAAGCGCAATAGCCATTTCACACGGGATCGGCAGACAGGAGCCGGAGGCGACGAGGCGCTAGCAGCAGCTGGTGGACTGATGGGCCCTGGCCGTCGTGGCTAGCTTTTTGCGATCGTCAACGGATTCTTTCGGCCGATTTGGGACTAGCAGAGCCTTGTCTACATGGGGGACCTGGATGGACTATTCATTAGGAGGCTAGGAATTGTCTTTAATGGAGCCGAGTCGCTGGAACGTACGGACCTGATGATAATAAGCACCATGGCTTGGAAGCTTGTTAAGAAAAAAAATCACCCGGATAGGGGGAGCGCAGAATTGAGCTCGTCCTGTTGGCTTTGCTGAGTGCTGACCAAGAAATGGTTGGTGCGCTCCCCAGCATGCATCAGCAAAGCGGAGTCCGCCCATGTCGTTTCTTGGTGAACTAGTCCATCTGCCGGATGATCACTGGGCTTACGCTTACGCATATACTTATTCAAAGTCAAAGTTTTATCGTTTCGCAGGATGGAATTGTAAAACTGGACATATGTGCCGAGTGCAGACCCCCAAAGCTGCTAAACTAAAGAATGTCGTCGACCGAATCAGCAATTAGGTGATTGATTGAGAGCGGCGCGGTCTGGCCGTTCCTTAGTTGTACACATGTTCACTGTTACTATTGGAAACCGTATATTCGGGCCCCATTCGGCTTACCCCATATCCGGCTTGTTCGGCTTTTTTTTTTCTAACCGAAACAGTATTTTTCTCTCACAACATTTCAGCCAGAACAATGTTTTTCAGCCAATTTCGGTCAAGTTTCAGCGAGTCGAACGGGGCCATTGTCATGTTCCAACCACCCTGCTCCGTAATGTCGCCGGCTCACCGCTCACTGCCCATCCTGGAAGAGCTGACAGTATGCCCGCCTGATGATGGGTGGAACCAGGATTCATGATGGGCTGCACCGTCCCTGAAGGGCTCAATCCGGCTGTTGGGCCGCGTTTAGTTGCCTGCGGAATCGGCGCCGCCTGACAGGGCAGCACCGTAGGCAGGCAGGTTTTATTTGGTAATAATGATCCAATCGTTCCTAATTAGGGTCGTTTGCGCACCGCAAAGTACAACTGGTTTACAATATTTTTTGAGAAAATCAACATTTAGTACTCCATATGTTTGTTTGATGTGACGGGGAATCTTCTTTTTGTATAGTGCCAAATTCTGGAATTTGGATGAACTAAACGTGGCCTTGGTTTCTGTGACTGATGCTGACAGGGCAGCACCGTAGGCAGGCAGGTCTAATAACATGATGCCCCTCCTCTAGGGTCGTTTGCGCACCGGGTCATGGTTTACTATGTTTCTTGAGAATAATATATAGTTATTGCATGCTGGTACTCGTCATTTGTTACCTTATTAATCGGCCGACAAAAGAAGCATTCATGCTGGCCCTTGGAACGTACTAACCTTTCTTGAAAAAAAATACATCTTTAGCATGTTAGGTTGATTTCCTCTGACTCGGTCCAACGACCGAGTCGGGCCTTGATCCCGCATCTTGATGGGGGGCACCCAACCAATTCATGGTTGGTGGGCCCCCGTCGTCCAGCGCCATATAAAAGGGGCAGGGTGCCGGGGCTCGAAGTACGAGGTTCACCGTCTGTCGGGAATCGATATTAGGGATACCCGGAGGAAGAAAGTTAACGGCCACGAACGTTAATTCGTCCGGATGGTCCAAGACGTATTTAACATCTCGCCCGACCCCGAGGGCGTGGGCCCCGTCTCGCCAGACCCCTCGGGCGCGGGCTCCTTCTCGCCCAACCCTGAGGGCACGGGCTCCGTCCTGCCCAACCCTGTGGGCGCGGGCTCCGTCTTGCCCGACCCCGAGGGCGCGGGCTCCGTCTCGTTAGACCCCTCGGGCACCGGCTCCGTCTCGCCCGACCCCGAGGGCGCGGGCTTCGTCTCGCCAGAACCCTCGGGCGCGGGTTCTGTCTCGCCCGATGGAGATCCATACCGCCTCCAACCACTACGGGTCTAAGAGTACGACCCCAGGGTCAAACTTCTGACGCCGAGAGGGAAGCGGGCACGTCTTGACATGACCCATGGCCATGACGGGCCATACCTGGGTGCTCACGTTGCCAATAGTGTCAGGCATGCTGACGTTGTGATGCCTAATCTCCGTACGGCCGCTGACAGGCACGTCGCTTCACCACGTCGTCTGCGCGGGATGGGATGGGACGCCACGACCACCTGATGACGTCGAGGCATGGCACCAGTGGTCACGCTCTCAGAGGGCCTGGTTGCGCTCCTCGTGAGCCACGCCACGCTCCGAGCGGAGCCTCTCCACGGTTTGGAGCAGCTCATCCCGCTCCTTGCGCAGCTGGGCGATCGCCGCGACATCCAGACTCGCCCTTTTCTCTAGGGCCGTGAGCTTCTCCTTGGCTCCCAGCTTCAACTCCCTTTCCCCCTCAACCTCGGCTAGAAGGTCGAGGATCTACTGGTGGGTCTCGGCGTCCTTTTGGAGCAGCTCGTCCCGCTCCTTCCTGACCTTGGTGGCCTCCTCGTCGTCCCTCCGCGCTCTCGCCGATAGGGCCTCGAACGCCCTCTCGGCCTTGTCAGCATGCCGACGGCCCTTGGCCACCCGCGATCGAAGACTGTTCGCCTCCTCGGCGAGGAGAGTCAACTCGGCCACCCTCTGCTAGGCGACAACAACATGAGCGGTCACTTCCCCGCACAGCCACGCCTCCTCGACGAGGCGGTCCCAGGTTCCCTTCTGCTCACGAAGGAACCGAGTCTTTCCCCAGTTGCGAGCGATAAGGGACTGAAAGAAGACGATGGTCAGAATACAAAAAATATATAGAGAAAGAAAAGGGCGAGAAGCAGGGTCAAGCAAATACTCGGCCGGATGGAATGACAACATCGCGCAAGTCACCTCTAGTGTGGTTAAGGGATTCGAGCACGGACGCGATCCCCACGTCGAGGCGCTCCCGCTCCATGCTCTCTGTGGCATCGTCGAGAGTGAAGAGCGTCGACGTCGGATCCTCCGGACTCGCCCACCAGAGCAGGGGCTCGCTCCGCGCAGGTGAGTCGCTGCCAACCGACGTTAGGGCTAGGGATAGCTCCCCGCCGGCTCCGATCGCCGCTGACCCTCCTCGCTGTGACGTCCCCGCCGGGACACTCCCTCCGACGACGGAAAGGGTCAGTGGTACGGACGCTGACTCCTCTCCCAGCACCACAACCTTCGAGGACCCCTTGGTCGTGTCCCCCTCCGTCCGTCCCACGCCAGACGCCATCACCTGGGCTATCGATGGCGCGTGTCACACCGATTTCTCAGGCGCTGCCACGATAGCACCTGGCTGTGACCCGCCTGTCGCAGTCGCCGCCACCTCCGCCTGCGTCGGTGGGGTCCTATCTGGCTACGTCACGGTCGCCGTGGTCGACGCCACGAGCGCGGTCGACAGCCCCGTCCACCCCATTGTCGGCAGCGGTATCACCGCCATCACCGGCTGCTCCATGACCCCCGAAGGCGTCCCTTGAGCCCCCACATCCGCTCGTCCCACCGAGGGCACAGGCGCCACCATGGGTAGCACCTGACCGGCCGGCGACGCAGTCACACTGGCGCCGCTCCCGTCCGAAACGGGCGTGACACCAGTCGACGGCTGTCGCCTCGCTTGAAGGGCGGCGCTCTTCTTTGGCGCCAGCGCCAAAGGATTACACTGCCTCCCGACGCTGCAAGAGACGAAAAGCATAAGTCACGATGAAATCCAACCAAAACAGGGAAAAACAGAGGAGCTGATGACTCACCTCAGTGCCATCGGGTGCCCAATATGTTCGGGGGCCGGACCCCCTGACCTCTGCTCCGCTTCGTCAGGGCGAGGCCGTTTCGAGCCCGCCCCTGCTCCTGGGCAGAGGGGCTCGCTCTCCTTGGCTCTTGGGGTGCCACGGCAGAGCCGCCCGCATCCGCCGACACCTCAGGCACGGCAGCGGAGCCGCCTGCCCCCATTGACTCCTGAGGCAGGCCGACGGTACGTCCCGCCTCCGCCGGTCCCCAGATGTACCCTCCCCTCCGTGGAACGGGAAGGGTCCCGACTCCTACAAGGACGAACCGATACCTGTCAGCGCATCCTCGTTCTCTAAGATGTCCCATTCGGCATCGTCGGCTACCTCATCGTCGTCGCCATCTTCATCATCATTGTCGTTGTCGGTGTCCTCCCCCCGTTCCCATGCCTGTAGCTTCCGCTGCCTCTTCCTCTTCTTGTCCTCCTTCGCCTTCCTCAGCCGCTCGCCCTCGGCACGATTCGCTGTCCTGACGGACGAATCCCTCAGCAATGGCGTCGGGTGATCCATGAAGACGAGGTCCCTTGGCTGGTCCCGCCCCTCTCAAAGTTTGTATCAAGACATCGGGAAATCGATTGAAGAGAAGGCAGGAGAAGAGGAAACTTACGAAGACGACGTGGCTTGGTTCCGGCAGCATTGGAGGATGTCCCAGCACCGGGAAGACAAAATCGAGAGGGGCACCCACATCGTCCCGCGAGGGCTCCATGGCCTCCTTGATGCATTGCGCGATCTCAGAGTTGGGGAGCACCCCCTCAACGAGCGCCGTTCTATCGAACGACGCCTTGGGCACCATCGTGTATAGTGGGAGCGCACGCATCATCAACGGCGCCACCCTCCTTGCGTGGTAGGCCCCGATGACGCCCGACCCCTTTAGGCCATTCTCCTTGAGGATGTGGATGGCGGCGATGTGGTCCAGGGCCTCTTCGATTAGGCGTCGGTGAATTTCGGCAGAGGGGCGGCGGTAGCGTTCTTGAGGTAGAACCACTGCGAATGCCACCCCTTGTTGGACGTCGACAGCCACATCGGCGGTTACTCGCCAACTCGGTTGTTTCGGAGTTGGATGCCGGCGTACCCCATCGGCATGTGCAGCTCCTGCCTGCCGCTCTTCTCCCTCTTCGTCTAGAGGGTGATGGCGAAGAAGTACCTCCACAGGTCGAAGTGGGGGCTGATCCCTAGGAATCCCACACACAGGGCGATAAACACCGCCATGTGCTGGATCCCGTTGGGATTGAGGTGCTGTAGCTCGATCTTGTAGTAGTGCAGCAGCCCCCGAAGAAATCTATGAGCGGGGTCGCTAAACCCACGCTCATGAAAGTGGGCGAACGACACCACGTAGCCGTCGGGCGGCGATGGCAGATCCTCCTCCCCGCGCAGCAGCCACTCCTTGCCCAAGGTCCACGTGCGAAGAAGACCACGTTGGACGAGGCCTACCATGCACTGGAAGGTGATGTCAGAGTGGCACCACGGATCCATTGGAGGTGGGGACGGTTGGATGCGGGCTCGACGGCAGTGGGGATGCAGAAACGGGGAACCCAAGGCGATTGGTGGCGGCGGTCGTGGCTGCGGAGGCAAGGATGCAAGGTATGGAACCCGGGGGCGAAGTTTTTGGTTTTATAAGGGGCGACGGGTGCGAGGAAACCAACTGCCCGCCTGGATCTCTGCGTTTGCCACGATTAGCCACAACGTCTCGCCGTGGGAAGTGCACACGCAATCTCTGTTCGTTCCCTCGAAAAAATCGCAGGACAGGCCACGACTCGTCACAAGTAAGAGGAGTACGGATCAAAAAACACCTCTACGGCCTGTCTGGGCCTAGTAGTTCGAAGGTTGGCCCACCAACGGGATCAACAACCGCTCCGGGCACCAGCAAGCGGCCAGTACCCAGGCGCACGAGAGTCTCGGCCAGGTACGATCCATGGTTTTTCCCTGAAGAAAGGCAGAGAGCCCTTGGGACCGGTCGAACGGATCCAAGAACTAAATGGATTGACCGCTCAGAATCTAAAGTCGATCATCAAGCTGACCCTAGCCGGATCCCCACGAACGGGATGCCGGGACGCCACTCGAACTAGCCAGCTAACAACTCATCGAGCACCATGGCTCGTCCATAGATGAAAATCAAGGCACGGCTCTCCCCTCTGGTTGCGGAAACCATTGACGGGGTGATAATCATAAAAGCGAGTCGACCTTCGATCGGACCCCCGCTACGCGCGGGGGCTCGAGGAAAGATGGACTCGCAAGGATACCGGATGCGCGGTCACAGAACAACGGACCTCGTGGGGGTCAAAAGTCAGGAAAGACCTTTTCAAACCCACTGAAATCTCATGGCCATACCCACGAAGGGTTCGACCTCGCTGAGAGGGAATCACCGTCCCTAGGACATGCCGTGGGCAACAAAAGAAGGCCAAGGCCCTCAGAGTCCTCCTGTTCGGAAAGACCTCCGAAGGAGTATTCTACTTCACCATAGGCTCGGGGGCTACTGTCGATGACCAATACTAGGGTACCTGAAGAGGAGGAGCTAATAACCATCAACATTGATTTGTCCAAGCAGTCAAGAGCGTGACTATAGCTCCGACCGACCCCCAGGTGCACAAACTCCGCCTCGCCCGACCCCTGAGGGTGGCTCTGCCTCGCCCGACACCGAGGCCACGGGCTTCGTCTCCCCTGACCCCTTAGGGTGGCTCCACCTCGTCCGACACTACGGCCATGGGCTCCGCCTCGCCGGACCCCTGAGTTCTACAGTTGCTTTTTCAGTATAGAACCGTAGTTAGACAATAGTTGATTGGTATAGAAACTTAGAAAGTGACTATATATCTTTTTTTTACTGAGGCTTCATCATGTTAGTTAAATGCTACAACTTTCAGCATTCATTCTTTCATCTAGATGATGCCGAAGGTTTAAGCTAAGACATTTGTTTTGTTGGATATCTATTATGCCCCATGCTGTTTATGTCGACGCACCCTCTGGAGCAGACTTTGCATTTTGGTAAGATTGCACAATCAAGTGCGACGCACAAGTTCAGGTTTATGCAGTGTGCTCGAATCCTGCACAGCTACTGAGCTACATGGAGCAAACCACGCCGAGGCTTCTTGGCGACGCCTTCGTGGGATTGCTGATTGTCAGAAGAGTATGCAACGAACTAATGTTGCTCACTCTATCTGCTGTGTTTTACTTTTTAGCGAATTGAATTGCCATAGAATGCAATACAATTCACCGTGATCTGCAACCAATGTCTCTGTTTCCTGATCCAGCTTCCTAGCAGTCATGATTTTGTTTTGTTCTTCTAGGTTATTGCCTACAGGTTAATTATTTTTTGTACTGCAAAGATGCATGGAACAGAAACTCGGACTCATGAAGGACTGATGCATGCCTGTTTGAACCATTTGAGATATGGCTGGTTATTTTGAACTAGAAGATCCCTGTTATATGAGTCTGTCTTTGGTGGTATGAAGTGCATATTCAACAGCAACATGATACCGTGTGCATGAGCCTGCTCACACCCTGTGGAGTGATACATTCTTTTAGTGACGAAGATATTACATGTGCATATCAGTATACAATGTTGTTACCATATCAATATAGAGCAATGTTAGTTGGGAATAGGCTCTTAGAGCGATCTTTCATGTCATGCATTTTATTGTTTTCTTCCATCTTTTTTTTCTCTCAATAGACTTGCTTCTGTACTTGAGTTGGTGGATACCGTTGAATTAGCATGATCAATGCAAGTACAACTTCAACTTCTTAATGGGATTTTTTGGGTTCTTTATTTAGAAAAAGGAAACTTTGAGAGCTGGTCTTAGTATATTGCAGAAGGATGAATTGCAAGAAGTACATAGCCACGGAGGAACAATCGTTGTAAAGTATTGTTTCTCAATGGCAATGCAGAACATCAATGCTATAGCAAATTCCACGAGATAATAATACATGGGCTATGCTCTCAACCATTTACACCTCATGTATAAGTGAATAAAGATGTAATATCATGTATTGTTCAGAAGCCCAGCGATGCATCGATTATTTGCAATTTCAGTGAGGAAGCGGCTTAGTAGCCCTTAGGTTAGCGCGGCGGGGGCTGAACTGAAGGTTTTTAATTTCTGGTGTTGGAAACACAACTGGAGGGCTAGACGAAGGAGTACCATGGATTGGGAAATAGATTATGTTGTTAAATTGTGTGCCAAGACAAATTCAAATTGTTGTGAAGAGTAGATATGGAGGAATGTATATGATGAATTGATGATTTTTATTGAAAATTGATTCTTATTTATTTGAACGTGGCTCAAAATAGTATGTTATTAAGCTAAATTTAAATTTATTTAGCTATTCATTTTGACACAATATATTTTTTATATTACTAAATATATGTCCATGCGTTGCACTGGGGTCATAATTTTTTGTATTGAACCTTAGTAATCGGACGTGGATGCGTAAGCTCCGAGAACTTCGTATCGGATGCAGACCGTGGGTCCAATCAGCGTATCCTAATCGGGTAGGACACGGATTTGTGAGCTCCGAGTAGAGTATTATTTGTATCGGACACGGACGTGTGAGGGATAAGATTTGATATCACTGGGTAAATGATGACTTTATAGTCTTTTTAGGTGTATGTATATAGAGATTATTGCATTGAAATTTTGCTCCCGTAGCAATGTAATGGTGGCCGTAGCGTTAGCAAGTGCTTATGCTGGTCCAAACTGAGTGCTGTTGAAGTGAAGAGACGGGTGTAACTTGACACAAGACAAGTAATGTGATTTCATATACCCACACTATTTCTTTGAGGAAGATCACACATCTGCTGTTAGAGAAGTAAACTTCTGCCTGTATCATGTTCCTCCATGCAGTTTATTTTCCTTTCTGCCTGTATCATGTTCCTCCATGCAGTTTATTTTCCTTTGTGAGTGCACCCTGCAATTTCTTTGAAGCATATTATACTTGCAACAATGAAATATATATTCTAGATTGGCAAAATAGATCTTTAGAGGAGCTCTGGAACTCCTGATATGAATTTGTTTTTTAAGGTGGAAATTTGTGATAAGGTGATTTCAGCTAAGTTGCTAGGGTATTTACCCCTACTGGTTTTACCTGATAAGAATGACTTCAAATCAGAAATCGGTAGTTTACAGACCTGTAGGTTTGGAGGCCATAGTATACTCACAAATTTTCAAAATTTTTGCAATGAAGGTTTGGCGCAATTACAGAAAAGAAGAATAAGTTGTGTCTTAATTTTGGGCAGCATTTCTGACAATTGAGTTGCTGTTGTCTGACTTCTTTTAGTAATTCTGTTAGACATTCAAGAAGATAAACTTTGTTTTTTTGATTAAATATCACTTTAATGTTGGTATTTAATTTTTACAGTATTGTTATCCTATCATGTGATCCATGTGTTTTAGTACAAAAGTTGAGTTGTCCTATAGCAACACACGCTAAAAACACAGGCCTGTCCCCGTTTGCTTCTCTTTTATTTTGCGAGCGAAGAAGTTTCGTGCGATGTAGAGATTATTACCTACGTCAGTGCGTGAGGTATAAATTTTCATAACCAGCAATGAACCGCGTGCCATTTTGTGGAGAACACTCGACACACAAACCCCACCGGCCAGAAAAATACGTTTTGTAATCACTCGAATTCTGTTCGAACTTTTTTTTGACTTGGCAGTCCTGATTGGTGCGAAAAGAGTGAAAGAAGGCTTTCCTAAATCCTAACCAAAGCTTTGCTTAAACTAAAGGCGACAGCTCACATGTTTATCGCTTTCTTTCATTTCCCATCACGCATGAGTTGTATTTTCCTCCGAGAAATAAAAAAAAAAAAGAAGAGACCAAATTATTTTCCCCCCTTTCCCCGCCCGCCGGACGTGTCTCCCGCTCCCGCACGCCCCTTTCGGGCTACTTTGGCAGCCCGCTTCGCCGCCAGGATCCCAGCATTTTTCCCGTGCGGGAAACCCACGTGGAAAGTTTTCATGGGGCACCTAGCGTGCGCATTTGAAAGCCTGATATGCGGGGTACATTGACCCGAGTCGACGTGTAAAGCACACGGAAACCAGCCCGGCCTACAGAGGCCGTGCAGCTTTCCCCGTCTCACTCTCGGCCAGCAAGGTTTCTCTACAGCTCAGAAGTTCTCAAGGTTTCTCTACATATTATATCCTCAATATGACAATGAGGATCATATCAGAGAGCAACAAGTCACATAGGAAGTCTGACAATCAACAATAGAACTATAGAAGGATGCTGGCCAAACTTAAATTTAGGCCCTGTTCACTTCTATTATAATCCGTCTTTTTCAGCTTGTTTTTTTAGCCGGAGCAATGTTTTTCTCTCACAACAAATCAGCCGGAACAGTTGTAAGTTTTGCTTTCTAATAGCAGTTTGCAATCCTTAGTTTCTTCTAGTAATCCTCACTTGTGAATCCATGTAGGATCAGATAGCAGAATAGAAGAGATGCAAGTGTCAAGAGAGTACATTGATAATAAAGATGCCACACTTTTGCTTGGGTAAGTTTCTGACGAGATAATAGTGGTGTGAAGAGTCATGTATTCTTGATTTTTTTAGCATCTTTATGTTCCTTTTTCTTTTTGCTTGCCAAAGCCAGCTTAATTTTACACTTTATCATGAGCCGACCTGCAACTGCAAGATATATGTTCCTTTTTTCCTTGTCTTGTGAGGATGCTTTCATCGATCTGGGGAATACCTCATTAGTTCTGTTTCAGTTCATAACAAGCAGCCTACTATTGTCCCTTCAGCAATAGCTTGTCTGCACAACTGAACTTCCTTTTTTAATTTTGTTCTGATCTGAATTCTTGACAGCAGCCTGGTGCTCATCTGCTACTGTGTTTGTGTTTGGGGTTTTAAATATTCAGTGGTTTAGTGGATACATTGAGATGGTACGAGCTGATAAGGTTCAGCATAGATTCGAATCTGAGGTCGCTGCTTCAAGCAGAGGATAGAGACCAGTACTTGGAGGTTGTACGTTCACGGCCGGATTTAGCCATTTAGTTGTTGTTGCTGACTCTTTAGTTTCCTTGGCACTTCTATTTTAGGGGCATTTGTGTATTATACTGTTTTGATCATTGCCTTGTGGAGTTAGTATTGATGTTTAATATGACCAACATATTTTCTAGGTTTGCATGTAACTGACAAAGCCCTTTTTATGCGAAATTCATGAATTAAATCCAAAAAGACGAACCTAAAATTCAGGAGAACAAATTGAATAGGAACAAAATGGTTGCCTATACATAATATTTTTGTTTCTCACACTCACAGTGCATGGAAAGTAAAAAAAGGGATATTTTTTTATCTGATCAAAATTGTATAATTAGGTCTTTGACCTAACCTGAATTTTGTGTTTTTTTCCAGAGTTCTTCCTTCTGAAGAAAAATATATTTTTCAGTATATGTCCCCAGACTTTGCAATGGTTTGTTCGCACAAGAGCAGCAATGCTACATCTTGCACAGCAAAACCTATCTAATATATATTTTGAGGTTAATTTAATAATTAATCTTTAATTATTCTATCATCCTAGTTGGACATTGTGTTCATAATTAACCTTCTTTGCTCTTTTTTTGTGTTATACTTGCAGATGGCTCCGAGGAAGTAATGCATGATTTCGGATAAGTGAAATATGGTCACTTTTCGTAACGGTTTTTGCACATTTTCATCTTTTATATACATGTGCAAAGATCTCACACAAGAGAGAATTGTAGATGTTCATGGATCAGTCACGATGATGTTATCTATTGGATGTAAGGATGCAGAAGCACCTATATGAATGTACTACTTGGCTCTGGATTTTAGATTATACATTTGCATTAAGTAGATTTGCTTTTAGGTTTGAAATATCTTATATTTGTATGGAGAGAGACTTCTAGAGATTTTTCATGATTATGTGGTTCTGACATTGATCAGTGGTGACTTTCTATATCATTTTACTTTTTATATTTTTCTTTTATTTTTTCTAGACATTGTTTCTGATTTTTTTTCATCATGTGTTACTAAATAATGACAAGAACACACAAAAAACTTCTTGAATATTGTTTTTTTTCTGAGTATTGGTACCCTGGGCATTCAGTGAAGTTGTTGTTGTTCCGCTCCTTGGAGGATTTCATGGGATAAGGCTTGTGCATATAGCTTCTGAATATTGGTCGTTCCACATCCACAGCATCAGGGAATGAAACGTTCATGATAGCTATGCCAAACAGCAGCAGGGAAACTCGCCAATGTGGATTTCTTCCTGAAGGTGGAAAGGGGTCGAACTGTCCAAGAAAATCCCGCTGGGGTTCTGTGCCCTGGGTTAATTAGCCTCTCCTGCCAAAGTAAGGTCTTGTTTAGATTAAGGTTAGAAATCAGTATTTGACACTGTAGCACTTCGTTTGTATTTGACAATTATTGTCTAATCATGGTCTAACTAGGCTCAAAAAATTCGTCTCGTAATTTACAATCAAACTATATAATTAATTATTTTTTTATCTACATTTAATACTCTATACATATGTCAAAGATTTTTGATGTGACGAAGAGAGAATAAAAAAGCTTGCAATCTAGCCTAAGCCGCCGGTGAGCGGCCGCCCTCGGCTTTCCCTCCCTCCCTCCCTGCCCGTGTGCCGTGCTCGGTTGTTCGATCGCCATTAATTTGCACGCTGCCAAAAACCACGCAGCCTCTCTCTCTCTCTCTCTCTCTCGTTCCTCCCCTCCTCGCGCAGGCTCCGCACCGCAGTCCGCAGGCATCTCGTCCCCGCCGCCCGCACAGCGGTTACACTGTTTCGACTTCGCCTCTTCCTCCGCGACCGCGCGCGATAGACCAAACCAAACAGCACGGGTCAAGAGCCGCGACCGGTTCAAGTCTCGGCGGCGACTGGGACTCCACCTCCACTCCACCCCACCACGCGGACGCCACCCGCGATATTCAAGTCCCTTGCCGCGTTGCTTGTTGGCCGCTGAGACTCTCGGGAAACGAGCAGAGTTGAAGAGCGGCAGGGAGGTTGCTGGTGGTTGCGGCCTCCACCTCCATCCATGGACCTCGTCCGGCGGGAGGCGGACAGGTGCGCCGCAGCGGAGTTCGTGGCGCTCGACATCCGGGGCGAGGCGGAGTCACCTCCGAACGACCCGGAAATGGTAAGCCTCGTTGTTCGACTAGATTTTTTTTGGCTCCGACTTCACAGAATACTTCTCGTCATCACCTAATCGCTGCGTTCTCTCGCCATTTCTGATCCTGCTGTTGCAATAATCGATTGGGCCTGAAGCTGATGGAATCCTCACTCGTCGCCGCTAAGGAGTTCGAGCGGGATCGGAGAGCAGACGTCAATTCTTCATCCACCGGTCAGTGCGTCCATTCTCCCTGTCCCCCAACTCTGAACTCTGAGAACAGCGATGAGCCGATGATCACTCCAAATCTCCACACCGCCACTCCCCCTCTTTTTTTTTTTCTGATTCTGAAGGGGAAATATCCAACTCCTTGCTGTTTGGTACCGTTTGATACTTAGCATCAATCTGGTGTTTAAATCAGGGGCTAAAGTTTAAAGTCTAGAGTGTCAGATCGGGTGTTACGTCGGGAGACAAACTAAACAAGGCCCGTCGACGGGGTGTAGGTGAGAAGTCCACGCACGAGTTCGGCAAGACTTCTCATCAAACGCAGGCCCAATCTTGTGGGTCATGTCAGTTGTCAGATGCTTTGCGTGGGGTACTGGGATAGCTGCATCTAGGCCATGTTTAGTTGCCTGAATTTGGCGCCGCCAAAAACACTGTAGCTGCACTGTAGCATTCGTTTGTATTTGGTAGTAATTGTCTAATCGTTAACTAATTAGGCTCAAAACTTTTTGTAGAGTACAACCAAACTATGCAATTAGTTTTTGATTTCGTCAATATTTAGTACTCTATGCATGAACCGTAAGTTTGATGTGACGGAAAATCTTCTTTTTGTATAGTATCAAAGTTGGGAATTTGGTGTGAAACTAAACATGGCCCTACTCAAATACTGGGGAATAGACGTGAGTTTAACTGGCCATCTACTCAAATACTCAATGCATCACGGAACGTGTCAGGTCCGACGGGCCAACCTGCCGTATTCTTTTCTTAGGATGTACAGAGGGGTTGACCCAGAAAACATGAACGAGGGGTGCCAAGATTAAAAAAAAAATTGAATTAATGGCAAATTTGTGTGAACATAGGAGGGTTCACCGGTGTGCTTGTCCCCCTGCGGCCGTGCCCCTCCCTCCACCCCTATGTACAGATAGATAGTACAGTGAGAAAGATTGCATTGCTTCAGTTCAAGCATATCCAGCTGAAGCCCTTATATGAGGACCCTATTTTTGATTTGGTGATTTCTCATACTTTTGGGTGTCCTATTTTTTGGGTTCAACTCCAGCAGAGCCCAAATCAGGGCCTCTATTTTCTATGTTTTGATTTACTTTATTTACATATGACATGTATTGGCCTGACATAAATTTAGATACAAATGACCAATATTCAAATCCACGAATTCAAAGACGCCACTTCAAAGTTTAAAAAACAAAGTTCATCAATAGGTTGAGCGATGAATGGACCAAAGGTGCTCCACAAGATCTTGAAGCATCTCACATGCTTGCCGAAGTCATCATCCCAATTTGATTACAGGATGTCCGAGAAGACATGCTTCCTCTAGTGAAGAGTCCTCTTTGTCCCACCGTTGCTCAATTAAGTTGTCATCATCCGTGTCGGTGCGAAAAGTGATCAACAAGCAAATATTTGTAGTTTTGCCGTACATTGTGATCGGATGTGGCTTAGCACTCAATGACACAGGGTTTATACTGGTTCAGGCAACGTGCCCTACGTCCAGTTTCAGTCGGTCGGTGACTTTATTCCTGAGCCCAGGTGCTCGAAGTTTGCTATGGGATTACAAACGAGTGGGAATAAGATGGGGTGTTAGAGGTCTGGTTGGACTCTGGACTGAAGAGCCAAGAGTGACGGGAGCTCCTACATGCGCTAAGTATTGGAACGTATTCTCTGTGTAGCTTTAGAGCTCTAGAGCTCTGGAGCTGTTCGAGTGCTCAGAATGTCTAAAGCTTAGCAGAGTGGGAGTCGGAATGACCGTCGTCCGTTGGGAGAGAGCGCATCTCCTCGTATAGGTGAAGGGAATGGCCTTACAAGAGAGAGAGAGAAAAGAGAGTGTGTGTGCTACCTAATCTTGTTGCCCACGCCGTCGGGTACAAGACGGTTTGTCGGCGCTCACAATACTGTTGACGTCCAGATACATGTGGCAGGCTCCATCGTTTTCTTCTGGCATGGCAAATGTCGGCGCATACCATACTGTAGGACAAATGTCGGCGCCTACAACACTGTTCGTATTCTGGCATGTCTGAAAGGTTGCAAAGCACCCTTCTGGCATGGCCTGGCAGTACTGTCCTGCAGGTGTGCAGGGTACGGTCCTCGGTATTGCGGTTGACTTGAGCGCCTTGCCTTATCTGCTCCGCCTGATTCTTGTGTCCTTACCGAGCGGGCGTCCCCGGTCGGTCGTTCCTAGTTGGCTCTGACCGCGCCGGTCGGAGAAGAACCGTAAGCAGAGGTTCGGTGTATTCCCGGTCGGAAAAGCGGGTCGGAGTCGGAAGCGAGCGTCGTCCCCTCCTTGGCCAGGCCTTCCGGTCGGAGAAGCGGGGCGGAGTCGGAAGCGAGCGTCATCCCCTCCTTGGCCAGGCCTTCCGGTCGGAGAAGCAGGTCGGAGTCGGAAGCGAGCGTCGTCCCCTCCTTGGCCAGGCCTTCCGGTCGGAGACTGGATCGCTCTTCCGGCCTGTCGTTAGGTATCTGAGCCGGCCCAGGATTTGCTCGTCGTTTGTAATGCCGTCTGCTGGGCCGAGCTTTTGCTGTGAAGTGGGCCCATTAGGGACTCCGGGTTTATGAACCCGACAATCCGTGGAAACCATCTACACTCAAAAGAACACCTAAATGCATTGGTATGGACATAAATTTTAAAATGCAACATTGAACCGAGAATGCACTTCATTTAGAATGAAATCTAAACATGGTTCACCTTGGTCAAGGATGGTGCACATGCGGCGGTACATCAGGCGAGGAGCAGGGATCCCGAGCAGGAAGGCAACCAAGGAAAGGGGGACAGGTTTTGGCTGGCAAAAACCGAGGGAGGCGGCGGCGGCAGATTTGGCGCGTCAGTGGAGCTCGAGCATGAGAAGGAGGGCACGAGCGGATTTGGACGGGAGTGGGAGGGGAAACGGTGGGAATCGGAAAAGTAGGGGCTTGAGCGAGAGTTCCCAGAATGAGGGCTTGAGGTGAGAATTTAACGACCTCCTACTTCTAGGGCGTGCTATAATCGGTCTTTTGCTCCTAGCATCCATAAATAGGATGGGGCTTATACGGGTCCCTCCTCAAGATGCTCGAAGTCTCTTATGTGTGTGAGGAAAAACAGTAGTGGCAAATTGAAAGCGTAAGTCTTGTGCTTATGTACTTATGATACTTATCTAGAGTAGTTGGTGGCTGTGTCAGCCCTTATCTTTATCTTATCTTGCTTTAGCATCTCTAGAATATGCTGTAATCCTTTCTTAAGGACCAAGCAAACTACCCTATATGTACCCCCAACCTGCCATAGTTGTGATAAGGCTAATAAAATCTGAATCTAGCCCCAAACCTGTGCTTTGGTTCCAATAGCAATAATTGTGTTCTGAAATAGATGTCGATCGGTCTTAAAAAATGATTTCAATTGTTATAAGAATGTTTAGCAATTCATTGTGAGTAATGAAAAGTATTATTGTAATCAATTCACTATATCACTATATGTTTTTTTGTTAAAATGGTAGAAAGAGTTATTGTATGGGTAACTCAATCGAAGAAGCCATACTTCACACGCACGATCACTCTGTTCTTGTGACTTTGGAAAAGAATCGGCAGGAGGCCTGCCAAGCTATATTAATATAGGAGAAGAAGAGTTACATGAACAAAAAGAAAAAAAGACAAACAGCAGAAAGAATAAAAAACAAACAGACAAAACTAGAGCCAACAGAGATCTTGGCCGCAGCATGCCACCATTCGGCAACTGTTTGGTGATTGCGCCAAATAATAACAGAGGTCCAGAAATATTCCCATTCACGTTTCACCGATCCAAGGATCATGGAATTGGACCATGTATACTGAGTGTGCTGAATATTCCCCGTCCATGCTAAGTTTCCAAGTTGTCTGGTCCATCTCATTTGGATTGAGCTGAACCTCTTGTATTCCCTGCCAGAGGTCCAGAAACTGAGATAGCTGTTGGGATGATCCAACCATCCGAATGTTTATATCTTGGACTCAAGCATCATCTGTGAGAGCTTGCTGCATAGTTATGTTCTTTTTCTTGCTCAGAACAAAAATAGTTGGTGCAAGGTACTTTGGTCAATAATATAACATCAAGCCGAGTGTCAAAACTGGGCCTTTGCACCATTGCCTATGGTGACCGATGTGGCTGCATTGCATAACTGGTAGTCTGTGTTGTGCGGTATCTACATCCCAACCCATGGCTTCGTGTCTGATTTCCAAGTGTGCCATAGCCATCGTAGTTGTGGCCCTCGTGAGAATTTGTTGAAGTCCAAGAAAACCCAACCTCCAAGATTTTCTGCGCGTTTTACGTGCCTTTCTTTCCTTCTGTTTTTGAATAGTTCATCAGAGTTTTTGCTATAGTCGATTGGTGGTCACTGTGCACGTATCATCTGATTACCCTTCCTCATGTTTGCACAGGTGTGTATGAGAAGCAGACGGTGCCTGTGCATGTTGATGACAGCCCGAGGGAACACTTACACCCCTCCACGCCAACTGCAGGTGGTGCAAAGCGTCGTCGTTCCAGCCGTCGTGTTCCGGGATGGCGCGATCCCAGGAAAATCCTCTTCGCCTTTGCAGCATTGTAAGTAACCAGCAGCTATACTCTGACCATGTGGTGTGCCCTGTGCACCATACAAGACAATTTTCTTTCTTCAATTTCCGGGTTTAGTTTTTCCTGTCATCTTCAAGCTACATGATTAAAGTAGCAAAAGGGCCCCTTGCAGGTCAATCGTGCGTGTTGCCTTGTATGTGTCATGGCCAGCTGTTAGGAACTTTGTTGCTTTCTTCCTTTCCTTTTGATGAAGAGCTCAATAGTTAGCTTAAAAGCATCAGGATTCAGGCATTCTGTTCCATCTGGCTTTATTTATCAGATAGATCCCGTCAGAAATTACAGTAATTTTACATGATGTAAGGAATTTATTCGAAATTTTATGCTTTGGCTGTTGATTTGTACTGATCACCACTGATCTGGACACTAGTCTTTAGTACATAGTATTAGTACACGAATATAAAATTGTTTACATACATTCCGCATTCCCTTTTTCCCACTAAAAAACACCGATGCAGTTAATAATAAGAAAATAGTTACCAAATTATTTCATTGTTGCCTGCTGTTTTATGAATTCATGTTAGATTTCAGGTTAATATAGTGCTACTTTGTCAGGAGAATTATAGCTGCAATTGTCCAGCCTCAAAAGTCATTGGATGAAACTGGTTGCCATTGTAGGCCCCTTAAGATCTCGTTCGGTTATCTGGGATTGATTCCCAGCCGAACCCTTTCCTTCACAAATTTGTACTACGGAGGAACAGTTCCAGGCCCGGAATGGCCCGTTCCAGAACAACCGAACGGGGCCTAACCGTGGTTTGGTTTCTAATCCTGGCAAGACAAGGACCATTCAGGGTCTGAAGCTCTGAATTTGTCCTTTCGTTTTTCTTTTTTGGGCTGCAGAGTTGTGCAAGCACGTAACTCATCTCAACTTGGCATTCTTATTGCTGGACAGAATGTACATACACGGTACTATGACAACTAAAGGATTTCTGAAAGTCAACAATGATTAATCATATTACAATAGAGAAAATCAAATGATGTGGACAACTGAACATTGGAAGTTAAAAAAAAATCGTACAACCATGTCTCTGTATATATTGTTTTGTATATCAGTTTATTGAGGATCTACATACGCACTCTACACAAGAAAACACTTAGAACGTACTCCGTACCATTTACTAGTTTGAGTATAGTAATCATGTCGTAGACATGTGAAAATATCAACGAATTGCTGGGGATGCGCTACACTGTTTCCTGTGTTGCAACATTTACATCATTTATTTACATATACTTCTATTTGTAGGTCCAGCGTGGGGACTTTGATTCTGCTCTACTTTACACTCTCCATGGGGAAGATGACAGGAGGTCAAGCTGATGGCCAGTGATAGCCTTGCTTGCCATAGCATTACTAATATTTGTACAGAAGAAACTAAAGAACTGGCTGGTTGCTAATGTACTAAGTAGCCACATCACTGCGAATATCACCATGATTTCCTGATTTGAGATGTTTGTACATAGGCACAGGAAAGTGTTATTACAGATAAAATTTTGAGTGAAAAGCTTTTTCTCACGAGGAGCGCTTCACAGCTCTTACACTAATAAATGTGTCCATTTGAGATGCTAGTTATCGGCTGAAACAAAGGCTGTTTGTTATTTGCAATATTGAAATCTGTATAACTGGCTGTTGTTTGACTTTTTTATATCTTTTAATATGATCTCATCCAAAAATTACAAAATTGATCCTAGGATTGACGAAATTCTAGAAATACTATCCAAACAAAGTTCCAGACATCTTGTCTCGATTTTTTTTTTCGAGAAGTTCCAGACACCAAATAGTTTAGGCAAATATCTTTTTTTTTTGTTGTGGCAACGGTAGGACATTTTAGATATCTGAATAGTGTTCAGATCTGAACTTTAAAGGAGTTACAATTATTGATGATCATAGGAAAGAGTTACAAATTTCTTTTAAAGGAGGCTACTTGAACTTTTGAAGGGCGGGCTTGGTGCAAGCAGTAGAGTCTTACCGCCTGTTACCGGAAGGTCCCGGGTTCAAGTCGTGGTCTTCTCGCATTGTACAGGCGAGGGTAAGGCTTGCCACTTATACCTTTCCCCAGACTCCGCACAGAGCGGGAGCTCTCTGCACTGGGTACGTCTTTTTTTTTACTTTTGGACAAACGTATGGGTAAATAAAATATGTTTTGATTAATCTAAGCGGCAATCTCGTCAGTCCTCGGATAATGTTTGTATAATTGCTGGATTAAATGATACTTTAAAAATGAAACGAAGTCTTCTGGAGTGGCACGGGACCTGGAAAAAATGATACTTTAAAAATGAAACGAAGTCTTCTGGAGTGGCACGGGACCTGGAAACGAAAGATGAAGTGCGCAATTTGATTTGATCTTTGAATATGGTAGCATGTCCATAGTTCAGGTCAAAGTGCTCTTTCGGCGGTACTTCAGGTGCGTGTACCTCATGGGTAAATCTGTTTCTGAGAAAGTAAGCCTGCCCCGTGCAGGATTATCTGGCGCCGCAGAAGTTTTTTGCGTTAGGAAGCTTTCTGATCTAGTGACATTTCTGATCTGTGACTTAACCACCCTCTGTAGTAAGCAACATGTCTGAACTGAACTCTGAACCTCCCAGCTGCAGGATCAGGAAAATCGGTTGGTAATGCTAGGGCCCGTTCGTTTCAAGGGGAACTGTGGCCTGAAATTATTCCTACCCGGTTTACTTGCATAATTTGTATAAGTTTTGATCACCTTGATTGATTCCAGGAGGAACACTGAGTAATCGAACAAGGCCCAGTTGTTCGGTGTATAGCTGGAGGATCGACTTGTTTACGCGACGCGCGCTCAACGTGAGTCCTATTTTTGTGGTGCATGCACTATTTTTATTGTCTGCATGCATGGCAACTCCACAGTGCATGTGCAGCGCACCGTTGACGCCTAGTTTCCTGTGCTTATCTGTTAGCCTGTAGCCATTAGATTAGATTGCCGGAGGCTCCATAATACAGCTGTACTCTCATTTGCTGGCCTGGCCGTGTCCGCTTGAGACCCTGATGAGTAACGACTCCTGTTTCCAACGGTGGCGCTGTGCCAGCCGCCCTGCCGTGCGGTGCATGCCACACACACGACGACGAACGAAGTCGTTCTCCGCCTGCAGCGAACGGTGATGGTTTTGCCTGTTTTTTTTTGGAGAATGATTTGCCAGATTCGCACGTCACGCGCACTGTTCGATTAGCATTCGACACCCCTAATTCTACTCTAAATAAACATTTAGAATGAACTGCGAACATGACGTATTTTTACGAGAGACGTAGCGCACATCGTTTATTTTTTGCTCTCTTTCCCTTCTCGCCCTCCAAAGTTGACTGTTAGGAATTGCTTATCCTCCCTAATAATAAAGCCTCTGATTAACATGCTGTACAGTCTAATAAACCCGTCACCTCGGAGACCGATCGAGCCACGTATCGCTAGCTGCACAAGAGGTGAGGTGAGCCACGCGCGAGCGCGCGCATATATAAGAGACCTGGGGTTGTCTAGCTAGTGTTCTTCCACAGCACAAATCACAAAAAATGGACGCTCCCGCGGCGGCCCAGGGCGGCTGCGGCAATAAGCACATTGTGCTGGTCCACGGCGCGTGCCTGGGCGGCTGGTCCTGGTTCAAGGTGGCCACCCCACTCCGCGCGGCGGGGTACCGCGTGGACGCGCCGGACCTGGCGGCGTCGGGCGTGGACCCGCGGCCGCTGCGGGAGGTGCCCACGTTCCGGGACTACACGCAGCCGCTGCTGGACCTCCTCGCGTCGCTGCCGGAGGGCCACCGCGTGGTGCTCGTCGGCCACAGCCTCGGCGGCGTGAACGTGGCCCTGGCCGCCGAGACGTTCCCGGACAAGGTCGCCGCCGTGGTGTTCCTCTGCGCCTTCATGCCCGACTGCGCAGCGCGGCCGTCGCACGTGATGGAAAAGGTGAGAGGCCAGCCGCGATCGGCCGGCTGCTCTCTTCCTAGATTCGAGATGTTCCCCGCTCCTGGTGGTGGTGTGTGTCATTTTCTTGAGTTTGCCCGTCGAGAAGATCGATACGAGATGTCTTTTTCTGGTAGAAATAGAGTAAAGCGACTGGTCCACTTGCTACGATGACTCGATGTACAATGCTTGCTTCTTGTTCAATTGTTCGTATCGAACAGCGCTTTTTCAGCGTGAATGAATTTTACTCAATTTGTTCAAAAGAAAATGAGGAACTGATCATTGTTGTGTCTATCTCTCGCCTTTTGATTTTTGATGAAACGAATGAATGAAGTTCGTGGAGGGGAAGTGGCTGGACTGGATGGACACGGAGATGAAGCCCCAGGACGCCGAAGGCAAGCTCCCCATGTCTATGATGTTCGGGCCCCGGATCATCCGAGAAAAGTTCTTACAGCTCTGCTCGCCCGAGGTACGTGCCGCGCGTGCCTATGCACGAGTCTTGATTTGTTTATCTTTCGTGTGAGTCAAGCTAGTTGCATTTTGTTTTCGCCGCTCGTGCGAATCGAGTTGAAAGGGTAACGTTCGTCGATCACTGGATCAGTAGCTACTACCTCCGTTTTTTTGTTTTATTTGTCACCGAATTTTTACCGTAGCAATTTTGATCATACGTTTTTTTTCTATAAAAATTTTTTAAATAGATCAAGTTTTCACATATATAATTTTTTATTGAACATACTTCATTAATATTATATACATTAGAGTATCTAAGATTTTTAGAAGAAAAAACGGATAATCAAATTTGCTACAGTAAAAAATTGCTGACAAGTAAACATAAACGGTGGAAGCACTAGCTAATGTGCATAAAGAGGACACCATGTCCATTCGCGTCAGCGTCATCCTCGACTGAAAGGACAGCTATTTTGACTATTTGCACGCGCGCACAGTGAATGGAGTTAATATCGCTGTGCATGCCAACTGCCGTGGATGGACCTTGACGACGAACAGCACCGTACCTATCCATTGTCGACAGCCATAGTTTTTTTTTATTATTATTAGGAGGACCATCTGGACGTAGCTATCTGTCAACACTCGCCACATCTATGGGCAGTGGGCCAAAATCTGTCAACAACTTAACACATTCTTGGCCAACCAGGTGTTGCGGTGCCACAAAACGCTCTATTTATTTAGATATACATGTATTTATCTCAATCAACATGTGTCGAAGTGGATTACG
Organism: Miscanthus lutarioriparius; assembly: GCA_904845875.1. NCBI lineage: Eukaryota > Viridiplantae > Streptophyta > Magnoliopsida > Poales > Poaceae > Miscanthus > Miscanthus lutarioriparius. The sequence goes on along the minus strand of CAJGYO010000005.1, from coordinate 23,283,483 downwards.
TTATCTCAATCCACGTGTGTCGAAGTGGATTAGAGTGAAATTAAACTAAGTCTCATTCCATTCCACTCCAACATATATAGATTGAAGTGAATACGTACATCCAAACAAGACCTAAACAGAATCGGATAGAAAATATATAAAAAAGATATGTCAAATATCAAAAAGGCCTATTGAATGAACACAAAAAAACTGGTAAAAACGGATAAAAATATGTCAAGAAACAAACCATAGCTCTTTTTTTTTTTTTGTGTGGTAACAATAGCTCTTCACCACTTTGTTAGTCCTGTCTTCAAGTCTTCCAGCATCTTCTCCAGGTGATGTATCATCCCTCCTTCCTCGCTAAGATCTTCCATTCTGTAAACAAACTCAAAAACCTTGTAGTAAGCATTATGTTTAGTTGATTTTGCCATTTTATTTGAGAACACCGGATTATTCATGGTTTTCCAAATTGTCCAACACATTCCGGCTAGCACGAAATTCTGCAAAGAAGTCGGGCTACAAGGCTAATTCAGGCTATCTCTGATCCAGCACCGGGTGACCATAGCTACTGAGCATTTGAAAAGTAAATGGTTAAGAGCCTATCTGGGACTGTTCCATTCCACATTTTTCAGTTTCGCTCCATATTTTTCAACCAAATAGGTGTAGCTTAAAAAAAATAGAGTTAAGAGAGCACCTAAAAACGTGCTTCAGATTTTTTTTTTCTAGAGTTACTTCACGGTGGAATTTGTGCAGCAATTTTAAAGAAGTCCTGGCTGTCTCTTCCGGTCCTCCCTTCCACACGCGGCGTGCTGATGCGTGTCATAGCCTTGTTATCAGGTGCAAATCACTTCCGCATCTTAAAAGCACACGCAGCGTGCTGATGTGTCGTCACCTTATCTACAGGACCTCACGCTCGCGGCATCTCTGCTGAGGGTGAGCTCGATGTTTGTGGAGGACCTGGTGCTCCAGCAACCCTACACCAAGGAAAGGTACGGGTCGGTGCGCAAGGTGTACATCGTGTGCACGGAGGACCACGGCATCGTGGACAAGTTCCAGCGCTGGATGGTGGAGAACAACCCGGTGGACGAGGTGAAGGAGATCGCGGCGGACCATGTCGTGATGCTCTCCAGGCCCGACGAGCTGGTGCGCTGCCTCACCGACATCGCCGACAAGTACGCTTAATTGACGACGCTATCAGCAGCTGTGTGTTGCTTCTCGTCGGTTGAGCAGGCTCTGCATGCATGCCGTGGTGTTTTAACTTGTTGCATTCGGTTTAATTTTTTTTCCCTGCTGTTTTTGAATCGGGATTGACCAGAATTTCTCGACGCGTGGTGTGAAATCGTGTATAATGCTATTGAGGCTTGCTAATAATCTGTATTCGCCAGGGGGGGAAATGTGTATACTGAGGCTCTCGTTCTGGATACCTGTAACGATTAGGTTTATCTTTGTGGCGCTGTCTAGAGGTCCAGTACTCCACCAGTGTCCAAATTTATCTCCGTTGGAACTTCCGTGTGTCCCTGTCGATCTGCTCCTCTCCAACCCCTCATGTGCGACTCTCCAATCTTTAATTGGCTAACTGCTGAAGCGCATGTCTTGGACCATACAGTCATTTGACAAAGCCGTCCAGCCCCGCAATCTGCTGCTGTACAGCTGTGTAGGTTGCGAAGTTGAAGGCAAGCGGGACAATTTGTCCGGACCAAAACACGGCCCCCACCCAGCGGTGCGATTGAAGTTGAAGGCAAGCGGGACAATTTGTCCGGACCAAAACACGGCCCCCACCCAGCGGTGGCCATATATACTTTGGTCTCTCTCTCTCTCTCTCTCTCTCTCTCTCTCTCTCTCTCTCTATATATATATATATATATATATATATATATATATATATATATATATATATACACACACACACTGCTCCTCTTCAATCCCCAAGTGCGACTCTCCGATCTTTAATTGGCTAACTGCTTTGAAGCGCATGTCCCGGACCATACAATCACTTGACAAAGCCGTCCAGCTCCATAAGCTGCTCTTTGTACTGACCGTGTAGGTTGCTTCACGATGTGCGATCGAAGTTGAAGGCAAGCGGGACAATTTGTCCGGACCAAAAAAACGCCCCCCACCCAGCGGTGACCATACAATCTACTGTAAGTTTAAGAAAGGTGAAAAACGAGCCACATAGCTACACAAGCCACGTAACTACACACGGGTTTAGGGAGAGAAGTCATTAGATGAATGGTGCGGCGTCAATAAAGGTTTTACAACTCTAAAATCAAAGCACAAAAATGATGAAAATGAGGGACAACGGATTGAGGGTCTGGGGAGACGGTGGGAGAAACGAAGGAAGACGAGTATTGTCTGCCAAACCAGACGGCCATCACGCTGATTGGTTTCTAGGCTGATAAACCCGGCTAGTGCTGGTTTGTTGTGAGAAGAAAACACTATTGGCTGGCTGATAAGCTCTGTCTGAAACCAACAAACGAATAGGCTATTGAGAGACGGGGGAGAAAGTCTGGTGGTGGAAGAAACGGAGGAAGACGGACAACCAAGCGGCCACCAAGAGCACTCTGTGGCGCATACTTCTACCCCGGCTCTGTGGAAAATGTGGGTCGAAGAAGTTCACGTTTGCTCAATTGCCCAAAGCAACCAGAACCGGGCGGCCATCAAGATCGCTCCGTGGGTCGATGGAGTTCACGTTTGCTCAATTGCCCAAAGCAATCAGAACCAGGTTCATGAAACTTTGCAGGAGAACAAATAAAGCCCGAGGTCGTTGTACAACTGCCTCCGCTAGAATTCCTAAAAGAAAACCGGCTAAACAAATCTTATACACATATATACAGTAGTGATAAAAAATCTAAAAAGACTTTTCTTTATTTTTGAATTCTAAAAAGTCATTTCTAATCTAAAGATTAAAACAAAGAAACTGAAAGGAAACCGGATAAACAAATCTTATACTAAACAAATCTTATACACATATACAAAAATAGAAAGCTAAAAAGACACTTCTAATCTAAATGATAAAAACAAAGAAGCTGCATCTGGGCCTACCTAGCAAAGTAGGGACGTCCAGGCCTGATATGGACGACATAAGAAAATTAGCCCGAATTCAATCTTATAAATGCTATATGCAATAAAAGATTAATCTTATATGAAAGAAAATTGACTTCAGGTTGACTCGGGCTAAATAAGCGGCTATTGTGCATAGCTATTTTGAGACTGAGAAAGGTGGAAGATGAATCACATGCTCACATGACTCAAGCTATATTGTGATACATATGGGCTCGGGTCCAATCGTCTAGACCATGGCATGAGTGATGCGGCGCTGGCAAAGGATTTTGCAGCTCCAAACAACCAATAGATGGAAGAAAATGAGTGAGAACGATGGTGAAAGCGAGAGCAATGAGAGAGAAACGATGGAAGAAGATGAGTGAGAACGATGGTGAAAGCGATAACAATGAGAGAGAAACGAGGGACCAACGAAGAGAAACTTTCACTCTTTATTATTATTACTACTACTACTACTATAGCAAACATGTTCATGCGTTGCAGCAGAAGAAAAAAAAAGCTACCAAACATTTATGAAAAATATGTCAATTAAGAAAGCTCAATAAGCTTGTCCAATTGATGGTATCCGCCCCTAACCCTGGCGGAGGCATTTTTGTTTCAAGAGCTCAAAGTCCACCCCACTGACCTCCGAGATGCAAACTCGCCATCGCTGGATCGGTGCTTTAGGACATGGCAAATTTTCCTGCATCAGGTATTTCTTAGGTCGTCAGGTCGTCAATTTGCAACGCTAGTGGCTGGATTGACAAGCCTTGGAAAATGTTAGGACCCATGTCCCTATGGGTCCCCTTGCTTCGTCTTTGTTTAGCCATAACCTAACCATCGACGCAAGCCAAAATATCTATACTTGTAGGAAAACCGGAAGGCGGATCCAGTCTCTGGCAGAAGTGGAATCCTAAATGTCGCCACAACGGTTCGCACGAGGTCACCTTCGGCCATCCGGTCACACCACAGATACCGGCCCGATCACGCGCAGCCAAGAAGCGAAAGCTATGAAGCGAACTCGGTGATGGATTATAATCGAACATGACCGTGTTTTGCCCTGACGCCGCATGATTGCGGCGGAAGGCGAGCGGCGGCGGCTAGAAGCGAAGCACGCGAGCGAGGTGCGCGGCGATTGGGGAGACCGGCGAGTTCGGCGGTGGTCTTGGGGCGAGGCGAGGCGGGCGGGGATGGGCGCCCGGTCTTTGTGGGGAGGCGGATGTCGGCAAAGCCGACGACGCGTTTCCCGCCAGCGTTGGTGCGTGGGCGGGCTGGGAGGTGGGCCGGCGGGGGCGGTGAGTTGTCTTTGCGAAATGACCATAATGCCCTTGAACGAATAAAAACAATAAAAATAGCTATTTTTGTTAGGCATCAGAAAGCGTCAACAAGCGTTAGGAAGCATTTTCAACCATCGTAAAAAGGGCTCTAATCTTATATGAAAGAAAATTGACTGTAGGTTGACTCGGGCTAAATAAGCGGCTATTGTGCATAGCTATTTTGAGACTGAGAAAGGTGGAAGATGAATCACATGCTCACATGGCTCAAGCTATATTGTGATACATATGGGCTCGGGTCCAATCGTCTAGACCATGGCATGAGTGATGCGGCGCTAGCAAAGGATTTTGCAGCTCCAAACAACCAATAGATGGAAGAAAATGAGTGAGAACGATGGTGAAAGTGAGAGTAATGAGAGAGAAACGATGGAAGAAGATGAGTGAGAACGATGGTGAAAACGATAACAATGAGAGAGAAACGATGGGCCAATGGAGAGAAACTTTCACTCTTTATTATTATTATTATTATTATTATTATTATTAATGAGAGAGAAACGATGGGCCAATGGAGAGAAACTTTCACTCTTTATTATTATTATTATTATTATTATTATTATTATTATTATTATTATTATTATTATTATTATTATTATTATTATTATTATTATTATTATTATTATTATTATTATTATACTATTGCCGCTGCTTTCTCCTCCTCCTCCTCCTCCTACTACTACTCCTACTACTGCTGTTGCTCCTGCTACTACTGTTGTTGTTGTTGTTGTTGCTGCTGCTACTACTAGTCGTAGCAAACACGTTCATGCGTTGCAGCAGAAGAAAAAAAAAGCTACCAAACATTTATGAAAAATATGTCAATTAAGAAAGCTCAATAAGCTTGTCCAATTGATGGTATCCGCCCCTAACCCTGGCGGAGGCATTTTTGTTTCAAGAGCTCAAAGTCCACCCCACTGACTTCCGAGATGCAAACTCGTCATCGCTAGATCGGTGCTTTAGGACATGGCAAATCTTCCCGCATCAGGTATTTCTTAGGTCGTCAGGTCGTCAATTTGCAACGCTGGTGGCTGGATTGACAAGCCTTGGAAAATGTTAGGACCCATGTCCCTATGGGTCCCCTTGCTTCGTCTTTGTTCAGCCATAACCTAACCATCGATGCAAGCCAAAATATCTATACTTGTAGGAAAATCGGAAGGTGGATCCAGTCTCTGGCAGAAGTGGAATCCTAAATGTCGCCACAACGGTTCGCACGAGTAAAGATGAGCAACGGGCCGGCACGGCACGGCACGGCCCGAGCCCGGGCCAGGCACGGCCCGATCGGGCTCGGGCCCTTTTGGCCCGCCGGGCCACCGGGCCGTGCCTGAACAGTCCACCGTGCCTGTCGGACGGCCCAGGCACGGTCTGTGGGTCGAATATCGGGCCGTGCCAGCCCGTTGAGCCCGTGGCCCACTGGTCCATCGGGCCAGCCCATAGCCCGTTACACAGTAAACACCATATTTAACAGCACAATCACAGGTTCACATATTCATATTTAACAATCACAGAAACACTAGATGACAAAAGATTTGAGCTTTTTATGCAATGCCGCCTCATTAAAAACCATTCTAGGTAAAACTCACACCTCGTGAGATAAAACCCTAGAAAGGAAAATAGTACGACCAGCTCAATAAATTAAAACGGGCCTCCACCGGGCCGGCCGTTGTAAAACGGGCCGTGCCATGCCGCCCGACGGGCCGAGGCCTCAGCCCAAGCCCGGCCTGCTACGGGCTTCGGGCCGGCACGGGCCTGGTTAGGGTTTGGGCCGTGCCGTGCTCGGGTCGGGCCCAATAACCGTGCTTTGGGCCGGGCCTTTGGCCCACGGGCTGCATGCACATCTTTACGCACGAGGTCACCTTCGGCCATCCGAAACCACAAGGTCTCGGGATGACTTGGAATGAAGCCTGAAGTCCGTCAATCCCGTGAAGGGGACATAATTACAGGAGGAGTTTGATGGACACGAAATGGCCGACGTCTCAAAAAGTCAAATCCGATTTGGATTCTTGTATGTACTAAGAAAGGAGTAAAATGCAGCTACAACACTAGAAATATGCGTTGCTTTACTTAAAGGGAAAGACTATTCTAGTCCGCCAAATGTAATTTGGATACAGTCGCAAAAAATGTAATTTGGATACTATAAGTGTCTGTTTGGATTCTCTGGTCTAAAGTTTAGTTCGCCAAAGTTGAAGACTAAAACATTAGACCACTTTATCTCACTTGTGTGGTCTAAAATTTTTGTGAGGTTGTCTAAACTTTACACAACACTTTAAGCCTCCTATTTAGAGCCTCAAGAGCTGTACAAGTGTCATAAAGCTTAGTGGCTAAATTTTAGACTATGGATCAAAAGATGACCTAAATAGTGCTCTCCCGGGAGGGACAGGGTGATCCAACAACTTCAAACTTCACTGCTTACTTGCATTCGCACTACTTAGCATGAGCACTGTCCGAGACCTTGGTTGAGCGCAACAGCGACCGAGCCAAGTCTTGCCGAGGCGAGTGCTGGCTATAGATGGCCAATGGGCGGCTGCTGGCCCAAAGACGACACGGGCCGTGCTAGACCCTTTACCGATGGATAGGCCGATTTGGGCTTCATGTTCGGCCGATGACCCGAGGCATGACTTCTTTGGGCTGTTTTTCGTGCCGGACCAGCCCTGTAAGCACGGCTTGTGAAGCCTCTCGGGCCGGCCCAAGGCCCGCTTGGCACGGGGAGGCAGCGCCGCGGCGGTAGCAGGATCCCTCGCGGTCAGCGGCCTGGCGCCCCGCGGTCGTCGCTCTCAAGGCTGGCGAGCCTGTGGCCGTGGATGAGAGGGAGGAGGAGAGGAGAGAAGGGGAAGCAGACGACGAGCGGCGTGCTCCACGCGGCCGTAGCCAGGCGTGAACGCGCGACCTCCACGCGCAGGGCACGGTCGCTGCCGGTCTGCCTAGCCAAGCCGCCGCCGCAACCGGTCGCTGTCATGGAGGAGGAGCGAGATCTGGTGGATTTAGAGAGAGAGCGGGGGCCGCCAGCAGCGTGGAGGAGACGAGGAGGTCGTCGGTGCTTGAGGCCGCTCCGCTCGAAGCCGCCGCTGCGAGGGTGTGGAGAAAGAGGCCGAGGGGGCCACCGGCAGCGTGGAGGACGACGCGGACGGGGCCAGCGGCGGCGTGGAGGACGACACGGACGGGGCCGCGTGGATGAGGCGAGCGGGCTGAGCGCGACGCGTGCGCAGGGTGGGTGGGGGAGGGGGTTGCGCGCAGGCGAGCGCGAGCACAGAGAGCGAAGGGAGTGCGATGGCTGGGGGCTGAGGGGAGGAGAAAATGAAGTTAGGGTTGCTGCCGTGTTGCCGGCCTGATGGGTGCTGCTGCTGCCGTCTTCCACGTGAGCGGGCCGCCACCAAGCCGTACGCTGTGGAGCGGGCCGTGCCGTGCCGCCCACGTGCCTGAGGTAAGGCCCAGGCACGGGCTGTCCTCCGGACCGTGCTTGGGCCAGGCAAAAAAACAGGCCTCGTGTCGGACCGACGGGCTCGGGCTGCATGGCCGTATATGGTGCTGGCTGAGGCACTCCACTCCTCTCCGAGTCTGAGCACACGCCGCAGCCCCCGTGGGTCCGCGACGCAAACTTCTCTTCGTCCAGGTGCTCCCGTGTGCAGAGTCCGTGGGAAGCACCCGCAACGATTTAGCTCATGCGCTAGGCCGCTAGCGCTACCAAAAACGCATTTTGCGCTGTCGCCTCCTGTTTTTTTACAACAAACAATTTCATTTCAGCAGCAAGAAGCTGCAAGCAGACTAACAGACTGTAAGTTTACACATTCTAACAGACTGTAAGTTTACACATTCTAACAGACTGTAAGTTTACACATTGCAGTGCATCCAGGAGCGGGCACTGACTACGATGAGTACTATAAGAGCACACAGGCTGAAAAGATGAAGCAACAGCAACTGAGGCATGGAATGCCTATCTAGCTAAAGCATCAGCCGTAGTGTTAAGATTCCTATTGATTATGAAGATCTTAGCTTGACGTCGACCAGCGCAGTTCCTGAACAGCTAGGTGAAAGAATTGATCCTCCAGTCTGGAGGATGATTTTGATCCGCTGCGTTGAGAAAGTGAACTAGCTGCTGACAGTCAGATAGATACGTCGTGTTGTTGAAGTTGAGTCAGTCGTTGAGTGTTGCTGCAAGGGCTAGAGCCGCGGCCTCCGCCATGAGAACAGAGTGAATACCTGAGACATGAGCCCTGATGTAGATTATCTGTGTTAGGGTTGTACCTGTGGATTGACAAAGAACACTCCAAGTCCTGCTATTCTGGGTGGCAGAGACGATTGATCAGGTAACAAGGAGGCATCAGCATAGCACCTGGGAAGCAGAGATAGTGGCTCTGAAGTAGCCTGAAGAGTTTACAAATCACGTTTGTTGTTCGGCACCAAGTTTACATTGCACTACCTATTACAGAACACCAAGTAGCTGCTATTGCCCCCTGTCATCTCTTGGTGCGGCCCGTTTGGTTCTGTCACCGAAAGCGGTGGCGGATCCTGCCGGTCGCCGAAAGCGGCGGCCTTCTCTGCCTTCCAGTTTCGCAATCATGCGGCGTATGTGGGCAAAACACGGTCATGTTCTATTATAATCCATCACCAGAGTTCGCTTCACAGCTCGCTCTTGGCCTGCGTGAACTGGGCCGGGTACTGGTGTGACCGGATCATGTACACCCTCTATCTAATGTGAACACGTGATCTTGAACACGCAATTCCTGTTTGACGCTAGTAATTGGGCCGGCAGCAATGCATGGATTCCTTGCGTGCATCTTCCGAAGATGGTTACGGTTAGTTGGGATTGGTACCTTCCTTGCAGACAAAACCAAGATGCATCCGTCCATAAATCAAAGAGGGGGCCACGGATTTGGCTTCTCGTAAACAACTTCTTTTTAATTTCCGAAGCACTAGCTCCTGGACATCGACGCCACTAGCGTGTCCAGATGCAGCTCTTAGTCTCAGGCAACCAAACCGTGGTTCAGCTTTCAGTCACAGGCCTACCAACGAGCGCATCCCATCTAACCATCCCCGCGTAACAGAAAAAGTGAACCAAAACACTACCTACCCGCGTAACAGGGGAGGAGAGCGTGCGCTCGCGTCCGCTCCGCCATCCCCTGCACGCCCTCTCCTTAGTCTGAGAAAGATGCAAGGCACAGCAGAAGGTGAGAAGGAGACATCAAAGGCGAGGCAACAGAAGGTGAGAGAGAGATCTGAACACCCGATCTACTTTTAAAATATCCAGATACAACACTTACAACATACGTTTGAAACATACATCATCTGAAACACTTAAAAAAAAACACATAAAACACTTAAAAAAACATTACAACACATACTCAACGTCCGGATAAAACCCGTCACCTCCGTCCGGATAAAACCCGTCACCTCCGAGACCGATCGAGCCACGTATCGCTAGCTGCACAAGAGGTGAGGTGAGCCACGCGCGAGCGCGCGCATATATAAGAGAGCTGGGGTTGTCTAGCTAGTGTTCTTCTTCCACAGCACAAATCACAAAAAATGGACGCTCCCGCGGCGGCCCAGGGCGGCTGCGGCAATAAGCACATTGTGCTGGTCCACGGCGCGTGCCTGGGCGGCTGGTCCTGGTTCAAGGTGGCCACCCGCTCCGCGCGGCAGGGTACCGCGTGGATGCGCCGGACCTGGCGGCGTCGGGCGTGGACCCGCGGCCGCTGCTGGGAGGTGCCCACGTTCCGGGACTACACGCAGCCGCTGCTGGACCTCCTCGCGTCGCTGCCGGAGGGCCACCGCGTGGTGCTCGTCGGCCACAGCCTCGGCGGCGTGAACGTGGCCCTGGCCGCCGAGACGTTCCCGGACAAGGTCGCCGCCGTGGTGTTCCTCTGCGCCTTCATGCCTGACTGCGCGGCGCGGCCGTCGCACGTGATGGAAAAGGTGAGAGGCCAGCCGCGATTGGCCGGCTGCTCTCTTCCTAGATTCGAGATGTTCCCCGCTCCTGGTGGTGGTGTGTGTCATTTTCGTGAGTTTGCCCGTCGAGAAGATCGATACGAGATGTCTTTTTCTGGTAGAAATAGAGTAAAGCGACTGGTCCACTTGCTACGATGACTCGATGAACAATGCTTGCTTCCTGTTCAGTTGTTCGTATGGAACAGCGCTTTTTCAGCGTGAATGAATTTTACTCAATTTGTTCAAAAGAAAATGAGGAACTGATCATTGTTGTGTCTATCTCTCGCCTTTTGATTTTTGATGAAACGAATGAATGAAGTTCGTGGAGGGGAAGTGGCTGGACTCGATGGACACGGAGATGAAGCCCCAGGACGCCGAAGGCAAGCTCCCCATGTCTATGATGTTCGGGGCCCGGATCATCCGAGAAAAGTTCTTACAGCTCTGCTCGCCCGAGGTACGTGCCTCTCGTGCCTATGCACGAGTCTGATTTGTTTATCTTTCGTGTGAGTCAAGCTAGTTGCATTTTTTTCGCCGCTCATGCGAATCGAGTTGAAAGGGAAACGTTCGTCGATCACTGGATCAGTAGCTACTAGCTAGTGTGCATCAAAGAGGACACCATGTCCATTCGCGTCGGCGTCATCCTCGACTTAAAGGACAGCTATTTTGGCTATTTGCACGCGCGCACAGTGAATGGAGTTAATATCGCTGTGCATGCCAACTGCCGTGGATGGACCTTGACGACGAACAGCACCGTACCTATTCATTGTCGACAGCCATAGTTTATTATTATTATTATTAGAAGGACCATCTGGACGTAGGTATCTGTCAACACTCGCCACATCTGTGGGCAGTGGGGCAAAATCTGTCAACAACTTAACACATTCTTGGCCAATCAGGTGTTGCGGTGCCACAAAACTCCTTGTCTGGATGTGTATGTATTTATCTTATTCCACGCGTGTTAAAGTGGATTGGAGTAGAATTAAATTAAGTTCTGTTCCATTCCACTTCAACACATGTGGATTGAAGTGAATATGTTGAGACTTGCGGTCTCAGACTGTGAGGAAGTGGTAGGGGCCTCCGTCCGATGAGTGCAGTAATCGGGCGGAAGCTTGGAAGGGTAGGCACGGCAAGTGGACGTGTAAGGGAGTGACACGTAATGCTATGGTTTCATTAATACCTTCACCACCCACTTGTACTGTTACAAGTGTTCCCTATTTATAGGGCTCAATTATCGTCTTTGCAGTATTTACAACAGTGCTCCTCAACTGCTACAGTACATTCTGGGAATATTCCTCTACTTGCTCTTTGTCTCTGGGGTAATCTTGCCACGCCGCCATCAGATACTGGGCCTGCGTGACCAACCGGCCTAGCGGGCCTCAGGATTCATTGATGGGTCTTTGGCCCTCCACCGTCGCTCTCCGCCCTGTCTAGCCCCAGGGTTCGGCGATGAACCCTCGGGCCCCCGCCTGCGGTCTCCGCCTCAGGGACGCCGAAAGCCACCGACCTCCGACGCCCTGTTCAGTCGTGCTCCTGCTCGGGCCTCCGTCCATATGAGCGGAGGCCGAACCGAAGCGCCAGCGCCATCCATGAGCGCCTTCCTTTGCTTACCTGCACACACATATTAGACGTTGGCATTTGATTAGCCTATCAGTGGGGCGGCCTCTGCCCTCTTCGCCCGGAGGTGCCTGCGCGCCTAACGGGCGGAGGCTGCGCCATGATTGCATCTGGCGTCCTGAGAGCTACCGAGAAAGAAATTATCTTTCTAGGTCAGGGAGTGCGGAGGCATGGTGGCTGGGCCTTCGCTTAGGTGATCGGTCGGAGACGTCTCTGCGAACTGCTGACCGCGTAGGTCTCCGCTACTCTCGGAGGCCGTGTTACAACAGAATACACATACATCCAAACAAGACCTAAACAGAATCGGATAGAAAACATATAAAAAAGATATGTCAAATATCAAAAAGGCCTATTGAATGAACACAAAAAACTGGTAAAAACGGATAAAAATATGTCAAGTAACAAACCATAGCTCTTTTTTGGTGTGTGTGGTAACAATAGCTCTTCACCACTTTGTTAGTCCTGTCTTCAAGTCTTCCAGCATCTTCTCCAGGTGATGTATCATCCCTCCGTCCTCGCTAAGATCTTCCATTCTGTAAACAAACCCAAAAGCCTTGTAGTAAGCATTATGTTTAGTTGATTTTGCCATTTTATTTGAGAACACCGGATTATTCTTGGTTTTCCAAATTGTCCAACACATTCCGGCTAGCACGAAATTCTACAAAGAAGTCAGGCTACAAGGCCAATTCAGGCTATCTCTGATCCAGCACCGGGTGACCATAGCTACTGAGCATTTGAAAAGTAAATGGTTAAGAGCCTATCTGGGACTGTTCCATTCCACATTTTTCAGTTTCGCTCCATATTTTTCAACCAAATAGGTGTAGCTTAAAAAAATAGAGTTAAGAGAGCACCTAAAAAACGTGCTTCAGATTTTTTTTTTTCTAGAGTTACTTCACGGTGGAATTTGTGCAGCAATTTTAAAGAAGTCCTGGCTGTCTCTTCCGGTCCTCCCTTCCACACGCGGCGTGCTGATGCGTGTCATAGCCTTGTTATCAGGTGCAAATCACTTCCGCATCTTAAAAGCACACGCAGCGTGCTGATGTGTCGTCACCTTATCTACAGGACCTCACGCTCGCGGCATCTCTGCTGAGGGTGAGCTCGATGTTTGTGGAGGACCTGGTGCTCCAGCAACCCTACACCAAGGAAAGGTACGGGTCGGTGCGCAAGGTGTACATCGTGTGCACGGAGGACCACGGCATCGTGGACAAGTTCCAGCGCTGGATGGTGGAGAACAACCCGGTGGACGAGGTGAAGGAGATCGCGGCGGACCATGTCGTGATGCTCTCCAGGCCCGACGAGCTGGTGCGCTGCCTCACCGACATCGCCGACAAGTACGCTTAATTGACGACGCTATCAGCAGCTGTGTGTTGCTTCTCGTCGGTTGAGCAGGCTCTGCATGCATGCCGTGGTGTTTTAACTTGTTGCATTCGGTTTAATTTTTTTTCCTGCTGTTTTTGAATCAGGATTGACCAGAATTTCTCGACGCGTGGTGTGAAATCGTGTATAATGCTATTGAGGCTTGCTAATAATCTGTATTCGCCAGGGGGGGAAATGTGTATACTGAGGCTCTCGTTCTGGATACCTGTAACGATTAGGTTTATCTTTGTGGCGCTGTCTAGAGGTCCAGTACTCCACCAGTGTCCAAATTTATCTCCGTTGGAACTTCCGTGTGTCCCTGTCGATCTGCTCCTCTCCAACCCCTCATGTGCGACTCTCCAATCTTTAATTGGCTAACTGCTGAAGCGCATGTCTTGGACCATACAGTCATTTGACAAAGCCGTCCAGCCCCGCAATCTGCTGCTGTACAGCTGTGTAGGTTGCGAAGTTGAAGGCAAGCAGGACAATTTGTCCGGTAGGCCCCCACCCATGATGTGCGATTGAAGTTGAAGGCAAGCGGGACAATTTGTCCGGACCAAAACACACCCCCACCCAGCGGTGGCCATATATACTGGTCTCTCTCTCTCTCTCTCTCTCTCTCTCTCTCTCTATATATATATATATATATATATATATATATATATATATATATATATATATATATATATATATATACACACACACACACTGCTCCTCTTCAATCCCCAAGTGCGACTCTCCGATCTTTAATTGGCTAACTGCTGAAGCGCATGTCCCGGACCATACAATCACTTGACAAAGCCGTCCAGCTCCGCAAACTGCTGCTGTACAGCCGTGTAGGTTGCTTCCTGATGTGCGATCGAAGTTGAAGGCAAGCGGGACAATTTGTCCGGACCAAAACACGCCCCCCACCCAGCGGTGACCATACAATCTACTGTAAGTTTAAGAAAGGTGAAAAACGAGCCACATAGCTACACAAGCCACGTAACTACACACGGGTTTAGGGAGAGAAGTCATTAGATGAATGGTGCGGCGTCAATAAAGGTTTTACAACTCTAAAATCAAAGCACAAAAATGATGAAAATGAGGGACAACGGATTGAGGGTCTGGGGAGACGGTGGGAGAAACGAAGGAAGACGAGTATTGTCTGCCAAACCAGACGGCCATCACGCTGATTGGTTTCTAGGCTGATAAACCCGGCTAGTGCTGGTTTGTTGTGAGAGGAAAACACTATTGGCTGGCTGATAAGCTCTGTCTGAAACCAACAAGCGAATAGGCTATTGAGAGACGGGGGAGAAAGTCTGGTGGTGGAAGAAACGGAGGAAGACGGACAACCAAGCGGCCACCAAGAGCACTCTGTGGCGCATACTTCTACCCCGGCTCTGTGGAAAATGTGGGTCGAAGAAGTTCACGTTTGCTCAATTGCCCAAAGCAACCAGAACCGGGCGGCCATCAAGATCGCTCCGTGGGTCGATGGAGTTCACGTTTGCTCAATTGCCCAAAGCAATCAGAACCAGGTTCATGAAACTTTGCAGGAGAACAAATAAAGCCCGAGGTCGTTGTACAACTGCCTCCGCTAGAATTCCTAAAAGAAAACCGGCTAAACAAATCTTATACACATATATACAGTAGTGATAAAAAAATCTAAAAAGACTTTTCTTTATTTTTGAATTCTAAAAAGTCATTTCTAATCTAAAGATTAAAACAAAGAAACTGAAAGGAAACCGGATAAACAAATCTTATACTAAACAAATCTTATACACATATACAAAAATAGAAAGCTAAAAAGACACTTCTAATCTAAATGATAAAACAAAGAAGCTGCATCTGGGCCTACCTAGCAAAGTAGGGACGTCCAGGCCTGATATGGACGACATAAGAAAATTAGCCCGAATTCAATCTTATAAATGCTATATGCAATAAAAGATTAATCTTATATGAAAGAAAATTGACTTCAGGTTGACTCGGGCTAAATAAGCGGCTATTGTGCATAGCTATTTTGAGACTGAGAAAGGTGGAAGATGAATCACATGCTCACATGACTCAAGCTATATTGTGATACATATGGGCTCGGGTCCAATCGTCTAGACCATGGCATGAGTGATGCGGCGCTGGCAAAGGATTTTGCAGCTCCAAACAACCAATAGATGGAAGAAAATGAGTGAGAACGATGGTGAAAGCGAGAGCAATGAGAGAGAAACGATGGAAGAAGATGAGTGAGAACGATGGTGAAAGCGATAACAATGAGAGAGAAACGAGGGACCAACGAAGAGAAACTTTCACTCTTTATTATTATTACTACTACTACTACTATAGCAAACATGTTCATGCGTTGCAGCAGAAGAAAAAAAAGCTACCAAACATTTATGAAAAATATGTCAATTAAGAAAGCTCAATAAGCTTGTCCAATTGATGGTATCCGCCCCTAACCTGGCGGAGGCATTTTTTGTTTCAAGAGCTCAAAGTCCACCCCATCGACCTCCGAGATGCAAACTCGCCATCATTTGGATCGGTGCTTTAGGACATGGCAAATTTTTCCGCGCATCGTATTTCTTAGGTCGTCAGGTCGTCAATTTGCAACGCTAGTGGCTGGATTGACAAGCCTTGGAAAATGTTAGGACCCATGTCCCTATGGGTCCCCTTGCTTCGTCTTTGTTTAGCCATAACCTAACCATCGACGCAAGCCAAAATATCTATACTTGTAGGAAAACCGGAAGGCGGATCCAGTCTCTGGCAGAAGTGGAATCCTAAATGTCGCCACAACGGTTCGCACGAGGTCACCTTCGGCCATCCGGTCACACCAGTACCCGGCCCAGTTCACGCAGGCCAAGAGCGAGCTATGAAGCGAACTCTGGTGATGGATTATAATCGAACATGACCGTGTTTTGCCCACAGACGCCGCATGATTGCGAAACTGGAAGGCAGACAGGGCGGCGGCTAGGGCGAGCACGCGAGCGAGGTGCGTGCGATTGGGGGAGACCGGCGAGTTCGGCGTGTGGTCTTGGGGGCGAGGGCGGGGGCGGGGGCGGGGATGGGCGCCGGTGCTGTGGGGAGGCGGATGTCGGGCAGGCCGACGACGTTTCCCTTCGCGTTGGTGCGTGGGCGGGCTGGGAGGTGGGCCGGCGGGGGCGGTGAGTTGTCTTTGCGAAATGACCATAATGCCCTTGAACGAATAAAAACAATAAAAATAGCTATTTTTGTTAGGCATCAGAAAGCGTCAACAAGCGTTAGGAAGCATTTTCAACCATCGTAAAAAGGGCTCTAATCTTATATGAAAGAAAATTGACTGTAGGTTGACTCGGGCTAAATAAGCGGCTATTGTGCATAGCTATTTTGAGACTGAGAAAGGTGGAAGATGAATCACATGCTCACATGGCTCAAGCTATATTGTGATACATATGGGCTCGGGTCCAATCGTCTAGACCATGGCATGAGTGATGCGGCGCTAGCAAAGGATTTTGCAGCTCCAAACAACCAATAGATGGAAGAAAATGAGTGAGAACGATGGTGAAAGTGAGAGTAATGAGAGAGAAACGATGGAAGAAGATGAGTGAGAACGATGGTGAAAACGATAACAATGAGAGAGAAACGATGGGCCAATGGAGAGAAACTTTTACTCTTTATTATTATTATTATTATTATTATTATTATTAATGAGAGAGAAACGATGGGCCAATGGAGAGAAACTTTCACTCTTTATTATTATTATTATTATTATTATTATTATTATTATTATTATTATTATTATTATTATTATTATTATTATTATTATTATTATTATTATTATTATTATTATTATACTATTGCCGCCGCCGCTACTGCTCCTCCTCCTCCTCCTACTACTACTCCTACTACTGCTGCTGCTCCTGCTACTACTGTTGTTGTTGTTGTTGTTGCTGCTGCTACTACTAGTCGTAGCAAACACGTTCATGCGTTGCAGCAGAAGAAAAAAAAAGCTACCAAACATTTATGAAAAATATGTCAATTAAGAAAGCTCAATAAGCTTGTCCAATTGATGGTATCCGCCCCTAACCCTGGCGGAGGCATTTTTGTTTCAAGAGCTCAAAGTCCACCCCACTGACTTCCGAGATGCAAACTCGTCATCGCTAGATCGGTGCTTTAGGACATGGCAAATCTTCCCGCATCAGGTATTTCTTAGGTCGTCAGGTCGTCAATTTGCAACGCTGGTGGCTGGATTGACAAGCCTTGGAAAATGTTAGGACCCATGTCCCTATGGGTCCCCTTGCTTCGTCTTTGTTCAGCCATAACCTAACCATCGATGCAAGCCAAAATATCTATACTTGTAGGAAAATCGGAAGGTGGATCCAGTCTCTGGCAGAAGTGGAATCCTAAATGTCGCCACAACGGTTCGCACGAGTAAAGATGAGCAACGGGCCGGCACGGCACGGCACGGCCCGAGCCCGGGCCAGGCACGGCCCGATCGGGCTCGGGCCCTTTTGGCCCGCCGGGCCACCGGGCCGTGCCTGAACAGTCCACCGTGCCTGTCGGACGGCCCAGGCACGGTCTGTGGGTCGAATATCGGGCCGTGCCAGCCCGTTGAGCCCGTGGCCCACTGGTCCATCGGGCCAGCCCATAGCCCGTTACACAGTAAACACCATATTTAACAGCACAATCACAGGTTCACATATTCATATTTAACAATCACAGAAACACTAGATGACAAAAGATTTGAGCTTTTTATGCAATGCCGCCTCATTAAAAACCATTCTAGGTAAAACTCACACCTCGTGAGATAAAACCCTAGAAAGGAAAATAGTACGACCAGCTCAATAAATTAAAACGGGCCTCCACCGGGCCGGCCGTTGTAAAACGGGCCGTGCCATGCCGCCCGACGGGCCGAGCCTCTCAGCCAAGCCCTACCGCTCACGGGCTTCGGGCCGCGCACGGCGAACTGGTTAGGGTTTGGGCCGTGCTGTGCTCGGGTCGGGCCCAATAACCGTGCTTTGGGCCGGGCCTTTGGCCCACGGGCTGCATGCACATCTTTACGCACGAGGTCACCTTCGGCCATCCGAAACCACAAGGTCTCGGGATGACTTGGAATGAAGCCTGAAGTCCGTCAATCCCGTGAAGGGGACATAATTACAGGAGGAGTTTGATGGACACGAAATGGCCGACGTCTCAAAAAGTCAAATCCGATTTGGATTCTTGTATGTACTAAGAAAGGAGTAAAATGCAGCTACAACACTAGAAATATGCGTTGCTTTACTTAAAGGGAAAGACTATTCTAGTCCGCCAAATGTAATTTGGATACAGTCGCAAAAAATGTAATTTGGATACTATAAGTGTCTGTTTGGATTCTCTGGTCTAAAGTTTAGTTCGCCAAAGTTGAAGACTAAAACATTAGACCACTTTATCTCACTTGTGTGGTCTAAAATTTTTGTGAGGTTGTCTAAACTTTACACAACACTTTAAGCCTCCTATTTAGAGCCTCAAGAGCTGTACAAGTGTCATAAAGCTTAGTGGCTAAATTTTAGACTATGGATCAAAAGATGACCTAAATAGTGCTCTCCCGGGAGGGACAGGGTGATCCAACAACTTCAAACTTCACTGCTTACTTGCATTCGCACTACTTAGCATGAGCACTGTCCGAGACCTTGGTTGAGCGCAACAGCGACCGAGCCAAGTCTTGCCGAGGCGAGTGCTGGCTATAGATGGCCAATGGGCCGGCCTGGCCCAGCACGACACGGGCCCGTGCTAGACCCGGCCCGATGGATAGGCCGAGCTGGGCTTCATGTCTGGCCGACAGCCCAGGCATGACCTGCTGGGCTGTTTTTCGTGCCGGACCAGCCCTGTAAGCACGGCTTGTGAAGCCTCTCGGGCCGGCCCAAGGCCCGCTTGGCACGGGGAGGCAGCGCCGCGGCGGTAGCAGGATCCCTCGCGGTCAGCGGCCTGGCGCCCCGCGGTCGTCGCTCTCAAGGCTGGCGAGCCTGTGGCCGTGGATGAGAGGGAGGAGGAGAGGAGAGAAGGGGAAGCAGACGACGAGCGGCGTGCTCCACGCGGCCGTAGCCAGGCGTGAACGCGCGACCTCCACGCGCAGGGCACGGTCGCTGCCGGTCTGCCTAGCCAAGCCGCCGCCGCAACCGGTCGCTGTCATGGAGGAGGAGCGAGATCTGGTGGATTTAGAGAGAGAGCGGGGGCCGCCAGCAGCGTGGAGGAGACGAGGAGGTCGTCGGTGCTTGAGGCCGCTCCGCTCGAAGCCGCCGCTGCGAGGGTGTGGAGAAAGAGGCCGAGGGGGCCACCGGCAGCGTGGAGGACGACGCGGACGGGGCCAGCGGCGGCGTGGAGGACGACACGGACGGGGCCGCGTGGATGAGGCGAGCGGGCTGAGCGCGACGCGTGCGCAGGGTGGGTGGGGGAGGGGGTTGCGCGCAGGCGAGCGCGAGCACAGAGAGCGAAGGGAGTGCGATGGCTGGGGGCTGAGGGGAGGAGAAAATGAAGTTAGGGTTGCTGCCGTGTTGCCGGCCTGATGGGTGCTGCTGCTGCCGTCTTCCACGTGAGCGGGCCGCCACCAAGCCGTACGCTGTGGAGCGGGCCGTGCCGTGCCGGCCCACGTGCCTGAGGTAAGGCCCAGGCACGGGCTGTCCTCCGGACCGTGCTTGGGCCAGGCAAAAAAACAGGCCTCGTGTCGGACCGACGGGCTCGGGCTGCATGGCCGTATATGGTGCTGGCTGAGGCACTCCACTCCTCTCCGAGTCTGAGCACACGCCGCAGCCCCCGTGGGTCCGCGACGCAAACTTCTCTTCGTCCAGGTGCTCCCGTGTGCAGAGTCCGTGGGAAGCACCCGCAACGATTTAGCTCATGCGCTAGGCCGCTAGCGCTACCAAAAACGCATTTTGCGCTGTCGCCTCCTGTTTTTTTACAACAAACAATTTCATTTCAGCAGCAAGAAGCTGCAAGCAGACTAACAGACTGTAAGTTTACACATTCTAACAGACTGTAAGTTTACACATTCTAACAGACTGTAAGTTTACACATTGCAGTGCATCCAGGAGCGGGCACTGACTACGATGAGTACTATAAGAGCACACAGGCTGAAAAGATGAAGCAACAGCAACTGAGGCATGGAATGCCTATCTAGCTAAAGCATCAGCCGTAGTGTTAAGATTCCTATTGATTATGAAGATCTTAGCTTGACGTCGACCAGCGCAGTTCCTGAACAGCTAGGTGAAAGAATTGATCCTCCAGTCTGGAGGATGATTTTGATCCGCTGCGTTGAGAAAGTGAACTAGCTGCTGACAGTCAGATAGATACGTCGTGTTGTTGAAGTTGAGTCAGTCGTTGAGTGTTGCTGCAAGGGCTAGAGCCGCGGCCTCCGCCATGAGAACAGAGTGAATACCTGAGACATGAGCCCTGATGTAGATTATCTGTGTTAGGGTTGTACCTGTGGATTGACAAAGAACACTCCAAGTCCTGCTATTCTGGGTGGCAGAGACGATTGATCAGGTAACAAGGAGGCATCAGCATAGCACCTGGGAAGCAGAGATAGTGGCTCTGAAGTAGCCTGAAGAGTTTACAAATCACGTTTGTTGTTCGGCACCAAGTTTACATTGCACTACCTATTACAGAACACCAAGTAGCTGCTATTGCCCCTGTCATCTCTTGGTGCGGCCCGTTTGGTTCTGTCACCGAAAGCGGTGGCGGATCCTGCCGGTCGCCGAAAGCGGCGGCCTTCTCTGCCTTCCAGTTTCGCAATCATGCGGCGTATGTGGGCAAAACACGGTCATGTTCTATTATAATCCATCACCAGAGTTCGCTTCACAGCTCGCTCTTGGCCTGCGTGAACTGGGCCGGGTACTGGTGTGACCGGATCATGTACACCCTCTATCTAATGTGAACACGTGATCTTGAACACGCAATTCCTGTTTGACGCTAGTAATTGGGCCGGCAGCAATGCATGGATTCCTTGCGTGCATCTTCCGAAGATGGTTACGGTTAGTTGGGATTGGTACCTTCCTTGCAGACAAAACCAAGATGCATCCGTCCATAAATCAAAGAGGGGGCCACGGATTTGGCTTCTCGTAAACAACTTCTTTTTAATTTCCGAAGCACTAGCTCCTGGACATCGACGCCACTAGCGTGTCCAGATGCAGCTCTTAGTCTCAGGCAACCAAACCGTGGTTCAGCTTTCAGTCACAGGCCTACCAACGAGCGCATCCCATCTAACCATCCCCGCGTAACAGAAAAAGTGAACCAAAACACTACCTACCCGCGTAACAGGGGAGGAGAGCGTGCGCTCGCGTCCGCTCCGCCATCCCCTGCACGCCCTCTCCTTAGTCTGAGAAAGATGCAAGGCACAGCAGAAGGTGAGAAGGAGACATCAAAGGCGAGGCAACAGAAGGTGAGGAGAGAGATGCAACACCCGATCTACTTTTAAAATATCCAGATACAACACTTACAACATACGTTTGAAACATACATCTGAAACACTTAAAAAAAAACACATAAAACACTTAAAAAAACATTACAACACATACTCAACGTCCGGATAAAACCCGTCACCTCCGTCCGGATAAAACCCGTCACCTCCGAGACCGATCGAGCCACGTATCGCTAGCTGCACAAGAGGTGAGGTGAGCCACGCGCGAGCGCGCGCATATATAAGAGAGCTGGGGTTGTCTAGCTAGTGTTCTTCTTCCACAGCACAAATCACAAAAAATGGACGCTCCCGCGGCGGCCCAGGGCGGCTGCGGCAATAAGCACATTGTGCTGGTCCACGGCGCGTGCCTGGGCGGCTGGTCCTGGTTCAAGGTGGCCACCCCGCTCCGCGCGGCAGGGTACCGCGTGGATGCGCCGGACCTGGCGGCGTCGGGCGTGGACCCGCGGCCGCTGCGGGAGGTGCCCACGTTCCGGGACTACACGCAGCCGCTGCTGGACCTCCTCGCGTCGCTGCCGGAGGGCCACCGCGTGGTGCTCGTCGGCCACAGCCTCGGCGGCGTGAACGTGGCCCTGGCCGCCGAGACGTTCCCGGACAAGGTCGCCGCCGTGGTGTTCCTCTGCGCCTTCATGCCTGACTGCGCGGCGCGGCCGTCGCACGTGATGGAAAAGGTGAGAGGCCAGCCGCGATTGGCCGGCTGCTCTCTTCCTAGATTCGAGATGTTCCCCGCTCCTGGTGGTGGTGTGTGTCATTTTCGTGAGTTTGCCCGTCGAGAAGATCGATACGAGATGTCTTTTTCTGGTAGAAATAGAGTAAAGCGACTGGTCCACTTGCTACGATGACTCGATGAACAATGCTTGCTTCCTGTTCAGTTGTTCGTATGGAACAGCGCTTTTTCAGCGTGAATGAATTTTACTCAATTTGTTCAAAAGAAAATGAGGAACTGATCATTGTTGTGTCTATCTCTCGCCTTTTGATTTTTGATGAAACGAATGAATGAAGTTCGTGGAGGGGAAGTGGCTGGACTCGATGGACACGGAGATGAAGCCCCAGGACGCCGAAGGCAAGCTCCCCATGTCTATGATGTTCGGGGCCCGGATCATCCGAGAAAAGTTCTTACAGCTCTGCTCGCCCGAGGTACGTGCCTCTCGTGCCTATGCACGAGTCTGATTTGTTTATCTTTCGTGTGAGTCAAGCTAGTTGCATTTTTTTTCGCCGCTCATGCGAATCGAGTTGAAAGGGAAACGTTCGTCGATCACTGGATCAGTAGCTACTAGCTAGTGTGCATCAAAGAGGACACCATGTCCATTCGCGTCGGCGTCATCCTCGACTTAAAGGACAGCTATTTTGGCTATTTGCACGCGCGCACAGTGAATGGAGTTAATATCGCTGTGCATGCCAACTGCCGTGGATGGACCTTGACGACGAACAGCACCGTACCTATTCATTGTCGACAGCCATAGTTTATTATTATTATTATTAGAAGGACCATCTGGACGTAGGTATCTGTCAACACTCGCCACATCTGTGGGCAGTGGGGCAAAATCTGTCAACAACTTAACACATTCTTGGCCAATCAGGTGTTGCGGTGCCACAAAACTCCTTGTCTGGATGTGTATGTATTTATCTTATTCCACGCGTGTTAAAGTGGATTGGAGTAGAATTAAATTAAGTTACATTTCCATTCCACTTCAACACAATGGATTGAAGTGAATATGTTGAGACTTGCGGTCTCAGACTGTGAGGAAGTGGTAGGGGCCTCCGTCCGATGAGTGCAGTAATCGGGCGGAAGCTTGGAAGGGTAGGCACGGCAAGTGGACGTGTAAGGGAGTGACACGTAATGCTATGGTTTCATTAATACCTTCACCACCCACTTGTACTGTTACAAGTGTTCCCTATTTATAGGGCTCAATTATCGTCTTTTGCAGATTTACAACAGTGCTCCTCAAGCTGCTTGCTGATACATTACGGGAATATTCCTCTACTTGCTCTTTGTCTCTGGGGTAATCTTGCCACGCCGCCATCAGATACTGGGCCTGCGTGACCAACCGGCCTAGCGGGCCTCAGGATTCATTGATGGGTCTTTGGCCCTCCACCGTCGCTCTCCGCCTGTCTAGCCCCAGGGTTCGGCGATGAACCCTCGGGCCCCCGCCTGCATGGTCTCCGCCTCGAGGACGCTTGAAAGCCACCGACCTCCGACGCCTGTTCGGGCCGTGCTCCTGCTCGGGCCTCCGTCCATATGAGCGGAGGCCGAACTGAAGCATGCGCGCCATCCATGAGCGCCTTCCTTTGCTTACCGCACACACATATTAGGCGTTGGCATTTGATTAGCCTATCGATTGGGCGGACCTCGCCCTCTTCGCCGGAGAGGTGCTGCGCGCTTAACGGGCGGAGGGCTGCCATGGTTGCATGCATGCTGGCGTCCTGCGAGAGCACGATCCTCGAGAAATCATTATCTTTCCAGGTCGTGGTCTGGAGGCATGGTGGCTGGGCCTTCGCTTAGGTGATCGGTCGGAGACGTCTCTGCGAGCTCGCTGATCGCGAGGTCTCCTACTCTCTCGGAGGCCGTGTTACAATGAGAATACACATACATCCAAACAAGACCTAAACAGAATCGGATAGAAAACATATAAAAAAGATATGTCAAATATCAAAAAGGCCTATTGAATGAACACAAAAAACTGGTAAAAACGGATAAAAATATGTCAAGTAACAAACCATAGCTCTTTTTTGGTGTGTGTGGTAACAATAGCTCTTCACCACTTTGTTAGTCCTGTCTTCAAGTCTTCCAGCATCTTCTCCAGGTGATGTATCATCCCTCCGTCCTCGCTAAGATCTTCCATTCTGTAAACAAACCCAAAAGCCTTGTAGTAAGCATTATGTTTAGTTGATTTTGCCATTTTATTTGAGAACACCGGATTATTCTTGGTTTTCCAAATTGTCCAACACATTCCGGCTAGCACGAAATTCTACAAAGAAGTCAGGCTACAAGGCCAATTCAGGCTATCTCTGATCCAGCACCGGGTGACCATAGCTACTGAGCATTTGAAAAGTAAATGGTTAAGAGCCTATCTGGGACTGTTCCATTCCACATTTTTCAGTTTCGCTCCATATTTTTCAACCAAATAGGTGTAGCTTAAAAAAAATAGAGTTAAGAGAGCACCTAAAAACGTGCTTCAGATTTTTTTTTTCTAGAGTTACTTCACGGTGGAATTTGTGCAGCAATTTTAAAGAAGTCCTGGCTGTCTCTTCCGGTCCTCCCTTCCACACGCGGCGTGCTGATGCGTGTCATAGCCTTGTTATCAGGTGCAAATCACTTCCGCATCTTAAAAGCACACGCAGCGTGCTGATGTGTCGTCACCTTATCTACAGGACCTCACGCTCGCGGCATCTCTGCTGAGGGTGAGCTCGATGTTTGTGGAGGACCTGGTGCTCCAGCAACCCTACACCAAGGAAAGGTACGGGTCGGTGCGCAAGGTGTACATCGTGTGCACGGAGGACCACGGCATCGTGGACAAGTTCCAGCGCTGGATGGTGGAGAACAACCCGGTGGACGAGGTGAAGGAGATCGCGGCGGACCATGTCGTGATGCTCTCCAGGCCCGACGAGCTGGTGCGCTGCCTCACCGACATCGCCGACAAGTACGCTTAATTGACGACGCTATCAGCAGCTGTGTGTTGCTTCTCGTCGGTTGAGCAGGCTCTGCATGCATGCCGTGGTGTTTTAACTTGTTGCATTCGGTTTAATTTTTTTTCCCTGCTGTTTTTGAATCGGGATTGACCAGAATTTCTCGACGCGTGGTGTGAAATCGTGTATAATGCTATTGAGGCTTGCTAATAATCTGTATTCGCCAGGGGGGGAAATGTGTATACTGAGGCTCTCGTTCTGGATACCTGTAACGATTAGGTTTATCTTTGTGGCGCTGTCTAGAGGTCCAGTACTCCACCAGTGTCCAAATTTATCTCCGTTGGAACTTCCGTGTGTCCCTGTCGATCTGCTCCTCTCCAACCCCTCATGTGCGACTCTCCAATCTTTAATTGGCTAACTGCTGAAGCGCATGTCTTGGACCATACAGTCATTTGACAAAGCCGTCCAGCCCCGCAATCTGCTGCTGTACAGCTGTGTAGGTTGCTTTCTGATGTGCGATTGAAGTTGAAGGCAAGCGGGACAATTTGTCCGGACCAAAACACGGCCCCCACCCAGCGGTGGCCATATATA
Source organism: Miscanthus lutarioriparius (assembly GCA_904845875.1). Lineage (NCBI taxonomy): Eukaryota > Viridiplantae > Streptophyta > Magnoliopsida > Poales > Poaceae > Miscanthus > Miscanthus lutarioriparius. Next base: position 23,257,635 of record CAJGYO010000005.1, on the reverse strand, counting down.
CTTTGGTCTCTCTCTCTCTCTCTCTCTCTCTCTCTATATATATATATATATATATATATATATATATATATATATATATATACACACACACTGCTCCTCTTCAATCCCCAAGTGCGACTCTCCGATCTTTAATTGGCTAAGCTTCTTTGAAGCGCATGTCCCGGACCATACAATCACTTGACAAAGCCGTCCCACTCCATAAGCCGCTTCTTTGTACTGACCCGTGTAGGTTGCTTCCTGATGTGCGATCGAAGTTGAAGGCAAGCGGGACAATTTGTCCGGACCAAAACACGCCCCCCACCCAGCGGTGACCATACAATCTACTGTAAGTTTAAGAAAGGTGAAAAACGAGCCACATAGCTACACAAGCCACGTAACTACACACGGGTTTAGGGAGAGAAGTCATTAGATGAATGGTGCGGCGTCAATAAAGGTTTTACAACTCTAAAATCAAAGCACAAAAATGATGAAAATGAGGGACAACGGATTGAGGGTCTGGGGAGACGGTGGGAGAAACGAAGGAAGACGAGTATTGTCTGCCAAACCAGACGGCCATCACGCTGATTGGTTTCTAGGCTGATAAACCCGGCTAGTGCTGGTTTGTTGTGAGAGGAAAACACTATTGGCTGGCTGATAAGCTCTGTCGAAACCAACAAGCGAATAGGCTATTGAGAGACGGGGGAGAAAGTCTGGTGGTGGAAGAAACGGAGGAAGACGGACAACCAAGCGGCCACCAAGAGCACTCTGTGGCGCATACTTCTACCCCGGCTCTGTGGAAAATGTGGGTCGAAGAAGTTCACGTTTGCTCAATTGCCCAAAGCAACCAGAACCGGGCGGCCATCAAGATCGCTCCGTGGGTCGATGGAGTTCACGTTTGCTCAATTGCCCAAAGCAATCAGAACCAGGTTCATGAAACTTTGCAGGAGAACAAATAAAGCCCGAGGTCGTTGTACAACTGCCTCCGCTAGAATTCCTAAAAGAAAACCGGCTAAACAAATCTTATACACATATATACAGTAGTGATAAAAAAATCTAAAAAGACTTTTCTTTATTTTTGAATTCTAAAAAGTCATTTCTAATCTAAAGATTAAAACAAAGAAACTGAAAGGAAACCGGATAAACAAATCTTATACTAAACAAATCTTATACACATATACAAAAATAGAAAGCTAAAAAGACACTTCTAATCTAAATGATAAAACAAAGAAGCTGCATCTGGGCCTACCTAGCAAAGTAGGGACGTCCAGGCCTGATATGGACGACATAAGAAAATTAGCCCGAATTCAATCTTATAAATGCTATATGCAATAAAAGATTAATCTTATATGAAAGAAAATTGACTTCAGGTTGACTCGGGCTAAATAAGCGGCTATTGTGCATAGCTATTTTGAGACTGAGAAAGGTGGAAGATGAATCACATGCTCACATGACTCAAGCTATATTGTGATACATATGGGCTCGGGTCCAATCGTCTAGACCATGGCATGAGTGATGCGGCGCTGGCAAAGGATTTTGCAGCTCCAAACAACCAATAGATGGAAGAAAATGAGTGAGAACGATGGTGAAAGCGAGAGCAATGAGAGAGAAACGATGGAAGAAGATGAGTGAGAACGATGGTGAAAGCGATAACAATGAGAGAGAAACGAGGGACCAACGAAGAGAAACTTTCACTCTTTATTATTATTACTACTACTACTACTATAGCAAACATGTTCATGCGTTGCAGCAGAAGAAAAAAAAAGCTACCAAACATTTATGAAAAATATGTCAATTAAGAAAGCTCAATAAGCTTGTCCAATTGATGGTATCCGCCCCTAACCCTGGCGGAGGCATTTTTGTTTCAAGAGCTCAAAGTCCACCCCACTGACCTCCGAGATGCAAACTCGCCATCGCTGGATCGGTGCTTTAGGACATGGCAAATTTTCCTGCATCAGGTATTTCTTAGGTCGTCAGGTCGTCAATTTGCAACGCTAGTGGCTGGATTGACAAGCCTTGGAAAATGTTAGGACCCATGTCCCTATGGGTCCCCTTGCTTCGTCTTTGTTTAGCCATAACCTAACCATCGACGCAAGCCAAAATATCTATACTTGTAGGAAAACCGGAAGGCGGATCCAGTCTCTGGCAGAAGTGGAATCCTAAATGTCGCCACAACGGTTCGCACGAGGTCACCTTCGGCCATCCGGTCACACCAGTACCCGGCCCAGTTCACGCAGGCCAAGAGCGAGCTATGAAGCGAACTCTGGTGATGGATTATAATCGAACATGACCGTGTTTTGCCCTGACGCCGCGCATGATTGCGTAAAACCGAAGGCGAGCGACGGCGGCGGCTAGGGCGAAACGCGAGCGAGGTGCGTCGCGATTGGGGAGACCGGCGAAGTTCGGCGTGTGGTCTTAAGGCGGCGAGGCGGGGCGGGGATGGGCGCCCGGTCTTTGTGGGAGGCGGATGTCGGGCAGGCAGCGACAGCGTTTCCGCCAGCGTTTAGTGCGTGGGCGGGAGGGGAGGTGGGGCGGCAAGGGCGGTGAGTTGTCTTTGCGAAATGACCATAATGCCCTTGAACGAATAAAAACAATAAAAATAGCTATTTTTGTTAGGCATCAGAAAGCGTCAACAAGCGTTAGGAAGCATTTTCAACCATCGGAAAAAAAAATCTAAAGATATGATTCGTTGTGGCCAGCTCGCTCAGCCAACGCGTCCACGTCGCTGTTATTTCGTGGCCGTTCGATCGGCCGCGCGGACGGTCCAGATCGGGCGAGCCGCGGTCGTTTTACGAAAAACCCCTTTCAGTTTTCGGAAATCAACCCGCGCTCCAGACGTCCTCTCAGAATTTTTTACAAAAAACGCCTCATGTTATTTCCAAATCGACGCGCAGTCCAGAACGGATGAGCACTGGTTTGTTTGCAAAAAAGACCTCCACTTTATCGAAATTCAACCCGCGCTCCATAGACACTCTCATCATTTTTTGCGAAAACATCCTCTGATTTTTCTCAAATAAAAAAACAGTCCACCTTTCATTATTTCTTTTCTTTTCTCTAAAATAATATGTGGAGCCCGTGCACCGCGCGCATGGGTTAAGAGAGCACCTAAAAGCGTGCTCCAGATTTTTTTCTGGAGTTACTTCATGGTGGAATTTGTGGAGCAATTTTAAAGAGGTCCTGGCTGTCTCCTCCGGTCCTCCCTTCCACACGCAGCGTGCTGATGCGTGTCATAGCCTTGCTATCAGGTGCAAATCACTTCCGCATCTTAAAAGCACACGCAGCGTGCTGATGTGTCGTCACCTTATCTACAGGACCTCACGCTCGCGGCATCTCTGCTGAGGGTGAGCTCGATGTTTGTGGAGGACCTGGTGCTCCAGCAACCCTACACCAAGGAAAGGTACGGGTCGGTTCGCAAGGTGTACATCGTGTGCACGGAGGACCACGCCATCGTGGACAAGTTCCAGCGCTGGATGGTGGAGAACAACCCGGTGGACGAGGTGAAGGAGATCGCGGCGGACCACGTCGTGATGCTCTCCAGGCCCGACGAGCTGGTGCGCTGCCTCACCGACATCGCCGACAAGTACACGCTTAATTGACGACGCTATCAGCAGCTGTATGTTGTTTCTCGTCGGTTGAGCAGGCTCTGCATGCATGCCGTGGTGTTTTAACTTGTTGCATTCGGTTTAATTTTTTTTCCCTGCTGTTGTCGAATCGGGATTGACCAGAATTTCTCGACGCGTGGTGTGAAATCGTGTATAATGCTATGGAGTCTTGCTAATAATCTGTATTCGCCAGGGGAAAAAAATGTGTATACTGAGGCTCTCGTTCTGGATATCTAACGATTAGGTTTATCTTTGTGGCGCTGTCTAGAGGTCCAATACTCCACCAGTGTCCAAATTTATCTCCGTTGGAACTTGGCCGTGTGTCCCTGTCGATCTGCTCCTCTCCAATCCCCATGTGCGACTCTCCAATCTTTAATTGGCTAACTGCTGAAGCGCATGTCCTGGACCATACAATCACTTGACAAAGCCGTCCAGCTCCGCAAACTGCTGCTGTACAGCCGTGCAGGTTGCTTTTTGATGTGCGATTGAAGTTGAAGGCAAGTGGAATAATTTGTCCGGACCAAAGGTGATTCTGTAGCCAGGCCGTCCGACCGCACAGGGCTCGCACTCAGATTCAGATCCTGCGCTGGTGGGTTCCCGTAATTGCGTGATGCTGATTTCACGTGCGAGCCAGCCAAGCTCATAAATGGAGCGAGCTAGCCGGAATTAATTGCATGGTTAAATAATTATGGTAATAGAAAAAATTAACCGTCGGTGCTAGCCTCCGTGCTGCACGCTGGGGTACCATATGGTTCTCGTAACTTCATTTTCCTAGTATGGTAACAGGAGGCGTACATGCACGTGCTAGTATGGTAATTAGGATGTCGAGTTACTACTTTATCTCCTTGATTTGCTGACGTTAATTTTGGCAACTCTAGTTGTACCTGCGGTATGCAGGAAAAGCTAGTGTCAGTGAGACGATTGTAGTAAAATAGTTAGGGGAATTTCATTTGCTTGATGAGAAGGTAACTACGATAGAGTTACCATAATTTTCCTATAGTGTTCCGAGAAACTATTTACTATAATGACTAGATGAATTATCACCAAATGGTTACGAGAAAATCAAATAGCTTAAGGAGTTCATCAAGATGGGCACTAGAGTTACTACAATTAGGCTGCAAAACCACTTTCCAGGAATTGGCTACGACTATAGGCACTACTCGTCTTTGTTCAAACTGAAACAATTTCACTTTGATCATATTGGCTTGAATTCCAAATGACAAGTATTTGATACAGTACACAATACAACATGCCATCACCACAGTGCCAGAAAAGGTAACTGAACATTACACCATCTAAAATTAGTTGCTTTTCTTGCATTTTCTATCCGGCACTACTCCAACACATGCAACCTAGTGCCTGGCAAGTGAGCAAACTGTGATCAGTCGGCCACGGGTCATGCCTGTTTGTTGCTCTGTAAATAAGCAGCTGCTGCTGGGAAGTCTAATTGCCTGAAATCATAAAAAATATGAACAATCTTAATAAATAATAGAGAGAATTCTTTATTTGACACTGGAAAAATGAGTCGTTCCTTTCTTGGCCCTGAAATTTTCTTCGTTCCCTATTTGACACTCACTTCAACTTTCATCCCTAATTTGACACTACCGTCAAATCCGTTAGCTAACGGTGTTAACTGGCTGTTAAAAAGACGTTTTTGCCCATAGAAAAAAAAACGGCGAAGCAAATTTGAGAGGAAAAAAAACCTGCGCCTTTTTTTGCAGCTGGGCGCATGCATCAGAGGCGGGGTAGGTTTTTTTTTCCTCTCAAATTTGCTTCGCCGCTTTTTTTCTAGGGGCAAAAACGCCTTTTTAACAGCCAGTTAACACCGTTAACTAACGGATTTGACGGTAGTGTCAAATTAGGGATGAAAGTTGAAGTGAGTGTCAAATAGGGAACGAAGAAAATTTCAGGACCAAGAAAGGAACGACTCATTTTCCCAGTGTCAAATAAGGAATTCTCTCTAAATAATATGATTCTTAACGTCAACATGTATGGATATGCTGGCTCAAGATTGATCTGTTTTGATTTACGTGAACAAAAAAAAAATGTTAAGACAACGCAAAATGGAGCCTGAGGATAATCATATTAGGGACAAGATCAACCAACCATGCCAAAGGCAACTCTCTAAACTAAAAAACACAGATGTTGCCTGGTAATTTCCCCTAAAGTATCATCACCTGAAACTGAAACAGTAGCAGTAGTAAATAATATGATCATTTAGCAAGCAATAAAATCTGGAACTGTACAATCTTGAACTAAAAACAATCATGCTGAAAAGAGCAAAAATTTGGCATCTAAGGATCGAAAATACTTAGGATGCAGATTTATAATAATCCCATGACTATGGCAAAAAAGATCAGTTAAAGAGAGCTTTAGCTAACTATAAGAGACATAAGCATTGTTTTCGTGTAACACATTAGTAATCGATATTTGATAAGTAGACTAGTACTACAATAATCCAAATATATATGATCTTTGTCAACAAAGATATAGAACAGTAACCAGCAGACATATCTCATATCTAAGCTCCTATGGAGGATGGCGTCTTCGATCAAATTCCCACAGTTGAACTTACCACAATGGTGTGATCAATCACCATAAATAGATGACAAACTATTATAGTAAATAAGTTGTATGATTGGTTACGACAGTATAACATACAGAAAGATAGGTATTACTGAAAATATACTAGAAGGAAATATTATGAGAATCCACTGATCGTTATGTGTAAATTACTACTGTTTTCATACCAGAATTGTGTAACATGAATATAAGGATTTACTATAATAGGCTAATCACCTACGAGAGTAACTCATTCTTCCATGTCTAACTAACCTCCTCATCAAAAGAAACATTCTGAAATTAGAAAACATGCATATGGATGATTTACTGGATAGAAATAAGTATAAGAGTTTTGAAGTAGGAAAACAGATAATTTACCAAACAAGAGACCTGACATTCAACTATTTTGGTTGAAAGCAGGAACATCAATTACTACTTAAATTCGCTAGAATCATAGAAACTCATGCAGCCTGGTTTGAGATGACTAATCAGAGCAACAATGCGCATCGGTAAACAGGGACTAAGAAGGCGAACATAAAGAAAAATGAACAATTAAAGATATAAAGGCACGCCGAATCGGCGGCCTCCCAGGGTGTCCACGTACGTTCTATTTAGTTGGTGCGTTAGATAGAAATTCCACGACTCAGATAAAGCGCGTCACAACCGGCCTTCCTCCATGCATTCGGCAGTGGATAGACGAAGCAAGTGGACGCATTCAATGAAGTAGATGAAAAATTGTATGACCATGCATGCAAGGACAATGTAAACTGTAAGTGTACTTCGCATGCAAAAAGTTACTACGGTGGGGGGATTTACATCACTGTGCTTTCACGTGTCCTTTACATAAAAAAATTACTATGACAGAAGGAATTTACATCACATGTGCCTTCTCCTTTTATATTAATAAATTTACCATCAATAGATACTAGCCAGTAATTTTTCATGCATGCACGAGTGTCTTCCTAAGTTATCTAGAAATTCACTCAGTAAATTTGAAAGCACTGAACATCTTCACCTACGCAGGGTCGGTCGAAAGCAGATGGACATATTTAATGCCTCCATTCCATGCTACCATCACATAAAAACAAGTCGGGCAGGTGGACATATTTAATACCTCTCCTTGCCATAAGATAAAAACAATTCACCGACCATGCAAAAATATTTGTACTTGCACATGCATCCATGCATCTAAAAGAAAGGGAAGCCGAACGAAAGAAATCACGGTGACCACCTGTTGACCAGGAGCATCACAGCAAAAGCACAAGACGCCACTGACCCCATGGTCCCGTCGCGCTCCCGTCCCCACCACGCATTCGCTCACATGGCGACACCGAACACCGGCTCCCTTGTGTTCAATTCAATCCCCGGAAACCGCCCACGCCCACACGCCACGCCACGTCACGTCGTGCTTTCAGACTCGCATGCAAGCACACCGCACACACACTGCTCAGCCGCTTTCTTCGCTCGCCAAGACGCAATCCCATGGACCACGACCCAACGCGCCCAACCTCACCCACGCGGCGCTTGTGATTAGCGCGCGAGCCGCTTGTTTTCCCCAATCCTCTTCCACTTTGGTCGAGGCCACCTCCTCCCCCTTCGTCGGACCCGGCCGTGACGACCATGGGCAACCGTCGTCGTCGCTTCATAACCTTGCTCACGGCCCGAGTAGCACCGACCTTGCCGACCCCGCCCAAGCCCTCAGACCTAGCGCCGCCGCCGACGCCACAGACGACACGCAGCAGATACCAGATTAAGAGCCCCCCACCGCCCACAGCAATGGCCGCGGCGGTCGAGGCGGGGCGGGGAAGGCGAGGGGGGGTGCGTCTTTGGGCGGCCCATGGAGGACGTGGCACGCGACCTACACCTTTGGCCACGATCTCTCCTTCTCCTCCACCTCCTTCGCGTCCTTCTCCTCCTCCTCCTCCTCCACCACCTCCGCCTCCTCCTCACCCCACTCCACTTTCCCGTCGCCCGCCGCGATGATGCTGCGCCAGAGCCGCAGGCCCGTGCAAGGCGTTTGGCGGTCTTCTTGCGGGACCACGCTGGCTCCGTCTCCGGCCTCTCGCCTGTGGGGAGTTCTCGCCTTTCGGTCGTCCACGGGTGGCGACACATCGTGGCGTGGTAGCAGCCCGACCCGTGGCGCCGCGCGGTTCGACCACGGTGAGAATGGCGGCTCCGTCAAAGCGGCCTGGCGGCCGAAGGCGAAGCGGGTCTTCTCCGTGCACCGGGGCGGCGCGCGTCGCGTCCGCGCTCGGGCGCGTCTCCGCCGCTCCCGCTCGAGAACGCCTTCAAGCTTCGTCGCCACGCTACCCACCGTCGGGGACTACTGGGGCGGGTGTTCCGCTAAAGCTACTACGTGCGGCGGCGCGGCGGCGAGCGTACCGGCGCCTGGATCGAAAGCACGCCAACAACATCTCTGCCGCGTCGTCGCCGCCGCCATTATCGGTACAACGCCGCCGCGCTGCTCTGCCAGGCTCTCTGGGACCGCGACGCTCAAGGTCACGGTGCATCGCTGACCTCAAGTGCCTCGAGTCCATCGCGCCACGACGACGATCAACGCCTAACGCCGCCGCCGCCGACGCCGGCGCCGTCTACTTCGGCTCCGCCGACGGCCGTGTCAAGGCATGGGAGAAGGGCAAGGTGTCGCATTTCCTCTAGGGCATCCTCGTCGCCCTCGATGGCGTGTCCTGGAACGCACTCGCCGTCGCCACCGCCGGCCGCCAGGTCTACGCCGCGGGCTCCGACGGCCACGTCGCCGGCTGGGACCGCCTCGGCGGCAGGACCGCCGCGCGCTGGACCCTCGCGTGCGATGTGAAGGCGCATGACATGGCAGTGCTGTGCCTCTGCGTCATCAGGGACCTGCTCTACACCGGCTCCGCCGACAAGATCATCGGCCTATGGCGCCGGTAGAGCGGCGGCGAGCTGGCCAAGGTGGGCGTCATTAGAGGCCACGAGGGCCCTGTAAAATGCATCCAGGCGTCCTGGTGCAGGCTCAGCAATTGCTGCATGGTCTAAAGCGGGAGCCTTGACAAGACCATCAGAGTTTGGTGGGTGCCTGGTGCTTTGCAGCATGACAATGGCAACGAGCAGCAGCAACAACAAGAAAAGAGCTTCAAGGATCAGAATCAGAATGAGAAGGCTTCTTTGTTCTTGAGATGAAACGTGTCTTTTTCAAATTTCAAAATGGATTGATTGAGATTGCTCAGGTCTAGTCTGTATTTTGGATTGTTTGATTGACGGTGCCGGACTTGGGTGGTTTTCTATATTAGATTAGATGGAGGGGGAGAACAAACATACAAGGATAAATGGATAACACACAAAGGTAGCCACAGAGTGGGTATAATTCTGTAAATGGCTGTATAATACGTTCTGATTCTTCTTTGATATAGGTTTTGATTAAATGAAAAAAAGGCTCAATGACCTTATGTGTGAGTTATGATGTGAATTCCTGAATCAAACTACCTGAATCAAACTACTAGTATTTGCTATGGATGATGATGAACATTTCAGATTTGCAATGAGAAGCAGCAGCAAGGAAATAGCTTAAAGGATCAGAATCAGAATGAGAAGGCTTCTCTGTTCTTAGATGAAACAATGTCTGTTTCAAATTTCAAAATGGATATATTGAGATTGCCTGCTGTGTGTCATGTAACCAAAGACAAAGTCTACAATGTTTTAGCTAGCTAGTAGACTATTCTAATGCATATGGACTATTTTTCTGCAACATTGTGGTTGCTCTTAGATTATGTTTTTGATGGTGTTTCAATTCCACGACTAAGTAAACATTAGCCTGCTCACAACATAAAAGCAGGCAACCACAGGACATATATAATGTGTTTGCTGGTTGTGCTTCAATGGAATGTTGGCATGGTTAAGATGGTCGAATTACAGACACATGAGCAAGAAATAAAACAGTTTTGATGACTTGGTCCTTTGTTGCCCGATGCCCGACAACGGCGCGTGCGCCAACCCCACCACCATCGCCGCTGCAGCGCACCAGCGCCCGGACACCCCTCGCCGAATGCGGCAGCTCGCACGCCGCCACGACAGCGGGTCCCACCTCCCACCTTCCATCCCTCTCCCTTCTCCATGCATGGCAGCAGCACGAGCAGCACAACCGTATATGCGCAGCAAATAGAGCAAGGCAAGCACGCACGCAGACAACCACCACATTTACCACGCACGCACCAGCAGCACCTTGTTACCTTTAATCACGCTAACTAGCCGTCGTCCATTTACATGCACCATGCAAAGTTAGCACGTAGGCACAAGCAAAGTCCTCAGCAGCATGCACGCGGTTCGTACTCGCATACGTGCCGACCATCACGCTACGAGCCACCGGCCATGCATGCCGAGCATCCACCCCCCGCTACACGCCGCACCGCCCACCTGCATCGTCATCCCATCGTCCTGTGCAGCCATAGCGCCATAGCGACACCATTAATGGCGAGAAGCTGAGCACCGGTGGCACAGCTCCTCTCTGACCGCAAGTAGCGAAGTATGAACCTAAAAAGAATGGAGGTGACCAAATTTGAACTAACGTTTTCAACGCCTTGGAAGCGTAAACCGTGTCTGTAAGATTTTGTATGGTCCTGACAAAGTAGAAGGCAATTCCTGAGGTTCACATCACGCTATCTCTGGCCGCGTCTTTAAAACCACACCCTCTATCTCATTGATTAAATTTAAAATTGTCTGACATACTGAAAAGTGATAATTATATTCATTTTAGGACGGAGAGAGGACTTAGGTGTTAACACTCAAAATTGTCCGCGAATAAAGTTTTATAGTCCACTAAAAGCACGGTAAAGACCCGCTAAAAAAAGCACGGTAAAGATGAAGCAATAAATTGTGGTCCCTGGAGAATTTATACGAGGAGTGCAACAGACTGAACGTGCAAAGTGTATAAAACAAGATGGCGAGTGCCTCCCTAAGCTATCCAGAAATTCGCTCAGTAAATTTGAAAGCACTGGACATCTTCACCTACGCAGGGTGGGTCGAAAGCAGGTGGACACATTTAATGCCTCCCCTCCATGCTACCATCACATAAAAACAAGTCGGACATGCGGACATATTTAATGCCTCTCCTTCTTACCATCAGATAAAAACAATTCACCGACCATACAGGAACATTTGTACTTACACATGCATCCATGTATCTAAGAGACGGCTTGGGTTGCATGCACGTTGCTCCCGAGGTGGTCAGTGGTTGGGGTTGGTCGCCATTAATACGGCTCCCTAGCTAGTGTAGGTTCAACTTCCTAGTCGTGCAGCGTCCCATCATCCCTTAGCACCTCCGTGTCCACCTCACCATGGCAAACATCAGGGTGATCGCTGCGGACTACGGCCGAAGATCTGCTGCCTTCCTTGCACCGCTCGTGTTCCCTACACTACCAGCAGCACCATCGGCATAAACGAGGAAATAAAGCTTCGAAACCTATTTCTAAACTAAAACTTGACAACAAATTCTTTTCAAAAAGTTAGGATGTTGTGTGCGAAGTTATATATATAGCCCTATTACTATGGTTATGTATCCAGGATAAATGGCACTCTACTGACTTAGGTAGGCTTAATCAAGTTTTCTGCAGGTACACTGACCCCGAGCATAGTCTGATAGTATCGACTAGCTACAGGGAGAGATCGGTGTGTCAAAAATCTAAGAACGGTTGCCCTATATGTTGGCAATAGTAGAATGACGTATAGGACGTGCATTCATGCATATCCTGTTTGTGCATTGTAGTGCCCGTATTGCTTGCAGATACGCCATGCATAGGTGTCACACGTGTCGTATGGTGTACGACTGACTCATTTCTGTTCTGGAGTCAATGCTAAATTGTGGCTTTGTGCTTCGCGTCACCTGTGGTTCACGCCTGCCGTGACCCGCGTCTCCCCATACTCTTTTCAGGGCTCTTGTCGGAACCTTGTCTTGCAGCCGTATTGTCATTAATAGCCTCGGACATCGCTCGCATCGAACGCGCAAAAAATTCGGTCGATTCATTTATAGTGATCTCGTGCTGGAACCTTGGTGGACCGCGCTAGGACCACTGATCGCTCTGCCTTTATAAGCAGGGTCAGGCTTAGCCGTTGGTACCACCACCCGGTGCACTTTAGCTCACCTAGCTTTTCCTTTTGAGCCAGCTTTTCACTCAATCCTTCCTTGCAACCACCGCCAGCGATGGCAGGAGCCTAGGTTAGTAGTTACTGCCTGAACACTAAGGGTTTTCCCAAGATCCTGTATGCCACCCTACAAAAACTCGGAGTCAAAGATCATCCTAAGTACGAGGGTCGTGAGTATGAAAAGTATGGCACTGAGCGGTGTGAAGTTACCGTCTACATTGGGAAGAGTAAAGAGTTTCCCTAACATCACTGAAGCCTGGAATGTGACCGCAACCAGGTTTCGCTTCGTCGACACCTACCAGGTTGTGGCCCGCAAAGCCTTGCAGTACCTTTGCCAGATCTATGAAGACCCCATTGCCCGTACCCCCATGAGGTTCTTTCCACCTTTAGAAAAGAATCGAGGGGCATGGATGGCTCGCATGGAGGCTTTGCATGGGCGGGATGCGCAAGAAGATAGCCCTACCGCGATGCACTTGACCACGTACCTGCTTGCTCTGGATGAGCAGTATGGCCGGCAAGCCTCAGAGCTGAGGAAGTGCCTTCAGCGAGCCGAGGAAGCCGAGATCTTCTCCAGGATGCTCCAGGTGCAGCTTGCCGAAGCGCATGCCAGTGCGACAGCCGCTGAGAGTCAGGAGACTGCCATGTCGGAAGCTCTGAAGGAGGCTAAAGATCGACATGCCCATCAGTTGGGAGAGGCCTACCTTGTCACCAGGGCCAAGCGGAGGACGCTGGCTGCTGAACGGCAGTATCCCTTGATCGTGGAGGGAATCCCTGTCCACCCGCCAGAAAGGAGACCGGTGTTGCAGTACCGCCAGCACCTCCACCCTCAAAAGTGTCAGAAGTAGAACCCTTGATTCCTCTCACTCAGCCATTGCCAAGAGAGGAGGCAGATCCATAGCCAGGGCGGTAGAAGAATCCGCCGAGCCCGGGAATGAAGATGCATGGTCCAAAGTAGATTAGTTGCCTTGGGATGATGTACCCATAGTTAGTAGTGTCTTTTGTCATTGTCCACCGGTATTGTAATCTTTCCATTGTATTTCATCCGTAGTTGTTGAGATAGTCCGATCATAGGAAAGGTGAACGATGTGTCGAGAATGGGAGAGTAAGTGTCTATATGTTGTACCAGTATAAGGACATTTGGAATATACATTTTATTTATTTCGCTGTGTTATTGCGTCCATCTACCTTAAGTCTCGTTAGACATGCTTAGGGTTTTCGAGGGCGATGTTAAGTGGGTTACAAGAGAAATTACCATTCGAATGCGAACAGACCAGCCGTGATTGGATAACATAGGACACCGTATCGACTAAGTGTGGATGTCCCAGCAGAACACTTGAATCTCTTTAAATCAAATCCGTTGTTGGATTTGAAGTCCTTGTCTCTTGTTGCAAAAGGAACCCTTGTTGTTTGAATCTTCCCTTGCAATATTCCTCTGATTCTGTGGTCTATGACCCCACCATCTTCATTGCGTGTAAGTTGGTAGTAGTTGCTTGGTTAATAGCTTATGGTGCCACGACGAAACCGAGGCCCCCTGTGGAACAACTGCCACATGGTGACGCTGCTCGGTACGCACTGGTATCGAGGTTGTTGACCAAGTACCTTTACCAAGTTACACCGCCATACCACTTTTGATACAAATATTTGGGTGTTTGAACGGAAAATCCACAACGGGTTGATGAAATAGTGTTCTCTCAAAGTAAACAAGAGGAGGTGGTTTCGGAGGAAGCATGTATGTTGCGATCTCACTTCATACAAAGGTTGGCGCATATTGTGGACAAAGAAGGGAAGGAAAGAAGAATACCTAGGAAAAGTTAGCCTTGGGTAGTAGGGAGTGCTTAGAAAGCCTGAGTGGATGTCAAGTCCCAAGCACTGTGCCTAGCTCGACCACGCTACGCACGTCGGGTCACTGTCACCGCCGGACGCTGTCGGTGTCGGGCCCATTAGCACCCTGTCCTCGCATGTCTGCGACATCGTGCCGCACTCACCGTCCTCGTGCACTGTGCGCTTCTCCTTTTCCCGGCCTCCGATCCGCTCTTGATCCTTACCCTCGTCCCCGTACCAGACCCCCTCCCTTCTTTCTTCTTTTGGGGGCACAGTCGCCCGCACACCTCCCTTGTCGAGCGAACCCTCTCTCCTCTCCTTTATTCCCCACCCTCCGCTCGCTTGCGCAGGGAGCGCGCCATGGCCGATTTTATCCCCACAGCGTGAACCGGCAGTGTATGCCATCCATGCCATCTCCACTTCTGGTGTGCTGCGCCCCATCTCCATTCGTCACTATAAGATGCCCTTGGTCCTTGCTCTTCTTATTCATCCCCATCCCTCTCAAATCCAAAGCAGAGCTACGAGATCCAGTCGTCATTGTGGAACTAGGTTCGTCTGACAGAGGCAATGGTGTAATCTGAGAAGAAGGGATCTAGTTTTCGAAGAAGTTCAAGTCTACCGTTGGTTAGTTTGGTCTTAGGGTTCACGATGTTTGACTTCTCAGTCTCCTGTTTCTGGATCTGTTGGTCATACGTCATGTTTTGGATAATCATTATCTTGTTGTTTCTCCATTGCCCTCGTCTATCCCAACTTCTGGAGTAAGCCTTGGTTGTACTAGGTTGCTCTTAACCATGTAACTTTAAATCTCGGTGTAATTTAGTGTTCGACGTCATGTAATCTTTCATGTAATTCTAGATTTATGAAATGTGTTGTAGTTTCGCCTAAGGAGAGTGGATCCTAATTCACTCTTTTGTAAACCCTCGCATTAGGAGACGTACTTGTGTTATAGTTTTTGCTCTTTTCACCTATAATATAATCCTAGCCAATGTTGTGCTTTGAATCTAGGTGTGTTAGTTGCTTGAGCCCAACTCTATCAAATACTTCTTTCCACTAACATGTCATTGATTTGCTGGCCTAGAATAGGCACCATGTAATAATAACCAACCTCTATGTTCGTTTACAACATTGTAATGAAAAAAGCCATGTTACATTTCCTTCCCATATTTTCCCATTTAATGTACCAAATAGACCAACCTTTCATAGCAACGCGATAAGAAAACATATTAGACATATGAGCCATATTTTCCAAGATTTTTCTTATACCAAGCACATCACCCGCAACGCAGCGCGGGCAGCAGTGGCTAGTTGTTCATGGAGGCAACAGTTGCAGTGGGCATCAGTGAACCAAGTATGTACAACATAAAATTGACATTAACAAACACACATGGATAAGATAAATCACCTCCGTAGCTTGTCTCTGCTAGCCTGATGGGGATGTGCAGGGTACAGACGAGCAGGCAGCTTCCCAGCAGCCAGCAGAGACACGAGCATGCAGCTCCCTGGCGTGGATGATTGGGGCCTCTCCAGCAGCCACTTCCGATGGAGGATTGGGGCCTCTCCAGCAGCCAAGAACAGCAGCGGACTGCACTAATCAGGAGGTCGTGGTAGGAGACTGCAGTAAAGAGGAATCCGGATCCGCACGCTGAGATGCCATATCGGCCGCCTATCTTCATGTTCGCCACCGCGGGGAGGGTGGCACTAGCATGGAGACGGGCTCCGCCGCCACTACCAGAGAGAGGGCCGCCACCTCGTACCGAGCGATCCATGCGAGGTGAGTCGCTCCACAGTCGGGGCCGGGATCCATGCGAGGCGGTCGCTCCTCCGCCAGGGCCGCCATCTGAGCAAGGCGGGCCGCGTCGCCGCCGAGGAGCCCCGTGCGCGCGGGTCGAGCCGCGCAGATGCCGGATCGCATCCGAGCGAGGCGGGGGCACACGGGGAGGAGCAGCCGCGACCACCAGTTGGAAGGAGGAGCTACCGCCGCAGTGGGGGAGAACCAGCCGCGGCCGCCGTGAGGGTGGAGGCGCCGCCGCCGTTGGGGAAGGAGGAGGAAGCGCCGCCGTTGCTACTCTGCCTATGATCCGGATGGGGAGGAAATGAGTGGTGGAGAAAATATTAAAAAAACGGAACAAATGAATGGCAGAGTCTATCAATTGGCTTCGGCTACAGAAGCCAAGCGCCAGCCGAGCAGGAATCACGGGAGCCGGAGTGCATGTGTCGTGTTGATTCGGTGCCTCGTGTCTGGGTCGGGATAGCCGTGTTGGGTTCGGCTACAGAATTAGTTATTCTGTAGCTAGCTACATAGTAAAAGTTATATATATATATATATAACTACTACTCTGTAGTTGGCTACAAAATAACTTATTCTATAGCCACTTTGAGTTACGATAATTATTATGTTAATTTACGATATTATAGTAACTCCTTACAAAGTGGTTTACTATAACGTTATGGTAAATATCCCCATATGTTATAATAACCTAATTATCGTAAATATGTATTGATATTATAGTAAATTAGTATATAGTAATTATCATAACTCAAAGTGGCCACATAATTACTTATTCTGCGGCCAGCTATATAACAGTACGCGTGTGTGTATATATATATATATATATATACTATTCTACAGCTGGCCATAGAATAACTTATTCTGTGACCACTTTGAGTTACGATAGTTACTATGCTAATTTACGAGACTACAGTAACTCTTTACTAAGTGATTTACTATAACATTATGGTAAATATCACCGTGAGTTGTAGTAACACGAGTATTATAAATGCATATTCATGTTATCGTAAATTGGTACAAACATTATCGTAAATCAAGGTGGCCATAGAATAAGTTATTCTATGGCCAGCTGCAGAATAGCCTTATATATATATATATATATATATATATATATATATATATATATATATATATATATATATATATATATATATATATATATATATATATATATATACTAGGATCATGCCCGTGCGTTGCAACGGGAACGAAATAATATCACAGTAATTTTAAGTTTAATCATGCATATTAGCCTGTGAGTGTTATTTCTTCATGTGATTGCAGCATTTCACCATATTTCTCAGCTTTTCTTCAACAGTGTCCATAAGGAAACCATCAATCACCTTGAGAAAACACCTTAAACCATTGAAATATGTACTCATTTTTTCTATACCATAACCAGTAAAAAAACCTATAAGCCAATACCCAATAAAAGGGCAACACTCTCAATGCAGCTTTCCTATATTATATTCCAGTAAAGTTAGAGAATGTGGTATTACAAGAAATTCATCTCATACAAAGGACAATATTGATCTATCATTCACATTATTTTATTCATCTTCCACTTCGTGTTGGTACGGCGATGCCCTACCAATATGTAATGGCAAGAGTGGTAACATCCAGTGATTGTGGTGAGTGGTAATATCCTGAAAACTCTTCCTGATTCAATTGACAAACATGTTTTACTTCTATTTTATGATCTCAGCTGCAAAATTGCAGCCACAGCTGGCAAGAAGGCCACCACTAACAAGAAACATGTTGTAAAAGTGCCGTACAAAGAGCTACTCAACCCATCAAAATAATCTACAACGGTCAACCAACAAAGTCAGGATCTCGTAGTCAAATCTCGTGAAAATGACTTGAATGCATGTTAACAAAACCTCAGCAAAGAACGAAATAGTTAGGCCTTGCAACATGACAAAGTGCCAAAGAAGCCATGCAACAAAAAATGCATAGAAATTCCCTGCATCCATAATTTTTTGTCGACCTGTGATATAGCTAAAATGATTTAGTTGCATCAAGCAGGTATTCTAGTTTCATAAACATCCTCAGGAAATTGGCGGCGTGGGGTGATCGTGGAATTGATCACGATGGTTACGGGAATTGATTTTTGCCTTCCTGATTTGCTCGGAATTGATCACGATTGTTATGGGAATTGATTTTTGCCTTCCTGATTTGCTGCGGCTGTTATGGGGATTGAGCTGATCCCATGGAGTGAGTGCGCGTTGCCTTCCTAATCTGATCGCATGGAGTGGCTTTGGTGTCGCACATGTGGACGGAATAGTTATGAATGTTATATATATATATATATATATATATATATATATATATATATATATATATATTTCCAACTTATAGATGGTTATTGTGTGCATCTACTGTAAGTTTAAGAAAAGTGAAAAACGAGCCACATAGATACACAAGCCACATGACTACACATGGGTTTAGGTAGAGAAGTCATTAGATGAATGGTGCGGCGTCGATAAAGGTTTTACAACTCTAAAATCAAAGCGCAAAAATGATGAAAATGAGGGACAACGGATTGAGGGTTTGGGGAGACGGTGGGAGAAACGAAAGAAGACGAGTATTGTCTGCCAAACCAGACGGCCATCAAGAGAGAATAAAGAACAGACACAATGAGAGACGGGGGAGAAAGTCTGGTAGTGGAAGAAACGGAGGAAGACGGCCAACCAAGCGGCCACCAAGAGCACTCTGTGGCGCATACTTCTACCCCGGCTCTGTGGAAAATGTGGGTCGAAGAAGTTCACATTTGCTCAATTGCCCAAAACAACCAGAACTGGGCGGCCATCAAGATCATTCCGTGGGTCGATGGAGTTCACGTTTTCTCAATTGCCCAAAGCAATCAGAACCAGGTTCATGAAAATTTGCAGGAGAACAAATAAAGCCCGAGGCCGTTGTACAACTGCCTCCGCTAGAATTCCTAAAAGAAAACCGGCTAAACAAATCTTATACACATATATACAGTAGTAATAAAAAAAATCTAAAAAGACTTTTCTTTATTTTTGAACTCTAAAAAGTCATTTCTAATCTAAAGGCTAAAACAAAGAAACTGAAAGGAAACCGGATAAACAAATCTTATACTAAACAAATCTTATACACATATACAATAATAGAAAGCTAAAAAGACATTTCTAATCTAAATGATAAAACAGAGAAGCTGCATCTGGGCCTACCTAGCAAAGTAGGGACGTCCAGGCCTGATATTGACGACATAAGAAAATTAGCCCAAATTCAATCTTATAAATGCTATACTAGTACATTGCGCGCGCCCTTGCGCGCGTGGCCAATTGGATGGTTGATGGATTGCAGAAGCATTAACAGGGTATATATGTTATATAAATAAACTATAAAATGTCTTAAACGGTGAGGACGATTAGATATAAGCTTAGTATACACGGCGGTAGGTTAAAGAATCCATGAACACTGGGTCCACACAGTGGTTTTGTACATTTCGCTACCATGATTAGTAGTAACGCTGTCCGGAGCATAATTATACAGATCTTGCATCCTGATGGTTCGCCTGGTGATTCTGAGACAGTGCATATCAGTTGTTTAGAATTTTGCTTCACGGTCGGAAAGGCCACTGTCGAAAGACACTACACGCTGCCTGCCGCATATGCAAAAGTCAGGCATCCAATAGTTCTAGACTCTTAATACATCATAAGTTTTTAAACTCTTTATACAGGTAGGCTGCAGAAGTAAGTTTTCTTGCACTTTGTATAGCACGCATCTAAAAGGAACCTGATGAACCTAGAATACAAGAAAAGTGGGTCGAAAGTTAGATCATAATCGTGAGTTAGTATGAATCTTTATGAAAACAGAAAACAATTTGTTCAGACGAACTTTGTTCGCTTCTTTTGCTGACTGAGAGAAGTCCTGCGTGCAGTTCCTTTTCCCTGTGGCTTTGGCTCTTCCTTTCTGGATCTGCAGTTTGGATAGAAAAGGTTGGTTGAATATGCTCCCTGTAAAAGTCTTTCAGCCATGTTCGCTTATTGGTTTCAGCCAGCCCAAACCAGCCCAGAAACAAACCAGCGAACAGGCCCTTTGAACCGTGTTTTTTGTAGAATGATACCATCATGCTCGAAGATGGACACACAGTGGGAAAAACATACCTTTTGGGAGGGATGTTTGAGTAAGATCTGTGCTTTCCTTTTTTTTCAATGATGTTGGTCCGTTCTGGTTCATCCTATAGAATTCATATGTAAATGTACTATGTTAAAGAAGAACAAGGACTGGAGCCACAAAAACAGTGGACACCGTGTAAAATAAAGCATAAATTTGTAATGTCGCCATGAAATAGACTTTTGTGCACAGAGGATTTCCTGTTTTTTTTGGGAGATCTAATTTTTTGATAGAGACAGAACAGTAAAAGGAAAGAAATCTGTTAAAAGACATATTGCTTATAATCGTACAGATTACTTCTATATATATATATGTTTTGATTATAGATTACTTATAATGGTACATTGGCATAAGCCTTCTTATACTCCCATCAATTTGCAAACACCACCCAAAAAAATATTCTTGTGAGGAAGTAATGTACAATTATTATCGGCACAGTCAAGGGGAAGATCGATATCTATCATTAACCCAACCAAAGATCATAATGCATTAAAGTTAAGAAATACAATAAGATACTTGGTTATGGGGATGATATTATTTTCAACATGTACGGTTCTTTGTTCTTGTAAATTTGTACAGAAGGTAAAACTGCATAAAATTGAAACCCAATTCCAACTGTGTTCTCTTTTGCCATCCTAATAAAAGGGGTTATATATACAGCCTGGATGTCTCTCCATATTGGCCTTGGTCTTACGTTAAATTATGTAGCATATAACAGGTAACGCAAAGAAAAGATAAAGGGAAAACTAACACATAGAGGCCCTAGTGGAAAATGACCGTAAATAACTTGAGCATGAAACTGAAACACATATGCAAACCACTTCTTCATAACTTGGTACTGGAGGAAGCTCCACTACAACCCAATCACGTAGAACAATTGTAACATATTTATTAACACTTTGAGGAGGTTACTGTCTCTTAATTATTCATTTTTAGTGCTCTCAATTCCTGATAGGACCTCATTTGCTTGCCACCACTATCTATGCAGTCATAGACAAACAAGGTCACATGGAGAAACTATTTTTTCAATGAATCTAGAGATTACCTGATGCTCCAGATCAAATTCTTCAGAAAATGCCAATAAGTTCACCTGTATTGCCCTTGCCGCTGTAAAGGGCCAACGTTCAACAGAACAGGAAATATGGTTACACAATGCATTATAAATATATATACCTTCAAAAAGAGAGTAATTCCAATATGGCATCCATTTTTAGGAGGCTTTTAAAATTACCATGTGCATAAATATTTGAGTGGTCTCAGTAGGGAAGTTCTAACGTCGTTTCAGTTGAATAAGATTATTAGCTATCCATGAAGCTACTCACATGTCTCGAAACATTAAATGGCAATAACTGAAGTAGTTAATTAGGAAATATGAGGGCTGCAGCACACCTAAATTCCTATGACATGTGAATTTTCAGCCAATGCTTTTTCTTCAGTTTATCTTTTTTTGTCAAAGATGAAGGCATAATATGTACATTAGATCATGTAGAAAATGATTGCTTTTTGTTTACCTCCCATTGCTTGATAACCAGTTTGAGATCTACATCCATGTCCCCAGTCTGAGATCTGCAACCATTTCGCCCATGCATGAGTCCCTTATCGGTCCATCGTCATGAGCACTCCAGATCTAAGTCTCAGACTTGGACGGATAAAAGAGAGCATGCACATTCTCTGTAGAATAGAGTTTCAATTAGACCATTATAAAAGGTTACCAGGCAAGTAAAGTTGAGGATAGCATACTAATCTAAACCTAGCATAGTAATAGGATGTCAATCTTTTATTTGGCTAAGTAGAGCCTCTAGGCGGCATCACAGTCCTAACAAAAAAAAATTGAGCCAAATTACAGTATTGAAGCGAAAGAGAATAGGCTACATAAGCCGACGTATTCTGAATCAGAGCTCACACGGCATGCATATTGAAGTCAAAGACACTGACAAATGATCAACTTCCTAGAGATTTGAGAACTCCTTCAGTGGTAGAACTAAGCCCAACTCTTACATTCATGGTGCAATATCAGGAGAAACTGCAGATGAAATGCTATAGCAATTAAATAACTTGTTTTTATTCAGTTGAGTACATAACAATGTTTAGGACAAGGCTTTGCAAGGCAGACAAAAAAACCACAGGAACATCAAATTAGAAAATGGTACATGTCCGCATCATATCATGGACAGGCATGTATAGCTCGGAAGAACACACGCCGTGCTGTAGAAGAGTTGCAGGGTATTTCTGCCTCATAGGCTAAATAACAGCGTTACAGCAGAACAGATTTTGCAACCAATCAGGCTGTGTATTCTATTGTCAGATCCGGCTTTACTCCATTCAAACGACAAAGCAAAGAGCAAGGCTATGTATTAGGAAAAGGACCTGCAGAATCAGAATGGGCTCACCAAAAAAGCAGCCACCATGCTGTACCATGAGAAGGGCCCTGATCAATGAAGCTGCACCAAAAAAAATCCAAAAACTTGTCAGTAGCTATGACAACCAAAACGGTAGCTAGCAACATAGAACCCAAACTCTAGGCATGCCCTCAGGATTGAATCGAAACAAAAATCCAATCGCAATATAATAGCAGTCAGTGTGGCCCAATCTGGGGAAAAAAATAAAAGGACCAAAGCAAGAAGGGGGATACCTTTTACATTGACATGGCTCTGATAGTGACTCGTCGGACACATGGTATGGGAACGCAGTAGACACTTGGAGCAGTAGTGCAGCTAGGCAAAAAGAGAAGCCGATTTTCATGCATCCTATTACTTGACATCTACAAAATTAGCATGACAAAGGCATTGGCATATATTACAAAAGCACAACACCAATCGCAACCCAATAGACCACACCATTTGTGTCTGAGCAATCAAAGTATTTGCTAATGCAAAGCACACCAAAATGAAGGAAAAATTAACTCCAGACGCACCAGGTTATCATGTTTCGAATAAGAACTGTGCAATCGAAGTGGTTGGGTTCAACAAGAACTCAACATCTATTGTCCTAGCTTGCTGTATTTGCTCCCATCATTTGTCCATCATTGAGATACTCATCTGTCTCTGCAGCATATAAAGCAGGAAAAGATGTCCAAACTTGAGAAAACTTTATGATCCAGACCTATTGACTGTACCATGGAGAGAAAAAGAAGGAAATTTAGAATGAATGTACATGGCAAATTTAAAATAACTTCCCACCGTTCAGATTTGCTCTCACCATTTGTTTGAATAATTTTTGTTCATATAATAATAACTTCTAATGAAAGAGTACATTAAACAGGACAAAACAATATTCTGGTAGCACAAATTAAGGGTAAGCATGTGGTTGTTTTTCTAACTGTGCCATGCATATGCACACAGAAGTGAACTAAGTAGCAATAAACGAAAAAACAGAATGGAGTTGTCATATTTATCTGAATAAGCAGGTACCGCAAATTCGGAAACTAATTTTACAGTTATTTACTGAGGCTGTGATAAAGACCAGAAAAATATGAAGGAGGGTGAAAGCACGAGCTGCTGACCTAAACAACAGCAGAAACATGAAATCCTGGCTGTTAACAGACCTATTATGAAAGCGTAGCACGCTGATTAGTGCTTTGACAGCAAGTAGACTTAACAAAGCTGCAGCATACTCCAACGTGTAAAAAAAAAGATACAGCTGTAATAACACCCCACAAAAGCTATTTTAAAATGAAATTGGCTACAGATTTTAGGGCTGCATGTAACGATAAGTCATTAGGATTTAATAATTTTGACAGAAAAGGCGATGTTTAGGAACAATAACATACGAAACTTTAATGGTGGAGCTCCTTCTAATATTTCAGAAGAATTGTGATGGTCGAAACATAAACGATGGAGGTCCACACATTCCAATAATTATTTACCATTAAGGAGGCTGGGAGCAGGGGCTATAGCTAGAATTCTTGAAGGAAGAAAAATGATGCAACTTGGAACCATGACTACACTTAGGAAAAAATTAATATCATACGGTAGGGAGGCCATGCATGTGACATATATCAAACAGGAACCATGTATAAACATTGATAATAGAATTTGTTACGTGTAGCAGTTTATATTTTTGGATAAGCTAGGATCATTTGTACATATTGTAAAATGGACCCACCAAGTTCCTTCTACATGTGTATGCATGCGCAGCATCTAGCTAAGTAATTTGAAGGCTAACTAATTAAGTTTTTCCATGTTACTACACAGCCTAGACTGCAGCAGGCAATTTTCAATATCCTTATCATCATCCTGACTTATGACTCAAGAAGGCAAAGGCTGAAAAATTGACACCAATTCTAGTATTGAATGTTATATTTTCTGGCATGACTGAGCGAGAAAAGGTTAATTGCATCACCCTGCATAATCTATGTGGTAAACATAAAGCCCTGGATAACATAATAATAGGGAGGTTACCATAGCACTATGAAAACACACCTTTCCTTTGAAGAAGCTTGAATGTGTATAAAATATAGAATCCACTCAGGAGATACCTGAATATGTGTGATGAACCACTCATATAAACCTGTAAAATTTATAAGATGAAGCTGAAATTTAAATAGGAAGTTAGGACCACTCTGATAATCTGTAGCTGAAAGAATTTACTCACCGAACACTTTGGCAGTCCCAAAATGACATATCTTTCTCTTGTGTCCATGAGTCACTGTCAAATATATATTGCTGAACCAAAAAATGGAGAGCATGTAAAAACCTGAAACCTATTCAGGAAATGGCAAGAGAACCAATTCTACAATTAGAACTATGTACCAAAGAAGCAAACAACGGAAATGTGTACATGAAAAAAACCTGGAATCTATCGAGGCTATAATAGGAGCATCAATTTCTGTGCTCGTCATTACGTGCTTTATCTTTGAAATTTCAATCTCCTCTAAGAGCCTGCAAAATCTGTAGACGGTTTTAGTACATGCATCCTCAATAGACTAATTCACTAATCAAATGAAAACAATGATTGGAAAATAATTATTGCATTATTCTATTAGTATCCACTACCTGGTGATGTAGTCAAGCGCTTCGCGGCCATTGTAAGATTATTGCTCTGCGTGTTCATCTGCCTTTTCTCTGATGGGATCATTCTTAGGAAATAGTCTACAAGATTTGGAATAAAGAATGAAACATGACTCGTAACTCATTATTTGAAAACATAATAACAGATACTTATTCTATAAGAAGAGTTGTATAGAAATCAAGGAATACCTCGATTAAGTGGGACGCATCGCACTGATGGCCACCCTAATCGGCACCTCCATCACCGAGCTGATCTTCCACTCGCCGGAATCGACCTCCGGTCCTCCACGCCTGGATCAAGAAGAGGATTGAGGAGCAGGAAGAGGAGAGGTAGAGACGTGACTGGAGTTGGAGCCGGTAGCAGTGGGACGGGGAGACGAGATCGATCTACAGATGAACTCACCTCCTCGGCGTGTTCGCGGCACTCCACCTCCTCGAGCAGGCCACCCACGCCGGTGCGCCGTTGAGCCCGGGCCAAGGCCGGTTCTGGGCCGAAACCCTAGGTTGGTGTGGCGGCCACGCCGGAGGCCAGCCGCCCTGTAACACCCTGGGTGTTTAAATATTAAAAACAGGACATGTCATCATGTGCATTGCAAGGCATTGGTCATATTGCAAACTTTGATATGCATTTACTAAAACAAGTTTATATTTATGTTATAAGTATTGCTTGGTATTGTTTGAATCAAGTTCAAAATCTTTGTTTTAATTTGAAATTCCGAAAACCCTGATTTTCAATATTTAAATCCTACCCTGAAAACCCATTTCAAAATCGAAGCACATTTTGGGGTTGAGCTTAAAAGAAAAAATGTAGATCTTGTCAAGTTATACAAAGTTTGTTTTTGGAGTTTTCCAAGTTGTTTAGTAAAATTTGAAGTTATTTGAAAAGGCGAAATTCCTTAAATGTCCCCTTTTCGAATTCAAATTTGCAATTCAAAATGTAGACCGAATTTGGATATGGTTATAAAAGAAAAGTTGTAGAACTTTTGATTTTGAACAACTTTTATTTTTGGAGATTTTTGAATTTGTTATACAAATCTGAGAGTAATTTAGATTTTAAAACGAATGGCAATTCTGTAATATTGATGAAAAGTGTTCACCGCTCTTGCTACATGGCCGGCGACCGTCTTCAGCGTTCCAGGCGCGTGCGTGGCGGCCTTGGCTTCGCGCTGGCGCGGGAAAGACTCCGCCGTGGCTTCTCCTTGCTTCCTTGGCCGTCCTATAAAGCTCTGGAGCAGTCACCATTCTTCTTTTCCCTTGCTCTGTTTTTCCCGTCGTCCTTGCTCATCTCCGGCGAGCTCGCACCGTCGCTATAGTGCTCCACCGTCGCAGCTAAAGCCAGTTCTAGCTCCGTCTCCTTCTTGTGCATCCACCCAGCCAGCTGTGGTTGACTTATTTCACCGAGAACCCACGGTGCGAACCCTTCTTCGCGGCCGTCCGCAGCGCCGCCGAGCTCCATCTCTCCGTGGCCAACGCTCTCCGGTGAGCTGTTGCCCGTGATCAGTGTACCTACGGCTTCGTCTCGATGCTGTGGTACTTAATCCGTTGTTGCTTGGTCATTTTGCCCACTGTAGTCGTCGGTTCGTCGCCGTCGATGATCTCTGATTCGCCGTGACCACCGTGAACGTCGACCCACCTCTCTGTTGTTCCTCCGGCTTGTCCATCGCCTTCAACGTGATCGGGGTGAGCTCCTGGTTCTTCCTGTGTCTTTTGTTTCAGCGTTTCAGTTTCGTTTCGCCGGTGTAGCGTCGCCGAGCCACCGTGTCTGCCATGGCCGGTGCCGTGCTCATTTTGTGCCGCAATCGTTGCATCTAAGGACGTCAGTTGATGCGCATAGTCATGGGGAGCATGTTGGTACCTTTACCTTCGCCGTTGGACTCACCGTCGGCGAGTTAGCGCCGGTCAGCGCCGTCGCCGTCGCGGTCAAAGCTAGAGGTTGAGGATGACAGGTGGGACCCGGGTGTCAGCGACTGTGTAGTTCAAAATGAATTTTCTGTTTTTTAGATTTGAATGAATAGTGATGCAATTTGTTATTTTTGTGTAGATTTATTTAGAGCTCCAAAAATTATGAAAAGTTTTATGTGACTTCTCTATGATGTATATTATTTAGGAAAAATATGAAATGTTGTTTTTCAGTACTTTTTGAATGTGATAAAAATTGCTCAATTAATTAATAAATGAGTTTTCAGGATTTTTCTAAGCTTATTTATGTATCCAAAAATTATGAAAATTGTTTTGTCACTTAGTTATCATGTGATGAACATTTACAAAAATTTTGAGGCCAATTGGAACAAGTTTATTTATTTCATAATTCTTAATTAATTAATTAATTCATAAAAGCAAATAGTAACCTTTAGTGATTTAGGTTTTGTTTGAATTTTTGATTGAGTGATGCCCTTGGGTCATTAGTTGGTAATGATCCTTGGCAATTGATGTGAGTGTTGCGAAAATGGTTTAGTTAGTTTAACTTGTAACTGTACCGCGTAGGAAAGTTGTATTAAGTTGTTAATTTTGCATCCATCATCGAGCATCATGTTTCGTATTCTGCATCATGTTAAACATGGCATTGTTACGACGTGTAGTGAACGAAGGTGAGCACGTGGTAGTTAATCAAGTAGTTGAGGAGGTTGATCCGTCTGTGGAGGTTGGTGTTGATATCGGTGGAACGACTCCGGACCTAGACTTTTCCGTCAACGAAGGCAAGCCCCGGATGCATACAACCCTACCTTGTATTTTATAAATTGATTTCACTTTTGCTTCTTTTTACTGCATTAAGTGATTAGGAGTCAAGTGAAAACCGAATTGGTACATTACCAACCTTGTTATTCCATATTTACCATATTACTAGTTTTAAATTCGTATATGCCTAGTTTTGCTTAGCTATGCTTAGAACGATGAAATTCGGGTGATTACCTGTCACCTGCAAGTTTTAAATAGAACTTTGGTTACTTATGTTATCATGTGATACGGGAATGTGGAGTAATAAATCTAGACCGGGCGGACTCGGTGTGTGTGAGCCACAAGACATGGAGGTCTTGTGAGCGGGTTCTTTTCGCCTGTGTCGATTAAGGTCCGTACCGTTGTTGAATTGCATGAGGTGAGACTTTGTAGTACTGACCACATACTCCGGTAAGCCTTAACTTGGTTATTCTATTATGAGAATGGCTACTCGCGCACTGGGAGTGGAGAGATGGCGGGAATAGCGTGTACCCACGTGGCAATACTGGAGTGTGGAGTACTGTATTCTCGGGTGGCGCGGACCCATTCTTATTTAGAGGATCCAAGGGTAGGTTGATATATGTAAGTCAGGGACCTAAATATGTCGTGTGGTCTTTAATTCCCAGCTGGGTTTTAATTGGTTCAAATCGTCGTTGCTCCTCGGTTATGGAGACTCAACTCACTGTTCATCATCATAGTAATAAATAACTGGAACTTGAGGATGGTCTGTGAAGGTGTTGGTTATGAAGTTTCATGATCTCAATGCAGATCGTGTCAGCTTTGTATATGATCTTATGAAGTTTTAAACGTTGATATAAGAATTTTGTTAAAAAGCTTTTATGCAAAAGAACCTTGATTATTGCTAAAGCCATACCTTGAATCCCATGAGCCTGCACTCCTACGTTCTTTTAATTCTTATTTCGGTTAAGTCTTGTTGAGTACTTTTGTACTCAGGGTTCGTTGACCCATGTTGCAGGTGAGGCTCATGAGCAGATCTGTTTTGGATCGTGCTGCATGACGGTTGTTCCTTGTGATGATGAGAGGTAGATGTGTGGCTCTTGGGCAGAGCAGCTTATTTGTGTGTTCTGTAATATGTTATAATGCCACTCCACTACTTTGGTTTGTATTATTTTCAAACTTAGTTGTATGGTTTGTAAACTATGTTATTGTAAGACTTCCGCTGTTTTTACTCTGATGTATCTATTTGAATAAACTGTTGTAATACTACAATGACTCTGTAATGTGATCCTGCTCGAAAATTGTGGATGATTTGGGGTTCCCCGAGGACACCCGACAGTCTTCTTAAGTTACCGGGAACGTATGCATAGATGTCAAAGGTCGTTGAACAGTGACAGATGCATGTGGGCCCTATAATTTAGGGGGTTCTGCCACACGCCCAGGCCGAGTTGCCGTTTCGCAGGGAGGAGAGGCAGAGGCGGCGCTCGGCGGTGCCGACGTTGGCGCACGGCGGATTCGACGGCAGAGGGTGGCGCGGCGGACGCCACGGGAAAGAGCGACGTGAGGGAAAAGCCCGGAGGCGGCATCTCGGGCTGAGGTCGAGAGGACGAGGGAGATATTTTTCTCCCCACTAGCTATACGGTGACACGTGGGCCGTTGACAGTAGAAGCCGGTGAGGGTGAACTCAGATTGTAAAAACAGAATCGAACGGTGAAAACTTTTTCTACTATCGTGGATGGCCTGAGGAGCGGCCGAGCTACGCTGCCTTAATAAGAAGAGATGCAATAAAAGATTAATCCTATATGAAAGAAAATTGACTATAGGTTGACTCGGGCTAAATAAGCGGCTATTGTGCATAGCTATTTTGAGACTGAGAAAGGTGGAAGATGAATCACTGTTAACATTAGAGATCAGAGGGGAAGGATTGGGGAAGAAGAAAGGGAGCAAGAGGGGAAAACACGCAAGATAGCTGGAGGAGGAAGCTTAGTATTGATTTGGTTCTGATATGTATATCTCCTTTTCCTCTATCTCTCTCTCGGTATTTATATAAGGCCTTGGCCTCGGTGTGAATCACACAGGCGCAGCTGTGTCTAGCCTAGGATTCACGCCCACTCGTGTCCACCGAATCGCACATTGGCGCACCGGGCTCGGTCGCTTCTCCTTAGTTCTGGTACGCTCTGGTTGAGGGAGACCGCGACGCGTTCTGGTCCAGCGTCGTCCGCCTAGCTGGTGGCTGGATCAGGTTCCGCTCCCCTGGCGATGCTGACATCCCCTCCCCAATGAAGACCTGCTTGTCCCCAAGCAGGGGCGTGTGGAAACCGTTGCCGTAGAGCTTCAATGTCTTCCTAGGTGGCTAGTGAACATGGGAGATTTGACCATTGCACGAGCACCTATGGCACGACGTCATGGTTGGTGGTGTGGACACGCCGCTGCAGGACCTTCACTGGAATCTGTAGCCCGTCGAGAGTGTTGGGGAGATCAGCCACCGAGTGAGATGTAGGCACCGCCGTCTTGAGCTAGGACACATGGAAGACATGGTGGAGAGCTGAATCCTCCGGCTGCTTGAGCTTGTACGCGACGTCGCCCACATGGCAGATGACCTAAAATGGGCCAAACAATTTGAATGCTAGCTTTTGATTAGCACGCAGAGCCAATGATGTTTGGACGTATGGCTGCAACTTGAGGTACACCCAGTCGCCGACTGCGAATTGGCGTTCAGAGCGAGATTTGTCAGCTTGTGTCTTCATTCGCTTCTGAGCCCGAGCGAGGTGCTGTTGAATGAGCATGTTCATCAGGGACTTTTCCTTCATCTAATCATCGAGAGGGACCGAGTAAACTGCACTATCTTCAAAGATCCCACAGTGCTGAGGATGATGACCATAGAGAACAAAGAATAGTGAATAGCTCAGCGAAGAATGCCATGAGGTGTTGTACCAATATTCGTCCAGATAAATCCAATCGAGCCACTTAGCTGGATAGGCACTGACAAAGCATTGCAAGAATGTTTCCATGCATTGATTCACGCGCTTCATTTGCCTGTTGGTATGTGGATGGTAAGCTGAAGACATCTTGAGAGTGATGCCAGCCAAATGGAAGAGCTCTTGCCATAGCTGACTCATGAACACCTTGTCTCGGTAAAAAACAATGGACAATGGCAGACCTTGGAGGCGGTACACATTGGTGATAAATGTCTTGGCCACTGTAAGAGCAGTAAATGGGTGAGCCATTGGGATGAAGTGTGCATACTTGGAAAAACGATCCACAATCTCCAGAATGCAATTCTTGCCCCCAGTTGGTGGAAGTCCCTCCACAAAGTCCATCGAAATGCTTTGCCACGCCATAGTGGGAACCGGTACAGGCTGAAGTAGACCCAAGTACCTGGCATGATTGGGCTTGGCCTGCTGACAAGTAGGACATGCGGCAACAAACTAGTGAACTGAGGATTTCAGACCCGTCCATGCAAAGAGTGGCTTGATACGACGGTAGGTTGCAGGAAATCTCGAGTGACCACCCACTAGCGAAGAATGGAAAGCCTCAATAATCTTGTGTTGGAGAATCACATCAGTCCCAACCCAAATGTGTCCCTTGTACTGAAGTAGCCCTTGGTGCATAGAGAAGTGAGGTTTAGAGTTTTCAGAAATAGCTAACTTAGTCAATAGTTCCGGAGCCCGAGCATCAAAGTTATAACTATGGATGATGGCATCGAGCCAGGAGGGCACTGGAGCTGACACCACAGATAGCTCCTCTGGGTGGCCAAGGTGAGATAGTGCATCTGCAACTCGATTGTCAGTGCTCGGTTTATAGACGATGCGGTATTGCATCCCCAACAGTTTAGTGAAAACTTTTTGTTGCCATGTAGTGTGAAGACGCTGATCACTCAAATGGATGAGGCTCTTGTGATTGGTAAAGATGATAAACTCACCAAGCTGCAAGTATGAGCGCCACTGATCAACAACAATGAGGATAGCCATGTACTCTTTCTCATAGGCTGACAAACCTTGGTTCTTGGGGCCGAGAGCTCGACTAAGGAAAGCGATTGGATGTCCCTCCTAAAGGAGCACAGCACCGACCCCATAGTGAGAAGCATCAGTCTCAATGTAGAACTGGCGCTTGAAATCAGGTAGTGCCAGAACGGGAGCTGATCACAAACACTTCTTCAGAGTTTGGAATGCCGTCTCATGTTCAGTAGACCAAACGAACAGAGAGTGTTTCTTCAACAACAATGTCAGTGGCTTTGAGATTACTGCATAATGGCGAACGAAATGGTGGTAGAAGCCTGCAAAGCCGAGAAAGCTACGAAGTTCCTTGACTATAGTCGGCGTTGGCCAGGATACCACTACCTCAATTTTAGTCGGATCTATAGCCACACCTATGGCACTGATGACATGACCCAAATAAGAGATCTCAGTTTGCGCGAACTTGGACTTGGATAATTTGATGCGCCACTGATCTTTGGCTAGCAAAGAGAATACCCAACGTAGATGGATGATATGCTCCTCAAAAGACTTGCTGTAAATGAGTATATCATCAAAGAAGACAATAGCACATCGGCGAAGGCAAGGTTTCAGAGTACTGTTCATGGTGCCTTGGAAATTGCCGGGCACACCAGAAAGTCCAAAGGCAACGACCTTGAATTCATAATGGCCCACATGAGTGGAGAACGTAGTCTTATTCTCTTCACCTTCACGCAACCGTATTTGGTGATAGCCTGACAGGAGGTCCAGAGTGGAGAAATACCGGGCACCCGCTAGCTCATCCATCAGTTGTTCAAACACTAGGATAGGGAATGCAGTCTTGACAGTGAGGACATTGAGGTAGCGATAGTCCACACAAAATCTCCAGGAGCCGTCCTTTTTACGTACCAGCAACATAGGCGAGTTGAATGGCGAAGTGCTAGGTTGGATGATTCCCTGTTGCAGCATAGATTCAACCTAAGATTCAATCTCATCCTTGAGGGCTGGCGGGTAACGGTATGGTCGCACTGTGACAAGCCTAGCACCTTCAATCAATGGTTTCGCATGGTCACAGTCACTCTTAGGCGGTAGTTGGTCAGGTGGACAAACCACTAAAGGGAACTCGTCTAGTAAGGCACTGATGGCCTGAGGTAACTGAACCTTGGCAACAGTGGATTGCTGAGTGACACTGAATATCTACACTAACAGTTCATCATCCACAGTAACTCTCAATGGTAGATTGCCCTGTAACCTAACAGTTGTACCCTTGTAAGGGATGACCAACTAGCGATGCAACCAATCCACACTCATTGGACTAAAAAGCTACAACCAATCCATGCCAAGAATTATGTCATATTGTGTGATGGGCAAGACCTTCAAATCATGAGTAAACTGATACTGTTGAATACTCCATACTGTTGCGAGCAATTGAGCTGAACACTACATAAGCTCACCATTGGCTACTTTAACAGCTAGTGAAGGGCACTGAACTGGGTTGACAGACAATTGAGACACTAAATGCTGACTGATAAATGATGTGGAGCTACCTGAGTCCAGTAGGATCAAGACCGGCTGCTGCTAAAACATGCCTTGGAATTGCAATGTCTTTACCCCAGATTGGGCTACAGTGTCAGAGGATAGACAGCAATAGGTTTCTTCCAGCTCTGGCCGATCATCGCCATCTGTTGTTGGACAGACTACTGTGTCGTCAAAGAAGAGAGCGTAGAGCTCGTCCAGTACATGGAGTCCCACTTGCTGCGCACACTTGTGGTCACGATTCCACTTCTCTCCACAGTGATCACACAAGCCACGGGCACGCCGGTAAGCCTTGAGATCAGCCAGCTTCTTGTCCAGCGGTCTCTGATTCAAAGTGGACTTGTCCACGGTCCCAGCTTATACACGATCTTGTTTGAGAGGAAGGGGATAGCCAGCCTTCTGATTCCACGGTTTGAAGTCACGTTTCCTTGATGACTCTATAGCCTCTTCCTGCAACAACGCCAAAGTATACGCAGTATCTAGAGAATTGGGGCGCTGAACAAGAATGACAGTACGAATTTTGGAATGTAAGCCATCTAGGAAACAAGTGATGTAATGCAGAGCACTGGTATTGGCATCATAGGCTTTGAGGTGGTCAACTAGCTCAGAGAAACGATCAACATAATCTTGGACAGAAGATGTTTGGCGGATGCGGTTTATTTTGCGAAGGAGAAACTTATGTTGATCGCGATCAAAGCGGGTATGCAATGCTTGACAGAAATCAAACCATTTCATGGTCTTCAGCTGTTCAGTCATAGACTAAATCCAGCGCTTTGTAGGGCCAAGAAACTGCATGCGAGAGCATTGGATCCAAACGGAAGGATCAACCGAGTACATCTCAAAGTAATCCTCAGTGCATGTAATCTAGAGTTTAAGATCGATGCCATCAAAGGTTGGGAAGGTCATTTTTGGGAGCTTGCTAGTGGGGTTATGGTGGTGCTCGGGTGGGCGGTTGTGGGATAACACTAAATCATATGCAGTGCCATGAATCTTAGGGGAATTTGTAGAGGAGTAGTCCATACCCGTGACTGGGGAATGAGTATAGGTCGTGACAACCCCAAACTCATTCTCCCGGTGGTGAGGATCGACGCCGTGCTCGTTGGGCCGAGCAGCCTTGTAGCCAGCAGATGCAGATGCGGCGTGCTGCTTCGACTTGACCGGTGGCTCGGTGAAGATGGCCGGCTCGATGTGAGCGGCGGCGAACTCGATCATCGACCGGTTCCAGTACTTGTTGAGCTTGCCGATGCGAAGACGAAGGTCGTCGATGATGTCTTCGTGTAACACCCTGGGTGTTTAAGTACTAAAAACTGGACATATCATCATATGCATTGCAAGGCATTGGTCATATTGCAAACTTTGATATGCATTCACTAAAACAAGTTTACATTTATGTTATAAGTATTGCTTGGTATTGTTTGAATCAAGTTTGAAACCTTTGTATTGATTTGAAATTCCGAAAACCCTGATTTTCAATATTTAAACCCTACCCTGAAAATCCATTTCAAAATCAAAGCACATTTTGGGGTTGAGCCTTAAAGAAAAATTGTAGGGCTTGTTGAGTTGTACAAAGTTTGTTTTTGGAGTTTTTCAAGTTGTTTAGTAAAATTTGAAGTTATTTGAAAAGGCGAAATTCCTTAAATGTCCCCTATTTGAATTCAAAAGTTCATTTCAAAATGTAGACTGAATTAGGTGTTGGTTATAAAAGCAAAGTTGTAGAACTTTTGATTTTAAACAACTTTTGTTTTTGGAGATTTTTGAGTTGTTATGAAAATTTGAGAGTAATTTGTGAATTTTGACGAATGACAATTTTGTAATTTCTGTGAACAGTGTTCACCGCCTAAGCTACATTGCCGGCGATCCTTCGGCTTGCTTCTAGTCACGCGCATGGCCGTCTGGGCATCGCGCTGGCGAGGGAAATGGCTCCGCCATGGCTTCCTTGCGCTTCCTGGCCATCCTTTATAACCTGAGCCGCCGTCGTCCTTGCCGTTTCCTCCTCCTCTGTTTTCTCGTTGCCTTGCTCATCTTCGGCGAGCTCCCACCATCGAACCAGCGCCTGTGCCGTCGTAGTGTAGCGCTCAATAGTTCCACCTGCTCCTTGCGCACCCAACCGACCTGCTTTTGTTGCTTGACTTCACCAGAAAACTGCTCTGCGCTCTTCTTCCTCACGGTCGGCAACGTCCCCGTCGCAAGCACTTCGCCATGCCCAGAGCTCCACGGTGCGCCTCTGCCCCTGCTGAGTCTTGCTTCAGCTTTGCCACGATGCCGTGGTACTTTATGACCCATTGATTTCTCATTTTGACCACCACAGCCACCGGAGCATCGCCACCGACGACGGTCTGCTCCGCCGTGCCTGCTCGGAACGTCGACCAGCCTCTTCGTTGCTCCTCCGACCCTGCTCGTTGCTCAGTCGTGTTCGGGGTGAGGCATTGAACCCTTCTGTGCTAAGTGTTTAACCTCTACCGCACTTGTGTCGCTGGCATAGCACGGCCGTGCCGTCGTGTCCGCCATGGCCATCGTTGTACTCGGTCCAGTCAGTGTTTAGTCTCGTTTGTGCCACCAATCAAAGCGTAGTAGTGTAGGGGATGTGGTGGTGCAGTTGCCTTCGCCGTTGGTCTCACCGTCGGTGAGTTAGCGCCAGTCAGCGCCGTCGCCGTTGCGGTCAAAGCCGGAGGTTGGGGATGACAAGTGAGACTTTGTAGTACTAACCACATACTCCGGTAAGCCTTAACTTGGCTATTCTATTACGAAAATGGCTACTCGCGCACTGGGAGTAGAGAGATAGCGGGAATAGCGTGTACCCACGTGGCAATGGGTTAGATTGGTGGAGTATTGTATTCTCGGGTGGCGCGGATCCATTCTTGTTTAGAGGATCCAAGGGTAGGTTGGTATATGTAGGTCGGGGACCTGCATATGTCGTGTGGGCTGGAATTCCCAGCTAGGTTTTTAATCGGTTCGAATCATCATTGCTCATCGGTTATGGAGACTCAACTCACTGTTCATCATTGTAGTGTTAATAACTGGAACTTTAGGATGGTTTGAGAAAGTGTTGGATACGAAGTTTCATGATCTCAATACGGATCATGTCAGCTTTGTATATGATCTTATGAAGTTTTAAATGTTGATGTAAAGAATTTTATTAAAAAGCTTTTACGCAAAAGAACTTTGATTATTGCTAAAACCATACCTTGAATCCCTGAGCCTGCATTCATAAGTTATATCAGTTTTTATTTCGGTTATGTCTTGTTGAGTACTTTTGTACTCAGGGTTCGTTGACCCTTGTTGCAGGTGAGGGTCATGAACAGATCTATTTTGGATCGTGCTGCATGACTGTTTTTCAGTGCGATGACGATAAGTAAATGTGTGGTCCTTGGGCAGGGCAGCTTTAATTGTGTGTTTTGTAATATATTATAATGCCACTCCAGTACTTTGTTTTGTATTATTAATCGAACTTAGTTGTATGGTTTGAAACAAATGGTTTGTAAACTATGTTATTGTAAGACTTCCGCTATTTTTACTTTGGTGTATCTATTTGAATAAACTGTTGTAATACTGCAATAACTCTGTAATGTGATCCTGCTCGGAAATCGTGGATGATTCGGGGTTCCCCGAGGACACCCGACAGTCTTCTTAAGTTATCAGGAATGTATGCATGGATGTCAAAGGTCGTTGGACAGTGACAGGTGGATGTGGGCCCTATAATTTAGGAGGTTCTACCACAAAATGGTATCAGAGCTTGCATTATAAAGTTTTTGTTGTATTGGTTTATGAAAACTTCAAAATGATTTGGGATGACTAAATTTAACTTATTAATTTGGTCCAAATTGCTTCTGACTTATCTTATTTCTTTCTCACCATTCCTTATTTGATAAAAAAGGTTTTGTGTGGTGGAGTAGTAATCTTACTATGCTCTATATAAAAACAAATGTTGTTTATGTTCGTTATAAGCTTTGGTGGTTTTGTTCGTAAGAACGATTCATGCATCATAATTAATTCACTTGTTACTTCCTTCGTCTCTGAGTCTAGGGTGAGTAGTGTGTATGGGTTGAGTTGTGTAGTTCATCCTTACTGCTCTTGAGACTGTTGTCAGATTGTTTTACTTAGATTAATCCTACTTTGTACAGTATGGCTCGTACCAAGAAGACATCCCATAAGTCCACCGGACCCAAAGGAGTTCCTCGCCACCAACTTGCCCCTAGGAATGACGGTGCTAGCAGTAGCAGCTCTAGGCCTGATCCTCAGGCGGAGATACAGAGGATTTCTGCAGAGTTAGCCCAAGCTACTAGAGATAGGGCTATGGACGCCATCCAGGTGGGCAGATTACAGGAGCAATTAAGACGTCTCACCACCGCTCACAGGAACTGTGAACGTATGTTAGTTTGTACGGTAGAAGGAAGAAATGAAGCTTGGCATAGAGAGAACGTAGCTAGAGCTAGAACTCATGAATTAGAATTTTATGTAGAAGACTTAGAAGAGCATAATACCTATCTACATGAGGAAGTTCATAGGCTAAGCAATCTCCTGGATCCTAATCATGAACCCCAAGCTGATGCAATGGATCCCGGTGTTATCCTTGCCAATGGTAGTGAATCAGAGAAGAAGAAGAAGATCCCGAAGAATTAGTAATGATCGATGAAAGTGACAATGAAGACGGTAATATTTTCGGAATGGATACCGAGCCTGAAGTTTGATGTAATCGCGAAAAAGAGTAGAGTTGTATAATAGTTAGTTCTAGTTTAAGTTAAGTAGTCTTGTTTAAATGCGGTCTTGTGTTTAAATAAGTGAAACTAGTGTAACGAGTTGTATTCCGCTCTTTTATCAATCAATAAAGGCTTGTGAGTAAGGTTTGGTTTGTTGTGAACAGATGCGTCGTACGCGAGGTTCGTATATTCCTAGTACTTCACAAGATGAGAACGGTATTCCAGATCCGCCACCAGTTCCAACAAATCTAGCGGATGCTATAGCCACACTTGTCAATGTGACGGTTGAAAATTCTCGTTTGCTTCATGAGATGGCTCAAAGTAATCAGAATCAGATGCATGGAAACCGTGGTCGCCATCATAACAGGCAGGAGGCTACATATGTGGACTTCATAGATACAAAACCCCCAGTGTTCACTAAGGCAGATGAACCATTGGAGGCTGATGATTGGCTTAGGACCATGGAGCAGAAATTTGATCTTATACCATGCACAGAGTTTCAGAAACCAGTCTTTGCTGCTCAGCAATTTAGAGGTGCAGCCGGTGCTTGGTATGCAAATCTTATGGCCATGCAACCCGCAGGTGTTCCGTTAACTTGGATGGAGTTTCGTACTGCTTTCAGAGCCCATTATATCCTAGAGGGAGTTGTGGCTATGAAGCTAGATGAGTTCCTTGCTTTGAAGCAAGGGGATCAAACCGTGATGCAGTATGTGGGAAGATTCAATCACCTGTCACAATATGCACCTGAACATGTCAATACTGATGCCAAGAAAAATAAATGGTTCATGACAGGTCTGAATACCAAATTACAGACTATGATGACAACTTGTACCAATGTCACTTATCATGAGGCAGTGAATATTGCAATTGCTTTAGAGGCAAAGTATCGGCAGCATAAGGAGCTTAAGAAGAAAAAGAGTATGCCGTCTGGATCTTTTGAGGGAAATTCAAAGAGGCGAAGGGTGATTTATCATCCAGTAAATCATAATCGTCCTCCTTATCGTCCGCCGTAGTTTCAAGCTGGTCAGCAATCAAATGTCTGCCCTGTTACAACTTATCAGAATCCACAACTGACAAATGCTTCTGGGGTTTCTGCTTCAACACCCTAGGGTCACAAGTATCCCTGTTTCAATTATGGCAAGCCTGGTCATTTCTCGAGAGAATGTCCGTATCCAAGGCAGTCTAATCCCAATTATCAGAAGGCCTCTGCAAATCAACAACAGGGTCAGGCACAGAATAAGGGCAACAATCAGAATATTCAAAAAGGCAAAGATGAAAGGAAGACAGGACGAGTGTTCTACATTCAAGCTGGGGAAATTTCAGAAGGGGAGCCAGTGATGATAGGTATGTTTCCTGTCGCCAACCATCCTACAGTTATACTTTTTGATTCTGGCGCATCGCATTCATTCATCAATAGAACATTTGTGGTGAAGTATAAAATTTCAATTGGGGCAACAAAGGAAAATTTCTTGATATAGTCGCCCGGGGGATGTGTGTGTACTAAGGAAATGGTATACCAGGTACCCATAAACCTGGGTGGGCATATTTTTCCCACTACCATGATTATCCTTAAGGATCAGGATATAGATGTAATCTTAGGAATGAATTGGATGTATCAGCATAAGGCTGTTATAGATGCTTTGTATAGAACTATAAGGGTGAGTTTGCTAGATAGTACTTCTCAACTTCTCATCCAACTTCCAACCTTAAGAAGATCAGTGGGCAAAGTTTGTGCAACTGCCATCAAAGAGATTAGAGATATCCCGGTAGTATGTGAATTTCCTGATGTGTTTCCTGAAGATTTACCCGGGCTACCACCTGATAGGGATGTCCAGTTTAACATAGAGTTACAACCTGGAATAGCTCCGATTTCTCAGAGAGCTTATAGGATGCCACCTAAGGAGTTAGCCGAGTTGAAAACTCAGTTGCAAGAATTGATTGAGAAGGGGTTTATCCAACCTAGTTCATCGCCTTGGGAATGTCTGGCAATTTTTGTGAAAAAGAGAGATGAGACCCTGAGGTTATGTGTTGACTATCGTCCATTGAATGAAGTGACCATCAAGAATAAGTATCCATTACCTCGGATAGA
Organism: Miscanthus lutarioriparius; assembly: GCA_904845875.1. Taxonomy (NCBI): domain Eukaryota; kingdom Viridiplantae; phylum Streptophyta; class Magnoliopsida; order Poales; family Poaceae; genus Miscanthus; species Miscanthus lutarioriparius. The sequence goes on along the minus strand of CAJGYO010000005.1, from coordinate 23,217,671 downwards.
TTTGCTTTTTGATCAACTGGCCGAAGCCAAAGTTTTCTCCAAAATAGATTTGAGGTCAGGATATCACCAAATCAAGATAAAGCCAGAGGATATTCCCAAAACGGCATTTACCACAAGATATAGATTATATGAATACTTGGTAATGTCTTTTGGTTTGACAAATGCTCCAGCTCATTTCATGTATTTGATGAATTCAGTATTCATGCCTGAGCTAGATAAATTTGTAGTGGTGTTTATTGATGACATTCTAGTATATTCCAAGAATAAGGAAGAACATGTGAAACACCTCAGAATTGTTCTGACTCGTTTGAGAGAACATCAACTACATGCCAAGTTCAGCAAGTGTGATTTTTGGCTTAAGGAAGTACAATTTCTTGGACATGTCTTGTCAGCGGAAGGAGTTGCTGTTGATCCAAGCAAAGTGAAGGATGTGCTTGATTGGAAACCGCCAACCACAGTTCATCAAGTTCGGAGTTTTCTGGGATTGGCGGGGTATTACCGTCGATTTATTCCAGATTTCTCTAAAGTATCAAAGTCCATAACTGAGTTAATGAAGAACCAAGTCAATTTTGCCTAGTCATATGATTGTGAAGAGTCTTTCCAGACTTTGAAGAGACTGTTGACCACTGCACCAGTATTAGCCCAACCTGATATCGAGAAGCCATTTGATGTTTATTGCGATGCTTGAGGTGTTGGTATTGGATGTGTGTTGATGCAAGAAGGCCGAGCCATTGCTTATGCATCCAGGCAACTTAAGCAACATGAAGAACACTATCCGACTGATGATCTAGAGTTAGCAGCTGTGGTGCATGCTCTAAAGATTTGGCGGCATTACCTACTTGGTAATACGTGCCATATTTATACAGACCACAAGAGCTTAAAGTATATCTTTACTCAGTCAGAATTGAATATGCGACAAAGAAGATGGTTAGAGCTGATTAAAGATTATGACTTGGAAGTACATTATCACCCTGTTAAAGCAAATGTGGTGGCAGATGCCCTCAGTCGCAAAAGTTATTGCAATTGCCTGACAGTAAGAACAATGGGTCTGACCTTATGTCAAGAGATGGAGAAATTGAATGTAGAGGTAATTCAACAAGGTAGTTTGACCAACATAATTGTTGAAGCCACTATTCAAGATCAAGTTATTGCTGCTCAGAAGGAAAACAAGGGTGTAGCCCATATCAAGGAAAGAGTCAGGAATGGAAAGGCGGAATGTTTCAGCATAGATAATAAAGGTGTGCTATAGTTCAAGGATCGCCTGGTGGTACCAAAAGTTACTGAGTTGCGGCAGTCAATTCTTGAAGAAGCACATGCTACTAGATTATCTATCAATCCGGGAAGCAACAAGATGTACCATGACTTAAAACAACGGTTTTGGTGGACCAAAATGAAGATAGAAATTGCGAGATATATAGCAAAGTGTGATACTTGTCAGAAAGTGAAAGCTATACATTTGAGGTCTACTGGAGAATTACAACTATTGCCTATTCCAGCTTGGAAGTGGGAGGACATAAGTATGGACTTTATTGTTGGTCTACCCAAGACATCAAAGGGATTTGACTCAATATGGGTTATTGTAGATCGACTCACTAAGTCCGCACATTTTCTTCCTGTCAAGACTATATATCCCACTGTCCAATATGCCAAGATATATTTAGCAAGAATTATGAGTCTCCATGGAATACCAAAGACCATAGTGTCCGATAGGGGTACACAGTTTGTCTCCAGTTTTTGGAAACAAATGCATTCTTCATTGGGTACCAAGCTCCTATATAGTACAGCTTATCATCCGCAGACTAATGGACAGACTGAAAGAGTTAATCAAGTGCTTGAAGATATGTTAAGGTGTTGTGTCCTTAATTATTCCAACAAGTGGGACGAATGCTTACCTTTGGCCGAGTTCTCATATAACAATAGTTATCAGGAAAGCATTAGAATGGATCCATTTGAAGCACTATATGGTCGTAGATGCAGAACATCGCTGAGTTGGTCTGAGCCCGGAGAAAGAAGATTCTTTGGTGTTGACCTTGTGAAAGAAACAGAAGACAAGGTTAGGCAAATACAGAGTAATTTGAAGATAGCTCAGTCCCGCCAAAAGAGTTATGCGGATAGACGATGGAGACCATTGGTGTTTAACAAAGGAGATTTTGTATATCTGAAAGTATCACCAATGAAGGGAGTTACCCGTTTTGGTGTTAAAGGCAAGTTGGCACCTCGATATATTGGACCATTTCAAATTCTAGAGAGATATGGAAAAGTGGCCTATCGCTTGAAATTACCAGAACATTTATTAGCGGTACATGATGTGTTCCATGTGTCTCAGTTGAAGAAGTGTCTCCGAGTGCCTGAGCAAAATGTTGAAGTTGAAGGAGTGGAACTTGAACCAGATCTGACTTATTTAGAATATCCAATCCGAGTGTTGGATCAGAAAGATCGTGTTACTCGAAGGAGGACAATAAAGTTCTACAAGATACAATGGAATCAACATTCAGAAGAGGAAGCTACTTGGGAATCAGAAGATTACTTGTTAGAAAAGTTTCCAGAGTTTCTTGCGTCTTTATAGAATAGAGTAATGTTAGTTGAGCTCGATTGTTACAAATTGTGTTTTGTAAAGGAACCTTAGTTGTTTTATGGATAAGAATTGGATGTTTTTGGATTGACACATTTCCTTTTCCATTACTTACCCTATGGCTTTGAATCTCGGGGTGAGATTTCTTTTAGGGGGAAAGATTGTAACACCCCAGGTGTTTAAGTACTAAAAACTGGACATATCATCATATGCATTGCAAGGCATTGGTCATATTGCAAACTTTGATATGCATTCACTAAAACAAGTTTACATTTATGTTATAAGTATTGCTTGGTATTGTTTGAATCAAGTTTGAAACCTTTGTATTGATTTGAAATTCCGAAAACCCTGATTTTCAATATTTAAACCCTACCCTGAAAATCCATTTCAAAATCAAAGCACATTTTGGGGTTGAGCCTTAAAGAAAAATTGTAGGGCTTGTTGAGTTGTACAAAGTTTGTTTTTGGAGTTTTTCAAGTTGTTCAGTAAAATTTGAAGTTATTTGAAAAGGCGAAATTCCTTAAATGTTCCCTATTTGAATTCAAAAGTTCATTTCAAAATGTAGACCGAATTAGGGGTTGGTTATAAAAGAAAAGTTGTAGAACTTTTGATTTTAAACAACTTTTGTTTTTGGAGATTTTTGAGTTGTTATGAAAATTTGAGAGTAATTTGTGAATTTGGTGAATGACAATTTTGTAATTTCTATGAACAGTGTTCACCGCCTAAGCTACATTGCCGGCGATCCTTCGGCTTGCTTCCAGTCGCGCGCGTGGCCGTCTAGGCGTCGCGCTGGCGAGGGTAATGGCTCCGCCGTGGCTTCCTTGCGCTTCCTGGCCATCCTTTATAACCTGAGCCGTCGTCGTCCTTGCCGTTTCCTCCTCCTCTGTTTTCCTGTTGCCTTGCTCATCTCCGGTGAGCTCCCACTGTCGAACCAGCGCCTGTGCCGTCGCAGCATAGCGCTCAATAGTTCCACTTGCTCCTTGCGCACCCAACCGACCCGCTTTTGTTGCTTGACTTCACCGGAAAACTACTCTGCGCGCTCTTCTTCCTAGCGGCCGGCAACGTCCCCGTCGCAAGCACTTCGCCATGGCTAGAGCTCCACGCTGCGCCTCTGCCCCTGCTGAGTCTTGATTCAACTTCACCACGATGCCGTGGTACTCTATGACCCATTGATTTCTCATTTTGACCACCACAGCCATCGGAGCATCGCCACCGACGACGGTCTGCTCCGCCGTGCCTGCTCGGAACGTCGACCAGCCTCTTCGTTGCTCAGTCGTGTTCGGGGTGAGGTGTTGAACCCTTCTATGCTAAGTGTTTAACCTCTACCGCACTTGTGTTGCCGGTGTAGCGCGGCCGTGCCATCGTGTCCGCCATGGCCGTCGTTGTGCTCAGTCCAGTTAGTGTTTAGTCTCGTTTGTGCCACCAATCGAAGCGTAGTAGTGTAGGGGACGTGGTGGTGCAGTTGCCTTCGCCGTTGGTCTCGCCATCGGTGAGTTAGCGCCGGTCAGCGCCGTCGCCGTCGCGGTTAAAGCCGGAGGTTGAGGATGACAAGTGGGACCCGGGTGTCAGCGACTGTGTAGTTCAAAATGAATTTTCTGTTTTTCAGATTTGAATGAATAGTGATGCAATTTGTTATTTTTGTGTAGATTTATTTAGAGCTCCAAAAATTATGAAAAGTTTTGTGTGACCTCTCTGTGATGCATAATATTTAAGAAAAATATGAAATATTGTTTTTTAGTAATTTTTGAATGTGATAAAAATTGCTCAATTTATTAATAAATGGATTTCCATGATTTTTCTAGGCTTATTTATGTATCCAAAAATTATGAAAATTGTTTTGTCACTTAGTTATCATGTGATGAACATTTACAAAAATTTTGAGGCCAATTAGAACAAGTTGATTTATTTCATAATTCTTTATTAATTAATTAATTCATAAAAGCAAATAGTAACCTTTAGTGATTTAGGTTTTGTTTGAGTTTTTGATTGAGTGATGTCCTTGGGTCATTAGTTGGTGATGATCCTTGGTAATTGATATGAGTGTTACGAAAATGGTTTAGTTAGTTTAACTTGTAACTGTACCGCGAAGGAAAGTTGTATTCAAGTTGTTAATTTTGCATCCATCATCGAGCATCATATTTTGTATCCCGCATCATGTTAAACATGGCATTGTTACTTCGTGTAGTGAACGAAGGTGAACACGTGGTAGTGAATCAAGTAGTTGAGGAGGTTGATCCGTCTGTGGAGGTTGTTGTTGATATCGGTGGAACGACTCCGGACCCATATTTTTCCGTCAACGAAGGCAAGCTCCGGATGCATACAACCCTACCTTGTATTTTACAAATTGATTTCGCTTTTGCTTCTTTTTACTGCATTATGTGATTAGGAGTCAAGTGAAAACCAAATTGGTACATTACCAACCTTGTTATTCCATATTTACCATATTACCAGTTTTAAATTCGTATATGCATAGTTTTGCTTAGCTATGCTTAGAACGATGAAAGTCGGGTGATTACCTGTCACCTGCAAACTTTAAATGGAACTTTGGTTAATTATGTTAACATGTGATATGGGAATGTGGAGTAATAAATCTAGACCGGGCGGACTCGGTGTATGAGAGTCACAAGACATGGAGGTCTTGTGAGCGGGTTCTTTCCGCCTATGTCGATTAAGGTCCGTCCGTTGTTGAATTGCATGAGGTGAGACTTTGTAGTACTGACCACATACTCCGGCAAGCCTTAACTTGGCTATTCTATTACGAGAATGGCTACTCGCGCACTGGGAGTGGAGAGATGGCGGGAATAGCGTGTACCCACGTGGCAATGGGCTAGATTGGTGGAGTACTGTATTCTCGGGTGGCGCGGACCCGTTCTTGTTTAGAGGATCCGAGGGTAGGTTGGTATATGTAGGTCGGGGACCTACATATGTCGTGTGGTCTGGAATTCCCAGCTGGGTTTTTAATCGGTTCGAATCGTGGTTGGTCCTCGATTATGGAGACTCAACTCACTGTTCATCATCGTAGTGTTAATAACTGAAACTTGAGGATGGTTTGAGAAAGTGTTGGATACGAAGTTTCATGATCTCAATACGGATCGTGTCAGCTTTGTATATGATCTTATGAAGTATTAAATGTTGATGTAAAGAATTTTATTAAAAAGATTTTACGTAAAAGAACTTTGATTATTGCTAAAACCATACCTTGAATCCCTGAGCCTGCATTCATAAGTTCTATCAGTTTTTATTTCGGTTAAGTCTTGTTGAGTACTTTTGTACTCAGGGTTCATTGACCCTTGTTGCAGGTGAGGGTCATGAGCAGATCTATTTTGGATCGTGCTGCATGACTGTTGTTCAGTGCGATGATGATAAGTAAATATGTGGTCCTTGGGCAGGGCAGCTTTAATTGTGTGTTTTGTAATATATTATAATGCCACTCCACTACTTTGTTTTGTATTATTAATCGAACTTAGTTGTATGGTTTGAAACAAATGGTTTGTAAACTATGTTATTGTAAGACTTCCGCTATTTTTACTCTGGTGTATCTATTTGAATAAACTGTTGTAATACTGCAATAACTTTGTAATGTGATCCTGCTCGAAAATCGTGGATGATTCGGGGTTCTCCGAGGACACCCGACAGTCTTCTTAAGTTACCGGAAACATATGCATGGATGTCAAAGGTCGTTGGACAGTGACAGGTGCATGTGGGCCCTATAATTTAGGAGGTTCTGCCACACTTCATGCTCTTGGCGCCATGAATTGAGGTCAGATGCGGCCTTCTCGATGGTGCTGAGGCGTGCATCCTTGCGAAGCTCGGAGTCGATGATCCTATGTTCCACCACCGCATTGGTGTCCTTGAAGCGCTTGTCCAGGCTCTCATCAACCTCGATGAACGGACGCTCGAGAAGCTCCTTCTAGTTGGAGAGTTTCTTCTGGATGGTGGCCTGCTCGATGAAGAGCTTCTAGATCTCCTTCAGCAGAAATTGCATGTCGGGGTTCATTGTTTCACTCTGCATGGCTCGGCGGGTGTAGTGGAATCGGATTGGGGGCTTTGGTGGTGGTGGCAGTGGTGGCGGTGGTGATTGATCTAGGACGCCTATTCTCGGCTTGACTCGTGGATCTGGGGAATTACAGGAACTCAATCGCGCTACAGCAGGTCACTGCGGCGCAACGAGATCAACCAACCACGACAAATTGCAAATCAGAGTAGAGGATAGGAAACATGGAAGAGAATCGAAAAGCTCTGGATACCAAATGTTAACATTAGAGATTGGAGGGGAAGGATTGGGGAAGAAGAAAGGGAGCAAGAGGGGAAACACGCAAGATAGCTGGAGGAGGAAGCTTAGTATTGATTTGGTTCTGATATGTTTGTCTCCTTTTCCTCTGTCTCTCTCTAGGTATTTATACAAGGCCTTGGCCTCGACGTGAATCACACAGGCGCAACTGTGTCTAGCCTAGGATTCACTTCCACTCGTGTCCACCGAATCGCACATTGGCGCGCCGGGCTCGGTCGCTTCTCCTTAGTTCTGGTACGCTCTAGTTTGGGGAGACCGCGACGCGTTCTGGTCCAGTGTCGTCCGCCTGGCTGGTGGCTGGATCAGGTTCCGCTCCCCTGGCGATGCTGACAATCACATGCTCACATGGCTCAAGCTATATTGTGATACATATGGGCTTGGGTCCAATCGTCTAGACCATGGCATGAGTGATGCGGCGATGGCAAAGGATTTTGCAGCTCCAAACAACCAATAGATGGAAGAAAATGAGTGAGGATGATGGTGAAAGCGAGAGCAATGAGAGAGAAACGATGGAAGAAGATGAGTGAGAACGATGGTGAAAGCGATAACAATGTGAGAGAAACTATGGACCAATGGAGAGAAACTTTCACTCTTTATTACTACTACTACTACTACTACTACTACTACTACTAATAATAATAATAATAATAATAATAATAATAATAATAATAATAATAATAATAACACTACTAACACTATTATTATTATAGCAAACATGTTCATGCGTTGCAGCAGAAGAAAAAAAACTACCAAACATTTATGAAAAATATGTCAATTAAGAAAGCTCAATACTTGTCCAATTGATGGTATCCGCCCCTAACCCTGGTGGAGGCTTTTTTGTTTCAAGAGCTCAAAGTCCACCCCCACTGACCTCCGAGATGCAAACTCGCCATCGCTGGATCGGTGCTTTAGGACATGGCAAATTTTCCTGCATCAGGTATTTGTTAGGTCGTCATGTCATCAATTTGCAACGCTGGTGGCTGGATTGACAAGCCTTGGAAAATGTTAGGACCCATGTCCCTATGGATCCCCTTGCTTCGTCTTTGTTCAGCCATAACCTAACCATCGACGCAAGCCAAAATATCTATACTTGTAGGAAAACCGGAGGCGGATCCAGTCTCTGGCAGAAGTGGAATCCTAAATGTCGCCACAACGGTTCGCACGAGGTCACCTTCGGCCATCCGAAACCACAAGGTCTCGCGATGACTTGGAATGAAGCCTGAAGTCCGTCAATCCCGTGAAGGGGACATAGTTACAGGAGGAGCGTGATGGACGCGAAATGGCCGACGTCTCAAAAAGTCAAATCCGATTTGGATTCTTGTACGGACTAAGAAAGGAGTAAAATGCAGCTACGACACTAGGAATATGCGTTGGTTCTAGTTAAAGGGAAATACTATTCTAGTCCGCCAAATGTAATTTGGATACGGTCGCAGAAAATGTAATTTGGATACTATAAGTGTCTGTTTGGATTCTATAGTCTAAAGTTTAGTTCGTCAAAGTTGAGGACTAAAACTTTAGATCACTTTATCTCACTTGTATGGTCTAAAATTTTTGTGAGGTTGTCTAAATTTTACACAACACTTTAAGTCTCCTATTTAGAGCCTCAAGAGCTATAAAGTGTCATAAAGTTTAGCGGCTAAATTTTAGACTATGGATCAAAAGATGACCTAAATAGTGCTCTCCCGGGAGGGACAGGGTGATCCAACAACTTCAAACTTCACTGCTTACTTGCATTCGCACTACTTAGGCCCTGTTTGGTTGGGCTTTTGGCTTTGGCTTTGGCTTTTGGCCCAAAAGCCAAAAGCCCAACCAAAGGGGGCTGTTTTTGGAGGGTGCTTTTTCAGAAGCAGCTGCTTTTCCGTAGTTCATTTTTGAAAGCTGGTTTGACCCTGTTTTTTGCTTTTGGCTTTCTGCTTTTCGAAATTGATGGAATAAAAAGTATTTCCATAGTTGTTTCAAGAGAGATAAAGATAAAAGGTATATTTTATACTTGTTTAACCAAATAGCTTTCAGCTTTTCTACAGCTCACAGCCCACAACAGCTTTTCTACAGCTCACAGTCCACAGCAGCTTTCTCCCACAGCCACAGCTCAACCAAACAAGACCTTAGCATGAGCACTGTCCGAGACCTTGGTTGAGCACAACAGCGACCGAGCCAAGTCTTGCCGAGGCGAGTGCTGGCTGAGGCACTCCACTCCTCTCCGAGTCTGAGCACACGCCGCAGCGCCCGTGGGTCCGCGACGCAAACTTCTCTTCGTCCAGGTGCTCCCGTGTGCAGAGTCCGTGGGAAGCATCCGCAACGATTTAGCTCATGCGCTAGGCCGCTAGCGCCACCAAAAACGCATTTTGCGCTGTCGCCTCCTGGTGGTTTTTTTTTTTACAACAAACAATTTCATTTCAGCAGCAAGAAGCTGCAAGCAGTCTAACAGACTGTAAGTTTACACATTGCAGTGCATCCAGGAGCGGACACTGACTAGGATGAGTACTATAAGAGCACACAGGCTGAAAAGATGAAGCAACAGCAACTGAGGTATGGAATGCCTATCTAGCTAAAGCATCAGCCGTAGTGTTAAGATTCCTATTGATTATGAAGATCTTAGCTTGACGTCGACCAGCGCAGTTCCTGAACAGCTAGGTGAAAGATTTGATCCTCCAGTCTGGAGGATGATTTTGATCCTCTGCGTTGAGAAAGTGAACTAGCTGCTGACAGTCAGATAGATAGGTCGCGTTGTTGAAGTTGAGTCAGTCGTTGAGTGTTGCTGCAAGGGCTAGAGCCGCGGCCTCCGCCATGAGAATAGAGTGAACACCTGAGACATGAGCCCTGATGTAGATTATCTGTGTTAGGGTTGTACCTGTGGATTGACAAAGAACACTCCAAGTCCTGCTGTTCTGGGTGGCAGAGACGGTTGATCAGGTAACAAGGAGGCATCAGCATAGCACCTGGGAAGCAGAGGGGCAAAGAGTGGTGCCACCCCCCCCCCCTTTTTTTTTAAGTCGACCGGTGGGGGGGGGGGGGGGGGGGTTCCCAAACCTGATTGATTGATTAATAGTGGCTCTGAAGTAGCCTGAAGAGTTTACAAATCACGTTTGTTGTTTGGTACCAAGTTTACATTGCACTACCTATTACAGAACACCAAGTAGCTGCTATTGCCCCCTGTCATCTCTTGGTGCGGCCCGTTTGGTTCTGTCACCGAAAGCGGCGGCGGATCGTGCCGGTCGCCGAAAGCGGCGGCCTTCTCTCTTTGTTTTATGGACGGATGCATCGTGTTTTGTCTGCAAGGAAGGTACCAATCCCAACTAACCGTAACCGTCTTCGGAAGATGCACGCAAGGAATCCATGCATTGCTGCCGGCCCAATTACTAGCGTCAAACAGGAATTGCGTGTTCAAGATCACGTGTTCACATCAGATAGAGGGTGTACATGATCCGGTCACACCAGTACCCGGCCCAGTTCACGCAGGCCAAGAGCGAGCTGTGAAGCGAACTCTGGTGATGGATTATAATCGAACATGACCGTGTTTTGCCCACAAACGCCACAGATTGCGGATTTGGCTTCTCGTAAACAACAGATTGCGGATTTGGCTTCTCGTAAACAACTTTTTAATTTCCGAAGCACTAGCTCCTGGACACGCAGCTCTCAGTCTCAGCCAACCGAACCGTGGTTCAGCTTTCAGTATGAGAATGATGCAAGGCACATCAAAAGGTGAGGAGGAGACACCAAGGCAAGGCAGCAGAAGGCGAGGAGAGAGATGCAACACCCGATCTACTTTTAAAACATCCATATACAACACTTGCAACATACGTTTAAAACATACGTCTGAAACACTTAAAAAAACACATGAAACACTTGAAAAACCATTGCAACACATACACAGCATCCAGATAAAACAATTGCAACATATGCATGAAACATTGGCAACATCCAGATAAACACACTTGCTACGTACGTCTAAAAAAACAGATAAAACATTGTAACGGACGTTTGCAACATAAGTGTACAACCATTGCAACATATGCAACATCCCGATCTATTTTTACAACATCCATACGAAACCCTTGCAACGTACTTCTGAAACAACTAAAACACTTAAAACATACGTTAGCAACATGCGCTTTCACCGCAATGCCACCTTGCTGCTTGATCAAAAGGAGCTCGTCGTTGTGGAGCTCGACGCCGACGCAGATCTCGGCAGTGGCCGCAGCAAGCGGATGGAGCGCAGCCGCGACGGGGAGGCCCGAGTCCGCGCGGGGGAGGCACGCGGCGTGGGTAGGGGCGGCGCCGATGCTGGCGGAGTCCGTCCCGCGAGCCACAAACGGGGGCAGTGTGGGCGAGGGCGTGCAGCGCAGAGCGGGCAGGCGGGGTACGTGAATGGGTGGATGATGATGGGTCACGGGACGGATGCCCGTAATGTCATTGTCGTTTTAATTTTCAATGGAAATGTAGCCCTGTTCGCTTGAACTTATCAGCCGTACCGTTTCAGCGAAATAACAGTGTTGTTCAGTCATAACAAATCAGCATCACCCCCCCCGTTTCCAGCGCCTAGCTTGTTCATAAATCAGAACCCTTATATGTGGCGCCACGCACCGACGCACGCCCATGATCCGATTTAGGCGTTCGACCTACGCCAACGCAAAAGGGCAAAGCTCGTTCTTTCGATTATACAAATGGATTACCCCATACTGCAGCAACGCGCAACACCGCTGCCGCGCCTACAAATACCCGTGCGAGCAAGGTGACCACCTGCCCGAAGCACGAGAGCACCACCACCAGGCATCAGCACCGACCGAAGCCGGCAGAAAATGGATGGCCAGGGCAACGCTGATGTGGGCGGGAGCCAGTGTGACATCGTGGCGCGGGCCTTCGTGGATCACTACTACCGCACGTTCGACTTCGACCGCGCAGCACGTTCGATTTCGTATTAAACGCGGACACATGGATCTGACAGTCTCTGTATTGGAACCGGGTAGGATGCGGACGCGTGAACCCTGAGTGGATGATGATTCGTATCGGACGTGGATACATGAGAAGGAGCAAGATTTGATATCATCGGGTAGGTGATTACTTTATAGTCTTTTTAGGTGTAGATACATATATACCCGTGCGTTGCACCGGGATCATATTTTTTTTAATTAACCTCCTCACTCAGACGCAGACGCAGACGCAGACACGTGAGCTCTGAGGATTTCGTATTAGACGCGGACACGTGGATCCAACAGTCTCTGTATTGGAACCGGGTAGGATGCGGACGCGTGAGCCCTGAGTGGAGGAAGATTTGTATCGGACGTAGATATATGAGAAGGAGCGAGATTTGGTATCACTAGGTAGATGATTACTTTAGAGTCTTTTTAGGTGTAGATAGATTAACAAACATGTCCGTACGTTGCAACGGGAGGGGAAGGCTATCAAATATTTATTGAAATCGAGAATCGAAATGATACATATATATTTAGGTTTTACTCTTTCTATAAAACTTTAAAGCTATCATTTATTAATTTTATTTATGCTAACTATGACATTCATAATATAAGCTAATTTTATATCATCACTTTAATATTACATTGTGACATGCATTTTAGACATATTTATTTAGACCGATATGGACAACAAACTGCTCTAGACTGTAGTTCACGATTTGATTAGTTGGATCATCGCCTAAATCAGACTTGTCGGTGTGTTCGGACCACCGACGAGTAAATTTATATTTGTGCGTCTAGCTCAAATGGTGTGCTCGAAGGACACAAGGGTTTATACTGGTTCGGGCAGAATGTCCTTACGTCCAGTTTACTGCTGCTTGTGTTACCGGCACTTGGTTTGCAGTAGAGGTTACAAACAGGCGAGAGAGAGAAATGATCCCAAGTCTCTGGTGAAAGGAGTGAACGGGTGCTGAGAGCTTGAGCGCTGCTCAGCCGTGTGTTCGTGCCGTATTCTTGTGTTTTCTATCTCGTGGTCTGGGTCTTGTGCTGATCTTGATCCCCCCACCGTGGGGCGCCCTGCTTTCCCTTTTATAGGTCAAGGGAAAGCGCGGGTTACAGCGGAGAAAAAGGAGAGAGAGAGAGAGGAAGGCTTCTAGGACCGTTGGGTCATTCTTCTCCTTCATGCGGGTCTCACCGACCCTGTAGATGTCAACAGGGATAGCTCCACGTCGTGGCCCTGTCCGTCACTAGCGCCATGTGCAGGCGTCGTCTTCCGGTCATGGCGTTCCATTCTGTCCCGGCGGACGTCGTGATGAACTGACGTGCCTGTCAGCGTTCGTACGATGGGTAGGCAGAACAGCACCAGTACGTCCGACGCTTTTCTTGATGTCAACCCTCAGGTATGGCCCGTCATGGCCACGGGTTACATCGAGGTGAGCCAGTCCCTTCCCTGGTGTTAGAGTTTTGACCCAAACCCATACGCTTGGACCTAGAGTGGTTGGCGGCGGTATGGGTCCCTATCGGATGAGGCGGAGCCCACGGCCTCAGGGTCGGGCGTGACGGAGCCTGCGCGCCTGAGGTCGGGCGGGGCGAAGCCCACCCCCAAAGGTTGGACGAGGTGGAGCCCGTGGCCTTGGGGTCGAGCGAGGCGGAGCCCACGGCCTTAGGGTTGGGCGAGGCGGAGCCCGCGGCCTCAGGGTTGAGCGAGGCAGAGCCTGCCGCTAGAGGTCAGGCGAGGCGGAGCCCATGGCCTCGGGGTCGGGCGAGGCGGAGCCCGCCCCCAGTGGTCAGGCGAGGCGGAGCCCACAGCCTTGGGGTCGGGCGAGGCGGAGCCTGCGCGCCTGGGGCTCGGTTGGAGCTGTAGTCACGCTCTTGACTGTTTGGATGAATCAATTTTGATGGCCATTAGATCCTCCTCTTTGGGTACCCTAGTATTGGTCCCCGACAGTAGCCCCTGAGCCTACTGAGGAGTAGAATACTCCTTCGGAGGCTTTTCCGAACGGGAGGACTCTGAGGGCCTTGTCCTTCTTTTGTTGCCCACGGTGTGTCCTGGGGATGGTGATTCCCTTTTGTCGTGATCGGACCCCTCGGGGGTATAGTTGTGAGATTTGGTGGGTCAGAAAAGGTCTTTTCTGATTCCGACCCCTACGGGGGTCCGTCGTTCTGTGACCGCACGTTCGGTCTCCTTGCGAGTCCAACTTTCCTCGAGCCTTCACCCGTAGCAGGGGTCCGGTCGAGGGTCGGCTTGTCTTTGTGATTGTCTTCCCTGAAGCGTTTTTTCGATAAAAACAGAGGGGCTGAGCCATGCCATGATTTTTCTCCATGGACGAATCATGGTGCTCGATGAGCTGTTAATGGGCTAGTCCAAGTGGGGCCCTGGCATCCCGTTCACGGGGGTCTGACTTGGGTTAGCTGGTGACCGACTCTAGATTCTCGGCGGTCAATCCATATAGTTCTCGGGTCCGTTCAACCGGTCCAGACGGCTCTCTGCCTTTCTTCGAGGAAAAACCATGGATCATATCCGACCGAGACTTGAACATGGGCCGGGATGCCTGGGGCGCTCATGGGCCCGGGTACTGGCCGCTAGCGGGCCCATCCCTTTCCACCCTCACTCTAAAGGTGCCCAGAGCGGTTGTCGAACCCGTCGGTGGGCCAACCTTCGAACTCCTAGGCCTAGACGGGTCGTAGGAGCGTTTTTAGCTCCGTATCCCTCTTACTTGTGACGGGTCGTGTCCTATTCGGGGAGACGAAACATCCGACGCATTTTCTGAGGGGACGGCCATAGGTTGCGTGCGCACGCCCCGCGACGAGACGTGGTGATAGGTCGTGGCAGGCATGGAGATCTAGGTGAGTGGTTGGTTTCCTCGCACCCATCGCTCCTATAAAACCAAAGGGTTAGCCCTCCGTGTTTCATATGCACGCCTGCATCCTTACCTCCGTAGCCACGCCACCCTCCACCAACGCTTATGTTTCCTATCTCTGCATCTCCACCGCCATTGAGCTCGCATCCATCCGCCCCCACCTCCAATGGATCCGTGGTGCCGTACCGACATCACCTTCTAGCGCATGGATGGCATCGTCCATCGTGGTCTTCTCTGCGCGCTGACCTCGGCCGAGGAGTGGTTGCTGCCCGGCAACGAGGATTTGTCGTCGTCACCCGATGACTACATGGTGTCGTTCGCCCACTTCCATGAGCGTGGGCTAGTGACCCCCGCCCAAAAATTCCTCCAGGGGCTGCTGCACTTCTACAAGATCAAGTTGTAGCATCTCAATCCCAATAGGATCCAGCACATGGCGGCATTCGTCGTGCTGTGCGAAGGATTCCTAGGGATCAGCCCCGACTTTGACTTGTGGAGGTATTTATTTGTCGTCAACCTCCAGAAGAAGAGGGAGAAGGGGGGTAGGCAAGCGCTGCACATGCCGATGGGGTGCGCTGGCATCCAACTTCAGAATAATCGGGTTGGCGAGTACCCATCCATGTGGCTCTCGACGTCCAACAAGGGGTGACAATCGCAGTGGTTCTACCTCAAGAATGATGCCGCCGCCCCTCTGCCGGAGTTCACCGGGCACCTGGTCGAAGAGGCCCCGGAGCAGTGGAGGTAGTGGGGCATCCCGGAAAAGAACAAGAAGAAGATCCGAGACCACATCACCTCCATCCACATCCTCAAGGAGAATGACCTAAAAGGGTCGGATGTCATCGGGGCTTACCACGTGAGAAGGGTGGCACCGTTGATGATGCGCGCGCTCCCACTATATGCGATGGCGCCTGAGGCGTCGTCCGACAGAACGACGCTCGCCGAGGGAACGCTCCCCAACTCTAAGATCGCGCAACGCATCAAGGAGGCGATGGATCCTTTGTGGGATGACCCGGGTGCTGCCCTCGACTTTGTCTACCCGGTGCCGGAGCATCCTCCAATGCGACCGGAGCCAGGCTATGTTGTCTTTGTAAGTTTCCCTTTCTCTTGCCTTCTGTTCAATTGATTTCCCAACCCCATGAGACTAACTTTGATAGGGGTAGGACTAGCTGAGGGACCTCATCCTCCCTGATCACCCGGTGCCGCTGCCAAGGGATTCGGCCATGAGGGCGGCGAATCACGCCGAGGGCGAGCGGTTGAGGAAGGCGAAGGAGGACAAGAAGAGGAATAAGTAGCGGAAGCTACAGGAGTGGGAATGAGGGGAGGACACTGACAACGATGATGACGATGATGATGGTGATGACGATGAGGTGATGGAGGAAGAAGAAACGGTAGCCGACGATATCGAGTGGGACATACCTGGAGAACGAGGATGCGCTGATAGGCATCGGTTCATCCTTGCAGGCATCGGGACCCTTCCCGTTCCATTGAGGGGAGGGTACATCTAGGGAGACGTTGGAGGCGGGACGTTCCGACGACGCCCCCAGGAACCGATGGAGGCGGGACATACCATCATCCTGCCCTAGGAGCCAACAGAGACGGGCAGCTCTGCCGTCATGCTCGTGGTGCTAGCGGAGGCGGGCGGCTCTGTCATCGCGCACCAAGAGCCAAGGGGAGCGGGGCATTCTTCCAATGTGCCCCAGAAACTACGAGGGGTGAGCCCCTCTGCCCAGGAGTGGGGGGGCGGGTTCGAAACGGCCTCGTTTCGACGAAGCGGAGCAAAGGTCGAGGGGTTCGTCCCCCAAACGCATCTGCCGCTCGACGGCGATGAGGTGAGTTATCAATTACTCTGTTTTTCCTGTTTTAGTCAGATTTCATCGTGACTTATGTTTTTCGTCCCTTGGAGCATCGGCAGGCAGCGGAATCCTTTGGCGCCGGCGCCGAAGAAGAGCATCGCCCTCCAATCGGAGCAGCGGCCATCGGCTAGTGTCGCGCCCATTTTGGGCGGGAGCGGTGCCAGTGTGACTGCATCGCTGACCGGTCAGGTCCCACCCACAGTGGTGCCTGTGCCCTCGGTGGGACGGGTGGACGCGGGCGTTCAAGGGGCGCCTTCGGAGGTTGCAGAGCAGCCGGTGACGGCCATGATACCGCTGCCGATGGCAGTAGGGATGGCAACGGGGCGGATTTGGATCGGGTGGAGTCTCTGTGCACCCAAACCCGAAACCCGAAATCAAAACCCGAAACCGCACCGAACACCGATTCAGGTGATAATCCGTCCCCAAAACCGAACCCGCGGATACCCAAAACCCGAATGGATACCTGAAACCCGCTTTGTATGACAACATAATAAGAGAAATAAGGACTTTCCATAAACATATGCATGATATATATACACATATTCACATGTATAAACAAGAGGCAACAAATAATAAATATTTTCATGAGTCAACTTAGAATAAATTTAATAATATAAGTAAACAAGTTATTATTAGCATATTATAAAACATGAGTTTTAATTCCAAATGATTTATTTTGGATATCCATTGGATATCGACGGGTGGAAAACCAAACCCGAAAACGAACCCGATTGGTTTTGGGGCCCCGAACCCGAAAACCGTGGGTGAGAAATCATCCCCGAATCCAAACCTGCAAGACCCGAAACCCGCAGATATCCGACCCAAAACCGCCCCGTTGCCATCCTTGGATGGCAGGGTGGATGTGGTTGCCAACCGCGCTCATGGCGTCGACCGTGGTGGGCGCGACGTAGCCGGTTGTGACCCTGCCGACGCAGGTGGAGGTGGTGGCGGCCATGATAGATGGGTCATAGCCGGGCGTAACCGCAGCATCGCCTTAGGCATTGGCGTGACCCGTGCCATCAGCGGCCCAAGCAATGGCGCCTAGCGTGGGCCGGACGGAGGGGGACATGGCCGAGGGGTCCCCGGGAGTTATGGTGCTAGGAGAGAGGTTCACATCTGCACCGCTGACCCCTTCCATTGCTGGAGGGGCATCCCGACGGGGGAGTCATGGCGAGAGGGGTCGGCGGCGCTTGGGGCTGGTGGGGAGTCATCCCTGACCCTGACATCTATGGGCAGCGGGTCACCCACGCGCGACGAGCCCTGCTCTAGTGGGTGGATCCACAGGATCCGGCGTCGACGCTTTTTACCCTTGACGACGCCGCGGAGAGCATGGAGTGGGAGAGCCTCGATGTAGGGATCACGTCCATGCTCGAGGCCCTGGACCACGCCACGAGCGCATTGCATGACGTTGTTGTTCCCTCTGGGCAGGTATTGCTTGGTCCTGCTTCTTGACCTTTTCTTCCTATATATACTTTTTGTATCCTGACCATCGTCTCCCTGTAGTCCCTTATAGCTCTCAGCCGGGGGAAATCTCAGTTCCTTCGTCAATAGAAGGAAGCCTGGGACCACCTCATCGAGGAGGTGTGGCTACATAGGGAGGTGAAATCTCAGCTCATTGCCGCCCAGTAGAGGGTGGTCGAGCTAACTCCCCTCACCGAGGAGGCAGCCAATCTTCGATTGCGGGTGGCCGAGGCCCGTCGAGATGCTGACGAGGCCGAGAAGGCGTTTGAGGCCCTGTCGATGAGGTCACAGAAGGATGATGAAGAAGCCACCAGGGTCAGGAAGGAGCAGGATGAGTTGCTCTAGAAGGACACCAAAACCCGGCAAAGGATCCTTGACCTTCTGGGCGAGGTTGAGAAAGAAAGGGATCTGAAGCTGGGGCCTAGGAGAAGCTCATGGCCCTGGAGAAAAGAGCGAGCCTGGATGCCACGGCGGTCGCTTGGCTACGCAAGGAGCAGGATGAGCTGATTCAATCCATAGAGAGGCTCCGCTCAAAACACGGCGCGGCTCGCGAGGAGAGTGACTAGGCTTTCTGAGAACGGGACCAGGCCTACCAAGAGTGCGACGACATGCAGTAGAAGGTTGGCTCCCTCTAGGCTGAGCTCGAAAGGGAGACGACCTAGAAGCTGGAGGCTAAGAGCGTTTCTATTGGGCTGGCTGTGGATCTCGCCGAAGTGAGGAGAAATCTTCAGGCGAAGAGTGATGAGCTCGGTATCCTGAGCACCGCCCTTAGAGTGGTCTGCGACGACCTTGAGGTGGTACGGTCGGAGGGGACCAGCTCGCTTGCGACTAGTGCCGTCAAGATCCTGGCTTGGGTATGCCAGCTCGAGAGGAATGCCCTTCGCGCCGGGGTCAATTAGTCCTTCGCGATTGCTCGTTCTCATTATGGGGACAACATCGATCTAAAGGCGATGAGCCATGACTACGCACCCGGTTATAAAGTCCATGAGCTGGAGGAGATGGAAACGGTGGTGGCTCCCCTTTCGCATGACCTGGCGGACAGGATAGAAGGCATAGTTCTCCCCCGGAGGGGCTAGTTAGTTAAATAGGCCAGGCGGTCGTTTTTGTAATAAGCGGACAGGTTCTGACCCTTTTTGTTTCATTTGAACAAGTCTGTTCTTTTATTTCATTTGAACAAGTCTGTTCTTTGTTCCTTTTTATGTAAAAAAGGGGTTCATGCGTTCTGACCTATCCTATTGTTAAGACCGTAGAGCTCGAGGTGTGGGCGGGAAACTCTAGTCACACTGGTAAGCAAGAGTGCCATAGCTGCTAGGGCATAGGTTTCTTGTAGTCCGACCAGTTTTACTTAGCATTCATTTCCGCAAACCTTGCCTCTAGGTGTCAACGTGAGAAAGGGGTCGGGCACGGCGATTGTTTCAGAAAGGGTCGGGTTTTGAAATGTTATTCTTAGTTTTTGTATGTATCCCCTCCCTAGGATCCGAGCAATCATTCTACAACCACACATTCGGTCTCCTTGTGAGTCCAACTTTCCTCGAGCCCCCGCGCATAGCAAGGGTCCGACCGAGGGTCGGCTCATCTTTGTGATTGTCACCCCATCCGTGGTTTCTACAACCGGAGGGGTTGAGCTAACGTCACTTGCCTTGATGGCTCGAGTGGCATGCTCGATGAGCTCGCTAACGGGCACGTTCGAGTGGAATTCGGGTCCATCATTCGTGACGGAATCGGCTTAACCCGCATGTGGCTTTCCACTGCTCCTTAACCCACCTTCCGGTAGATGCCCGAGTCATAACAGAGACCAACTTAGGTGGCCCACTAGCCTCCCCTCGATGGAGATTCTATGGGTATGGCTCGATGTTAGGATCAGACGAGAAGGTGGAGATGACCCTGTCCGCTTCTGAGTGGGTCAGGCAAAGGCCGCTGGGGCTCATCTGCGTTTTCTCCCCTGGCAATGTTTGACGCGAGGCGGCCTCGAGCCCTTCGCGGGCCGGCCATCAAACCTTGGTCGGTCAGATTCCTGAGTTGGGGTCAGGCGGCTCGAGCCCCCAAGCCCCGTTGGGCTTGGTAGGGGTCGGTCGTGTTTTATGCGTCACCCCGTCTGTGGTTTCCACAACCGGAGGGGTTGAACTAATGACACCAGCCTCGATGGCTCGAGTGTCACGCTCGGTGAGCTCGCTAACGGTAATGTCCGAGTGGAATCCGGGTCTATTGTTTGTAACAGGGTCGGCATAGCCCTCATGTGGCATTCCACTACTCCTTAACCCGCCTCCCGACAGATGCCCAAGTAGTTCCGGAGACCAACTTAGGTGGCCCGCTGGCCTCCCCTTGATGGAGATTCTATGGGATTGACTCGAGGTTAGGATCGAACGAGAAGGTCGAGATGACCCTTTCTGCTTCTGAGCGGGTCAGGCAAAGGCTGCTAGGGCTCATCTATGTTTTCTCCCCTAGCTCTGCTTGATGCGAGGCGGCCTCGAGTCCTCCGCGGGCCAGCCTTCGAACCTCGATCGGTTGCCGCTCATATCGAATGAGACGACTACCGCTTTGTGATGCGACGCGAAGCATTGTGATGCAACAATTGCATATGCGATGTTTGGATGTATGAGAATGGATGAACGAATGCTTATGCACTAGGAAAGTAAATTGGGGGTTGGTAAAGTTACCTCGATGGCTCGAGTGATGGGTTCGGGGAGCTCTTACCAGATATGTTCGAGTAGAATTCGAGTCCATCGTTCATGACGGAGTCAGCTTAACCCGCATGGGGCATCCTGCTGCTCCTTACCCATCTCTCGACAGTGGCCTGAGCTGTCCAATCGACTTGGGTGACCTGCTGGCCTCTCCTCGATGGAGATTCCGTCAGTGGCCCCCTCTAAACCCTTCTTGAGCTGGCGGAGGCAAAAGCTTGGGGTGCGGGCAACAAACTCTGATTACGCTAGGGAGCAAAAATGCCGTAGCCGCTGGGGCATAGGTTTCTTGCGGTCCGACCAGTTTTACTCAACATTTGTTTCCACAAACCTTGCCTCTAGTTTTTTAACATGAGAAAGGGTCGGGCGTAGAGAATTTCTATTGAATAGACACACTTTCCAGTCCCCGAGTGAGGCCCGACCCCTTGCCGTTGCTAGGGTCAGCTGTCACTTAAAGATCGAGGAGTCGATAGCGAAACTAATAAGAGAAAACGTGCGTGAATCAAGGGTGAACTGTCTCTCGGTAGCGGCCCGAGCCGTCCGATCGACTTGAGTGACCCGCTGGCATAGGACTTACCTTGATGGCTCGAGTGATGGGTTCAGGGAGCTCTTACCGGCTATGTTCAAGTGGAATCCGGGTTCATTGTTCATGATGGAGTCGGTATAACCCGCAAGGGGCTTTCTACTACTCCTTACCCGTCTCTCGGCAGCAGTCTGATCGATTTGGGTGACCCACTAGCATAGGACTTTCCTACGGAGATAGAGGATGAGATCACCCCCAAGAAATTAGTTAGGCGGATACACCTGGCGACAAACTTGTATTAAGTGAACAAGCTCTTAGATTTCATTATGGCCAAATAGATTTTTAACCCTTCTCCCCTTTTTGTATAAAAAGGTTAGTGCATTCTGAACCTTTCCGTCATTAAGGCCGTAAAGCTCAGGGTGCGGGTGAACAAACTCTGATCACGCTGGTGAGAAAAAACGCCGTAGCCGCTGGGGCGTAGTTTTCTTGCAGTCTAACCAGTTTTACTCAACGTTTGTTTTCACAACTCTTGCTTCTAGATCTTAACCTAAGAGAGGGTCGAGCACATAGAACGTTTGCCTGGTGGATATACTCTTAAATGCGTTCTGACTCTTTCCGTAGTTAAGGCTTAAGAAGCTTGGGGTGTAGAAAAATAACTCTGATTACGCTGGTGAGCAAATACGCCGTAGCCACTGGGGCGTAGGTTTCTTGCAGTCTGACCAGTTTTACTTAGCGTTTGTTTCTACGACCCTCGCTTCTGGGTCTTAACATGAGAAAGGGTTGGGCATAGAGAATGTCTACTGGATATATATGCTCTTATCAGCCCCCTAGTGAGGCCCGACCCCTTGCCGTTGCTGGGGCCGGGTGTCACTAAAGATCAGGGAGTTGGTAGCGAAACTGATAAGAGAAAGTGTGCGTATATTTAGGGTAAAAGAGACATAGATGTTCGATGTTCCAGGTGTTGATGAAGTCTTCACCGTCAATGGTCTTGAGCTTGTAGGTGCATGGTCGGAGCACCTCTGCGACGACGTACGGTCCCTCCCATGGCGGAGAGAGCTTGTGGCAGTTCTTGTTGCTCTGGATGAGGCGGAGCACCAGGTCTCCGATGTTGAAGGCCTGACCTCGCATTCGACGGCTGTGGTACCACCACAATGCTTGCTGATACTTGGCTAAGTGGTGGAGGGCGATGTCATGCGCTTCATCTAGCTGGTCCATGGCATCCTCGAGGGATGCCTTGGCTCCCTGTTCATCGTACGCCCTGACCCTCGGTGCTCCATAATTGAGGTCGGTCGATAGGATAGCCTCAGAATCGTAGACCATGAAGAATGGTGTGTAGCCAGTGGCCTAGCTGAGGGTTGTCCTTAGGCTACAGAGAACCATGAGGAGCTCCGTGACCCATCGTCCACCAAACTTGTTCAACCGATTGAAGATCCTAGGCTTATGGCCTTGTAAGACCATGTCGTTTATGTGCTCGACCTGCACATTCATGCGGGGGTTTGCCACGATGGCCCAATCGATGCGGATGTGGTATTTGTCACAGAATAGGAGGAACTTCTTCCCAGTGAACTGCATGCCGTTGTCCATGATAATGGAGTTCGGGACCCCAAAGCGATGGACGATGTCAAGGAAGAACAGCATGGCTTGCTTGGACTTGATCGCGGAGATCGGTTGAGCCTCTATCCACTTTGTAAACTTGTCTATGGCGACAAGCAAGTGTGCGTAGCCCCCGGGCGCCCTCTTGAGGGGTCTGACCAGATCGAGCCCGTAGACTACGAACGGCCACATGATGGAGATCATTTGGAGTGCTTGGGCAGGTAGGTGGGTCTGCCGAGTGTCGTATTGATACCCTTCGCAGGTGCATACAATATGTTCAGCGTCGGCTATCATGGTTGGCCAGTAGAAGCCTTGTCAGAATGCGTTTCTAACTAGGGTCCTAGGCACGGCATGGTGCTCGCGGACCCCACCATGGGTATCTCTTAGCAACTGCTTCCCTTGTTCGATGGGGATGCAGCGCTGTAGGATCCTAGTGTGGCTTCACCTGTAGAGCTCGCCCTTAATAAGGACAAAGGACTTGGCACGACGCATGAGCCGCTGAGCCTCCATTTTGCCCATTGGCAGCGCCTCATGGAGGAGGTAGTCGAGGTAAGGTGTCCTCGAGTCAGCCAGAGGGTCGGGCTCTACCGCTAGATCCTCGTCAAGCTCTGTGACTTTAGGGTTAGATGGAGCCTCCATCTAGTTAGCCCCTAACCCTAGGGAGGGTGGCGCGTCACCAGTCAGTTCTGGCTCTTCATAGCGGACCGAGGGCTTGTACTGATCGCTGGCGAAGACACCCATTGGCACCGGCTCTCGGTCGGACGCCGCTTTTGCCAGCGCACCGGCCACCTAGTTAAGATGCCTCAGGATGTGATTGAGCTTGAGACCATCGAACTTGTCCTCCAGCTGGCGGACTTCTTGACAATATGCAACCATCTTGGCATTGTGGTAGCTTGATTCCTTCATGACTTGGTCAATGACCAGCTAGGTGTTGCCCTAGACGTCAAGCCATCGGATACCCAACTCGATGGTGATGCATAGGCCGTTGATGATCGCCTCATACTCGGCCACATTGTTGGAGGAGGGGAAATGTATGCGAACCATGTACCTCATGCGTACCCCGAGGGGCAAAACAAAGACTAGTCCCACGCTGGCGCCTTTCTTCATCAGCGACCCATCGAAGTACATCGTCTAGTACTCTTGGTCGACGACCGCTGGTGGCATTAGGACCTTGGTCCACTCTGCAATGAAATCAGCCAACACTTGGGACTTGCTGGCCGTTCGAGGGGCATATAAAATGCCTTGACCCATCAGCTCGAGGGCCCACTTCGTGATTCTGCCTGTGGCATCCCGATTTTGGATGACCTCGCTGAGAGGGAAGGATGTCATGATCGTCACTAGATGGGACTCAAAGTAGTGACGCAACTTCCTCTTGGCAATAAGGACGGCGTATAGGAGTTTCTAGATTTGGGGGTAGCGAGTCTTAGAATCAGACAAGACCTCGCTAACGAAGTACACGGGACACTGTACTTTGAGGGCATGTCCCTCTTCTTCTCGCTCTACCACCAGGGCGGCGCTGACAACTTGTCTGGTGGCCGTGATGTAGAGCAGAAGCGGTTCCTCGCAGATCAGAAGGACTAGGATTGGGGCCTTCGTCAGAAGCTGCTTGACTGTGTCAAGGGCTTCCTAGGCCTCGGGAGTCCATTTGAAATGGTCGGCCATCTTCAAGAGCCGATAGAGGGGGAGACCTCATTCGTCGAGACGCGAGATAAAGCAGCTGAGCGTAGCGAGGCACCCTATAACTCGTTGTACCCCCTTTATGTTCTAAATCTGGCCCATCCTTGTGATGGCTGAGATCTTCTCCGGGTTGGCTTTGATGCCACGCTCGAAGATGATAAAACCCAGCAGCATACCCCTTGGGACCCCAAAAAATCACTTCTCGGGGTTGAGCTTAATGCTGTTTGCTCGGAGTTTCATGAAGGTCTGCTCTAGGTCGGCTACTGTGGGGGGTATAACCCAAGGTACCCATGGCGATGGACATGGGCCGCACCATCAAGGATGGTCCAGCCCACGACATCAAGACTTGCGGCGCACGGCACTGGTCGGCGTACACCGCAAGGTATGATTTATTAGGACTCTTACAGATATTGTAATCCTATCATATAACTGGTTAGGATACTTTCCTTGTAACCCTACCCCTCCAGGGTATATATGGAGGGGCAGGGGTCCCCTAGTTGGCATGCCCTATCCCACATCCAATCACACACGCAATATCATACGATAGCCAATACAAACCAATAGACCACAGGAGTAGGGTACTACGTCGTGCAGATGGCCCAAACCTGTCTAACTCTTATGTCTCTGTTGCCTTCATGTTCTTCATTATGCGCACCACTATCGATCAATCTACCTTCATGGGATACCCCTTGGAGGACTGCCGATGATATTCTGTCGACAGTTGGCGCGCTAGGTAGGGGTGTGCGTGCTGTTTCCATGACGAACAAGATGGTACACTTTTCAGGCTCTTTGTCCTCTCCGAAGCCCGACCAGATCTTTACGGTCAGATCGATCTCCTAGGTCATCAATGCTGACGGAGACGGAGAGATCATCAAGCCAGTGCAGATCAATTCTACGCCGACCACACCAACACTTGCAATGGCATATCCGATCTTGGAACCGCCTTCGAGGTCGTCTTCATCAACCACTCGCCGCCTGTTGCCCCACTACTCGAGGAAGCAGGTCAACAATGACGATTTGATCGCATCCATTGATCAGGTCAACCAGAAGCTCGCTGACTGCCTCTCCCTCATGGAATCGGCTCTGACCACTCTAGTTCGGCGCCGACCACCTTCCGGTTCCGATCTATCAGAAGCCGGACGAGAAACTACAGGGGATATGGCCACCATCTATTAGGATGCCCTAAGGGACAAATTCATCGACTAGATTGGAGACATCTATCCTCTCGCCGACCCGATCGGTGACCAGCTCTCGCCGACTGTCAATATGCTACAAATCGGTTAACATCCCAAAGAGCTCCAAACCCGACCAGATAACGTCATACGTCGCCGATCAGACGTTCTCACTAAAGATAAGTACCCTTCCTATATCTAAATTTAATACAATTTTCTCCAAGTTTTGCCATGTTTTCTCCTATTGTTATTTCTCCAATATGTGTCCATGATTAATGTCTCTAATAATCTCCATTTGTTCTCCAAGCGAATTATCTTTAAGATATTCTCCACTCAACTCGCCGATCAGCCACGTTCTTACTCGCAACACCTAGAAACGGCCCTGGCATCGACTTTGCTCCTACACGTGCATGAGCCACGCTCTGTGTTATGGACAGTCAGCAAGGGCTCCTTGGCGACGCTCTCTCTCTTACGTGTACACGGGTGCCGGCCACACCACGCTATAGAGCTTGGGCTAGTCAGGGCTGGTGACATGATATAGAACCATCTAGAAGGAAGTTACTTATATTTAAAATATGATCACTTCAAACAAACATAATGTTTATCTACTTCACTCTATTTTCTACATCATCGAGTTCATATATTTTATTTTTACATCATGTACTACCCATTCTACACATTTGTTTCACAGGGGCATGGCTCGGTCAACGAGCTTACGCTCAGGGACTGGACAAGATGTTCATCGTCTGGGTGGTTGGACCATAAATCGGACGAACTTCACCGCCAACCAACTGGTCGGAGTGCTCGGCGTTCACTTCACCGCTGACCAATTGGTTGGATTGCTCATCGCATGGGCTTCATCGTCAGCTACACTGGGGACTCCTCGGTGTCTGGATTCTTCATGCAAGCGTCACCAGCTAAGCTAGGGACTCCCTTGGTGGTTGGATCATGCTACATCTCATCGGTGTGCTATCAAGTTGCTCCATGCTGTTCGGATCTGGGTGCTGATCTTGGGCAACACATCTAGGGTTTTATGAAGTACATGGCAGATGACGTTGGCAAGCTTTCATTAAAAATTCCTTGACCCTACTAGAAGATATCTTCAAAATCTTCAAGTAGGCTCGGGGACTACGTGTGTACACGTCATCTCACGATTACTGTATTTATTTCTACACTGGTTTCCAACAACATTGAGGACTAGGCCAGCACCTGAAGACTACTACTTTGGACCCTGGCACCACGTGACTACTTCACCTACTATTAGGCTCGGGGACTAAGTGGCTACACTTCATCTGGCGGTGAATGTAGTGCTTATTTCTTGATTTACCCTCCTTATTGACGGAGTCTAAGTGGCTACACTTCTCCTAAGTGGAAGAATTTTCAAATTTTATCTTGAGCCCCTTACATCCTTCTGGCAAGCCTTACTTGGCTAAGTCCGATGTCTTCTAACCAGTTAAACTTGTTGACATTGACTTTCACCGCCGAGGTCACTAGTTAAACTGGTCGGCATTGACTTTCACCGCCTAGGTCGCCAGTTAAACTAGTCTGCTTTGATTTTCACCGCCCAGGTCACCAGTTAAGCTGGTCAGCTTTGACTTCCACTGCTCGAATCACCAGTTGAAGTGGTCAGCTTTGACTTACACTGCTCAGATCACCAGTTAAATTGGTCGGCTTCACGTCAAACTGGTCGGACTTGTTCAAGACGGCGCTGCTCAAAGGATGCAAGGCGCTCGGGGACTAGCTCTGGGGGGTATAACCCCAGGTACCCACGGCGATGGACATGGGCCACACCATCAAGGATGGTCTAGCCCACGACATCAAGACTTATGGCGTCCGGCACTGGTCGGCGTACACCGCAAGATATGATTTATTAGGACTCTTATAGATATTGTAATCCTATCATATAACCGATTAGGATACTTTCTTTATAACCCTACCCCTCTAGAGTATATAAGGAGGGGCAAGGGTCCCCTAGTCGGCATGCCCCATCCCACATCCAATCACACATGTAATATCATATGATAGCCAATACAAACCAACAGACCACAGGAGTAGGGTATTACGTTGTGCAGACGACCCGAACCTGTCTAACTCTTGTGTCTCTGTTGCCTTCTTGTTCTTGATTATGCGCACCACTACCAATCAATCTACCTTCACGGGATACCCCTCGGAGGACTGCCGACGATATTCCATCGATAGCTATGACCTGGTCAGCCCGTTTGGACTTGACCACAATGTCATCTATGTAGGCCTCAATGGTTCGCCCGATGAGGTCCCCAAAACACTTGAGCATATAACGTTGGTACATAGCCCCCATGTTTTTCAGACCGAACGGCATTGTGATGTAGCAGAACGATCCAAATAGGGTGATGAAAGATGTTGCGAAGCTGGTCGGGTTCTTTCATCGTGATTTGATGGTACCCAGAGTACGCATCAAGGAAGCAAAGGGTTTCACACCCTGAGGTCGAGTCGACTACTTGGTCTATGTGTGGCAAAGGAAGCAAATCCTTCAGAAATGCTTTGTTGAGACCCGTGTAGTCAACACACATTCTCCATTTTCGATGGTGATAACCCCATGTGGACCTGACATCTTCAACTTCAGATAGGTGTAGTTGGGGATGGCCATGAACTTCGCGTGGCATGGACATCCCAGGATGGCGAGGTAGGTCCCATGGAACCCACCCACCTCAAAGATAACGGTTTTCGTCCTGTAATTGGTCAGATCCCTAAAGGTGATGGGCAGATCGATCTGCGCAAGTGGCACGGCCTACTTTCCAGGCACGATGCCATGGAAAGGCACCCCAGTTAGTTGGATGCATGATCGGTCGATGCCCATGGCGTCGAGCGTTTCGGCATACATGATGTTAAGGCCACTGCCTCCATCCATCAGCACCTTGGTGAGCCGCTTTATGCCGATGATCAGGTCGACCATGGCGGATATCTTCCTGGTTGTGGGACGCTTTTTGGGTGATTGGTCTGATCAAAGGTTATGGCGGACTCCGACCATCGGAGGAAAGCAGGTGCGGCCAGCTCAGCCATATAGACCTCACGGCGCGTAAGCTTCTAGCGACGCTTGGAGTCATAGGCCACCAACCCTCCGAAGATCATGATGTAGCCATCCAACGTCAGAAAGCCGCCATCCTTCCCTTCGACATCGTCCGCGATCGGCTTGGGCTCCTTCCTATGCTCCTCCTTGTTGGAGCCTCCAGACAAGAACCGCTTCATGAGGCAGCAGTCCTTGTATAGATGCTTGATGGGGAAAGCATGGTTCGGATATGGTCCTTCAAGTAGCTTCTCGAAGTGGTCCGGGGTGCCCTCAACAGGCTTCTGACCCCTCTTGCGGTCGTCGATGGCCACGAGCAAGCCCTCGCGCCGCTGTTTGTTCTTCTTCTTGTTGGGACGGATGGAGGCGCCTTCGCCGGCGTCCTTGTCTCACTTCACCTTGCGTTTGAGGTGGTCGAAAATCACCCCGACCACCACCTCGCTCGAGGCATGACTGGTGGCAATGTTGAGGAGCTCCTTGGTGGTTTGCGGCCCCTTACGTCCCAACTTATGAACTAGGGACTCGTAGGTGTCGCGCGTGTCATGGTTGCGGTAGAGACGCTTGTGCATTGGGACCACAGTGTGCGGATTGCCGCCTTGCTGCACCTGGTGGACTAACACATCCATGTTGGGTCGCTCTAAGGGCGCATGCTGGCTGGCGTCGAGCTCGTGTCGTTGGAACAGTGAGCTCTCGGCCTGTTGCGCCGCCGCATGCTCGAGTAGCATGCGAATCTCATGATGGGCTCGACGATCCTCGAGCATCGTAGGCCCCGAAAGCCCCCAGAGCAAGGCCACTGCGGCGGCGATGTTCTGGCTTGCCTGGCTGAAGTGTGGGAGGGATTCATCATCCTCGATGATCCTCCAGTTCACGTCACGAGCCATGGCGCGTGCACGCCCACCGTATCCGTGGCGCTTGATCTCTCGCTCAAGCTCTGTGCATTCCTGCTCGAGCTAGAGTCATGCTTCCTCAAGCTCTTGGTGTTGGGCCTTCAGCTGCTCTACCCGCAGGCGAGGTGGGGCCCCTGTATCCCTCTCGACCTCATCGTCGAAGTCATTCATTGGGGTAGCCTCTCCCTTGTGGATACTTTCGACGTGTCCCTTAGGGGTACCTCCCATGAAACATTCATGAGAGGGGTGATGGCTCCCCCCGCTGGAGTTAGAGCTGGAGGACAATTCCGATTAACCTACGAGGAGGTCATGGAAAGATTCCATGACATATTCAGTCATCTCCACAAACTCATCATTCGCAGGGGATGGGGGGGTGTGTTGCGCCACAAGGTGGCTAACGGTCTCTGCGGCGTTGCGTACACCCGATGGGAGCGTCATTGGGGCGCTCCGGACAAGGTATTTTGGGGAGAGCGGCTCTCCTCCGACAAGCTACGTCATGATGTTGGTGAACGAGAAGGTGAGCTGGCGTAGGTCCTCCTAGGACGGTCGGGGTCCTAGGAAGGTGCAGAGCGGGCGCTCTAGCCTCTCGTAATCGAAGCCAAGGAGCTAGTCGCTCCCAGAGGCATGGGCCTCTGGTGCGTGCAGCTGCAGCTCCTCAAGAGCCTCAGTGATCGCGTCGAGGCCGATGAAGTGGAGAGGTTGGATGGCGGCGGAAGCCAGCGCCAACTCTTCCACCATTGTGACGATGAAGTCCAAGTTCCCGAAGCGCATGTGTGGGCCTTAGACCTAGCTGACGCTGTGACTTGCCATTCGAGGCCTGGTGTGGACGTTGAGACATGCAAAAGGCCCCTACCTGACGCACAAATTGTCGATGTTTTTGAACGACCGATGAGTAAATTTGTATTTACATGTCTGGTGCGTCCCTACTCCCCCAGTGGGGAGAGAGGGCGCGTGTCGGAGTCACGATGCAGAGCTTTCCACCTATTGAATGGTGGTGGCTTCTACCAGCGTCCGGAGGTTCCGGTAGACTGCACACTCCTGAGGGTCGACGGGCTCGCGAACGCCGCGCTGAAGCATCGCCGCAGCGGCGATGTTCTGGCTAGCCCGAGCGAACTGTGGGGGGTCATTCCCCTCGTTCATGATGTCATGTTAGACCTGGCGAGCGCGACCCTAGGCACCTACCATCAGGTCATGCGCATGGGGCGCAACGTGCTGTACCGAGCGTGCCGGCGCTGGCGGCGGTTGGTTTTGCCACCGTTGTCGTAACTCCTCGTCATGCCCTTGTGCGAGCGTGAGGGCCCCCACATGCTGGTCCAGAGGGGTGTGAGTCTACGTAGACTCCGCAACCACTGGCAGCTGCCCCGGAGCATCCGCCATAGTGCACTCCTGGGATGGACGATGGCTAAGTGCCACGTTGCCGATGCTAGATCCGTCGCTCTAGACCTCGTTATCCAGGAGTTCGTGGAAAGTGGTGGGAGCATAGCTCGCCATTCCAACAAATTCAGATGTGAGAGGGGGCGGTGCCAGCATCCCTCAAAGCCCGTGAGCGCACGCGTCCGCGGGGGACGCGAGGCCACAGGGGAACCGGTCGTATGGTGTTTGCGGTGCAGAAAAAACGGTCCATCCGGATAATCGGCGGGAGATAGTAAATAGAGAGTAAATAACATTATGTACGTTACTCACAGCGGGGTTTGAGCAGAGAGTTTGCTCGGAATGAAGCGCAGATGCCTCATCGTTGAAGTCATCGTGCGTCCCGGAGCCGATGGAGGGTGCCCCTCCGACGGGCGCCGGAACGAGTGCCTGCTCGTGGAGGTGTAGTACGCCAAGCCGGTCGGCGATGAAGTCTAGGCTTCCGAAGACGAAGGCCTGGGATGGCTCAAAGATGGGTGGAAGCCACATCCCAACAGGTGGGAGTGCGGGAAACTCCAGTGAGCCGAAGTGAGTCATATCGCTTGAGCCCGCCATGGCGAAGGTGGCAGAAAAGTGGGCCATCTGATGACCAAAAGTGTTGAACGTACAATGTCTTCCTCATGGACAGCGCCAACTGTCGGTGCAGAAAGTGACCAACACGTAAATATTTGTAGTTTTGCCATACGTTGTGATCGGAGGTGGCCTAGCACTCAATGACACAGGGTTTATACTGGTTCAGGCAACGTGACCTATGTCCAGTTTGACTCGGTCAGTGACTTTATTCCTGAGCCCAGGTGCTCAAAGTTTGCAGTGGGGTTACAAACGAGAAGGAGAAAGATAGGGAGTACAAGAAGTCCGATCGGACTCTGGTCAGAGGGACCGAGAGTGATGGGAACTCCGCTATGCGCTGTGCTCGAGCATGTGCTCGAGGTTTGAACCTGGTGGTCCTGTTGTTGTGTACTAGTGAACTTGAACGATCTGAATCAACTTATCTGTTGGAAGAGAGCGCATCCCCTTTTATAGATAAAGGGGATGGCCTTACAAGTGAGAGGGAGAGAGTACGTTTGCTGCTAAGTATTGCTACCCACATTAGTGGGTACAAGATGATGGTAGGCGCCCACAATACTGTTGAATGTCAGATGCACATGGGAGGTTGCGTTGTCTTCTTCAGGTATGGCAGATGTCGGTACCTGCTATACTGTTGATTCTGATAGGCATCCAGGGGGTTTTACCATGTTCGCCTAGCATGGTAAATGCCGGCGCCCACAACACTGTTGATGCCTCAGAGGTACGTGGGGGGAGCCTTACCGTATTTGTCTGGTATGGGAGTTGATGGCGCCCACAACACTGTAGGGGAAAATGTCAGTGCCTACAAAACTGCTTGCATTCTATCATGCCAGGGAGGTCGTAGGGTACTATCCTACAGGTGTATAGGGTAAGATCCTTGGTATTGCAGTTGACTTGAGTGCGCTGGCTTACTTTCTCCGTCCATTTTCTGGTCCTTACCGAGCGGACGTCCCCGGTCGGTTGGTCCCAGTCGGCTCTGATTGCGCTAGTTGGAGACGAGTTGTAAGCAGGGGTTCGGCGCATCCCCGGTCGGAGTTAGAAGTGGTGTTTGGCCAGGCCTTCCGATCGGAGAGGCCGTCCGGAGGCTGGCTAGAGACCGAAACGAGTGCTCCGGTCAGAGAGGTGGGCCAAAGTCGGAAGCGGGCGTCGTTCCTCCTCGGCCAGGCCTTCCGGTCGGAGATTGGATCATTCTTCTGGCCTGTCATCTAGGTATTTGGGTTGGCCCATGAGTTGCGCGTTGCTCGCAACATTGTCTGTTGGGCCGAGCCTTTGTTGGGAAGCCAGTCCATGAGGGACCCCGGGTTTATGAACCCGACAGGAGCCCCCGAGCCCCTAAGCGATTCAGGTAGAATCGTCTGGGGGATTTTTGTCTCGATGGTGGGTGCGCGCGAGCGCACCCATGGGTGTAGCCCCTGGGTGATTCAGGCAGAATCATCTGGGGTTTTTCATGTTGTCAGCGAGGGAAGTTTTCATTTTGTCAGTGGGTGCGCGCTAGCGCACCCGCGGGTGTAGCCCCCGAGCCCCCGGGCGATTTGAGGCAGAATCATCTAGGGGGGTTTTCAGCGGACGTGTGTGCGTGTATTTTAGTCGAGACAGAGTCGACGGTTAGTTTAGGGATCGGGCGAGGCAAAGCTCGCGGATCCTGGCCTCGGTGCAGCCCGCACAGCCGAGGCAATTAGTTTAGGGATCGGGTGAGTCGGAGCTCACAGATCCTGGCCTCGATGCAGCCCACACAGCTAAGGCAGTTAGTCAGTTAGTTTAGGGATCGGGCGAGGTGGAGCTCGTGGATCCTGGCCTCAGTGCAGCCCGCATAGCTGTGGCAGTTAGTTTAGGGATCGGGCGAGTCAGAGCTCGTGGATCCTGGCCTCGGTGCAGCCCCGTGAGCTGAGGCAGTTAATCTGTTAGTTTAGGGATTGGGTGAGGCAGAGCTCGTAGATCCTAGCCTCGATGTAGCCCGCGCAGCTGAGGCAATTAGTTTTGGGATCGGGCAAGACGGAGCTCGTAGATCTTGGCCTCGGTGCAGCCCGCAGCCGAGGTAGTTAGTTTTGGGATCAGGCGAGATGGAGCTCGCAGATCCTGGCCTTGGTGCAGCCCACGTAGCCGAGGTAGTTAGTTTAGGGATCTTGAGCCCCTGAGCCCCGTTGGGCTTGGTAGGGGTCTGTTTGAGTTATGTGCGTTACCCCATCCTTGGTTTCTCACAACCGGAGGGACTGAGCTTTGTCGCTTCCCTCGATCGCTCGGGCTCGAGTGACGCGCTCGATGAGTTCGCTAATGAGTATGATCGAGTGGAATCCGGGTCTATCATTTGTTACGGGGTCGGCATAGCCCTCTTGTGACATTCCACTGCTCCTTTACCTGCAACCCGATAGATGCTTGGGTCGTTCTGGAGACCAAACCGGGTGGCCCGCTGACCTCCCTTCGATGGAGATTCTGTGGGTTTGGCAAGAGGTTTAGGATTGAATGAGATGGTTTAGATGACCCTGTCTGCTTTGGGGCAGACTGGGCGATGGCCGCATGGGGCTCATTTGTGTTTTCGCCCCTGGCTCTGTTTGATGTGAGGCGGCCTCGACCCCTTTGTGGGCCAGCCTTTGAACTCCGGTCGATCGTTGCTCATGTTGAATGAGGCAACTGCCGCTTCATGACGCAACACGAAGCGTTGTGATGCATTTAGTTGCATGTGCGATGCCTTAGTTCTTGAGCCCCGGGCGATTCAGGGCCCGAAACGTCCAGGGGGGCATGGGCGCATGGAATGAATGCGTGTACGAATGTATGAATGATTATATAAAGAAATAGCGGGGGTCGGTAGTGTTACCTTGATGACTCGAGTGATGGGGTTTGGAGAGCTCCAATCGGAATAGTCCGACCGGGACCCGTGCTCGTCTTTTGTGATGGAGTCAGCATGGCCTACATGGGGTGTCCCTTTGCTCCTTACCTGTCTCTCGGTGTTTTCCTAAGCCGTTCGATTGACTTAGGAAGCCCGATGGTCTCTCCTGACGGAGATCCCGTTGTTTGGGTTTTTCCATGTCTCGCCTAGGGAGGCAGAGAACTGCCTACGCGTGGTGACGCTTTGGTTTTAACGCCCGGCGTGCGATAGTGGTGGGCCATACCCAGGCCACGTCCCATCTAACCAGGTGCCGTTCCGTCGGTCAGTGTGCGTCCCATAGGTCAGGGTGCGTCCCATCGTTTCCCATCCGCATTGAATGGGGGAAGGAAGAGAGTTTTTCACTCTGATCTTTTGCCCTTCTTCAGTTGTCACATTTCTTCCTTAAATAGGGGGAGGGAGAGGGCTTCTCATCGTAGTCCTTTGCATGTTCTCCAACTATTGCCTTTCCTCCTTCTTTCTCCTCACCGAGAGTGTCTGTATGCCACGGCGGTTCCTAAGTGACAGAGAGGGTAAGCGAGGGGGAGGACTCATAGATCCCTTCATGAATCCGAAGCGTAATGTCAAGCTGGAGGCTGCCCGAGGTGGTGCTGGTTGTCTTTGTCTGAGAAGGGGCGGATTCCGCCGAAGAAGGTGGCGTGATGGATTCGTCTGCGAGGCCTTTTTTGGGATGGAGCCATGCGTGGATTCTTTCCAGTGGATCTTCACCAGGCGAGCCTTGTCGGAGGGGAAGTTGCCCATGATATGCTGGTGGAGGGTTCCATGCCTGTAGCTGCCCATTTTGGCCAGTTCATAAAGTTTGATGAGATTTCTTCTAGCCATGGTAGCCATACCTTGGTACAACGTCCCTACCCAGGAACTGCCTCAACTGCATGAGAAGGTCAGGAGCTTCATGCTCTTCTGCTGAGCATCTATGGGTGCGACGCCCTTGAGGTACCCGTTGCGCTCGC
The DNA here is from genome assembly GCA_904845875.1 of Miscanthus lutarioriparius. Classification (NCBI taxonomy): domain Eukaryota; kingdom Viridiplantae; phylum Streptophyta; class Magnoliopsida; order Poales; family Poaceae; genus Miscanthus; species Miscanthus lutarioriparius. Next base: position 23,182,342 of record CAJGYO010000005.1, on the reverse strand, counting down.
CGAAGTCAAGGGAGCGAAACCGGGCAGGTCCCTTGAGGTGCCCGTTGCGCTCACCGAAGTTGAGGGAGCGAAACCGGGCGGGGCCCTTGCGGCGGTGGTTATGTCCAGCGGTGTGTGCCGTGGCCTCTCATTTGGCGTCAGCCGATGCCGTCGTGCGGCCATAGTAGTATTTGGAGTAGAAGTAGTTAGCAAATGTAATCGTTAAGTTTGGGGGAGCCCCCGTGTGAACAGTTTTTGTATCAATGAATACATCAGTTCTGTTTTTGTGATAGAATCACTATCCGTTCCTTGTTTTTTATACTAGCATAGCTTTGTTTTTATCCTTTCTTTTTTACACCTGCCCGTTCATTCCGTAGGCTGCAGCTTTTAAGAACCTGGGCATGGCCCGCAGGGCTCGGCTGCTCGTAACCGTAGGTTGTGGCGGAGTGCATTCGGTTGGGAGTAAGAACAAAGTCACGTAGGGTAATCAAAGGAATGGAATGCGCTTTTGTTCGGGGACAAAGTTTTTACCATGTGACAGTAAAAAAAGAGAGGTAGTATTTAGTATTGTACCCTCATGGAGCCCCCGAGTGACCCGGGCTGAAAGTGTTCGGGTTGGGGTGCTTTACAGGAGCAAGTATTGAATAAAAGCGGTAAGACCGAATTTAGGGAAAAAATGACGTAGCTGTTAAATGTTCCAAGTGTTGCTGAGTATGTTGTCGTTGTCATCCTTCAGTCGGTAGGCGCCCGATCAGATCACTTCGCTCACTATATAGGGTCCTTCCCATGGTGGAGAGAGTTTGTGTTTTTCCTTCGTTGATTGGGTCCTCCGGAGCACGAGATCACTAGCTTCGAGGATCCTCCCCCTGATCTTCCTTTCGTGGTACCTACGGAGAGTTTGCTAGTAGCGATGGAGCGGATGATGGTTGTCTCATGGGCCTCCTCGAGCAGGTCGATTGCATCTTGTTGAGCCTCCGTGGCTCGGTCGCGGTCGAAAGCCTTCACTCTTGGGGCACCGTGGTCGAGGTTGGAGGGCAGCACTGCTTCAGCTCCATAGGCCAGGAAGAAGGGTGTGAACCCTGTGGATCAGTTCGGGGTCGTTCTCAGGCTCTAGAGGATCACTGGGACCTCTACAACCCATCGTCTGGCGTACTTGTTGAGTCGGTCGAAGATGCGTGGCTTAAGTCCTTAGAGGATCATGCCATTGGCACGCTCGACCTGACCATTAGTATGTGGGTGTCCGATGGAGGCCCAGTCGATCCTGATGCCATATCCATCACTGAAGTCAAAGAACTTCTTCTCGATGAAGTTAGTCCCATGGTTAGTGATGATGTAGTTAGGAATGTCGAACCGGTAGATGATGTCGAGGAAGAATTTGACCGCTTCTTCCGAGCGGATGTTGGTGATGGGCTTGGCCTATATCCACTTGGTGAAGTTGTCGACCGCCACAAGTAGGTGAGTGAAGCCGCCCGGGCCTTTTTTGAGGGGTCCTACCATGTCGAGGCCCCAGACCATGAATGGTCAGGTGATGGGGATGATTTGGAGCTCTTGTGCTGGCAAATGGGTTTGTCGAGCATAGAACTGGCATCCTTCACATCTGTGGATGACCTCCTTTGCATCTCGTAGTGCGGTGGGCCAGTAAAAAAATTGGCGAAAGGCTTTTCTAACCAGCGACCTTGGTGCCGCGTGATGTCTGCAGATTCTGGCATGGACCTCGAGGAGGAGCTGCTTCCCTCGGTCGGTCGAGATGCACTTCATGAGTATTCCCGACGGACTTCATTTTAGAGTTCGTTTCTGATCTCGACAAAGGTCTTGGCGTGTCGGGCGATTCGTCGTGCTTCGGCCCTTTTAGATGGGAGAATCTCCTCGAGGAGGTAGGCGAGTAGCGGCGCTCACCAGTCAGATTGATCGAGTGCCAACACGGCGACGTCGGTGGGTGACGTCGTTATAGAGGCACCGGGGTCGGAGCCCCCGAGCGCCGGCCTGGCGTCGGGGTCAGAGCTCCTGGGCATCGGCTTGGCGTCAGAGTGTGTTTAGATCAGACCTTCCAGGACATGGGTGGACGACTCGTGGAGATTGTTGATGAAAATCCTGCTCGGGGACAGATCCCACCTGGCGGCCAATTTTGCGAGAAAATCGGCGGCATCGTTGTCCTTTCGGGGGACATGATGCAACTCGATTCCCTGAAATTTGTCCTCAAGCTTACGCACCTCTTGGCAGTATGCTGCCATGAGGGGGCTTTTGTAGGAGGACTCCTTCATGACCTGATTGACGACTAGCTCCGAGTCACCGCGAACGTAGAGTCGCATAGCACCAAGTTCGATGGCGATGCATAGTCCGTTGATGAGGGCCTCGTACTTCATGATGTTGTTTGAGGCTAAAAGTGGAAGGCGGATGGCATAGCGGAGCCTACTCCCATCTAGGAAGATCAGAACCACTCCAGCCCTCGATCTGGGTGCCATGACGGACCCATTGAAGTACATTGTCCAGTACTCGTGGGTGACGTCTGGGGTCGATAGCTGGACCTCCGTCCATTCGGCAACAAAATCCACGAGATCTTGAGACTTAATGACGGTATGGGGGATAAACCTAATGTCATAGCCCATGAGTTCGAGTGCCCACATGGAGATCCATCCCACGGCATCACAGTTGTGGACGATGTCTTCGAGCAGGTATGAAGTGACAACCGCAACTTCGTGGTCGGTGAAGTAGTGCAGTAGCTTTCGGGTTGCCATCAGCACGGTGTATAGGAGCTTCTGTACCTGAGGATACCGGACCTTGGGGTCAGTGAGTACCTCCCCGACGAAGTATATGGGCCGCTGGACCTTAAGGTGGTGTCTCGGCTCCTCCCTTTCAACGACCAGGGTGGCGCTCACCACATGCTTGCTTGCCGCGATGTTGAGGAGGAGGGGTTTTCCCTGTTCGGGAGCGACGAGGATTGAGGCCGATGTCAGGGACACTTTGAGGCTCTCTAGAGCCTGCTGAGCTTCTTCAGTCTAGATAAAGGAGTCTGTCTTTTTAAGGAGCTTGTAGAGTGGCATCCCCCGTTCGCCGAGCTGGGAGATGAATCGGCTCAGGGTGGCCAGACAGTCGGTGAGCCTTTGTACGCCCTTGACATTGCGTATAGGGCCCATGTTAGAGATGGTTGTGATCTTTTTGGGGTTGGCCTTGATGTCGCGCTTGGATACAATGTATCCTAACAGCTTCCCCATTAGAACCCCAAAAACACATTTCTCAGGATTCAATCTGAGGTTGAACCTTCGAAGGTTCACGAACGTTGCGGCCAAGGTTGCGATCAGGTCGCAAGCTTGAGCCATTTTGACCACTATGTCATCGACATAGACGGTGATTGTTGGTTTCGGCCGCTTGGCTTGACCAGGCTGATCGAGCGGGTCGATTTGGTCGGCGAAGCATTGCTGCATGCACCTTTGGTAGGTGGCGTCAGCGTTCTTCAAGCCGAAAGGCAAGGTTACATAGCAGTACGAACCATATGGGGTGATGAATGAGGTTGCGAGCTGATCGGACTCTTTCATCGTGATCTGGTGATAGCCCGAGTAGGCATCCAAAAAGGAGAGGATCTCACAACCTAAGGTGCAGTCGACTATCTGGTCTATGCGTAGCAAAGGAAAGTGATCCTTTAGACACGCTTTGTTGAGGCTAGTATAATCAACGCACATTCTCCATTTCCCGGTCTTCTTTTTAACAAGAACGGGATTGGCAAGCTAGTCGGAGTGGAATACCTCTCTGATAAATCCGGTTGCTAGGAGTTTGGCGATCTCTTCACCTATGGCCCTGCACCTCTCATCGTTGAAACAACACAGGCGTTGCTTAGTGGGCTTTGAGCCCGAGATGAGGCGCAGCACATGCTCGGTGACGTCCTACGGTATGCCTGGCATGTCAAATGGCTTCCATGCGAAGACATGGCGATTGGCATGCAGGAAGTCGATGAGCTTGCATTCCTATTTGGTCGGGAGCTAGGTCCTGATCCGCACCATCTTGGTTGGGTCAGTGGGGTCGATTCCCACCGCCTTGGTTTCCTCGAGCAGGCGGAAGGCCGTCGAGGAGTTTGGTTTGTTGCAGTCTAGGACTGCTGGGGTCAACGACTCCCCGATACGCGGAAGCTTAGACGAGTTGATGACCATGGGAGTGAGCTCGAAATGCTCGCGGTCGCACGTGAAGGCGTGCGAGAAGGCGCTGCTCACGGTGATGATGTCGTTCGGTCTCAGCATCTTTAGCTTGAGGTAGGTGTAGTTGGGGATTGCCATGAATTTGGCATACCATGGCTGCCCTAAGATGGCGTGGTAGGACCCTGGAAAGTCCACCACTTCGAAGGTGAGGACCTCGGAGCGGAAGTTGGCTTTGTTGCCAAACACGATGGGCAGGTCAATCTGCCCGAGCGGGTATGCCTGCGCTCCTGGGATCACCCTGTGGAAGGGAGAGTCCGCTAGGCGGAGTTCTGACCAGGGGATATGCATGGCGTTGAGGGTGTCGACGTAGAGGATGTTGAGGCCGCTGCCTCCGTCCATCAGCACCTTGGTGAGGCGCTTCTTGCGGACGATGTGGTCGACGATGAGTGGGTAATGTCCCGGTCTCGCGACGTGGGAGGGCTGGTCCCTCTGATCGAAGGTGATCGGAGATTTCGACCAGCTGAGGAAGGAGGGAACGGCCGTCTCGGCGGCGCATGCCTCCCTATAGCGCACCTTGTGCTGGCGTTTGGACCAGATGGCGTCGGATCCACCGAAGATCATGATGCATTTCTTAGGGTCGGGGAAGCCGTCTCCGCCCTTGCCCGCCGCGCCTCCTTTCTTGGCTGCTGCCTCTTTGCCGTCTCCTTCTTTCGGCCCACCGGCCTGTCGTAGGAAACATTTGAGGAGCTCGTAGTCCTTGTAGAGGTGTTTGATAGGGTAGGCGTGGTTGGTGCACAAGCTATCCATGAGCTTGTTGAAGTGGTTAGGTAGGCCCTGTTGGGGCTGCTTGCCCGTGCGATCAGCTACGGCGACCAACACGGTGTTGTCTAGTCGGCGCTGATCCTTTTTGTTCTTCTTGCCCTTGTGGAGGGGCCCTCATCTTGGTCCACGCGCTTGGCCTTGCCTTTGTCCCGGCCTCCGTTGATGACCGCTCCGACCGCGTCCACGCCGGAGGCATGGTTAGTGGCGACATCGAGCATGTCGTGGGTGGTACGGGGCTTCAGGCAGCCGAGCTTGTGGATCAGGGACTCACAGGTCGTCCCGCAGAGGAATGCGCTAATGACGTTCGCATCGACGACATCAGGGAGGGAGTTGCATCATTGGGAGAACCTACGGATGTAATCCCACAGGGACTCGCTGGGCTCCTGCTGGCAGCTCTTGAGGTCCTAGGAGTTTCCAAGGCGGACATACGTCCCCTAGAAATTTCCGACGAAGACCCTCTTGAGGTCCGCCCAATCGCGAATGTTGTCGTGCGGGAGGAATTCAAGCCATGCCCGAACATGTTCCCCCACGCAGATGGGGAGATACTGAATGATGAAATAGTCATCATCCACCCCTCTGGCTCGGTAGGCGAGCCGGAAATCCTTGAGCCAAATATCAGGGTTTGTCTCCCCGGTGTACTTGGTGATGTTGGTGGGCGGTCGGAAGCGCTATGGGAACGGCGCTCTCCGGATACACCGGTCAAAGGCCCATGGTCCCGGGCCCTCAGGGCTGGGACTCCAGTCGTCTGGCCAACGACCATGCCTAGGGCGCGTTTCACCGCTCCCCTTGATGGTTCGGCCGAGATTCGTGTCGCTTGCCCTCACCACCGCCCGGTGGACGTCATCATCATGTCAGGCCTGATGCGGATTGTTGATGATGCTGCGAGCATCTTGGTGTGGACCGGGCCATTCGCGTACCATCGGTCGGTGCAGAGCAGGTGCCAGGTTGGACCGTGGCACAGTTGCTGCCTCCCGAGCCACGCTTGGTGGCTGTAGCGGTGAGCGGATGGAGCGATCTGTCTGGTGCGTCCCTACTCCCACAGTGGGGAGAGAGGGCGCGTGTCAGAGTCGCGATGCGGAGCTTTCTGCCTGTTGAATGGCGGTGGCTACTACCAGCGCCCAGAGGTTTTGGTAGACTGCCCGCTCCTAGGGGTGACGGGCTTGGGAACGCCACGTAGAAGCATCGCCGCAGCGGTGATGTTCTGGCCAGCCCGAGCAAACTATGGGGGGTTATTCCCCTCATTCATAATGTCACGTTGGACCTGGCGAGCGCGACCCCGGGCGCCGCCCGCCGGGTCATCCTCATGGGGCGCAACGTGCTGTACCGAGCGCGACGACACAGGCGATGGTTGGTTCTGCCGCCACCGTTGTCGTAGCTCCTCGGCGTACCCTTGTGCGAGCGCAAGGGCCCCCGCACGTGGATCCGGAGGGGTGTGAGTCTACGCAGACTCCGCAACCACTGGCGGCTGCCCCGGAGCGTCTGTCATAGCGCACTCCATGGACAGATGGAGGCTAAGGCCACGTCACCGATGCTGGATCCGTCGCTCTCGACCTCATTATCCAGGAGTTCGTGGAAAGTGGTGGGAGCATAGCTCGCCATTCCAACGAATTCGGATGTGAGAGGGGGCGGCACCGGCGTCCCTCGGAGCCCCCGAGCGCACGCGTCCGCGGGGGATGCGAGGCCGTAGGGGAACCGGTCGTACGGTATTTGCGGTGCGGAAAAAATTGTCCCTCTGGATAATCGGCGGAAGATAGTAAATAGAGAGTAAATAACGGTATGTACGTTACTCACAGCGGAGTCTGAGCAGAGAGTTTGCTCGGAATGAAGCACAGATGCCTCGTCGTTGAAGTCGTCGTGCGTCTCAAAGCCGATGGAGGGCGCCCCTCCGACGGGCGCCAGAACGAGTGCCTCCTCGTGGAGGTGTAGTACGCCAAGCCGGACGACGATGAAGTCCAGGCTTCCAAAGAGGAAGGCCTAGGATGGCTCGAAGACAGGTGGAACCCACATCCCAATAGGTGGGAGTGCGGGAAACTCCAGTGAGCCGTAGCGAGTGGTATCGTTTGAGCCCGCCATGGCGAAGGTGGCGGAAAAGTGGGTCATCCGATGACTAAAAGTGTTGAACGTACAACGTCTTCCCCACGGACGGCGCCAACTGTCGGTGCAGAAAGTGACCAACACGTAAATATTTATAGTTTTGCCGTACGTTGTGATCGGAGGTGGCCTAGCACTCAATGACACAGGGTTTATACTGGTTCAGGCAACGTGCCCTACGTCCGGTTTGAGTCGGTCGGTGACTTTATTCCTGAGCCCAGGTGCTCGAAGTTTGCAGTGGGGTTACAAACGAGACGGAGAAAGATGGGGAGTACAAGAGGTCCGGTCGGACTCTGGTCAGAGGGACCGAGAGTGACGGGAACTCCGCTATGCGCTATGTGCTCGAGCGTGTGCTCGAAGTTTAAACCTGGTGGTCCTGTTGTTGTGTACTAGTGAACTTGATCGATCTGAATCAACTTATCTGTTGGAAGAGAGCGTATCCCCTTTTATAGATGAAGAGGATGGCCTTACAAGTGAGAGGGAGAGAGTACGTTTGCTGCTAAGTCTTGCTGCCCACGCCGGCGGGTACAAGATGATGGTAGGCGCCCACAATACTGTTGAATGTCAGATGCACGTGGGAGGTTGCGTCGTCTTCTTCAGCTATGGCGGATGTCGGTACCTGCTATACTGTTGATGCCGAGAGGCATGCAGGGGGTTTTATCATGTTCGCCTGGCACGGTAAATGCCGACGCCCACAACACTATCAATGCCTTAGAGGCACGTGGGGGGAGCGTTACCCTATTTGTCTGGTATGGGAGTTGATGGCGCCCACAACACTGTAGGGGGAAATGTCGACGCCTACAACATTGCTTGCGTTCTGTCATGCCAGGGAGGTCGCAGGGTACTGTCCTGTAGGTGTACAGGGTACGATCCTTGATATTGCGGTTGACTTGAGTGCGCTGCCTTACTTTCTCCGTCCGTTTCTGGTCCTTACCGAGCGGACGTCCCCAGTCGGTTGGTCCCAGTCGGCTCTGATTGCGCTAGTTGAAGAGGAGTTGTAATCAGGGGTTCGGCGCATCCCCGGTCGGAGAAGCGGGTCGGAGTCGAAAGTGGTGTTTGGCCAGACCTTCCGGTCGGAGAGGCCGTCCGGAGGCGGGCTGAAGACCGAAACGAGTGCTCCGGTCGGACAGGTGGGCCGGAGTCAGAAGCGGACGTCGTTCCTCCTCGACCAGTCCTTCCGATCGGAGATTGGATCGTCCTTCTGGCCTATCGTCTAGGTATTTGGGTTGGCCCATGAGTTGCGCGTTGCTCGCAACGTTGTCTGTTGGGTCGAGCCTTTATTGGGAAGACGGTCCATGAGGGACCCCGGGTTTATGAACCCGACACCATGGAGCAAGCTAAAACGATAATTATAGCGGGACAGAGGGAGTAACTTTGTTTCTAATCAAAATTGCATCAATAACTTTAGTGGTGTAAATTTCTATTTTAAGGAAGAGAATTTCAACTTCTTATAATATTATTATATCTATTATTTGTTTTTTAATATTTATATGATAAAAAAGAAAAAAGGATGAAAAAACCAATAGGTACGACAGATGCAACCCAATCGGATGTGGGAAAAAGAACCTAAAAAAAGTTGCACGAAACCCAATACATATCACCGTTGAATTTGAGTTTTGCTTAACTTTTGTACTATGCATGAGTCATGATTCCAGGTCATATACGTGATCAGATGGGCACGAGGACAGTTTCGAAAGTAAATCTCTACTCTCTAATTGGCCAAAAAAGTTTGACAGAAGAGCGGACGGAGAATGCGCGGCAGAAACAAATCGTACATGGGCGTGGGAGTACCTACGTCGATAGGGTTATTTTAAGAATAGAAAAACCATCGCTCTTTAGTATTAGGTTGACAGAGAGAGTAGAGATTGTGGACTCAAGCACGGGTCCGTGGCGTGGGCGCGTGCTCCAGAGAGACAGATGCGGGGGCGACTCGAGAGAGAAGACCTGTGTGTGTTGGGGGGTCCACATGTCATAGATTATAAAACTTATAAGTGATGATTATAAGGTATATATATAGATAGATCGTGGAGAGTTTTTTTTATTTGTTTCCTTTTTATTTTATTTTGCCCGTGCTTATTTTTTGGACCGATCGTCCGTTTCGTTTCCACTTCTGCGGCCGCCCGGCGTTTTTCCTTTTTTTTCTTTTCTGTTTTTTCGTTTCGGACGTCTGTTGTATTTGTTTGGTTTTGTTTTCCGTTTCTTTTTATTGTTCCGTTCAGTAGCCGTCCACTATTGACGCCAAGTAGCAGGAAACGCTAAAGTGCGTTTGACGAAACCACGGAGGCGTGGTGGATTTGATTTGTCCATACTGCTATCCACCAAGTACAAAGTTATCCAGACAAGTAGAAGTACATTGTTACGCGTTAGCAGTTTTATAGGTCATCCCATGCATTTCAAGGAAGTGAGTGTGCATGCATGTATTAGAGTGTCTACGTCTGTGCTTTGTTTCAAAAGAAGTCACAAGTCATTTTTGCCAGTCTTGATGCAGTTAAACAATCTAAAGGTTGAGCACACTACATTATTCAAATTCAGAGATGGGCAAAAGTGGTTTTTAGAGGTGGCTCGGAAGCCTCTACCTTGAGGTATCTATCAACAGGGATTTTTGGAGTTAGCAACTTTGGCTCACCTCTATAAATCAACTTAAAATAAAAAGAACCAGCCCTGCCAAGATCCGAGCCCACTGGATCCGAACTCCTCCACACCAGATTGGGCCTCTTTCTCGTTAGATCCGCTGCCCACAGAGATGATGTGTTCGTCCACCGCATCGGTTGTCTGAGGGGCCCGCCATGGACATGCGCACAACAGAGGAACATGCCATGGAGAAACACTTGATTGAGGGTCACGCCACCATGGCATGCGACCAGGATTTACCTCTTGCGTGGCCGCCATGGTCAGATGGAACGATAGAGAAGTGGTAGATCATGGCCTACCCCACTACATGGCCCTCATGGTCAGAGTAGGGAATGACGGGGAGGCGGTGTATCCCAACCCACTTCATATCGTGCCACCATGGTCAGACAAGGGAGCGAAGGGGGAGGGGGTAGATCCAGGCCTAGCTATCATGGTTAGAGAAGGGGGTGACGAGGAGGTGGTGCACCCCGACCTATGCCACTCCATGACCATTATGGTAAGGAAGCAATAGAGAGGCGACACATCCCGGCGGCTTTGCCTCACCGTGGTTGCCATGATTGGAGGAGGAAGCGATCAGGAGGAGGCATTAGAATGAGGAATGAGTTAATGAGGCGACAGATTAGGGGGCTAGATCTACATGTGAGAGAGTGGGCCCGGACCTGGGAACTGGGATTTTTAGATACGGTGTTGGCTGTCTCCAAGAATGGAGCGATTGGCTCTTAAAATCGCTAGGTAGTTTGGAAAATGAATATACTTTTTGCTCGCCTCAGTAAATAAAAAGGTTACCTCCTAAAATCATTTTTGTGTAGTAGTGGAAGTATTGTCCCCACTTTGGTAATTACTAGGCATATTTCATTTTATTAGGTCAATATAACAATTTATTATTAAATACGGATCTAGTAACATAAAATTGTTTCACAAAGTTTATGCACTAATGGAGTAATGGATCTAGTAAGAAAGTTTATGCACTAACATGTGCCCCCCACACAATGGTGGCTACTGGATTTTATCTCATCCATCTTTGTTCCACCAACTAAATAACGAAATGCAACAGTTCCATCCTTGCAACAAAAGACAGACGTAGAATCATCCTATCCCTAGAATTAGAATGGATTTATCCTTGCTACCTGGCTCTCCAATGCTACCTTGCTCTCCCATTAAGGATGTGTTTGTCAGCGAGAAACATTTCAAATTCTCAGTCAAACGCCACAAAGAGAAAACATTTCAAAGAGAATCATTTGAAACTGGTTCTTATTTTTGAACTAGTCTTGAGAAACACGAAACCTAGTTTCTCCTGATTCCAGCTCTAATTTTACGAATTCGGCAAGCTAACCAAATAATTCTATGAAGTGTTCTAACCTTCTAATCATCAGAGAAATATTTTTTAAAGAGAATCTAGATCTGAAACGTTTCTACGAAAATTTAAAATCATGTAAAACACGCCCTAAATTGACCCTTAAATCGAATTATTGGTTGTTCTCGCGTACTCCATGATTCTTTCAATCTACTCCTACAGCACTGCATCACGGTTCTCGGCACAAATAAACAGTCATGACTCATGACAATTCTTGGTTGCGCTTGTACACATGTGAAAAAAAAATCACGTAGGAAAGTACTAGTGACATGCCCTTCTATAATGAGAACAACTATTTCACCAACCCCACTATTCAAATTCCAAAGACCATGTGCTATTGGTTGAAAACCATGTGCCCGATTGTAAGTCTTACAGCCAGCTAGCCGTGATAGTCAATGGTTATTTTGCCATACATATGCAATACTGTATTGGAAGTTTGAAGCACTATGTTCGAGGACTTATGAACCTTGTCCAGTCATCCTCCCTCCTTGTCATCTTCTACCTATAGAACCCCAGCTGCGGTGTGTCTTCCCTAGCCAGTACACCAGTCACCATGCTTACTAGCAATGAGCCTCTCCTCTCCTCGCCCTACCAAAGAAACGCTTCTCCAAGAAGGCCCGTCTTGCTGATCACGCTGTCATCGGCCACTCTGCTTTGCGCCGGAGCAGCGTTCCTCCTCCTCAACCTCTCCACTCCGGACCTCTGCGCCAGCTCCCCGGACCCAACCTCGTGCCACGCCATAGTGGCCGACGCCGTGCTAGCGTCTCCACGAGCGCACCCTACCCGCCCCGCGCAGGCCCTCCGCGCGATCGTTGCCAGGTCTCTTGTGCAGCATGACGCGGCCGCCGCCGCGGTTTCCGGCATGCACCGGCACGCCGGTAGCGACCCGAGGCAGCGCGCGGCGCTCGCGGACTGCGTCCAGATCATGGACCTCGCGCGGGACCGCCTCGCCGACGCCTCGCTAGCCGTGGCCGCGGCCCCAGCGGACGACGCGCGGACGTGGCTCAGCGCCGCGCTTACCTACTACGCGACGTGCACGGACGGCGTCGTCGTCGACGGGCCGCTGCGCGACGCCGTAGGGGCGCAGCTGGAGCCACTCAAGTCCCTCGCGAGCGCGTCGCTCGCCGTGCTCAGCGCCGTCGTCGACGACTCGGGCTCCCGGGACGCCGAGGTCGCCCACACGTACACGTTCCCCTCGTGGGTGCCGGCGCGAGACCGCGCTCTCCTTGAAGCGGGCGCGGGCGCGAGTGGCGGCGCCATCAAGGCCGACGTCGTGGTGGCCCAGGACGGGAGCGGCAAGTTCAGGACGGTGAAAGAGGCGGTGGACGCGGCGCCCGACGGCGGCAAGAGCCGGTACGTGATCTACGTGAAGAAAGGGGTGTACAAGGAGAACGTCGAGGTGGGGAAGAAGAAGCGCGAGCTGATGATCGTCGGCGACGGCATGGATGCGACGGTGATCACCGGGAGCCGCAACGTGGTCGACGGCGCCACGACTTTCAACTCGGCCACCCTAGGTGATGCACCCCGGCACTGTCCTGCCTCTCCTTTATAATACCTTAATTAGCTTTGTAATTCCTCCATGGTCCATGCCTTACACTGCAGAGTGTACAGTGCAGACTGCACACGTTCATGCGTCTCTGGCTTAGTGGTTGGGTTTGGTAGCAAAGATGAGCATAAAGATAGCACGGAATACCACAATTGCATTCGTTGTGCACTCCACTCGGGATTCCCCGCTGTGCCTGGTTGGATGCACGTGCCATATGCTAATGGAATATAATTTAGTTTAATTTTATTTTAATTCTTTTAAACACACGTGGACTAAGACGAATATATATGCATCTAAATAATGCCTAAATGTACGAGCAGCTGCTAACGCAGATGGCAGATGGCAGCCAGTCCAGATCCGGAGCCGGCCGAAAACAACCGGGCACGAAACCGTGACAAGAAAAACCTACGCTTTTCTCGACGCTGACATTTTTTACTGTGATGCGTGCAGCCGTGGCGGGAGACGGGATCATCCTGCAGGACCTGCGGGTGGAGAACACGGCGGGGCCAGCGAAGCACCAGGCGGTGGCGCTGCGCGTGAGCGCCGACCGCGCCGTCGCCTACCGCTGCCGCGTCGACGGGTACCAGGACACCCTGTACGCGCACGCGCTCCGCCACCTGTACCGCGAGTGCTTCGTGTCCGGCACCGTCGACTTCGTCTTCGGCAACGCGGCCGCCGTGCTCCAGGGCTGCGCGCTGGCGGCGCGCCTGCCGCTGCGGGGCCAGCAGAACGCGGTCACCGCGCAGGGACGGGAGGACCCCAACCAGAACACGGGCACGTCCCTCCACAGGTGCCGCGTCGTGCCGGCGCCCGTGGCCGGGTCGGACTTCCCGACGTTCCTGGGCCGCCCGTGGAAGGCCTACTCGCGGACGGTCGTCATGCTGTCGTACCTGGACGCGCACGTCGACCCCAGGGGGTGGCTCGAGTGGGACGGGGACTTCGCGCTCAAGACGCTCTTCTACGGGGAGTACCAGAACGAGGGGCCCGGCGCCGCCACCGCCGGCCGGGTCAAGTGGCCCGGCTACCACGTCATCACGGACAGGAGCCTGGCCGTGCAGTTCACCGTCGGCCAGTTCATTCAGGGTGGCAGCTGGCTCAACGGCACCGGCGTGCCCTACATTGAGGGACTCTGATTCGTCAATCCTTAATGCGCTTGTAGAATTCAGTAACGGGGCCTGTTCTGTCAGTGTCAGTACCTGGCATATTTGTGCTGTGGAATACTAATGACCAGTGACTGTTTTTTCAAACTTTGTTGAGTTGCAAATTAACACCATGTTCGCTTGATCGTTTATGTGGCTTATAAGCCGGCTGATGTTGTTTTGTTGTGAGAGAAAAACACTGTATCATAGCTGATAAGCATGGTTGATACGATCAAGCAAACAGGGTGTAATACTCCCTGGTCCCTCCCTCCCAGAAAGTATGCAATTTTAGAATCGTGTTAGATCCACCTATCATATTAAATAAGTTCTTATTAGATTTGTTGTGAAATATATTTACATGTTGATACCATTTCCGTTAAATAAGCTTAAAATAGTTTAACATTAATCGGATCTAGATTTTTTTTGCTAATGCTCTCGTGCGGGCGGGGACGGACGTACACTGCTTCCCCACTGGCTGCCTTATCCGCCCGCTTGCTCTCGTCCGCACCCCTTCAAAAAAAATCTCTCTACGCGCTCGGCCTCCACCTTCGCGGCCTTATCTACGGTTCCATGGGACCTCCGCGCCCGACTACACCGCGCCGTCCGCCTTCCCCACTCCACGCTCCACTGCGCCGCTCGCCTGCACCGCGACATCTGCCTGCTTAGCCGTGGAGTAGGTGCTCGCGCACCTCGCACAGGTGCTCACCCAGGCCGCCGAGCAGGTCCTCGCCCAAGGGCGCACCGGCAAGCTCCATGTGCCGTCGCCGACCTCCATGCCGGTGTCGAGCTTCGTGATTCGTCCAAGCAGCAAGGTGGCATTGCACGCTGAAAAACGCATGTTGCAAGAGTATGTTTCAAGTGTTTCAGATGTTTCATCTAGGTGTATCAAGTGTTTCATGTGGATGTTACAAAAGTAGATCGGGATGCTGCATATGTTGCAATGGTTGTACATGTATGTTGCAAGTTTTTATTCCCAATGTTTCAATTGTTTTTCAAGACGTATGTTGCAAGTGTGTTTATTCGGATGTTGCATATGTTTCTCACATATGTTGCAAGTGTTTTATTTGAATGTTGTGTATGTTTTACATGGTTTTCAGGTGTTTTTGTGGGTGTTTCAGATGCATATTTCAAGTGCTTTATCTGCCTTCAAACGTATGTTGCAAGTGTTGCATCTGAATGTTTCAAAAGTAGATCGGATGTTGCATCTCCTTCCATGCTATTCTACTGCCTCGCCTCGGTGTCTCCTCCTCCTCTCGGCGTCGTATGGGCATCCGCCGCCCCCTCCCCTCTTTCTCGATGCTGGTGACGCTCGGGGCGGCACGGGCCATGTGTGGGCGAGCGAAACAGCGCGAGAAAATGGACTGCATGCGTGGGACGAGCGACCAAGTCGGAGCAGGCCTGGACGTTCGGACGCACGCAACCGTCCGAACATCCGGGCACTAGTATTTGTTTTTGACAAAGGTAGTACTATACTAAACTAGGAGTATGAAAATATGAAATATATTACCAGGCCACTCATCCATGAAATATTATTACCAGGCTACCCATCCAAAAAGCATATTACCAGGCCGGATCATGAAATGGTGATGGCGACAAATTGGGGTCCTGTTCCGTCCAGGCCCACCAAACCGAGAGACCGACCATTCGGCCTATTCGTATGCGCTCACTGGGCCGAGTTTCTTTTGAACAGGTCAAACGGTCAAACCTTCTTTTTGCGAGGTCCAAAGTCAAACCTTATCTGTGCAATCTGGGACTATGGGCGGCCAGTCATTTTTGCTGTGTTTGTTTGATGCATTTTGCTGTACTGAGCCTAGTTTTGTCCTACTCAGGACTTTGGGGATCAATATCAGACTAGCTGAGCTTTTTTGGTTTGCTCAGCTGGGGACCTTCCCTTTCAGCTCATACCAGGAAAAGCAATGGCACCCTCAACTCATTTCTCATAGAAAGCAGAAACAGAGAATTAGGGAAAATGGTTGTACCGGTATCCACCAGTGATACTGTTTTGGAGAACTCGATAGTTACATTTGCTAGTTTCCTGGCTGCCACACATGATAATTAATTAATCATTCTGTAGAACACGGGCTGTACAAAAAAATATTGTTCGCTTGGCTGATAAACCATGGCTAAAAGTACTGTTGGCTGATTTGTTGTAAGAGAAAAATAATATTTATTGGCTGAAAAAGTACAGCTTATAAGCCAAGCGAACAGGACGTGAATCGCCCAACTTGTACTTACAAGATGAACAACACAGCCCAGAAATCCTGAACTACACAAACGATCAAATAAGAAAAGATTACACCCACTGCAGACTAGCAATATCTGAATTCACGCGGTCTATTGTATCCATGGGTACCAGCAATCTCTAAAATAACAGAATCTCTAGCAACCAAAACTGAATTCAGTGCAATGGGCGGAACAATGGATCATAAGAAGCTTTGACTTCCTCATCATCCCACTCCAGCCCATCCCACCATTCCCTGGTGCATTGTATCACATTAAGTCCTCCAGCAGAAAGTTTCAGCTTCTTCAAATTCGGGCACTCGATAATTTTCAGGCTCTCCAGCGCCGGGAAGTGCAGTGTACATGTACTGCTGCTCAGCCTCCTGAACTTTGCCAAGCCATGGAGATACAGTTCATTGAGGTTGGGGAAGGGTGTGATGACTCTAAATGCTGTTGAACCTTGTCCACCGCCGCTTGCCGCCATGTCTTGCTCTTCACTGACAGTAATCAGCTCTTCCAGGCCATGGCAATACCAGATGAACAATGATGCTAGATTCTGTACACAACCGTCTCTGTAGATGATCTTTACCTTATGTAGTCCCTGAAGGATGATATCATGCAGGGTTGGAAGGATGGGCTGGTCTTCATCAACAAGTTCAGCCCGAGCTTGCAGGATGGAACGGGGGAGCGCATTGCTATTAACAGCTTCTTTGCTGCTATCAATGATTACCTCAGCTAAGTTGCTGCAGCTCACAATCCACACTCTCTTCAGGTTAGTCATGTTCTTCCACAGGTTGCTCGAAGGAAGCTCTATCTTTGTCAGGCTGGAGCATGTCTTTATCAGCAGGTTTCTTGTGGAACCAGCAAGGCGATATGACCGTGACAGCCGCTCCAGAGCCTCAACAGATTGTATTGTGATGTCCAGAGCCTTGAGCCTACGCAGATTCTCAAGCTCCTGAAAATCAACACCATTTCCACTTGCACCAACCTTCCAATCTCCGTAGCTGAGATCCATGTACAGAACTTGCAGCATTGTGAGACTGCATATAACACCACCTGGGATCGTTTCCAGTGGCATATGTGAGAGAAGCAAGAACCGCAGAGTTGATAGAGATCCTAGCTCCCTTGGAAGTGACCTGATGTTTGTGTTATACAAATCCAGGTACTGCAATTCAACCAATGAATTGATCCCTGAAGGTAATTCGCTGATAGAAGTATGAGACAGATCTAACACTCTGAGAGATGGCATGTATTGGAAGAAGCCATCGCATATCTTGTCCAACCCAGGATTACCTTGTAGCATCAAAGTCTTCAGTAAGGGGCAATTAGGCTTCTCATACAACTCAAGAATGTTGTTCCGCATGAAAGAAATCCGCTCAGCATCGTTCCATTTCTCTGCGCCTGGTGCCTCCTTCAGCCCAACTCCAGCACGGACAAGCCATCTGGTCTCCTTGGTGCCAAAATCCGATGCTATCCACAGCGCCATGGCACGGACCATAGGATGCATCTTGATATGATCCTCATCTTCGCCTTTCTCCAGCAAAGAGGCAATCTTGAGATCACCAAGAAGGTCATGCCCCTTGTTGTATATTTCATCCATCTCAGTATACAAGTCATCTATGAAACCTTCACCAATGCAGTAGCCTATGATCCAATCCTTGGAAATAGAGAACTCCTCTGGGAACAGTGAGCAATATAGCAGGCAGAGCCTTAGCTTGTCACTGGGCAGGTTATCATAACTCTTCTTGAGAGGCTCAAGAACATCAAACTCCATGCCAAGAAGCTGCCATGGGGCAATCTTTAGCACAGTGATGGCGTGCTTCCACTCTTTTGCAGTACGCTTGCTGGCCATCGCCCGGCCAACAGTGATGAGCGCGAGGGGCAGCCCGCCACACTTCATGGCCAGCGCCTGCCCTTGGTGCCGGATCTCAGGGCTAGCACTCATCAGGTGGTCGCCAACCTTCTCACGGAAGAGCTCCCACGATGGCTCCCAGGGAAGACAATCCATCTTGAGCTTGCGGCGGACGTCCATGCGGTCGCACACATCCTCGATCCTCGTCGTCAAGACGATCTTGCTCTTGGAGTTGTGCTTGGGCACCGGGATGCCAATCATCCGGAAATTGAGTGGCTCCCAAACGTCGTCCAGCAGCAGCACAAAGTTCATCTTGCTGAGCACCCTGTAGAGCACACCGGCGCGCTCCTTGGGCGTGCGGTTCTCCCACGACACGCCGAGGCGGTCGCCGATGATCCTCTGGATGTCGTTGAGATCGAAGTCCTTGCCGACCTCGATGTAGATGGCGACATTGATGTCATGGGAGTTGATGAGGAAGTCGTTGTTGAACTTGTTGAGCAGCGCGGTCTTGCCGACCCCCGCCATGCCGTAGATGCCAACGATGCCGACGCCGCCGTCCCGGACGCAGGTGTGGAGCTCCTGGAGCAGCGCATCCCTGCCGAGGACCGGCGCGCTGGGCATCTCCTCGAAGCGGACCTGCACGAGCTCGTCGGCGACCTTGTGGAAGTCGGCCTTCTCCTTGAGGCCCGCGGCCTCGTCGCGAGCCTCGTCGGCCTTCTTGCTGAGGTGGTAGGTGGCCTTGTAGCCGGGGGCCTGGTCGGGCGGGAGCTGCAGGCGCGCCTGGTACTCGTCGGCGATCCGCGCGGCGGCGTCCTCGAGCAGGGCGACGCACTCGAGCCACCACTTGACCTGGCTGGTGGCCTCCATGCCCTGGCGCTCGGCGGCGTCGACCATGCGCTTGACGTCGTCGCGCTTGCTCTTGAGCTCGTTCATCTCGTGGCCCAGCGCGTCGATGTAGTCGCCGCAGGACATGACGTAGCCGACGGTCCGCGCGAAGTAGTCCTTGAGCGGCCGGAACACCGTGTCGACGATGGACGCCACGAATTCCATCGCCGCGAGCAGGAATCCCCAATCTTTGCCAGGAAATTGAAGCTCTAGACTTTGACGCCGTGCAGGGGCAAGAACTCAAAATCGATACGGACTGAACGATTTGAGCATCGGTGGGGGAGGAAGGAAGCCGAGCAAGGCCCACTCCCTGGAGCGGATGCGCACAGGATCTGTAGAACGGAGAAATCGAACAAGATCCAATCGGTGGGCAGCATCAAACTGGGGATTCTGGGGAACTCGGAAGAGGCGGAGGAATCAGTGAATTTTTGGGCAGCGTCTGTAGGAAATGGACAAATCGGTAGGCGTCTGAGCTCAGAAATCAGGGACTGACTACAGACCTATAGTGGACAAGCAGTGAGTGATGATGGTGGCGTAGGATGAAGGGAATCAAGAAAACTCACACTGCAAACGTGGCCGCGATGACCAGACCTGGGGACTCTACGATTGCGGTGGTTTGCGAGGAAGGTGGTGAGTGTGAGACGACTTGACTTGGCAGGTTGCGTCCGAGCACGGATGCTGGGCGATGGGTGTGAAGGGCGATGGTCCCCGGGCACCAGCGAGTTATCCCGGGCTTTTTTTCTTTTCTAATTCTAACGGTGCTACAGGCTTTGTTTGCCCTGGTGGAAGATAATAAAAAGTACTCACGGCGAACTGCAAACGTGATACGATCTGATCTAGGACTAAGCATGGGTGAGCATGTTTGCGAGTTGGGAATTTGACTACGGTAGTATTTTGTTTTATTTAATAATTAATGTTTAATCATAGACTAATTAGGTTCAAAACGTTTGTCTCATGATTTTCAATTAAACTGTGCAATTAGTTTTTTTTCCGCCGATTTTAAAAGCGGTTTTCTATTTTCGGGAGTCGTCGAAATTTTAAATTATTTTTTGAGCATCTTAACGTCTTTAAATGAAAAAACTCAATACTACAAAGTTGTAGATCTCATTAAAAGCTACAACTTTAGTATAAAAGGTATTTTCATTTAACTCCATACAAATAATATATTAGTGCTCTAATGCGGCAAGCGCTAGCAGGCGATTATTATGGTGCTGAAATTTTATATTATTTTTTCGAGTATCTTACTGTTCTCAAATGAAAAAAATTAAAACTATAAAGTTGTAGATTCCATCGAGGTCTACAATTTACATATAAAAATTATTTTCATCCAACATCGTATTGAAGGGTTTTCTATTTTTTTGAAATTTAAGTCTTGTCACGCGACAAAACAATACTATGGCGTGAAAATTTTTATAGACAAAACTATAAAAATTTGAGTTTTGTCGCGTGACGAGACTCAAATTTCAAAAAATAGAAAACTCTTCAATACGATGTCGGATGAAGATAATTTTTATATGTAAATTGTAGACCTCGATGAGATCTACAACTTTATAGTTTTAATTTTTTTCATTTAAGAACAGTAAGATGCTCGAAAAAATAATATAAAATTTCAGCACCATAATAATCGCCTGCTAGCGCTTGCCACATTAGAGCACTAATATATTATTTGTATGGAGTTAAATGAAAATACTTTTTATACCAAAGTTGTAGCTTTCAATTAGATCTACAACTTTGTAGTTTTGAGTTTTTTCATTTAAGGACGTTAAGATGCTCAAAAAAATAATTTAAAATTTCGACGTCTCTTGAAAATAGAAAACCGCTTTTGAAACCGGCCGATGATCAAATTTACCCGGTTTTAATAATTAGAGGATGTTTCTTGACCGGTTTTATAGTTGAAGGTTGAAAATCGAACTTCAGCGCGAGTTGAGGGTTGTAAAATGTACTTTACCCATTTAACAAAGGTCTAGAATAGGAGTCGCAAAGGACTAATCGAATCAGGCACGAAATGTTATTCTAGTTTCGCTCTACCCTTCCCAAGAACAGAGACCTGATTAACCAACTCTTAACCATCTCCTAAGCTCTCTTCGGCAATGGCTTCTTCAGCTTCGGCTTCTTCTGACATGCGTGTTGTAATATTATTGTATAGTATTGTACCATAAGCTTTTTTTTTCTCTCCGGCCCAAAATACACTAGAAGTTAGTGAAGTTAGGATTTAGGAGCTTCACCGGCTTTTGCTACAATGCGCTATTGTACAAGTACAGTGGTAAAGCAAAAGCCGATGCAAACCTTGCTAAAAAGGTCCCTACAATTACAGTGCGCATCTGCACTACAGTATGCAAGTAGCTGTGAACCTAATCTTCATGCTCCAAGTTGGTTAGTTCAAATCGGGCTACTACACAAAAATACCCATAATTATTAGCTATCAACGATTTCCAATATGTTATGTTAACGGGTTTGTCTATAAATAAATTTGTCATGTTTAACCTTAGGCGGCCAGAGTTTTATTAAGCAGCACAAAATTACCAAAGACTTACTTCGCCCAACTTTTTAGGCCCCTTTTAGTTTCACGTAGCATAGCAACGTGACATATCTAAACCAGACACGAGCCAAGGGCCGTCGTGCGTTTTAGCCATCCTAGTTTTTTTTTTTTGATAAAACGCATCTGTATTAGTAGACAAAGAAAACGTACAACAGCTCAGACAAATACAGATACGAACATACAGGATACAGAGACAGTTGTCCCACCAAAAATGCAAAGAAGCCCCTAGAAAAAATGGAAATCACAAGATAGTCCCTGGCCTCCTTGCACTGCAACCGCGTCGGCGAACGCCGCCGCCGACCATCTCTGGCGCCGAGGACACCCGATGCCACCCAGATCTGGAGGAGCCCCATCGCCAGAAGGCTTTGAAACGAGCCACATAAGACACCCGACACCATGGTTGAGTTGAATCCATCGTTGAAGACACATCCACCGGGGACACACCCCGAGCACCTCTGACCTTGAATCGAAGCTCGCCGTCAACTAGGGCCGAGGAAAACTCGAGCTCGATCCACCCTCCATCCAACCGCAGAGCCCACAACTGTCGCTGTCTGGTTGACGTAGCGCGCCGCTAGCACCACCGCCTCACCGAGACGACATGACGGCAGACCACACAGACTCCTATACAGAGGCCAGCGAAAACCGGACACCACCTCCACGAACTCACCGACGGCGCTGGAGTGGAGCACCACCGAGACGGGGAAGAGCTCGAGAGGACCTTATTCCATGACGTCACCGCCGCCGCCGCCGGACACCCAAACCTAGATATACTCCTAATGTACACCACACGGCAGAGAAGCACCGATCCCCTTCACATCCAACGCCGAAGCAGCCACTGGATGTAGAGAGGACAGACGTTCTCGCCGGCGGGAGCACACAGAAACGAGATCGCCTCCTTTTTGCCTCTCTCAACTGTAGCACCGAGAGAGTTCCAGAGAAGGGACGAAAACCCCTACCTGGCTCCTGTGCAGCTTTTTAGCCATCCTAGGCCTTGTTTAGATCACCTCCAAATTCTAAGTTTTTTCACTCTCTCTCCATCACATCAATTTTTGGACGCATGCATGGAGCATTAAATGTAGGTAAAAAAATAACTAATTACACAGTTTGGTTATAAATCACGAGACGGATCTTTTGAGCCTAGTTAGTCCATGATCGGACAAAGTTTGTCAAATACAAACGAAACGTGCTACAGTGTCCAGGTTGCAAAAATTTGCAATCTAAACAAGGCCCTAGTTGAAATCTCACTTTTCGTAGGCGAGTACGGAGTAGAAACGTGCAGTGCCACAGGGTGTTTGGGTCAAATTTGTTTGCTTCCTGTTTAGATGCACCACATAATTGGAAATGAATAAGAGCTTAGCATGCTGGTCCACTCATATTACACATATGGTTCGCAATCTGATCAGCATTGCCTGCTTGATTTATTTCTATCGTCTAGCATCAACACCCTCTATGTAATTAGCAACATTGGCCCTCTATGCCTTAGTCCTCCCAATCCACCTATCCTTCTTCTCCTCCGCCTTGGCCCATCTTATAAAACAAATGCATATTCCTCACTCAATTCTTCCTCTCTACCTTGTATCATCGAAAAGAGCAAAATGCATCACAGGTCCATTAACTTTTCCTCCCGTGTCGCTTAAGTCCATAACTTTCAAAGTGTAGTTTTAGCTCCTTAAACTATTTATGCTATGCATTGTACGTCTGTACCTGTTTGAGAGAGCAAAAGATCCAACATGGTGGCATCCATGTGTATGCACCTCGTTAAAAGGGTTGAGAATTTTGCATTGAACCCCCTCCCTGGCATCCATGTGTATGCAGCCCTTCCCATTGGTGCGGTTGCTCCAGATACGCGACCATGGTTGTCAAATCAAGTGTGTTGGTAATAGATCCACGTAGTAGTGATGGTCTTCCACTGATTATGTGCACTGAATGTGGGAAGTGGCAAGTTGTATGATACAAATCGAAGCAACCATGGAGTAAAGACTAAGTCTCCTACTATTGTCCTCCCATAAGGTGAGTCTACAAGACTTGAGTTTGCTTTGGTGTTTTGAAGTTGTCGTAGGTGGTCATTTTGATTTGAGGCGTTAGTCATTTTTGTAGCGCAACGGACAAGGATGTCCTTTTTCTACTAGAAGGATAAATACAATAAGGTGTTACATGTACTAAGAAAGAGGTTGGAGCTATGCCTAACACTGCAAATTCAAAGTCGAAGGATGTACACAGTAATTTAGGGATTGGGAAGAAAGATAGAACTAGTGGTAGAAGTAGTTAGAGAAATTGGTGGTCTAGTGAAAATGTTGTGGTGTCTATGTGCTTGTATCTTGTTTGTGCTTGTGCTTAATATGTTTGTCTTGATCATCAAGAACTGAATGATAAGGTGTGAATGTATTTAAGTTGAATGTGTCTCATATCTATTGCTGATGTGAATTACCACTAACATTGTTGTGAATGATATTGCTATGAGCATTGTTGTGAATGATATTGCTATGAAATGGCACAAGTTGATAAGAGCTCAACTGATATGAATGAATCCATAGATAAACATTATGCTTCAACCCAGATAAGTCACAAAAATTTACATCAAAGGCACATCTGGCATTTTGTTTTTCACAATTTATCGAAGTATATATGGTTGTCTCCCAGAACCATGTTGCATGAGTTTCTATCATAGACCAAAACAAAATCGATATCTTATCACCTAACTATGCAAACATTTATAGAGCACGCCTTCCATAGTTCCCAACCCCTTTGACTAGCCGGACGCATCATTTACATGCCACGTAAGATCTATCCCCCCCCAAACTAGTAGATCTACAGTACAGAACATAAAAAGTTCAAAGACCCAAAATTGTACTTTAAGTTAATGAACCTACGTGACACAAGAGGAAAAGTTAATGGACCTATGGTGTATTTTCTTTATTGAAACCTTAATCGCTAGATTTAGCTATTATTGTAAGTTTAGGTGGTGTTTAAATCCAGGGAGTAAAGTTTAGGGATGTCACTTTGGGTGTCACGTCGGGGTATCACATGGGAGTGTTCGGATAGTAATAATAAAACAAATTACAGAAGTCCTCAGTAATCCGTGAGATGAATTTATTAAGCCTAATTAATCCATCATTAGCACATGTTTACAGTAGCACCACATTGTCAAATCATGGACTAATTAGACTTAAAAAATTCATCTCGCAAATTAGTCACAATCTGTTGTAGGGTCAAGATGGCGGACTAGAGGGGGGGTGAATAGTCCTTTCTAAAATTAATCGCACCGGCTAACCGAAACAAATGCGGAATTAAAACTATCGATCTAGCCAAGACTACACCCCTCTATCTAAGTTATCAAGCACCTTGAAAGGATCCTAAACAAGCAATTAAGGTGCTAGGCTAGCTAGGGCCCACCTAATCAATTCTAGAGCAAGGTCACACAAACCTATGCACTAGTACTCAAGCAACCAGGGGAACTCCTACACAACTAGTGATGCAAAAGCACAAAGCTCCTAAGCTCACTAGCAATACTCAATAACAAGGCTACGCAAGCCAAATTAGAGAGCGCAAAGCACTTAGCTACACAAACTAAGCAATGTGACTAATAAGGTTACTAAAACCAAATTAGCCACGCAAAGGGGCTACTTCTACGCTACACAAGCAAGAAGGCAACTAGCAAGCTACTAAAGCTAAACTAGTCATAAGAGCAACTACACAAGCACAATATATGAAATATAAATACAAGCTTGTGTTGCACTAAATGCAAACCACCGAGAAGATGATGAAGACAATGTTGACACAGTGATTTTCTCCTGAGGTTCACTTGGTTGCCACCAAGCTACGTCCCTGTTGTGTCAACCACTCACTTGGTGGTTCGACGGCTAATTAGTATCACCCGCCAAGCCCGCACATCGGGCACCGCAAGAACCTACCTCGAAAGTGAGGGTAGCTCAATGACACGCTCAACTAGAGTTTCTCTTCATGATCCCCGCGGGGTGAGCACAATCCCCCTCACAAATCCTCCTCCGGAGCACCGCACAATCTTCTCGCGTGCTTCAACGGAGTCGCAAGCCACCAAGCCATCTAGGAGGTGGCAACCTCCAAGAGTAACAAGCACCACCGGCTTGCAACACGATCACCTAGTGCCACTTGATGCAACCTCATGATACAATCGCACTAGAATCGCTCACTCGATCGGATGATCACTATCAAGCTCAAGTGAGTTAGAGGGCTCCCAAGCACCACCACATAAGCCACCAAGGCTCTAGTGTGCTCAGCAACCGGCCAAAGGCCGGCCAACACTTCTATTTATAGCCCCCACGGGCTAAACTAGTCGTTACCCCTTCACTGGGCAAAACTCGCATCTACCGGATGCGCTGGTCCACCTGACCAGACGTGCCACCCTAGAGTCCGATAGCAGATTGTCGTCCACATGGCGCTCGCGTTCAACCAGAGCTGCCCGATCCCAACTGTCACAAGACGACCGGATGCACCGCTAGCATGACCTGACGCTCTAGCCCTAGAGTCTGGTCACGAACAGAGAGCTCCCAGAGCCTCAATTCCATGACCTGACGCGTCAGATGAATCGTGACCGGACGCACGGTGGTGTTCGATCCTCACTACGCACCAAGATCGCCTCCAGCACCTCTAAAACATCCTCAATTTTCCTTGAAGGGAAAATCCACAGAATGAATTTTAATATGATAAAACCAAGAACTGATTCCATCATATTATCATATTTCAGTCGATGTCACAGTCATACATCGTAAGATTATAAGAATACAAAATATTACATCACTGGGGAACACACCTATTATAGAGTTAATCTAGCGGAAGACTATCGAGTGAAGGCTCCTCCTTCACGGGTCATCATCAGAGTTGGCGTAGTGCAGCGTAGATTCCATCTCCGAACCAAACTTGAGCGTAGGCACGGGACCTCCTAATCCTTCTAAAGTCAGCATCTCTGAGAAGCAGGAAATCTACACACCGCCAGATGTGTGCAGGCCATGGTCAGCACCGATGAGCTTTAGTGGAAAAGATAAACAAAGGATCTGGCGATCCTAATATTTGGCTGTGGTTTGCATTCTTAGCGCATGAGAAGTAAATAACATTAGTAATATAATAATAATATCCAATTTTTAACACATTCACCACCACACCATCCATATCCGTCCACCAACCATCCATCCCAAACCATCTCCGCACCACCACACCATATCTCATCTCACACACTCAGGTCGACAGGCCAACTCCCTCTCGGCCCTGTCTCAACGGCCCATAGCCCCAAGGCTCACGACCAAGTAATAACACCCAGAGGGAGATAGAAGACTCATCTCACTATCTAGTTTAAGCGAAACCCAGGAAAGGTCCATAGCCGACAAGGCGGCATATGTATCGATCGATCAACCATACACTCTGCAGAGGTTTCACATACCCACAAGATAGCCATCCTCGATGGTGCCCCGTCTAGGAAGATTCCGGCCGCTTGCTAGCCTAGAACGATGCCACACTACCTCTCAGCCTTGGAACATCCCAAGTCTAGTCTAGGATGGCTGATACTGTGAGTCGTAGACAGAGCCGGGGCCCTCCGGATGTCAAGAGCCAGGTCCACAAGGCCTCCTGAAGTCTTGGAAGGGTGTGGGGGAAACCGCGCGCCCTGTACCTCCTTGCACGCGTTCGCCTAGCAGTAGTGGCATCGCTCTACCAATAGTCCGACTGTCCCGCACCATATAGGGCGAGTGGGAGGTAAAGGATTCTCGGTGAATCTGAGTACTAGTAAGTCCTTAGGGATTGACCAAGCCAGAATGTCTTCATCAGGGTTTCCATTTTACGTGACACCACAGCACCTCCACCCCGGGCTCCACCTCTCTAAGGTTCACACCCAAGGCCACCTCCAATTACCATTTACCCGCCACAGGTATTCCATATCCAGGTGCCTAGGTAGCACCACATGGCAAGACTCGCCCCAGGCTCGTCGTTATTCCAGCTCAGTCGACACAACCCTCACTCTCCATGCACCCAAGACACACGCAGCACGCTCACGCACCACCAAGTTCGGCACCCATAGCCAAACCATTCCCAGGGGGTTCACCACCAGCATCACATCCCCGATATAATGCGAAGTGGAGTTAATAATAAGTATAGTGGTGTAATATGCGAGCAAGCAGGCAAGTATGCATATATAAGCGAGCGAATGCGCAAAGCAGGGTGACGTGGTAGAGTGGGTTGCATCAGGGTAATAATGGCTCAGGTAGTAGCATGCATCAAAGTACTAGCAAAGGAATAATTATAAAGAGCTAGCAGTTCTAGATATTATGCAATGTCTAATAGGATTCTCTAAAAGAGGGTGCTGCCATGACACCTGCGATGTAGAGGTAGTAGTGGTACAATTCTCCATTCGTTGGTGTTCCATTGGCGGGGTCACCTCCTCCTGTGTTGACTCCATTCCACAGTCCTTGTCGTCGTCCACATTCTCTTGGTCCGATCATCAGCTACTCCGTGAAGCGACACGCAAGGCAAGAGAGCACTCCTCACTCGAAAAGACGACAATATGCAGGAAAGATCCAATAACACCAGTGAGGCAATAAGAGATACATGGCTTAGCCCTCTCGGCGGTTGTCCGATTTCCTCGGGCCAAAGAATCACAAGTGGTGGTTTGCTAAGCACAAGCTTAAGTCATGGCCAAGCCAGTATGGCTTTACGATAAACGGTTTAAGCCAGAGCTTATCCAGAGCAAACACCACGGCTCACAATCTTTCGATCCGGTGTCATTGAATTGACGGGGATTGGAAGTCGGGCCCCAAGAAAGAAGAACGACGGGGTTCGGCTCTTATAGCCTTATCCCGTAAGTCACAATTTGACACAAGTAGCAAACCAGAACGATTAACACTATTGTAACTTGGCTCCAACGTACTTCGGCTCGCCCGCTATGGTAGAAAGCGGTAGCGCAAAGAGATTAGGCATCAACGGTTCCCCTCGATCCACACGACACAATAATGTCAGGAGCCGAGAGGAGAGTCGCTCAACACGGCTAAAGATGCGGGGGTTAGCTAGGCACATCCATGTCATGTTCTCAGACACGTCTTTGGGAAAGATGGTTTTAGACGGTCGATTGGGTCGACACGCACAGGTCCGAGGTACGACATAGACCATAGCTTCGCTAACCCAAAGGGAATAGTTCGGTCTTTGATCCAATCGTCATGGGCAAGACGGAATCAAACAGAGCGGGCTAACGGTGCAACAAGAGCAAGAACAACAAGGGACAAGGTCTACTTCTTCCAACACTCATGCCACGAAGAAAGACGAGGCATTGGAAGGAAGCGACAAACACCAAGTGCGCAAACCACTCGTAGGGTACCCGACTTAGGTGCACTAGCACTACGACATCTCTCTAATTCATAGCAGTGCGGTTGTCACCGTGGGAATCAAAGAAATGCGATGGTCATACAAGGTACAATCATACGGGGGTTTGAGCACAAAGAGGCAAGTAAAAGCAAAAGAGTGGCGTAGCTCCATGGTCATGGTGAGGCGAACTCGCGGCCATGAGCTTAACCTACATGAGTTGACATCCGTCTTCTACAATCATCATATCCCGACTCGTCCACTAAGTTAGGCCACAAAGGGCTCATTGTGTGCGGGTGCCATCCGCACCAATGTTCAGTCCACAATGGCCAAGTCCTAGGGCCGACTCGGATTACTAATAATTGTAGTATGTCGGAGACAACAAAAAGCGAGGGTGCGAGTTACGCTCGCCATTACGACCACGGTGGGGCGAACCCATTACTGAAATGGTAGAACGAGGTACGATCCCTCGACCGGCTTGAAGGCACGGTCCTTAGGCAAACAAACATAACATAAGAACAAGAACCCCGACAACCCCAACATAAGAGCTAAGACATGACCACATGAATGGAGTAGCACAAATCCATAGCGAGGGGGATGGGTAGACCTACACAAGGGCACGGTGTAGACAGGTATAGATAGATCAAGATCACGTATTGTAAGTGTATGAACGAGTATAAGAATGAGTAGGAAGGGGCTTTTATCGGTGTCGGGAATGGCGTTCGACTAGGATTCGACTTCGCAGCAAAGATGAAGATGGCCAAAGGCGGTTGTGACTTGTCCCGGAGGGTTGTGGCTTCTTCTGGCCAGCTGAGGCCAGCTACGGCCTGCTGTGGCTAGCTGTGGCTTACTACAGCTTGCTGTGGTTGGCTGCGGCTGGCTACAAGTGGCTATGGTTGGCCAAAGGCTGGCTATGGCTGGCCGGGCATGGCAGCGACTGACTAAGATGTGCCTACTGCTGTCATACACAGCAAGGGTTAGTGACGAAAGCGTCCGGCAAGACGATGGGGCCTTCCTATAGGTCTAAAGGAGAGGTAGGTCTCGGTCTCGTATTGTGCGGCGTAAAACGGGTAGGCGAGAACATGTCCATGGCGTAGAGCTTGATTTTAGAAAAATGTGGGAACTGGTTTCACATTTTTCTGAGGTCGTATGAATCTTCTATGATTTTCCAAAGTTAAATCCATTTTCTGAAAAAGAAAAAAGATGGGGTGAACCAGGGCTTGACACGTGGCAGCGCGGGATTGGTCCAGCTGTAACAGTGGCTGACAGGTGGGCCCTCAGCACTGGTCACTGACAGGTGGGGCCCGGTCAATGGTCAACAGGAATGGGCCCAGAATGGGTTTGGATGGGCCGGATCAGGGCCAAATATGGGCTGGATTTGGGTCGGACCGGCCCGGACACATGTCGCGTGGGGAGGCCATCCATGTGGTGGTGCTAGGCTCCTACTGGGCTCGGGTCCATGAGTGTGGCTCACGGTGCACCGTCAGGCAGGGCCAGTGGACCGAAGGCTCGATTCATGGTGGTCTAGGTCCATTTCCTTCTCCCTCGGTCTATGGCTCACGTGAAACCGGTGCACCACGCTGCTGCTCCTCCTTTCCTCCTGCTCCTCTATTTTCTTGGTGGCGACGCATTCGCCGGCGGTGAGCAGATCGGTGGCGAGGCGGCTACGGGGCGCGATTGAGGTCAGAAGTGGACCTTATCTTTGATTGGGGTTAGGACGGGGTCATGGGTGGCGACGCCGGTGACCATGGTCGTGGCGGAGCCCGTGGTGGCGCCTAGAATGCAGTGAGGCACCGACGAGATCCCGAAAACATTGGTGAGGTGGTTCGGGTAGCCTAGGACATCATCCAACTATGCGTCTAGGCTCAAGGGGCGACGGCGAGCTCCATCAGTCTCTTCCCGAGCCATACGGTGGCCGGGGTCGTCGGTAACAGTCTCGCCATGGCTGCGGCAAGGGGGGTATGGTGGGCCGGCGAGGAGGTTGCGAACGATGTCGGGCTAAGGCACTAGGGTTTGTCCAACTAGTTGGCGGTGTTCGAGGGCTCGCGGTGATGCTTGACGGCGCAATCTCGACGAGCGAGGTGGCCGGAGGCGGCACGGCAGGACATGGTGGCGGCTGCGTTCTCGGGCGTCATCGGCCCGGTAAGGTAGGGCCTTGGCCACGTACATGGGTGCGTGCATGCGCGTGTCCAGTGGGGGCAAGGCTTGGGGCGACAAACCGTTTCCACGGCCGGCTCGACGGCGTGCTTGTGGTGGTGGAGCTCTAGCTCGGTGTCGTGGCGGCAAGGGAGCAGCTGCGTCGGTCGACGGAGGCAGTCCGTGGTGAGGCTAGTGGTGCGAGCAGGCGTTGGTGGCATGGCCACAGCTCGGCGAGGGGGCTCGGGACAGCGTGACGGGGACAACGCGACAAGGCTTGGCACGACGTCCACGAAGCAGGACCAGGAGGTGATTGGCGGTTGGCGTCGTGGTGGTGGCTGGAGGCAGAGCGTGTCGGCGCTGGCTCGGTGTAGAGGGTGACGTCGTGGTGGCGGGGTGCTGCACGGCGTGGTGGTTGGGTGCGACATTGTGGTCGCGGCTCCGAAGCAGAGGTGGGTGGCTTGGACGTGGCGGCCGGCGAGGAGGGCTCCAGGCACTGCGCCCGGACTGGAGGGCAACGAGGATGAGAGGAAGGGAGGAAGAAGGGAATGGTGGCGGTTAAAGTAGGGAATGGAGAGGGTGTCGGCTGCTTCGTCCTTTTATAGCGGCATCGGCTAGGGTTCTGATGTGATGGACGGCGATGAGCCTCGGCTTCCGTACATGCGGACGCGTAGCACGTATCAAGTAGCACGGATACCGAGAGGGAGTAGGTGAGGGCACTGGTGCAGAGGCGTCGTGCGGTTTGCCTTCGCGGGGCGGCGGCGGTGGCGCCTGGGAGCAACTTGCTCCTAGGGTTGGAGTGGGGGCACCGGCTTCTCCTGTGGTGATATGGGCGTGGCCGCGCGCGAGCTGGGCCTCGGCCTGCTGGGTTGTGTACGCGCGCATGCAGGCTACGGGCGAGCGCGAGCGCGAGCTAGGCCGCGTTGCTAGCTAGGCCAGGAAAAAGGGAGAGAGGTCGGGTGGGCCGGCAGGGCAGTGGAGGGCAAGCTGGGACTATGCAGCTAGCAGGCTAGGCGGGCCACGGGTGGTGCGAGTGGGTGAAAGGTCCTAATGGCTAGAGGGGGGGTGAATAGCCTAATAAAATTTCTACAACAACACTTAACAAAAGGATTAGACAATTATGAGGCGAAGCGAGTTATGCGCTAGCCTACCAAAATGCAAGCCACCTACCATAATTCTAGTTTTGATGAAGTATATCCACACAATAGCTATATCACTACACTAAGTTAGTGTGCTCTCAAAAGCTAACTAACGAGCCACACTAACCAAACTAACAAGCTCTCACAACTAGTTACACTAAAGAGCTTGACAACTAGTTTGCGGTAATGTAATGAGTAGGCAAGAAGGTTATACCGCCGTGTAGATGTATGAACCAATCAATCACAAGTGTGGATAACAATGAAGACCAATCACCTCGGAATAAATGATGAACACAATGATTTTTTACCGAGGTTCACTTGCTTGCCGGCAATCTAGTCCTCGTTGTGGCGATTCACTCACTTGGAGGTTCACGCGCTAATTGGCTTCACACGCCAAACCCTCAATAGGGTGCCGCACAACCAACACAAGATGAGGATCACACAAGCCATGAGCAATCCACTAGAGTACCTTTTGGTGCTCCGCCGGGGAAAGGTCAAGAACCCCTCACAATCACCACGATCGGAGCCGGAGACAATCACCACCCACCGCTCAATGATCCTCGCTGCTCCAAGTCATCTAGGTGGCGGCAACCACCAAGAGTAACAAGCGAATCCCGCAGTGAAACACGAACACCAAGTGCCTCTAGATGCAAACACTCAAGCAATACACTTGGATCACTCCCAATCTCCCAAAGATGTTTAATCTATGATGGAAATGAGTGGGAGGGCTTTGGCTAAGCTCACAAGGTTGCTATGTCAATAAAAATAGCCAAGAGAGTGAGCTTGAGCCGGCCATGGGGCTTAAATAGAGGCCCCCACGAAATAGAGTTGTTGTACCCCTTCACTGGGTACAACGCGGGGTGACCGGATGCTCCGGTCCGATCGACCGGACGCTGGCCCTCAGTGTCCGGTCACGTGATTCACGCCACATGTCCCCTACTTCAAATACAGTTCGTCAGATTTCAACGGTCATCTGTTGACCAGACGCGTCAATTAGAAAGTGACCGGACGCTGGACCTCAGCGTCCGGTCGTTTCCAGTAAGGTTCCAAACACGATTTTTCCCGACCGGACGCGTCCGGTCATGCTTGACCGGACACAGCCAGCGTCCGGTCACACAACTTCTCCTCTGTACGCCCTACGTCAGCGTACATCAGCACTGACCGGACGCACCCCGCCAACGTCCGATCGCTGAGCGACCCAACGTCCGATCATGAGACGGAAATGCATGCCCTCTGCTGCCACTGACCAGACGCACCGGTCCAACCGAGACCAGCGTCCGATCACTTACAGTGACCTCCGTCTTTTCTGTCTAGGGCGCCGGTGGCACCGTCGGACTGTCCGCACTCTATGGGCGGACACTTCGCCGGTGGAGTTTCTTACCCTTGCACCTAAACTTCACCACCCTTGATCAAATGTGCCAACCACCATGTGTATCACCTTGTGCACATGTGTTA
Organism: Miscanthus lutarioriparius; assembly: GCA_904845875.1. NCBI lineage: Eukaryota > Viridiplantae > Streptophyta > Magnoliopsida > Poales > Poaceae > Miscanthus > Miscanthus lutarioriparius. The sequence goes on along the minus strand of CAJGYO010000005.1, from coordinate 23,149,107 downwards.
GCATATTTTCACAAACATTTTCAAAGGTGTTAGCACTCCACTAGATCCTAAATGCATATGCAATGAGTTAGAGCATCTAGTGGCACTTTGATAACCGCATTCCGATACGAGTTTCACCCCTCTTAATAGTACGGCTATCGATCCTAAATGTGATCACACTCTCTAAGTGTCTTGATCACTAAAACAAAATAGCTCCTACAATTTATACCTTTGCCTTGAGCCTTTTGTTTTTCTCTTTCTTCTTTCCAAGTCCGAGCACTTGATCATCACCATGGCATCACCATCATCATGTTATGATCTTCATTTGCTTCACCACTTGGAGTGTGCTACCTATCTCATGATCACTTGATAAACTAGGTTAGCACTTAGGGTTTCATCAATTCACCAAAACCAAACTAGTGTTTTCAATCTCTCCCTTTTTAGTAATTGATGACAACCCTTATACAAAGATATGAAATAAGATTCAATTGAATCCATGTTGCTTGTCCAAGCATGTTTACCATTTGTAAAAGGATATGGACAAGTTTCATGAACCCCAAATGGTAGCAATTTCTCCCCCTACATATATGCTAAGAGTTTGGATTTTAGCTTGCACATATGCTTAGATAGGAAATATAGGAGACAATGTCTACCAAGTGATGCTAAGGTATAAAATATGGACCTTTGAAGCGTGATACCAATCGGAGTGCACCATTATACCATCCTTAGCACCATGGTTAGCTTGATATCACTTGGAAACAACACTTTGGAAATGAAATCATTAGATGTCCTATGCATGCTAGTTTTTCAATTCATCATTCAAATCTACAACTAACATACACCACACAAGTATGGATATTGAAATTTAAAACTTGTGCCATGTAAGCAAACATATGAAATGTACATTCAAATGCACCATACAAGTTTATGAGCTTGCTCCCCCTACTTGTGTGCTCAAAATATTAATTGATTCCTTTCCTTTATCATATCTCTCCCCCTATATCAAGTTCTCCCCCTTTGTTGTCTTCTCACCATCTTAGTACACTAATATCTTTTGTTTCTCTCCCATGTACTTTTCCCCTATCACTTATATCTTTGTTTCTCTCCCTCTTTATCATCAATGACCATAAAGGTTTAAAAAATAGATAGGTTGAGATTATCAATGTCAATCAATGGGGAGAGGATTATTTTCCCAAATTTGGTTCAAACTAGAATATTTGCCAAAGATATTTAACTCGGTTTGATCCAAGGACAAGCTTCTTCACACCTCCTAATAAGGGTTATCTTGCACCACGTTGAGTTAAACACTTAGAGCTCATTTTCTAGATTAAACACTAGGTTTACAAGCCCCCAAACATGTCATATGCTATCACTAGATCAAGTCAAGCATAGAAGCAATAGTGATACCATATAAACATCAAATTCATTTGGTTTTCATGAATGAGCCTAATAAAATGGAGAGATGACTAGATGCACTAAACATGTCCTTAGCAAGGATGTATGCCATGCCAATCAACTTTTACCTTGGATTGCTCGAAGGAGAGGCATGTCATATAAGTGGGGGTGCATCAACACATATTTGAGAAATCCAATATGTTCAACTCATTTCTTAGCTTGCAAAACCTTTTCTCATCCAATGGCTTGGTGAATATATCGGCAAGTTGATCTTCGGTGCCTACACTCTCAATGCAAATGTCCCCTTTTTGTTGGTGATCTCTTATGAAATGGTGGCGGACATCAATGTGCTTTGTTCTTGCATGTTGAACCGGATTATTGGTCAACTTGATTGCACTCTCATTGTCACATAGCAATGGCACTTTCTTGAACTTGATTCCAAAGTCACTTAAAGTGGCCTTCATCCAAAGTATTTGTGCACAACAACTACCGGCGGATATGTATTCGGCTTCGGCGGTTGATAATGCAACACTATTTTGCTTCTTTGATGACCATGAAACAAGTGATCTTCCCAACAATTGACATGTGCCCGAGGTGCTCTTCCTTTCAACCTTGCATCCCGCATAATCCGAGTCGGAATAACCAACTAGCTCAAACTTAGCTCCTTTGGGATACCACAAACCAACATTTGGTGTATGCTTCAAGTACCTTAATATTCTCTTTGTAGCCTTCAAATGACTTTCTCTTGGTGAGGCTTAAAATCTTGCACACATGCATACACTAAACATGACATCCGGCCTTGATGCGGTCACATAGAGTAGGCTTCCAACCATAGACCGATATAACTTTTGATCCACCATATTTCCACTTGCATCACTATCCAAGTTGCCATTGGTTTCCATAGGTGTGCTAATGACTTTGCTATCACTCATGCCAAACTTCTTGATCATGTCCTTGATGTACTTGCCTTGACTCACAAAAGTATCATTCTTCAATTGCTTGATTTAAAGACCAAGGAAGTAACTCAACTCTCCAATCATGGACATTTCAAACTCATTAGCCATCATTTTTCCAAATTCATCACAAAAATCTTGATTGGTTGATCCAAATATGATATCATCAACATAGATTTGCAACACAAATAGATCTTTTTCAATCTTCTTGATGAAAAGAGTAGTATCAACCTTGCCCATTATAAACCCTTTAGAGAGTAGGAAGTCTCTCAATCTCTCATACCATGCTCTAGGTGCTTGCTTCAAGCCATACAATGCTTTTTTGAACTTGTACACATGGTTGGGCTTCTTGTCATCTTCAAAACCGAGAGGTTGCTCAACATATACTTCTTCATTGATGTAACCATTGAGAAATGCACTCTTAACGTCCATTTGATATAGCTTGACGTTGTGGGCACAAGCATAGGCTAATAAGATTTTAATTGCTTCCAATCTAGCAACCGGGGCATATGTTTTTCCAAAGTTAAGACCTTCAACTTGTGTATAGCCTTGTGCTACCAATCTTGCTTTGTTCCTTACTACTATCCTATCTTGATCTTGCTTGTTTTTAAAGACCCATTTGGTTCCAATCACATTGTGTCCCTTTGGTCTTTCTATCAATTCCCATACTTGATTTCTTGTGAAGTTATTCAATTCTTCATGCATAGCATTCACCCAATCAACATCCTTCAATGCTTCATCTATCTTCTTTGGTTCAATGGATGACACAAAGGAGAAATGCTCACAAAATGAAGCCAATCTTGATCTTGTTTGTACACCTCTAGTAATATCACCAATGATAGTATCCAATGGATGATCTCTTGCAACATTGGTTGGTTGGAGGATTGAAACTTGATTGCTTGCACTTGCTTGATCATTTGGTTGAGATGATGTACTAGCCACTTGATCTTGTTCATTTTCATGAGAGTTACTTGTACTAGCTTGAATTGTGTCATCTTGCACATTTGAGTTGGAGAGCACTTGCACTTGATCATCTTCATCATCATTCACTTTCCTAGGCCTCAATTCACCAACATCCATGTTCTTCATGGCATTTGAAAGTTGAATACCTCTTACATCTTCTAAGTTCTCATTCTCTACTTGTGAACCCTTGGTTTGATCAAATTCAACATCATGAACTTCCTCAAGAGTACCACTATCCAAATTCCAAACTCTATATGCTTTGCTTGTAGTGGAGTAACCAAGTAGGAATCATTCATCACATTTCTTGTCAAACTTGCCCAATCTAGTGCCTTTCTTCAAGATATAGCATTTGCAACCAAAGACCCGAAAATATGTAATGTTGGGCTTTCTACCATTCAAGAGCTCATATGGTGTCTTATCTTTCAATCGGTGACAATACAGGCGGTTGCTACAATAGCAAGCCGTGTTGATAGCTTCGGCCCAAAAGGATTGACTCATATTGTACTCACTAAGCATAGACCTTGCCATATCAATGAGTGTTCTATTCTTCCTCTCAACAAGGCTATTTGATTGTGGAGTGTACTTGACCGAGAATTGATGTCTAATTCCAAATTCATCACACAACTCATCAATTCTAGTGTTCTTGAACTCACTACCATTGTCACTTCTAACTCTCTTGATGGTTGTTTCAAACTCATTGTGAATGCTCTTGACAAATGATTTGAATGTTGCAAACACATCACTTTTGTCCACTAGAAAGAATACCCATGTGTATCTAGTGTAATCATCCACTATCACAAAGCCATATTTGTTACCACCAATGCTAGTGTATTGTGTTGGCCCAAACAAATCCATATGCAATAACTCAAATGCTTTACTAGTGCTCATCATACTTTTCTTAGGATGGGTGTTTCCAACTTGTTTGCCGGCTTGACAAGAGCTACAAAGTTTATCCTTCTCAAACACAACATCTTTCAAGCCTCTAACCAAGTCATGCTTAACCAATCTATTCAATTGTTTCATTCCAACATGACCAAGCCTTTATGCCATAACCAACCCATGTTAGACTTAGTGAACAAGCATATAGATAATTTAGCTTCACTAGTATTGAAATCAACCAAGTATAGATTCTCATATCTAAAGCCTTTGAAGATCAAATTAGAGCCATCTACAATTATGATCTCTACATCATCTACTCCAACTATGCATTTGAATCCAAGATCACACAATTGAGCCACGGATAGCAAATTAAAGTTCAAGCTCTCTACTAGCAATACATTGGATATGCTCATGTCATTGGATATTGCAATTTTACCAAGTCATTTGACCTTGTCTTTGCCATTGTCACCAAATGTGATACTATCATAACCATCATTGCCATTGGTGTTGATTGAGTTGAACATTCTTGCATCACCAGTCATGTGTTGAGTGCACCCACTATCAAGAACCCAATGCCTTCCTCCGGCTTTATAATTGACCTACAAAAGAAGATCAATTCTTTTTAGGTACCCAAACTTGCTTGGGTCCTTGAAGGTTAGTCACTAGGCTCTTTGGCACCCAAATGGCTTTCTTCTTCAAGCCCATCCATGGTTTACCAATGAACTTAGCCTTTACACCATTTGTACCCTTAATAAGCATATATGAAGAATTAAGCTTAATGGAGGATACATTAGCATTTTTGCTTTTGTTGGTGCATTTCTGCTCTTTATGACCAACTTGCTTGCAACTAGTGCAAAACCGACCATTGTTCTTCACAAAACTAGCCTTGTGAGGAGCAAAGGCAGCCTTGCCTTTCTTGGGGGTATAGCCCAATCCCTCTTTGTAGAGAGAAGCTCTTTGGCTACCCAAGCACATAAGCAAGCGGTCCTCACCACCATAAGCCTTAGCCAAAGTATGAGTGACCTTGTTAACCTCCTTCTTGATATTCTCATTCTCAACCATTAGTGAGGCATCACAAGTGAGACCATCACCACTAGATGAGGTGGAAGTGGAAGTACTATAAGAAGGGTTAGTAGGAGCAACAATGATAGGCATAGATAGTGATTCATCAATTATGTCACAAGTTAAACCTACATCACAAGTACCAACATGCTTCTTTTTATTTTGCTCATCAAGCAAAGAGGAATGAGCCTTTTCAAGCTTTTTGTGAGCTTTGCCAAGCTTCTCATTGGCTTCCTCCAGCCTCTCATGAGATGCATTGAGCTCATCAAAGGCTTGCTTAAGGGCTTTTAGTTCCTTATGCAAGCTTTTGCATTCCCTTCTCTTGATGTCAAAGTGTTTTCTAGCATCTTCTAGCATGTCAATTAATTCATCCTTAGTAGGTTCATCATCATCACTATCACTATTATTTTCTTTTTCTTTTTCATTATCATCATCATGTTCTTCATCACTTTCATCATCACAAGTTTGTACCTTAGTGGCCTTAGCCATGAAGCATGATGAAGAGTCGAAGAGAGAAGGCTTTTCATTGATGGCAATGCTTGCTAGAACCTTCTTCTTGCTGGTCTTGTGATCATCACTATCATCATCATCATCACTTGAGGAAGCATCACTATCCCAAGTGACCACGTATGAACCACCCTTCTTCTTCTTGAAGGCCATCTTGTCCTTCTTCTCTTTCTTTTCCTTCTTGTCCTTCTTCTTGTTCTTCTTGTTGTCATCATCATTATCACTATTGTATGGACATTAAGCAACAAGATGATCTTTGCTTCCACACTTGAAGTATCTTCTTGACTCTTCCTTATTATTGGATGAAGACTTCTTTCTTCTAGCATGATAGCCCTTCTTCACCATGAACTTGCCAAATCTCTTGACAAAGAGAGCCATCTTCTCATCATCATCATCATCCCATGAATCATCCTCTTCACTTGATGTTTCTTGCTTGGCTTTGCCCTTGGATGATATGGCCTTGAATGCCACGCTCTTCTTCTTGTCATCCTTCTTCTCATCTTTCTTCTCCCTCTTTTCTTCCTTCTCATCATCATCTCTATATGTATCATCGGTCATTATGTCTCCCAACACTTGGTTTGGTGTCATGGTGTCCAAACCACTCCTCACTAGAATAGTGACCAATGTTCCAAATCTTGAAGGCAAACATCCCAAGAACTTGTGGGAGAAGTCCTTGTCCTTCACCTCTTCTCCAAGTGCTTTGAGATCATTGACAAGCACCCTTCACAGCTTGAGTGCCCTCAAATGATTCTTCCAACTTCTTCCAAGCCTCATGAGCCATTTCAATATTGTTGATTTGCTCAAATATTCTTTCATCAATTGCATCATGAATGGCACTTAGAGCAATATCATTGTTTTGGAGAAACACTTCTTCGGCCGCGGTGGGATTCTCCGGATCCTCAATTTCAATTTTGGTTTCTACCACTTTCCACACCTTTCTATTGATTGACTTGATATGTGTAATCATCTTTGGCTTCCAATAAGGATAATTTGTGCTATCAAATTGAGGTGGCTTCTTAGTCTTGTTGATTTGAGCCATTTTAACACCGAAGGTTGTTAAGCCTCAAATAACGGTGACCTCGGCTCCGATACCACTTGAAAGGTCCTAATGGCTAGAGAGGGGTGAATAGCCTAATAAAATTTCTACAACAACACTTAACAAAAGGATTAGACAATTATGAGGCGAAACGAGTTATGCGCTAGCCTACCAAAATGCAAGCCACCTACCACAATTCTAGTTTTGATGAAGTATATCCACACAATAGCTATATCACTACACTAAGTTAGTGTGCTCTCAAAAGCTAACTAACGAGCCACACTAACCAAACTAACAAGCTCTCACAACTAGTTACACTAAAGAGCTTGACAACTAGTTTGCGGTAATGTAATGAGTAGGCAAGAAGGTTATATCGCCGTGTAGATGTATGAACCAATCAATCACAAGTGTGGATAACAATGAAGACCAATCACCTCAGAATCAATGATGAACACAATGATTTTTTACCGAGGTTCACTCGCTTGCCGGCAAGCTAGTCCTCGTTGTGGTGATTCACTCACTTGGAGGTTCACGCGCTAATTGGCTTCACACGCCAAACCCTCAATAGGGTGCCGCACAACCAACACAAGATAAGGATCACACAAGCCACGAGCAATCCACTAGAGTACCTTTTGGTGCTCCGCCGGGGAAAGGTCAAGAACCCCTCACAATCACCACGATCGGAGCCAGAGACAATCACCACCCTCCGCTCAACGATCCTCGCTGCTCCAAGTCATCTAGGTGGCGGCAACCACCAAGAGTAACAAGCGAATCCCACAGCGAAACACGAACACCAAGTGCCTCTAGATGCAAACACTCAAGCAATGCACTTGGATCACTCCCAATCTCCCAAAGATGTTTAATCTATGATGGAAATAAGTGGGAGGGCTTTGGCTAAGCTCACAAGGTTGCTATGTCAATAAAAATAGCCAAGAGAGTGAGCTTGAGCCGGTCATGGGGCTTAAATAGAAGCCCCCACAAAATAGAGCCGTTGTACCCCTTCACTGGGCACAACGCAGGGTGACCGGACGCTCCGGTCCGATCGACCGGACGCTGGCCCTCAGCGTCTGGTCACGTGATTCACGCCTCGTGTCCCCTGCTTCAAATACAGTTCGTCAGATTTCAACAGTCATCTGTTGACCGGACGCGTCAGTTAGAAAGTGACCAGACGCTGGACCTCAGCGTCCGGTCGTTTCCAGTAAGGTTCCAAACATGATTTTTCCCGACCGGACGCGTCCGGTCATGCTTGACCGGACACGGCGGTGTTCGGTCACATTAACGCGTCTCTCTCAGACGCCCTACGCCAACAGATACATCAGCCGATCGAACGCACCGCCGCCAGTTGTCGATCGATCATTGAGCGACCAGCGTCCGGTCATGAGACCGAAACCCATGCCCTCTGCTGCCACTGACCGGATGCGCCGGTCCAACTGAGACCAGCGTCCGATCACTTACAGTGACCTCCGTCTTTTCTGTCTAGGGCGCCGGTGGCACCGTCGGACTGTCCGCACTCTATAGGCGGACACTCCGCCGGTGGAGTTTCTTACCCTTGCACCTAAACTTCACCACCCTTGATCAAATGTGCCAACCACCATGTGTATCACCTTGTGCACATGTGTTAGCATATTTTCACAAACATTTTCAAGGGTGTTAGCACTCCACTAGATCCTAAATGCATATGCAATGAGTTAGAGCATCTAGTGGCACTTTGATAACCGCATTCCGATACGAGTTTCACCCCTCTTAATAGTATGGCTATCGATCCTAAATGTGATCACACTCTCTAAGTGTCTTGATCACTAAAACAAAATAGCTCCTACAATTTATACCTTTGCCTTGAGCCTTTTGTTTTTCTCTTTCTTCTTTCCAAGTCCGAGCACTTGATCATCACCATGGTATCACCATCATCATGTTATGATCTTCATTTGCTTCATCACTTGGAGTGTGCTACCTATCTCATGATCACTTGATAAACTAGGTTAACACTTAGGGTTTCATCAATTCACCAAAACCAAACTAGAGCTTTCAGTGGGCCGATGGCCTTTTCCATTTGCCCATTCTTTTTTATAAGTCTTTTCCATTTCTTATCACTATATCTAATGTACTCCATGGCTCCTATACATGTGTGCACATGTTGCCAACATATACAAACCTTTATGGGGGTCCACTAGGGTTCTAGGGTCCACGATAGGGGTTGGAAACACATGAGCGTTGATATCGTAAAGAAGTTGATTGATTGAGTGAATTGGATCGAAGGATTCGAATGAGGTTCAGGGATATTGGAACGAATCGAGTGAGGTAAAGGGATTCATAAGATATTCTAGAAGGGATCAAAAGGATTTGCTACGGACTTGCGCTCTAACACAAAACCCTACCTCAACCAAGAAACTCCGGCAAGCTCCTACAAGCATTACTATATGTATGCAACAATTTATTTATAAATTGTTCTTTGTTTGACCTAGCATCTACATGCTTCACACATTGCAGGAAAATTTTTAAAAAGTTTGTATTTTTTTTTGGTTTCCGGAAAATTCCGGGTTGTTACAACCTCGCCATGTCACCATACATCACGGTCGACCAGACTCAGCCCCTGCACGTCCATTCGCTCCAACACGCCGCCCTTCAAAAGGTGACCGGACGCGCCGGTGAAACCAGGCCTAGCGCCCGGTCCCATGCTTGTGTGGTGTATGCTAGTTGTAGGTTTGAATGATGAAATAAAAAACTAGCATTCATAGGTTGAGTAACTAGACTTGTGTTTATATTGTGATAACTAGACCCTTGCTTCTAATGTTGATCTCACGGGGTATTCTAGTCTTTTTGTGTATGTCTAGTTACTAATGGTGCTAAGGATGGTATATATGGTGTAGTCCGATTGGTATCACGCTTCAAAGGTCCATCTCTTATACCTTAGCATCATTTGGTAGACATTGCCCTCCCATATTTACAATCCATGCATATGTGCAAGCTTCAATCCAAACTCTTAGCACATATGTAGGGGGAGCCAATGCTACCATTTGGGGTTCATAAAACTTGTCCATATCCTTTTACACATGGTAAATATGCTTGGGCAAGCAACATAGATTCAAATGAATTTCAATTCATATCTTTATGAAAGGGTTGTCATCAATTACCAAAAAGGGGGAGATTGAAAGCTCTAGTTTGGTTTTGGTGAATTGATGAAACCCTAAATGCTAACCTAGTTTATCAAAGTGATCATGAGATAGGTAGCACATTTCAAGTGGTGAAGCAAATTAAGATCATGACATGATGATGGTGATGCCATGGTGATGATCAAGTGCTTGGACTTGAAAAGAAGAAAGAGAAAAACAAAAGGCTCAAGGAAAAGGTATAAGTGGTAGGAGTCATTTTGTTTCGGTGATCAAGACACTTAGTGAGTATGATCACATTTAGGTTTGATAGCCGTACTATTAAGAGGGGTGAAACTCGTATCGAAATGCGGTTATCAAAGTGCCACTAGATGCTCTAACTCACTGCATATGCATTTAGGATCTAGTGGAGTGCTAACACCCTTGAAAATGTTTGTGAAAATATGATAACACACATGTGCACAAGGTGATACACTTGGTGGTTGGCATATTTGAGCAAGGGTAAGAAGCTTCACAGGCGGAGTGTCCGCCCGTAGAGTGCTTGGACTTAGAAAAGAAGAAAGAGAAAAACAAAAAGCTCAATGCAAAGGTGAAACTTGATAGGAGCTTTTTGGTTTAGTGATTGAGACTTAGCGAGTGTGATCACATTTAGGATCGATAGCCGTACTATTAAGAGGGTTGAAACTCGTATCGAAATGCGGTTATCAAAGTGCCACTAGATGCTCTAACTCATTGCATATGCATTTAGGATCTAGTGGAGTGCTAACACACATGCACAAGGTGATACACTTAGTGGTTGGCACATTTGAGCAAGGGTGGAGAAGTTGGTGAAGTGAAGGAGGTGATCGTCACTGGAAAACAGTGACCAGACGCTGCTCCCGGTATGACCGGACGCAGATCGGTGATTCCGGTCATTTATAAAACAAGGAGGCACGCTCGGGCTCTGTCTATCGTCTGACCGGATGCTAGGTCACTTTGTGGCCTGACGCACGGTGGCGAGTCCGGTCTTGATGACGTGGCGGCGCGTAGAGAGGAGAACGAGGACCTGACGCTGGGGTGTGTCCGGTCGTGGAACACCTGACACGTCCGGTCGCTGTTTTGCCGCTCGGGGAGCTCTCTGGAAGTGACATGACACTAGGAGGCCAAGTTGATCGGCGCGTCCGGTCATCTATTGGTGGCGCGTGCGGTTCTGTTGACCTAACGCAGAGCGGGAGAGTCAGGTCGACCGTTGGCGCGTCCGATCGCAACTTAGGTGATCGCACAGGAGATTTTGACCATCGGAATCGTACGCACGAGGTTGAACGGGAGTGACACGTGGACAACATCGGTTCACCGGACGCTGAGGCGTGCGTCCGATCACATCTGATCGGTGTGTCCGGTCATCCCAAGGAATGTGTAGTGAGGCGCCCAACGGCTCTATTTCGTGGGGGCTCTCTATTTAAGCCCCTTGGCCGGCTTAAGCTCACTCTCTTGGCCATTTGCATTGACATAGCAACCTTGTGAGCCTAGCCAAAGTCCTCCCACTCATCTTCACCATTGATTTATCATCTTTATGAGATTGAGAGTGAATCCAAGTGCATTGCTTGAGCGATTGCATCTAGAGGCACTTAGTGTTCCTGTTTTGCTGCAGGATTCGCTTGTTACTCTTGGTGGTTGCCGCCACCTAGACGGCTTGGTATAGTGAGGATCATCGAGCGGAGGTTGGTGATTGTCTTCGGCTTCGATCGTGGTGATTGTGAGGGGTTCTTGACCTTTCCCCGGTGGAGAGCCAAAAGGTACTCTAGTGAATTGCTCGTGGCTTGTGTGATCCTCATCTTGTGTTGGTTGTGTGGCACCCTATTGAGGGTTTGGCGTGTGATGCCAATTAGCACGTGAACCTCCAAGTGAGTGAATCGCCACAACGAGGATTAGCTTACCGGCAAGCAAGTGAACCTCAGTAAAAAAATCTTGTGTCATCATTGTTCGAGGATTTCTTGATTGATTGTGATTGATTGGCTCCATCATATTGTGATTGGCTCTATCCTCGATACGGCGGTATAACTATCACTTTCCTTCTCTTGTATTACATTCTTAGTGTAGCTAAGCTCTTTAGTGTAATTAGTTTTGAGAGCTAGCTTATGTCGGGTCTACTGGTAAGTGAGGCTCTTTAGTTAGCCTTTGAGAGCTCACTAACTTAGTGTGGTGACTTAGCAAATTGTGTACTCAGTGATCATAGTCACTAGAATTGTGGTAGGTGGCTTGCTCTTTTAGTAGGCTAGCGCAACACTCGCTTCGCCGTTTAATTATCTAACATATTTGCTAAGTGTTGTTGTATAAATTTTTAATAGGCTATTCACCCCCTCTAGCCATTAGGACCTTTCAGCCACCCTAGAGTCCGGTCGTAGATTGTCATCCACGTGGCGCTCGCTTTCAACCGGAGCCACCTGATCCCAACGGTCAACTCTACGCGCCAACGATCACAAGACGACAGGACGCACCGCTGGCACGACCTGACACTCGAGCCCTAGAGTCCGGTCATGAACAAAGAGCTCTTAGAGCCTCGATTCCATGACCTAACGCGTCAGATGAATCGTGACTGGACGCACGGCGGTGTCCGATCCTCACTGCGCGCCAAGATCGTCTCCAGCGCCTCGCCATGTCAACATACGTCGCGGTCGACCAGACTCAACCCCCGCACATATGTTCACGCCAACACGTCGCCCTTCAAAAGGTGACCGGACATGCCGGTAAAACCAGGGCCAGCGTCCGGTCCCAACTCCTTGACTTCGGCCAGCCAGCGCGTCGCGGCTAAAATTGACCGGACACGCAGGTCCTCTCGAGGCATGCGTCCGATCACCTCCAGTGACCACTTCTCACCTTCGTTTCTTCACCGAGTTGATCCGTTTCAACTCCAACTTCTTCTTCTTTGTAAATGTGCCAACACCACCAAGTGAACAACACCTTGTGCACGTGTGTTAGCATTTCACAAACATTTTTAAGGAGTTAACCACTCAACTTGCCACGTCACTCGATCCTAGCAACGATGCAAAGTTAGATTACTCGAGTGGCACTAGGTGATCGATATGCAAACAAGTTTGCCTCTCTTGATAGTACGGCCATCTATCCTAAACCCGGTCATTAACTTTTCTACACACCTATGACCGGTGAAATGAAATGCCCTAGAATATACCTTTGCCTTGCGCATTCCATTCCATCTCCTCCAATGTCGATGCAACACATGCACCAACATGATCAACAATGATATGATCCACTCTATATCATCACGTGACCATATTGGTTCATCGATCTTGACTTCACTTGCTCTTCACCGTTGCTTCGGTCTATCGACGCCAAGTCATCACTCAACTTGCCCTTCACACTTGCAACCGGTCCATCGAGCCAAGTCATGTCTTGATCTTCTCCACCTTGATCACATAACTCTAAGTCATGTCTCATGTGCAATGGGCTCCTTTGTCGTCACATGTGTGAGCTTTGCAACATCTTCGAGCCATCTTCACCATCATGGCATATGTTGCTCACACACATGTACTTGTGGACTAATCACCTGTGTATCTCACTCAAACACATATTAGTCCATCTAAGGTTATCACTCAATTACCAAAACTAAACAAGGACCTTTCATCTGTGTAATTAGTTATTTTTTAGTCTATAGCTAATACTCCATGCATGTGTCCAAACATCCGATGTGATAGGGAGTAAACATTAGGGGGAGGAACTAAACAAGGCCTTAATATTGCCCATAATTAGGTAGCAAAGACTCCTGGTCAGGGGCGGATCCAATGGGCTGCACAAGAATGGAATGGCATATCCTAGGCCCATCCCAACAAAGGTATAATTGGTAATTTTGTAACAAAAACTATCCAAAGCGTCATGCGGTCATCTATATCTATCTCTGTAGCTTCTCCTCGTTGACAAGTCGAGTCTGACGCTGTAGCACCGCCCCATGTGGACAAATAATCGCCACCTGACTCCTGACTAAGGAGGTGACGCCCAACAAAGCCGAGTCCGCGTCTATAGCACCGAGTTCTGTCCATACCAGTGCCATGAATCTCCATTCCAGCTCTTCTCATCTGTACAACACAACCCAATTCTTCCACCACCGGCCCGCCCCTGATGGGAGGAAATCGAAGAAGGCGGCAGTCACACCTTGTGAGAAGCTTGCACACCTCCATTTTCTTCCTCCTTTCAAGGTCCCCAAATCCCTAACCTTAACTTTCCTCTCTCTAATCTAATTCGATGCATCTTATAGATGTAGGCACAGGGCTCATCTCTGCCTTGAATCGCCTTGCAACCTCCTCCTACGATTGCTCGGTGGCTCAGCGGCAGACGGGCATGATGGCCAAGCGGCGGCGCAATCAACCCGCTTCACCTCGCCCTCGCCCGACCCCCGTAGAGCATTGCCCCAGCGTGTGGCCATCTCCCTTGCGCTGCCCCTACACCAACAACGTCCCCTCGACCTCAAGTATGCTATGCCTTTTTCTCCTCTCTTTTTTAGCAAATGTGTGAATGTGGATGTGAGTGCATATGTAATTGGATGTGAATGTCGATTGTGTATGGCCTTCTAAACTTCCATTTGACACCTATAGTTACCATTGTGGCGCAGATGCTCTCTGGATTTCCGTTTAACACCTATGGTTATCATTGTGGTGTGGATGCTCTCCAGCGTGGGATGTATTGGTTGACTACTTATGCATTATGTTCTTTGATTGTAGGATTTGTGAATTATGAAGGTGGAGACATTGGTTGAAACTTCTTGCAGTACATAGTGAAGAAATGAATATGTTTGTGCTCAAGAATGCTCTAGGTACGTAATTGCTCGTTAACTAGCCCAAAGGTACGGAAGCAAAATATTTTATATTGTGCCATAGAGACTAGAAATGAAATAATTGAGGACTCAGTGATTAGAGCTTTGCAATCTTAGATGATGAGTCGCATAATAAAATAATAACTACCTCTTTCGTGCATATTCTAAACTATTAGTACGTCATTTGAACTATTTATATTGAAACTTAACATTTATTGTGTTATTTAGTAACTGTATACAACTACAGAGCAGTTTTTATGGTACTTTATTGAATTGCTAAATGAATTTTATTGAATTATATATGAAAATTTTTGTTCCTGCACACTCTATGAAAAAAGTCCTATATCCACGCCACTCCTCCCAATTCATGAAGTTTTAATTTTCGCCTGCTGTTTGTAAGTTTGTCTAAGGTTAGCTGTTCACTCTTCTTCTTTCCATAAAAGCGTGACAAAGCTAAACTTTATGTAAGAAGAAATATAAGGAAAATTTAGTTCTGAACCAAAGATGCCACAATAAACTCTCTCAACTGAATTGGCAACGATCACCACCAAGGCGATGCCATGTACTACTAGTCTACTACAAAGTTTCCTGCCCTTGTTGACAGCTTAGACGGGCGCAATTTTGAATCGATTTTTATGGTCCGAACTAAATCACATAATAACTGTACACACTACAGTGCTACACAGTCCAAGCTTGGGCCCATTGCGCTACTCCGCCCCTTTTCTTAAGTTTTTTTTTCCTTTCTCGAAGACCGACCTTAGCTGTTCACATGAGCTGAGTAGCACCCAAGGCATGGATATTCGTCACCATCGTCTACGAAGTAAAGCACAGCTTCCAAAAACTCTCGTGGCAGCAAGAACACACGACAGGACCAAACGCCACGCCATGCAGGACGGCACGTACTACAGAGCATAAAGCTTGGCAGAAATATGCCTCTTCCCAGCGTTCACGTTCCCTGACTTTTACGGAAAGAACCGTGCTACGAATACGATCGCTAGCTTTTCTACGCGCTTATAACCATGCCGACCCTGAACCACCTGATCGATCGACGACGCAAGCCAACGCTCGATCGCACTCGCACGCTATCTGGTTTTTGGCCGCGCCGCGCGCACACA
Organism: Miscanthus lutarioriparius; assembly: GCA_904845875.1. NCBI lineage: Eukaryota > Viridiplantae > Streptophyta > Magnoliopsida > Poales > Poaceae > Miscanthus > Miscanthus lutarioriparius. Next base: position 23,133,307 of record CAJGYO010000005.1, on the reverse strand, counting down.
GGTTTTTTTGTCGGGGACCGGCAGCCGTCTGGATGGCGCACGGGAGGGTGATGAGGTGCGTGTTCCTGGCGTGCCTGGTGGCGGCGTCGGTGTCGTCCACCGCGTCCGCGTTCGTGTTCAAGGCGGGCGGCACGGGCGAGTGGCGCGTGCCCGCCGCGGCCGCTAGCGGCACCGGCAACGTCAGCGCGTACAACGCGTGGGCGCAACGCAACCGCTTCCGCGTGGGTGACGCCATCGGTGAGTGAGCCCGATCGATCTCTCTCATGCATGCTGCTGTTTTTGCCGTGGCATTCATCAGTTTCCGTTCCGGATCGATGTGCTGCTGCTCCAGCAGACCACCAGCACATCGAATGAGTGGGTATCCAGCATCGCACGGCGCAGAGGCATTAAAATCTGCGATATATTTTCGTTCTGAGTCGGATACGCTGGTATTCATTGCTCGAGATATGGGCATGCCATGGCATCGGCACGGTACGGGGATGCGCGGTGCAGGCGTCCTGTGGCTTGCATGCCGGCGTCCACCGGTAACGGTTCTCAAGTTTGACTTCTAGGACGCAGGCATCCTCGTTTGAATAGAATTGGAAAGCCTGCAGACGCTGTTTGCTGAGATTCCTGTAACGCTCTATCCTCTAGCTTTTTTTTACAAACTCTATCCTTTAACTTTAAATCTCTAGGAGTGCATGACTATATCTCTATCTTTATATCTATATCTATATCCGTATTTCTATCTTTTTTTCTATAATATATCCGTATTTCTATCGATATCTACATCTATATCTATATGCAACCGCATATCTATATCTGCACCGCTGAAAAATCACGGTGGTTCTACGAAGGGAAGCGTCCAGGAGTTGTATTCGGCGCTGACCCAAGCAGAATGATGTTCGCTTGCCTAGGCTGCAACATTCAATGCAGCGTATCTTCGGGATTTTTACAGTGGTCTTGCCGTTTCTGTCTCCACAACGGCGTGACGCAATCGCCATCCTTAAACACCCAACTCCCTTAATTGCATTGCTAATGATGACAGTAACTGACTAATCACAAAATTTCACCGTTCAGTACAACTCTCACTGATTACTGCGGTTCAAATTTTGACTGCGCGCGCGCCCATGCATGCAGCTTTCACGTACCAGCCCGGCAACGACTCGGTGCTCCTCGTCGACAAGAGGTCCTACGACGCCTGCGACACGAGCGCGCCGATCGACACCTTCGCCGAGGGCAGCACCGTGTTCACCTTCACCCGCTCCGGCCCCTTCTACTTCATCAGCGGCAACAAGGACAACTGCAACCGCGGCGAGAAGCTCATCGTCGTCGTCATGGCGGAGCGCGCGGCAATCGGTAACGGCACCGAGCCTGGCGCGGGGCTGGCGCCGTCCCCCAACGGCCCATTCTCGTCATTCTCTCCGCCGCCACCCTTTGGCATCGACATCTCGCCGACGGCCGCGTATCCGCCACCAAGTGCCGCGGCGCCCAGGATGGCAGGAGTTGCCGGCACCGCCGCGTTCGCCATTGGAGCCTTGTTCTACGCGCTTGTTTGAGACGTGTGTTTTGTGTTTATTTAAAATGTTCGCATGCGCGCGAAGTGGAGGGAGATGATCATCACACGGCTGCTTTTACTAGCTTACTCAAATTATACATATATATCCGGTTGAGTGAGTGAATTTGTTTTTATTAATGTATAGTGTATCAAATGTTGATGTAATGTATGTATTGTTGATTATTAATTCAGTGCTGATGGAAATGTGATTTAGTATTGACAATGTTCCCTTTATGCTTATTTCCATAATAAGCTGTGCTATTTATTTGCAAGGAAAAAACTTTACCTTCGATCTGCAGGGAATAGCTAATTAAGACCGATATATATATATATATATATATATATCGGTAGAGTTGGCCCATACAAATTCATATACTCCCTCCGTTCTTTAATATAAGTCATATAGATTTCTAAAGAAAATTCCAAAATATAGGTATGTATCAGCTCCCATGCCGATTAGTTTGGAAACCTTCCCACCGTACATAACACATGCCCCAACCAATCCCTTAGATTTACGAATCTTTTTTTTTCTTAACAGAACGATCGATACCTATCGTACATATGCATTCCATCGAGTCTGGCACGCGTTGTTTCTCTCCCTCTCTTTCACGCCAGACTCCATGGACAACTGCAACTCATCTTCCGTGCCCAAGGAGAAGACAAAGCAAGCAATCTCGCTTCCAATGGACAAGGACACGAAGACGGCAACCTGTTAGTCCCAGGCGAGCTCGCCCACGTAACTGCAGTGCGTCCTCCCTGCTGGCGCCCACGCCATGAGCGCCGACCATGGCGCTGTTGACCATGGACCGCACCCGGTGCGCAAGACCATGGCGACCACCGAGCAGTGGGCCACCGAGTCCTTCGCGGACGTCAAGGACATGGCCGTGTCCGTGACGTGCTTGTCCCGTGTCGCCATGACCACCTAGTCCGGCGTGGCCGTCCCCTTCTTCTCCACCGTTGCCATACGACTCTATCACTTCTACCTCTGTCAAGATAGCAAATCCGAATTATGCACAGATCGCGAAACGAATGCAGAATCGATTGCAGAAACGATGAATCAAAGTGGGAAAACCTGGTTCAAGCCACTCGTAGTCGTAGTTCAACTCGGCAGCATCCTCCTCCGCCTCGTCGCCGAGGGCATCCCAGTTGATCCACCCGGGAGCGGCGACCAGCCATTAGAGATGTCGAGCTCGGAGGGAGACTGGTGAGATAACGATGGGGAGGGGGGAATTTATAGCTCGTGGTCATTTGTTTACAAAACAAAAATTTTCGATCATTGGCGCCATTGTGATTCCCTCCTCTGCTGGAATTTTTGGATGAGCCAAAAATTCCATCGCTTTTTAACTTGTCAAGCTTTTCCTCCGCATGCATGCTGAGAGAGAGAGAGAGAAATAAGCGTAGCGCGTCGTCGTCATGAGGAAACGTGAGCGGTGGGTCCAATGAGGAAGAGGGGAAACCGATCAGGGGAGAGAGAGGATTGTGGGGTTTGTTACAGTTTGTTAGGAAGCAATCTGATTGGGAGAGAGAAGATGGCCTGATTTTCCTTTTTTTCATCGGTCCCACATCCTTCCCCAAGCCGTGCGTTAATATTGGTGCTAAAAACTATATGACTTATATTAAGCAACGGAGGGAGTAGTATATATGATCTAGTAAAAGGAATAAAAACTAAGGTCAATGAATTTGGCATAGGGCAAAGCTTTTGCACATTTTTAAGTAAAAATAAAAGAACACCAGCTTAGATGGACCATTAGATGTCCAAGTCGCCTGTTGTGTCCTCGTAACGGTGAGCCCAGTGTCAATAGATTTCGAAAAGGCCGCAACACTTTCTTGTAAGAGCGTAGTCCAACTACTATAGCGGTCTCTATAACGGACGGCCCAAATACGACAATGCAAGACATTAATAAAAAAAAAGAAAGAAATCGTTGTTCTTGCGGCCTAACCCATCATATTTTGATAGTATCTTTAACGGCTCAACATGGTATCCGATTGTGTGCCATGTTTGTCGGTGTGTAATGCCTTATTGAGGCCGCGGAAGTAAGGCCGGGGGCTATGGGTTTGGCCCCGTTTGGGTTTGGTGGCACACCCCTTCTTAATGGCCTCTCTCTATCTTATTATCCTTTTTAGTGAACGCAAGAGGTCCAGTCTCTTTTGTTATAAAAAATCATATCCGATTGTCGATTGAGCTAATATATAGGTTAGATATTGACCCAATCTTTTCACACCACCTTGGTAATTAGTTGAAACGGTATGCAAGTCTTTTAGTTGTGAATTTCCTTTTATTCATTTCAAAGACTCTTATAACAGTCAAAATTATGAAAATAGTATATGTGGAGAACATCTATACAATCTTTGCATTTTTTTCACATCCAATATATCCCTGATTCTATATAATTGTCTACAATTGTGCCATGATTTCCATAATCCATTAAAATTTAATTAAATTTGTTTTGGTTGCATTCTGTAAATTCTAGACTCACCAAAAACACTTCATGTTACCCATTGTAATTGTTAAGATAGGTGAACCATTTGAGGCAACAAATCTAATATTTTATATTTCTATCACTAAGTGAGATTTTGTATTTCTATTGCCATCTTGTGATATCAAGTATGATTTACAAGATTTTTTTTGTTTATTATGTTCTTCATTTCCCCCTCCACTTTCACACTGTTAAGTTTTCATCTTGTTATGTATTTATTGTACTGCTTTAATAGCATAGGAGACAACTAGTATATGACTATATGAGATAAATACACCAATCAACTATTTTACTCAAGATGTCACCACCTAATTAAATTTTCCCAATTTTGCTCAAATCCTCCTAATCTTCCTTGCATTTTTTAATAGAATGTACACGGGTGAATTAAGCTGGAAAATTTCACCCTTGATTATTTTATTGTCCCTTGATTATGTTTTATGCATGATGGCTTATAGTTTAAGAAAATAATTATAATAAAAAAAAGAAGTAGAGATCTCTTTCGATCGCCTACCTTTTTCTCTCTCCTCTAACATGTACACATATCACACCATGCCTGCGCGAGGACCATACATAATAATAGTTTCCCTCAAAAAAATCAAAGTCATAGTTTAGTGGTGCCTATAAATAGAGGGGAGGGCAAGGGAAAAGCAAGGGGAATGTTAGGAAGACTAACTAAACCAAACACTCGAAGCAACTTGTAGGTACTGTATTTAACTTGAAGATGGAAAGAGGTGAACCATCAGGAGGTGACCCATCTTTGATGGAGCCTACTGGTGGTATCAATGACCCATCTTTGATGGGGCCGCTTTGTGTTATTGACTACCCATCTTTGATGGGGCCGTTTGGTGGTGTTGGCGGTGGGCTTCAATCACAAATGGTATTTTCTCATGTTTTGTTGGATTTTCTTGCATCCTGTTAAGAAAGGTTTCAACATATTTTGCCCCTAGAATCGACATGTAAGAGCATAATCTTTCGTTGCTACAATAAGTTTCTTCAATACCACCTTCTCATATGAGCCTTTGTAGTATATTTCTTGGATTTTCCTTGGTTCGATGTTTTTGTTCTCTTTGAGTTTTCTTTTAACTCACTTCATCTTATTTTGTCAAAGTTTATTACTGGATTGTTGTTTTGTTTCTTGAAAAAGGATAAATTTAATTAATTCTCTTAATTAGTTGGATTTCTCATTTCAACCAACTTTTCAATAAGTTATTCTTCTCCCATGGTCTTTAATCAATCTTTGCTTTTGATATATGGTAGAGTTCTAAAATTTTAGTTCTTTTATTGTTTTCCTAAAATGTTTCTTTTAGTAACCTTTCCACAAGAAATTCTTTTCAAAAATCTAAATAGGCTCTTGTTTTCTATATTGGATTCAATATTAAATCCCATACTTCTTAGGTCATTTTTGAAGAGGTTAGATCTATATATGGACATGTTTTTTAAGGTAAATAGTTAGTCGCTAGTATCATTCATTTGTTGGTATTAGAGCTTGTAAATTACGGTACCAGATTTTATCTGTATTCTTGTCGGGGGTCCTTAGACCCTTAACTACTAGCATGGTTTGCCAAAATTGTTTATTATGTACTATCAGCGTGTTTTGTGATACAAGCATTCAAATCCATGGAGACGGCCTAATCACTTAGCATTATATTCTATACAAGTCTAAATTAAGGGTTACACGGTTAGTGTCTATAGATCCTTGAAACGATATAACACAATAGTAGGTCTTGAAAGATCAAGGATCTAAACAACGATGTGCTATATTTTCATTACAGAGCCTTGTATGTTTTGCTTGATGCTCTTTTGCACTAAGTTTCGAAATAACCTTTTCTACTATTGACTTTTAGAATGGACAAATCTAACACTGAAAGTGTCTTCACTCTAACAGAACGATACACCTGAAAATGGTCCAAGCAATCAGTCTGTGGAAGTGCATGCAAACAATGGTAATGAAGAAAGCCCCGGTGATGGTGCCGCTAGAATCACTGAGGTTGGTTCGAGCACCGCAGGCAAAAACAAGAAGAAACGCGGTGATCGCCAGGATGGTCCACAGCCAAACAAGAGGTCGCTACACAGGGTCACCAGCCAGCAGTTAGAAATACTTGAAGGGTATGGTTCCTTGTGAACACATTGTTGACTTGAAGCTAATAAAGTAAAATAATATCTTTTTAGAAAAAAAGTGCAAGTCAACCTACTAGTCGCATTTCTTGAGTTGTTACTTGTTCCTGAGAATTAAACAAATATTTTCCTTTCTATCAGTTGCCTTTTCTTGGAGATATTATCATTTGTCTTATGTTTGTTGTTGTCGAACGCGCATGCAGATTCTTCAGCATATGCGCACACCCTGATGACAATCAAAGGAGGCAGCTGAGTGAGTCGACGGGTCTTTTGCTACATCAAGTGAAGTTTTGGTTCCAGAATAAGAGGACCCATGTAAAGGTCTGGTTTTATATCATTGCGATTTTCCGTGATAATGTTGGTCGTTAGCTATGCAAAATAAAACCTGCTAAGTGTTCACTGTTTAGTTTATTCGTTCCCCTAGCTTTACTATTGGCCTTTTGTTTCTAATAGATTGCATTTTTATTTTTGCTAATAATGGCGACTTGTAGCATCGAAAAATCAGGACGAATCCTTGACATAGTAGGAGTAATAGTACCAGACACCCTCGACTTTCGCTGACAGATTTTTATATTCATACTTGAGCTATTTGATCATTTGGAATCTCTAACCATTCTAAGTTTTATGGCACAAATAGCATCTAAGTGGAAGAGAAGAGAACTACAGGTTGAAAGTAGAGAATGATACGCTGGAGGAGGAAAACAATAGGCTTAGGCAGTTGCAGAGCAATGCTCCTGCTCCTGCTCCCTGTCCCAGATGCATTAATGATCCAGGACACCTCCTACTCGAGAAAGAAGTTGAACGGCTGAAGGAGCTTAACCAGATGCTGCAGCAAGAGTTGCAGGTATAGCATATATATAACTATTGTCCCCAGCAAAATATTTTCACTCTTCCTAACCAACATGCATGGGAAGTCACAGAAAAAAAAAACATGCATGGGACATTGGGACTGTCAGTTTGCAACTTTGCACCATATACAGATTATACTTCTTCTCAGAGCGGGAAGATTATTACACCTCAAGCTGCAAAGTATTATAAAATATGAATCTCGAATTCCACCGATATGATCTTGCATCTGTTCTTTGTCTGCAGCTACTACAAAGCACGGGTAATGAAATACCTATGGCTATGGATTCAGCTGCCGGCGCTTTCCAACTTGATCCCTCGTTAGAAAATGTCTTCGTAGTGCAACATGACGAGCAGATGCTTGCCAACCTAGCCCAGAACGCAGCACAGGAGTTTCTCATCTTGGCTGACCCCAATAGCGCTCTCTGGCTGAATGTCCCCCGTGGTTCCTTCGAAACACTGAACATGGTTGCCTACGCCCAAACATTTCCTGGGCAGATGGGTGTAGACACCATCGCTATGAAGACAGAGGCTACCCGTGCCAGCGCTGTGGTCATGCTGGACCCTAAAAGTATTGTGGAGTTTCTCATGGATGCTGTGAGTAGCATGCTGACATCGATCGATAGAAGCTAATGCCATATATACTTACCATTGTCGATACGAAATCTGATGAACTCGGCTTGAAATGGCTGCAGGAGAGCTATGCCACAATGCTCCCTGGACTCGTGTCCGCTGCAGAGACCACCAAGGTGTACAGTTGTCCTACCGGTCGCGAGGAATACTATGATGGGGCTATGCAGATGGTATGAATTGTTTCTTCGTAGATTTAGCAGAGAGGAGAAGCTTGTTAACAAGCTTAGTATATGTGAAGAAAACAGTGCCTGGTGAAAGATGTGTTCTCTTACTAACTGTTACTCACAGATGGTCCTTTCTCTTTTGCACTGAAAACGACAGATGACTGTTGAGCTGGTGTTCCCCTCGCCTCTGGTGGCGGCTCGGAAATGCACGTTCGTGCGCTACTGCAAGAGGCTGGAACAGCAGGGAGCCATTGCCGTCGTCGACGTGTCTTTGGACGACGGTGCTAGGTGCCGCAAGATGCCATCAGGGCTACTGATCCAGCCCATAAGGTACAACAGCTGCAAGGTATGTATCACATCGCAGATAGGGAAAGGCTCGAACTAAAACTTCACCCTGTAATAACTGTTATTATACGACTGCATCGAGCATTGTACCATGTCTATGTTTGATCTTGTTTCCAAAACTACTTCACAGGTCACCGCCATCGATCACGTTCTAGTAGATGGCACTAACACTCATGACCTCTTCGGTCCATGCCTGAGCGGCCTCCTCTTCGGAGCCAGGCGCTGGGTGACGAGCATGGCGCGACAGTGCGCGCGAATCAGAGACGTGTTCCATGTCACCAACTGTACCCTCAACGGTAATGGGCAATTGCAGCATAAATATACTGTCTGATTACTATCTGAGACTCTCACTGCCCACTTGAATCAGAGAGATATAAACTTTTAGTCCTGGTTTCAGTCACTTCAAGGGGGAGGAAGACCATCATGAAGCTGGCAGATAATCTGCTGGCCAACTTCACCAGCAGCGTCGCCGCCTACCATGAGGACGCCTGGACCGTCCAGTGTGGGCTGGGCACGGAACAAGACATCAAGATCATGTACAAGACGCAAAACGAGAGCAGCAGCAGCAGCCACACCGCGGTCGTGTGCGCGAGCGCGTCGTTCCTGGTGCCGCTGCACATGGGGAAAGCGTTCGACCTGCTCAAGAACAATATGCTGCGTGCCAAGGTACGCCGACGAACCCCGGTCTCTCTCCGTCGTCCACAGGTCACATGACATGGCAACAACGCAATCCCCTGTCTCTCTACTCACGTTACCAACGGGTGGTGGCTGGCAGTGGGACGTCCTGGTGAATGGAGGCTCCGTGAAGGAGGAGGTTCGTGTAGCCAATGGCACCGGAAGTAACGACGCTGTCTCCATCCTGCATGTCAAGGTACCAGAACATTACATACCGAGCACTGATGGCACTCGACGCAGTTTCATTCATTTCCGAATTGTGATTACACCTGCACTGCATTTTTCACATCTGACTCGAGTAGTTGCAAATCGATCAGCATGGCCACGGGGCAAACAGGGACACCATGATGATCCTGCAGAACACCTGCTACGATGCGTCTGGAGCGTTCATGGTCTACTCCTCTCTTGACAAACAGCTCATGGAGGTAATTGGTGACAACCAGGCAATGAGCAACATTAGCCTCTTCCCCGCCGGCTTCTCCCTGGTTCCCCTCACCGACCCGGCGGGGCACGATGGCGCCGGCATTGCACAGCCTGGGGCAACTGTGATGACTGCAGGGTTCCAGATTCTGATGAAGCTGGCCCGTGGGACTGGCCTTTGCCCTCGCTCAGTGACGTCGGCAGTCAAGATCATGACAGACAACGTTGCCAACATCAAAGACGCTCTGTTGAACAGCCACCCTGTTTTCTATAAGAGCATCCAGCCTGTCAACTAGATAACAGCAAGGTACTCCTCTTCGTTGATGATTATTAGCACCGTCAAAATTGACTAATGGCGGAGCCACCCTTTTCTATATAGAGGATACTAACCCCTTTGTTGTTTTCCATAGGGAGAAAGGGAGGTCCAATGCTTGTGGAGGCTGCTATTTAAATCAAGAATACTGAAACGGAATCCATCAGCTTTGGTCGCCTGCGTTTCTCCCGGCAATATATACCCTATATAGTAAACTTAGTCCCCGTTCCGTCTACTATGTGGAACTGCTCTTGTATCAAGAGCCTGTAATAATGTTAGTGGAACCAAACTTGTGTTATGTGGACCGGTCGTCTGATAATGTATGCCATGTTAAAACCTTAATTTGCTTGTTGATTTGGTTTTGCATGATAAGTTTACTGCTCATCTGCTACAACACCAGAATGGCAATTGACCAATCTCGAGTCATTGGTTTATATGCAAGAGGTCGATAGCAACAGATCAATGTTGAAATCCTTAGGCTAGTCACACATGGAGCTGGACGAAGAATTTATCACAGCCATAATACATGCATGACGCTTGATAACTGAAGCTGGTTTAGGAAGTCAAACTAATTTTCGAATGTTAGTGGGGAGTGAAAGGATTGAACAATGTGAAGGGACAGGTGAAAAAAAAAATCTCAAGACATCTCATTTTGTTTACCACCAAACCAAAAGAAATGCACTTCAGCAAGGTATTTCAAGAGAAACTTGTCATTGATCATTTCAGTATTATACATGGTCTGGAGTTGGAACCAGGTCTTATTGAAAACTAGTGCCTAGACACGTCAGTATAGCTACAGAGTACAAAAAGTAAACATCCAGTCCTATAAATAACATAGAGAACTCAAGTGAGCCAATTTATCTAACCTTTGGTACAAATTTATCACAGCCAAACAGATTCTTTACTTTAACCATCTCTAAAGATCCATAGTGCTTGCTACAGCTTTCTGAAGATGATGAATTCAATCCCACACATAACAGGTTGATAAATCAAGGTTGCGACGTTATGTATTGATACCAGCCCAGTTTTTGAAAGCTACCAGGGCTTCCATTTTCCTGAAGTTTCGCTTTCTTAGCTTTGCAACTTTTAGTTTCTTATGTGTTTCCATGAATGCTTGCTTATACCTCCATTTATCAATAAATATTTTGAACTCTTGCGCCTTTTCAATCACCTGCATCGCCATATCAAAGAACCCTCCTTTCACCAAAGCATAAAGAAAGGCATCAATCAACTCATGGTTGAATTCAGTCCCCTTCCTCCTCACTTCTGTCCACAATATGAGCACACTAAAGTATTTCTCAGCTGAGACATAACCATTAATGAGTGAAAGGTATGTCTGATTGTTTGGTTCAAATCCAAGGAATACCATCCTTCGATATGTCCTTCTAGCATCCTCTAACCTCCCGACCTTGCAGAAAGCATGTATTATTGAATTCCAATCATGTGTACCAATCTTGATTCTCGGGTCATCAACCACTGAGTCCAAGAAGGAAGCCATGAGGCCAGGCTTGTTGTTTTCTGTCAAGCCTGTCATTATAGTAAGATAACTTGTCCTAAGTTCTGGTAGCCTTGCCTCCCTCATGTCCTTGAAAAGAGCAAATGCAGACTGGAAATCATGGGCTGTCATGGAAGCATCAATAAGAGCATCATAACTACCAGCATCAAGCTTTAGCCCGGATGCACTAATCTCTGCCACAAGCTGTGCAGCCTCTGCAGTTTTGTGCTCCTTGCAATAGGCTTTCAGGATTGAAGAGTAGACACCAAGCCCTACAGAGGCTCCTTGAGCCGTCATTTCATCGAGTATGCTATGAGCTTTGTTCAATAGGCCAAGCTCAACACAAGCATTGACAATCCCAAACCCAACAGAATCCTCAACTGACATAGATTGCTGAGTGAGCTCAACCTCATGCGCTTGGATGATCAACTGAGCTAGTTCCTTAATTCTCGCATGATCAACAAAGCACTGAGCAACCTCACTGTAGGTTTCCTCATCAAATCCATTGCCATCCCCAACTCTGCGCTCCTTCACTGCACGAAGAATGATTGGTGAAACTGACTCGAAGTCACCAGATTTGAGGTACCCACTAACCAGATTCTTGAAAAAGCCCTTCTTGCTGAAGCCCAGAGCATCAAGCAATGTATCGAGCTCATCAACCCGACTGCGAACACCTCTCCAAGCATACAGGAAGGCGAGGCACCCAAAGCTCTCCACATCTGGCGAGACCCCAACAGCCGACATAGTCTCCAGCACCCGCTCCGCATCTGCCAGCGAACCTAGCCCGCGGCAGCAACCAGAAAGGACAGCATTGCAGGCAGCGCGGTCAGGGCGCATCACCGCCGCCTCAGCAGGGGACTTCTCCTCCACCACGAGCTTGCAGGCCTCGTCGAACACCTTTAGGAAGGCCGCAAAGGCGCCCGGGTCGGCGCGGGTGAGCTCGATAAGCGGGTGTCCCCAGACGGAGAACGCCGGGAGGCGTCGCCCGCAGCGGAGCATCGCGCGCGCGAGCGCCACCGCCGGGGCAGCGGACCCCGCCGCGACGAGCGCTGAGAAGAGCGCCCCGAGGGCTGGCTCCGGGACGGGCGCCGCGTGCGGGCTCTTCTCCAGCAGGAAGACGGCCGCGGCGAAGGCGCGCTTGAGGCCGAGCCGGTGCTGACCGGTGGCGGCGGCGGCGAGGTGGGAGACGAGCGCCGCCGCGGCGTGGGGCGAGGGCGAGCGGGATGCCGCGGCCAGGGACTTGAACGCGAGCCACGCGTCGTCCGAGCGGCTCTCGGCGACGGCGGCGAGGAGGTCGGACTCGAGCGCGGCGGCGTCAGCGACGGGGAGCGTCTTCCTGGGGGCGGGATCATGGGCCCCGGGGGGCGGCGGCGGCGGCGGTTGGGGCCTGGGGCGCGGCGCGAAGATGGATGGCTGGAGGAAGGAGTAGATGGTGGGGATCTCGTGGGGCTCGGAAGAGGAGGACGAGGAGGAGGTCCTCGCGATCAGGGGTAGAGATGGCCGGCACCGGAGGCGGAGTAGAGCGCGCATTGGTGGAGGCGCCTTGCCGTTGAGGTGTTCGACCGTTTGCCTAGGAAAGCAGGAAGCGAGAGAAGTGCCGAAGAACGGAAGCTGGGCCACAGGACGATGCTGGAGCGCTGTTGGCTCATGATCCGGGACATCGAGGGGAACCGTCCGATGTACAATTAGGCGGCCTGGATCTAAGGGGAACCGAGAGCGTGCGTGACGAGCAATGGCGGCGGTTCTAAAGATGGAACGTGGTTTTGCTGGGACGGGCCGCCTCTTAACAGCCATGTTCCCATAAGAGAACGAAAACGGAAACTTATGATATTATTTTATAACGTGGGAACATAAGTGTTTCCGAATCGAAAATATAGATCTTCCAAGAATTCGAACGTAGCCATGTTTCATATTTTTGGTTAGTAAAAGTCGTCCTAGTTTTCAAGGACAGCTAGATGGGAGTGTGCCGTTTATATGTTTTGGTTGATAAGGACTGAATATCTTGTTTTCTGTTTAGTCTGGAGATAAGAAAAATAGAAACAACCATATGACATATAGAGCTCACTTGCTAGTCTTTTTCTTTCTTTCTTCTTCCTTTCATCGTCTTGGCTTTCATGTGCACGTATCTACTGGAACCATGAACACCAACGTCAAGCCGCCGGCCATGGGCGCTCACGGCAAGGTAGAGCCCATGTGGCGAGGCTGGAGCAGAGCTTGCTAGCACGGTGACATATCGACTATGTGTGGCAGGGCACTGGGACCAAAGCTCGCCCAAATAACACCGGAGCCGGGCTCCAATCCAAAGTGTCAGGTTCCACCCCATTTGCCTCCTCCCGCATCCCTGGCCCCACTCCTGCGAGCTCCATTCCCGCTCGACGACCTCGCGAACTTCTTAAGCACTCAATCAAGCCTTCAGACCCGCGCCGCCCTCTGCCACCCACACCCTCCACCTTCTGTTGCACCAGAAGTTCCACCTCGCCCCATGCAGCCACCACGCCTACGCACGCCTGAAAGCATCTAGGCCCCTAGTTGGGTTTCGGTGATTAATGACAATACAAGATTACTATGACTAACGTGTGTTTTGCAGAGGCAATTAAGTTAGGTCATGGTAACGAAGATCAATTAGGCAATCAAAGTTGTCATGCCCCCTCAATGGAAATCGTTTTGGTTTTTAAAGGATGGACGACAAGGTTAAGGATGACTAGTTCTAAGTGTCGATTGGAGTTGGAGAGACACTTAGAGTAGTTTAGGACTTTGTTTTTCCTTTGGCCGTACTATTAAGGGGGGTATGGATGGGTAGCTTGACCTAGTTGAGTCTAGTGAGTTAGGTGTGGTGCACACTTGTCAAAACTAGCTCTAGGTAGCTCCTATGAATGCCTAAGATTCTTTGGAGCAAACTTCATTCACATATGTTCGGAAGTTGGAAGTGAATGGAGGGTCAAACACTGACCGGACGCTGGCCCCGGTGTCATCGGACGCTGGCCGCAGGATCCGGTCAGTTCATTTGATCAACGTCTACGTTCGGTGTGATCGGACGCTGGAGAGGTCAAGTGACCGGACGCTGAAAGGCAGCGTCCGGTCGACTCCAGAAAGGTTCCAGTGAAGGGAATCTGCGACCGGACGTGTCCGGTCGGTACTGACCGGACCCTAAGGGTTCAGCGTCCGGTCGAGTCCAGTAAGGTTCCAGTAAGGGTTTTATGCGACCGGACGCGCCCGGTCAGTGCTGACCGGACCCTGCCAGCGTCCGGTCAATACATTTTTACTGGTTCGCAGGTTGAACTGACCGGAGCGTCCGGTCAACACGACCGGAGCGTCCGGTCACCCCGCAGAAGCTCATAACGGTTCGTTTTTCAGGCTGCCTTATAAATAAAAGCTCCACTCGTGTGTGGAGTGACTTTTGCTCATTCAAACAGCTGAGAAACACGTTTGTGAGTGTCAAGAAGAGCAAGGTCCTAGTGAGGTGTTTGTGATTTGAGAATCCAAGAGTGAAACCTCATTAGTGAATCAAGAGTAGTCAAGTGTGCATCTATCTTCTCATTAGGCTTCGCATGGTCAAGTGAAAGTTCGTGCTTGTTACTCTTGGTGATCGCCATCACCTAGACGGCTTGGTGGTGATTGGGAGCTTGGTGTTCACCCGGCGGAGCTTGTGGGTGACCCAACTTAAGTTGTGAGCGGCTTTGGGTGATTCGCCGTGACGGAGTGTCGAAGAATCAACCCGTAGAGAGCACTTGATCCTTGCGTGGATCAAGGGGGAGCTACACCCTTGCACGGGTGCTCCAACGAGGACTAGTGGGGAGTGGCGACTCTCCGATACCTCGGCAAAACATCGCCGCGTTCCTCTCTCCATTTACCTTGAGCATTTACTTTAAGTATTTACTTTGAGCAATTCAATACTTGTCTTTACATTCATAGAATTGACATGCTAGAGTAAGTTTGGAACATAGGTTGCAAGTCTTTTATGCGTTAATTTGATAGAAACACTTTTCTAAGCACAAGGGGTTAATTGGGCTATCTGTAGGATTAGATTATTACAAGAAAATTTAGAATTAGCCCAATTCACCCCCCCCCCTCTTGGGCATCTTGATCCTTTCAATTGGTATCAGAGTCTCGTGCTTATGTTTTTAAGCTTAACCGCTTAGAGCAAGATGTCTCACGGGGATGGACCTCCTCCTATCTTCGAGGGGGATGATTTTCCATATTGGAAAATTTGCATGGAGGCTTACCTAGAAGCTCTAGATGTTGGAATTCTTAGAGCCGCCTCTCAAGGGTTCCCAACACTTAAGAATGCCGCACAACTCCAAGGCGATGAAGTAAACTATGAAAAATGGAATGCAAAGGCTCGCAACACCATCTTTAGAGGCCTTTGCAAAGATGTGTTCAATCGTGTAAGGAACCACAAAGACGCTCATGCACTATGGTCGGACGTTTGTGCGCTCCATGAGGGAACCAAGAGTGAGCGTGAGGAACGCTATCATCTTGTAATTAAAAAGCTAAATTCTTTTGAGATGCTTCCCAAAGAAAGTGCTAATGAAATGTATTCTCGTTTAAATGTTCTTGTAGAGGAAGTCAATGGGCTTGGACTTACTCAAATGTCACCATCCGACGTTGTGAGAAAGATCTTGAGTGTCCTCCTCATTGACAAATATGGGCACATTGTGACCGTGCTACATCAAGATGATCTTTCCGCCGCTACACCGACACAAATCTTGGGAAAGATCAATGCTCATGATATGTATATGCACATCACACCACAAGATGGCTCATCCTCTACAAAGAAGAAAGAGAAAGACTTAGCATTCAAAGCTAGCCAAGATAAGGGCAAGGCTAGACTTGAGTATGAGAGCTCAAGTGATGAAGATGATGAAGAAAGTCATGCTCTCATGGTGAAGAAGACCGCCAAGATGCTAAAGAAGCTAAACAAGAGTGGCATCAAGTTTGACGGCAAGAAGAAGAAGTTCTTCACTAGCTCAAGAAGAAAGCCAATCTTCGAGATGGATTGCTACAATTACGGCGAACTTGGCCACCTAGCTCATCAATGCACAAAGCCCAAGAAAGACAAGTTCAAGAACAAGGGCAAGAAAGATGATTCAAGTGATGAAGATGAAAAGAAAAAGAGCAAGCCATACAAGAAGGGAGATGGCAAAAAGAGAGACTTCTACAAGAAGAAGAAGAGTGGCAAGGCCTATATTGTCGGTGATTGGCTCATGGATATTGATTCATCAAGTGGATCATCAGATGATGAGAGTGATAATGAGAAGGTGGCCGCCATTGCTATTGATCTTGCATCCTCACCGCCACCATCGCTATCATCCTCTACACACCTATGCCTTATGGCCAAGGGTGAACGCAAGGTAACTAAGAGTGATGATAGTAGTGATGATGAGCAAGCTAGTGATGATGATAGCGATAGCGATGATGATTCACCCACATATGATGATCTTGTCAAAATATTAAGAAAATACACTAAGATCATTAGAAAGAGTAGAGCTACAAATGAAAAACTTGATGCTAAAAATGATTCACTCTTAGCTAAGTGTGATACATTAGAAAAGGCTAATGATGAGCTCAAAGAAACAAATGATTCTATATCATCCAAACTCAAGGAGCTCAAATCTTCTAAGAAAGAGCTTAAAGATAAATATGATAAACTTGAGTGGGTGCACAATGAGCTTATCACTAGTCACAACAAGCTAAAAGATGAATATACAACTCTAAAGATCAATTATGATACCCTTGTTATTGCACAAGAATTCTTACCAAATGAGCCACATGTTGCTACTAACCATGTTGTTAAGATTGATATAGCTACCTCATGTGATGATTTAATTGATGAGCACATTGAGCATGGATCTAGTAGCAAAGGCAAGCAAGTGGTTGAGTGCAATGACTATGATGAGTATGTCAAGATCAAGAGTGACAATGAGAAGCTCATGAAAGATCTTGAAGAGATGAAAAGTCACAACACCATTGTGATAGAAACTCTTGATCATGACAAAGAGTTGATCCTTGAGAATGAGAAGCTAAAAGAAGAAAACAAGAAACTCAAGGAAGAGAAGAACAATGATATTCTCAAGGAAGAGAACAAGAAGCTCAAGATAGAGAAAGAGCATCTCAAGGTGGGATTGAGCAAGTTTGCTAGAGGCAAGCATCTCCAAAGTGAGCTACTCATGAATACCGTCATGAAGATGGATAGAAGTGGCATTGGATATATGGCAAGTGTAGAAAAGATGAAGGCCCAAGCTCAACACCAACAATCAAAGCCAAAGCCAAAGCCAAAGCCAAAGAGATGTTTTGAGTGTGGACAAGAAGGCCACTTTGCTCATGAGTGTCAAACTCCACCACCACAACCCTTGCCCAAGCATGCTAGACCCTTTACTTTCAATGCTCACTACATGCTTAGAAAAGATTCTAGTGGAAAGATGAAAGTTATGTTCTTAGGACCCCCCAACAAGAGTATGCCTAAGAAGATCTGGGTGGCTAAGTCACTTGTTGAGAAGGTGAAGGGCCCTCAACAAGTTTGGATCCCTAAAGCTTGAATCTCTTGTGTGTAGGTGAACTACAAGACCGGTGGAAGTCATTGGGTTATTGATAGTGGTTGCACTCAATATATGACCGGTGATCCTCGTATGTTCACCTCACTAGATGAAGAGGTAGATGGACAAGAGAAAATAACATTTGGAGATAATTCAAAGGGCAAGGTTAAAGGATTGGGCAAAGTGGCAATATCAAATGATCATTCCATCTCCAATGTGCTCTATGTTGCTTCATTGAGCTTCAACTTGCTATATGTTGGGCAATTGTGTGATCTTGGCTTTCAATGCTTATTTACCAAGAAGGAGGTTGTTGTATCCAAGGTAGATGACAATCAAGTGATATTCAATGGATTTAGATACAACAACTTATATCTAGTTGACTTCACCTCCGAAGATGCAAACTTGATGACTTGCCTATTCACCAAAACAACACTTGGGTGGCTATGGCATAGAAGACTTGCTCATGTTGGGATGAGCTCACTCAAGAAGCTTATGAAGAATGATTTGGTGAGAGGGTTGAAGGATGTGAAGTTTGAGAAGGACAAGCTTTGTAGTGCATGTCAAGCCGGCAAGCAAGTTGCAAACACTCATCCAACCAAAGCTTTCATGTCAACCACAAGAGTGCTAGAACTCCTACACATGGATTTATTTGGACCAACAACATACAAGAGTTTGGGAGGAAATCTCTATTGTCTTGTGATTGTGGATGACTATTCAAGGTATACATGGGTGTTCTTCCTTCATGACAAATCCGAAGTTGCATCTTGCTTCAAGAAGTTTGCCAAGAGAGCTCAAAATGAATTTGAAGGGAAGCTCAAGAAGATAAGAAGTGACAATGGCAAAGAGTTTGACAACACAAACATAGAAGCTTATTGTGATGAAGTTGGAATCAAACATAAAGTCTCCGCAACTTATACTCCTCAACAAAATGGTGTAGTTGAGAGGAAGAATCGGACTTTGATCACTCTTGCAAGGACAATGCTAGATGAGTACAACACCCCCGAAGCTCTATGGGCGGAAGCAATCAACACCGCATGTTATGCATCCAATCGTCTATTCCTTCAAAAGTTCCTTGGCAAGACACCTTATGAGTTGCTAAATGGAAAGAAGCCGGATGTCTCATTCTTTAGGGTGTTTGGTTGCAAATGCTACATCTACAAGAAGCGGCAACACCTAGGGAAGTTTCAAAGACGTTGTGATATAGGTTTTCTTGTTGGTTACTCATTGAAGTCCAAAGCATATAGAGTATTTAATCATGCCACCGGCTTGGTTGAAGAAACATATGATGTGGAATTTGATGAATCTAACGGCTCCCAAGGAGCACATGAGAATCTTGATGATGTAGGTGATGAACCATTGAGAGAGGCTATGAAGAACATTCCGGTGGGAGACATCAAGCCAAAAGATAATGAAGATGATGTATAAGTAATTGATCAACCCTCTTCATCAAGTGTACCACAAGATGGTGAAAAAGATGGAAGAGTTGAAAATGAAGATACTCATGTCTCCCATGAGCAAATGGTGGTACAAGCACAAGATGTTGATGCTCCACAACCTCCTCCTCAAGTGGTCAATAGAAGAAATACACCTCTCATACAAGATCATCCACAAGATCTCATCATTGGGAGTCCATCAAAGGGTGTAATGACTCGATCTCAAAAACTTACTTCATTTATTGCTCATCACTCTTTTGTCTCTTGCTATGAGCCTACCAAGGTAGAAGAAGCTCTTAAAGATCCGGATTGATCAATGACATGCATGAAGAGTTGAACAACTTCACTCGCAATGAAGTTTGGACTCTTGAAGAGCGACCAAAAGGTGCAAGAGTCATTGGAACAAAGTGAGTGTTCCGCAACAAGCAAGACGATCAAGGTGTTGTTGTGAGGAACAAGGCAAGACTAGTTGCAAAGGGGTTCTCTCAAGTTGAAGGCTTGGATTTTGGAGAGACCTTTGCACCGGTTGCAAGATTAGAAGCCATCCGTATTCTACTTGCATATGCATCACATCATGAAATGAAACTATATCAAATGGATGTGAAAAGTGCATTTTTAAATGGCTTTATTAATGAACTAGTCTATGTTGATCAACCTCCCAGGTTTGAAGACCCTAGATATCCTAATCATGTTTATAGGTTGTCCAAGGCACTATATGGACTTAAGCAAGCCCCAAGAGCTTGGTATGAGCGCCTCCGGGACTTTCTTATTGTGAAGGACTTCACCATTGGGAAGGTCGACACTACACTATTTACCAAGAAGCTTGATGGACATATCTTCATTTGTCAAGTATATGTTGGTGATATCATCTTTGGATCATCAAATGAAGACTGATGCAAAGAATTTGGTGAATTGATGTCAAAGGAGTTCGAGATGTCCATGATTGGTGAGCTTACATTCTTTCTTGGTTTTTAAGTCAAGCAAATGAAAGAAGGCATCTTCATCTCTCAAGAGAAATACACTAGAGATATTCTCAAGAGATTCAAGATGGATGAATGTAAGCCAATCAAGACCCTAATGCCTACTAATGGACCTCTCGACCTAGATGAGGGAGGTAACCCGGTTGATCAAACTCTCTACCGTTATATGATTGGTAGCTTGTTATATTTAACCGCATCTAGGCCCGACATCATGTTTAGTGTGTGTATGTGTGCTAGATTTCAAGCTAGTCCTAAGGAAACTCATTTAATTGCCGTAAAAAGAATCCTTAGGTATCTTAAGCACACACCAAGCATTGGCCTTTGGTATCCCAAAGGAGCTTTATTTGAATTAATTGGCTATTCTGATTCGGATTACGCCGGATGCAAAGTTGATAGAAAGAGCACATTCGGAGGGTGCCATTTGCTTGGTAGATCACTTGTGTCTTGGTCCTCCAAGAAACAAAATAGTGTGGCTTTGTCCACCGCCGAAGCGGAATACATTGCCGCGGGTGCTTGCTGTGCACAAATATTATACATGAAACAAACTTTGCTAGACTATGGAGTAGTTCTAGAGAAAGTACCTCTTTTGTGCGATAATGAAAGTACGGTAAAACTTGCAAATAATCCGGTTCAACACTCTCGCACCAAGCACATAGATATCCGCCATCACTTTTTAAGAGATCATGTGGCTAAAAATGATATATCACTAGAAGGTGTAAGATCCGAAGATCAATTAGCGGATATTTTTACGAAACCGCTAGATGAGGCTACATTTTGTAGATTGCGAAATGAGCTCAATGTACTTGATTTTAGTAACTTCACTAAAAATTGAGCTTGTGTTGTCCCTTGCATTCATTGTAATATACAACATGTTTAATTTGTGGCAATGCATATAGGGCTTGTCTTACATGGTTAAGATAACCGCCGAAAAGCGTGTGAAGAAGCTTAACCTTGGATCAAACTTGACAAGCAACTAGATTTACTTACAAGTATTGCATATGCATGAATGTTGTTTTATCGTTTTGTTCCATTTGCCCTCTTGTTGCCTATTTTCTTAAAAAGAATTATAGCCTAAGGCAAAATATTTTGAAAAATATGAGGGTTTGAGAGAGGTCACTCACATCAGTCCCAATTGGTGTTTATTTGGATCTTATTCAAGTTGGGACTTGATTGGGAACAGGCAGCGCGAAGGAAGTTTGAAGATTTGCTGAAAAAGATGCACCGGACGCTGCACCGGACGCTGTTGTCCAGCGTCCGGTAAGTTCACAGGAGGTGAACTGCTGGTGAAGGAGTGACCGGACGCTGCGTCTGTGCGTCCGGTCAGGAAGGGTTCAGCGTCCGGTCGATCGGAGGAAGACCAAGTTGTGCTGACCGGACCCTGCTTGCGTCCGGTCATGGACCACCGGACGCGTCTGGTCCCGATTCCAGAGGAAGTGGACCTCTCTGGAATCGACCGGACGCTGGGTGGTAGCGTCCGGTTGCTACCACCGGAGCGTCCGGTCAATGGATCTCGCGCGTTTTCAGGACTCTTTTCCATTTCCTTCTCTGTCACGTCGGGGGATCTATTTAATTCGGTCGTTCCTTCGTTTTTGATTCCCTGTGACCTAGCCCTAGTCCTTGCCGCCGCCTCCACAGCTCGCCAGCCGCGCGCCGCCGTGCTCCTGCCTCGCCGCACCACCGCTGCTCACCCGCGCCAGCGCCACCGCACCAGCACAGCCCGTGCCTCCCTTGCCCGCGCTCGCCCGGCCCCTGTGCCAGCCGCGCGCCACCATAGCTCGCCACACCGCTGTGCTTCCCCGCGCGCCACCGTGCCACTGCGTTCGACCGGCCCTCTCGTCACTGCTAAGCGTCGTGTGCTCTAGCCCCATCTCCTCTCGGTAAGGCTAGCTCCTTGTTTTAATTTCAATTTGCTTAGATCAAATTGCAATACAATGCGCTGATTTCAAAAATTCTAGGGCCACCAGTTCATCACTGCTCCTTGTAACCCTAGACCTTGACGGTTCCGAGGATTCCCCCCGCGTGTCGCATCTTATCTTTTCTCGGATCGCTGATCGTCAGGTAGAAAGCCATTCGATTCAAGTTCGCATCTACATTGCTTTCTCTATTAGGGTTTCGCATCTATTAGACATATTATATTTATTTGTATATCCATCTATTCTATCGTGCAGCGAGTCGGTTCCGTTGTGGTTCTTGTGGCAATTGGCAGTCAACTCGGAGCCAAGCTCGCGAGTACGGACCGAGGCCAAGCCTCGAAAGCGGCAGTTTGATAGTTGATCTTCATCAGCGGCAGTTCATCATCTTGTCAATTCAGATGGCTCGCACCAAGAACGTTGGTGGTGGCCCAGGTGATGATGATCGGAGGCCCCCGCCTCGCCAGCCAGCCGGATTGAAGGGCAAGTCAACCAAGCAGGTGACATCCAAGAAGAGGAAGTACCCAGATAGAGAGACAGCCAGAGCAGCAGCAGTTGCAGAGGCAGCAGATCGTGCTGAGAGAGGTGGTGCCCGCAGTGGTCTTGTCATTGCAGATCAGCTGGTTTCACCAGCACTGAGAGCTGCTCTTGAGGAGGTGAGCGTCGTCACGGTAGTCCAGCAGGGACTGCCACGTTTGTAGGACGGCGGATTGCCATTGTGGAGGGTCAGTCAGCAGTACAGGAGTCACAGTCATCACAGCAGCCCCCACCAGCAGAGCCTCAGCCTGCTCAGGAGACTCAGGAGGGTCAGCAGGCCGAGGAGACCGAGCCGGCACCTCAGTTACGCCGCTCTGGTCGTACTAGTGCTACAGTTCCACCGAGGCCAGCTACACAGCGCAGGGGCTCACGCCCACCGCCCAGACCACAGGGTCCGCCTCCAGTGGTACACCTTGACTTGAGGGCCACCACAGCCAGACAGGTTCGCCAGTTGAGATTTGTTGAGTTCGATGTGTGGTTCCCTCCGAGGAGGGATGAGAGAGCAGCAGAGGGGTTTTACACACCACTGCAGGAGGATTTCTACAATGCTTATCTCAACAGTGGGGCTGTGTTCAGATCTCAGAGAGTCTGCAGTATAGAGCCTATTGTGGCAGCAGCCGGAGAGCATATCCGTCCTTACTTGTCATATCTATCGGGGCTTACAGATCTGATTGGCCGGACAGGAGTGTATGTACCATCTTGGGTTCGGCAGTTCTACGCATCGCTCTATGTTGACCCACATCATAACTTCATTCATTTTGCACTCAACGGCAGAAATTATAGAGTGATGAGCCAGAGGGCCAGGGAGATACTGAGGCTACAGGAGCAGCCTGTCAGATTGCATGAGGTGTGTTATGGACAGCAGGAGCCTCTTAGGCGTCCTCATGGAGGGATAGTGCCCCCTACTAATCTTGTGCGCCATTGCTTTAAGGAGCCTTTTGGTGAGGGGTCGAGGAGGAACCCCAGTGACCTGACTCCTACAGCTCGAGTACTAGAGGCTATCATCAGGAGGACACTTCTTCCCCGGTTGGGATATAGAGAGGGTCTGACTCGCCTACAGCTCTGGCTCCTTAATGCCCTGATGCAGCAGACTGTGTTCGACATTTGGGGCCTCCTTCTATCAGAGATGGAGGATACTATAGCTGAGGGTTTCAAGGGTCGCAGGCAGCTCCCTTATGCACATTGGATCACATTCTTGATACTCAAGTCTGTGTAGGTCCGGACCCCAGAGATGGTTGCCGAGTACAAAGGTGCCACTACAGAGTTTCTAGCTTACAACATGGCACAGAGGATCAGGCACAGCACACCACAGGCACCTACTCGGCCCAGTCGCCATCCAGATGTTCCAGAGTCAGCAGCTCAGCAGGACGAGATTATCAGAGGCATAGCCACTACTGAGGAGGAGCAGCTTGAGGCACAGTAGGAGGTGAGCGAGTACAGTGACAGCTCTGACGACGACTACTAGCCTATTCCTCAGATGCCTCCACGCAGACACGATGCAGAGCCTGGCAGTTCTAGCTCAGCACCACCCGCGCCTCAGACGGACCCCGCTCTTATTGCCATACTTGAGCGGATGCAGCAGGACCAGGCTCGCCAGGCACAGGAGATAGCTGCTAACTTTGCACAGTTCCAGGCTCGTCAGGACGAGTTTCAGAGGCAGCAGCAGGTACTCCAGCAGCAGCAGCAGCAGATCCTATTGCAGCAGCAGCTTATGGGCTTCATGCAGCATGTTGTGACAGCTCTTGGGGCCCCACAGCCACAGCCTTCGCCCCAGCTTCCTCAGCCTGCTACCACTTCGATGACTCCAGCAGTACAGCCCAGTGGGCTCCAGAGTCAGGGACAGCCTCCAGCTCAGTTTGCTTCACCTCTTGTATAGGTGTCCTAGTGGTTAGCCTCACCCGTGGTAGCCCCGCAGTTCACTCCACTTCAGACGGGCTTCACACTGGAGGAGTCGCCCTCGCTATTTGTGCCTGACACATCAGTCTCCAGGAGTCTTGGAGCATCTTTCAGCGAGCTGACTGGCATGCCCACTCCACCGCATATGCATGCTGCCGGTCCTTCAACAGCAGCTCCAGTCGCAGTGACTACTCAGAGGCTTCCTAGCTCAGTCGCATCATCAGATCCTACAGATGTACCAGCAGCTTCACAGGCAGCACCTATTCCAGCTCAGACCCAGACCGCTTCAGCGACACTTCCTGCCACAGAGGGTCAGTCAGTTCAGAGCTCAGGGTCAGATGATGATGGCACTCGGTTCTAGCTTGCTCCTCGCACCTCAGCGCCCGGCTCGTCCGCTGCAGCCCCACCGTCCGACCCCTAGGTTTTGGTGTTTGACGCCAAAGGGGGAGAGGGTTCGAGTATGTAGACTCAGGGGGAGCGACTTTCAGGGGGAGCTAGTTTTATAGTATTAGTTTATTATATACATTTGGAGTTTTATTTGTGTGATACACTATTACTTTTGCATTCATGTGCTTACTTTCATGCATATTATTCTATCTATGTGATAGTGTTATCTATGTGATTGTGATATATGACATGTGTGCTCTCTACTTTACATTATTTATATGTCATATCACTTGTGTTATTGTTCATTTGCCTTGGCTTCCGCGATTATACTCCGATGCAAATAAGCTTTGTTAATCGTACTCATGCTTAATTCACATCCTTTGAGTACATTGTGTTGGCTTGGGTCATGTAAGCTTGACTAACACTTTTGTTCTTATCGACCAAAGCTTATATGAACCAAGCCCGTCAAAAACCTCAATCTTTCACATACTCGAGGTGGTATTGTCATCAATCACCAAAAAGGGGGAGATTGAAAGCATCTAGGCCCCTAGTTGGGTTTCGGTGATTAATGACAATACAAAATTACTATGACTAACGTGTGTTTTGCAGAGGCAATTAAGTTAGGTCATGGTAACGAAGATCAATTAGGCAATCAAAGTTGTCATGCCC
Organism: Miscanthus lutarioriparius; assembly: GCA_904845875.1. Classification (NCBI taxonomy): domain Eukaryota; kingdom Viridiplantae; phylum Streptophyta; class Magnoliopsida; order Poales; family Poaceae; genus Miscanthus; species Miscanthus lutarioriparius. The sequence continues at coordinate 23,107,942 of CAJGYO010000005.1, read as the reverse complement.
CCTCAATGAAAATCGTTTCGGTTTTTAAAGGATGGACGACAAGGTTAAGGATGACTAGTTCTAAGTGTCGATTGGAGTTGGAGAGACACTTAGAGTAGTTTAGGACTTTGTTTTTCCTTTGGCCGTACTATTAAGGGGGGTATGGATCGGTAGCTTGACCTAGTTGAGTCTAGTGAGTTAGGTGTGGTGCACACTTGTCAAAACTAGCTCTAGGTAGCTCCTATGAATGCCTAAGATTCTTTGGAGCAAACTTCATTCACATATGTTCGGAAGTTGGAAGTGAATGGAGGGTCAAACACTGACCGGACGCTGGCCCCGGTGTCACCGGACGCTGGCCGCAGGGTCCGGTCAGTTCATTTGACCAACGTCTGCGTTCGGTGTGACCGGACGCTGGAGAGGTCAAGTGACCGGACGCTGAAAGGCAGCGTCCGGTCGACTCCAGAAAGGTTCCAGTGAAGGGAATCTGCGACCAGACGCGTCCGGTCGGTACTGACCGGACCCTGAGGGTTCAGCGTCCGGTCGAGTCCAGTTAGGTTCCAGTAAGGGTTTTATGCGACCGGACGCGTCCGGTCAGTGCTGACCGGACCCTGCCAGCGTCCGGTCAATACATTTTTACTGGTTCACGGGTTGAACTGACCGGAGCGTCCGGTCAACACGACCGGAGCGTCCGGTCACCCCGCAGAAGCTCATAACGGTTCATTTTTTAGGTTGTCTTATAAATAGAAGCTCCACTCGTATGTGGAGTGACTTTTGCTCATTCAAACAGCTGAGAAACACGTTTGTGAGTGCCAAGAAGAGCAAGGTCCTAGTGAGGTGTTTGTGATTTGAGAATCCAAGAGTGAAACCTCATTAGTGAATCAAGAGTAGTCAAGTGTGCATCCATCTTCTCATTAGGCTTCGCATGGTCAAGTGAAAGTTCGTGCTTGTTACTCTTGGTGATCGTCATCACCTAGACGGCTTGGTGGTGATTAGGAGCTTGGTGTTCACCCGGCGGAGCTTGTGGGTGACCCAACTCAAGTTGTGAGCGGCTTTGGGTGATTCGCCGCGACGGAGTGTCGAAGAATCAACCCGTAGAGAGCACTTGATCCTTGCGCGGATCAAGGGGGAGCTACACCCTTGCGCGGGTGCTCCAACGAGGACTAGTGGGGAGTGGTGACTCTCCGATACCTCGGCAAAACATCGCCGCGTTCCTCTCTCCATTTACCTTGAGCATTTACTTTAAGTATTTACTTTGAGCAATTTAATACTTGTCTTTACATTCATAGAATTGCCATGCTAGAGTAAGTTTGGAACATAGGTTGCAAGTCTTTTGTGCGTTAATTTGATAGAAATACTTTTCTAAGCACAAGGGGTTAATTGGGCTATCCGTAGGATTAGATTATTACAAGAAAATTTAGAATTAGCCCAATTCACCCCCCCTCTTGGGCATCTTGATCCTTTCAACGCCTCCTCTTCTCCACCGCACATGTGTAGCGCTGGTCTCACCTAGGACGACCCCGTTCATGAAATTTCTAAAGATGAGTTGAACCCACTCTAAAGGGCTATATTCCAAATCTCATCTTCAATTGTCTCCTAGCTGAACACAATATAAAAGGACATCCCACTGGGACAACATCCTCCAACCAAAGATTCATTAACAAGATGGACATTCGTTAACAAGATGGTACGCCAGCTGCCGGCTCATTGCACCTTCTGTTTTAGCGTTTGTTCGGTTAATATCTAATCCGAGAAAATTGAAGAAGAATTTAAGACTAACAGAACAGAATTGAAGACTAACCGAACAAATACCCAAGCCCGCTGCATCACAACTCCATGCAAAGCCTTTGGAATCCTACGTTCATGCGCTACGGACAGAACTCCAGACGTCAAAGCTCAATCAATTTCAGTACGCGTCTACCGGCACGATCAAAGCTTATTGCTTCGTCGGTCGGCTTAGGTCTCGCGTCTAACACTCGGAGCGCCGCCGCTGTCCCCTGCCTCCACCACTGCTGGTCCCCCCTCCGTTATATTGCTGGAGGCAAGAGGGAGCGGGCATCTATCGTTTTTAATAAGTTTTTTCTAGTAGATCGAGTCCTTAGGGTTAGGATCTCTCCATGGCAAGTTTCTTGGTTTTGGAGATTTATCTCCTCCTCTCCGGCGACGGTAAGAGGGCAGGATGGAATCGTTTTCTCCATGGTGGCTCTGTTGAAGATGAGAGCGACAACTACGATGTCAGCATCCTCACCAATATGATATGGATACTTTTATTTTCGGACGGCGACATCAAGACGGAGATGGTGCCACCGCCATGGAATAATTTTCTCCGGTCTCTTCTCTGTTTTATCGTGGTTAGATCTAGCCACGATGAAGGACTAGGGAGATTAAGTTTCAGATCGGTCTTCCTCATTCTTCGGTGGCAGAAAGAAGGAAGACACCAGAAAGAGTAAGTTTCTCAACTCCGCCTACATGAAGGTTGGTCGTCGTTCGTTGGGCATCTAATGTTGGCTATCGTTCGTCTAATGTTGGCCATCGTTCGTTGGGCATCTATTCTCTAGACCTTTTGCCGAGTGGTTGTATGTGTGGTCATCCAAACTGCAAAACGTCGTACAAGTTTGGTTTTGAGATTTTGAGCTATTCACAGTGTGGGTATAATTTAGATGAAAATCAGTTTCTGAATTTTTATATAATTCAAAGTGCTTATAACGTGTTAATATACCCAGCTATTATCTAATATAATTCTCTTTCATCAAAAAAAAAACTTATTGCTTCGTCTACCTGCTATCAAAATGCTGTTCTTGCTGCCGCGGGAAGTTAATTCAGAATACTGCAAGCATAGGAAGAAACAAAGGCAAACGAACTTACAACTTGAAATGGATAGAGAAAGAAACGCAAAAGGCAGCATTACAGCATTTGACCATGCAGCAGCACAACTTGACATACACAGTCTGCACAACAATGCAATACAAATGCACTGTTTCCTCCATGGAACACGTAGAAACATTATGCAATAAGCAGACCAACAAGCACAAGAGCACACACGGCACAAATATCAAAATCTCTCAGCATCATAGTACGCTCTTCATAGGGATACAATAAACTGCCCCCGCTCCCCCGAGCACACAAATCAGCTACTATAACAACATATTGTGTGATCAAAATTGCAGCCGTTACATGGTGCGAGCAAAACCCATTTAATTTAATACCTTTCCGCCAACCTAGCTGATACAGCCCTTAGCTTAGAATACACTTTGCCAGCAGGAGAACCCAAGATGAGACTGCAAAGCGAATCTCGTGCGACCTTGATGTTAACGAAGGATCCAAGTATATGGATCTTTGTATCAGCGATAACGATGCGGGTCCTGGTAGAGTTCTCAATGGCGTACTTGGTCTTGCCTCCTTTCCCTGATAAGCGGCCGATAGCACGTGACAGATGCTCCCCTCGCAGGGTCTTCACATCCTTGATCTCAAAGGAATCCACATACAGGTCATCAAGACGCAGCAAGGCAACGGCATCAGCAATGTCGAACCCAAGCATAAAAGCATGCGCAAAGTCCGCACATTTCTGAAGGTTGCTGACATCTGGTGTGTCTTGCCTTGTCTTTAGCTCCACCCTCCTTGCCTGGAACAGAGGAAACGGTTTAATGGGCCTGACAGATATGATGCAGCCTACACCTTGAGCATTCAACAATTGAGTAATAGGCTTACAACATACTCCCTCTGTCCCAAAATTTATGACACTTTAGCAATGAATCTGGACAGAGTGTCATCTACCTTGGGGCGGAGGGAGTATTTAAGTAGAAAACAATAGCAGACAGCCAGACATTTAAGCTCAGAGCCAACAGCCTAAAAGGACATGGACAAACCAGTTGAGTCATAAGCAATTATCAAAATAGAAGCGACTACAATATTGTGGTTTAGCTTGCAACGGCTCACGCAACATATGCAAGTAGAGAGCATTCATCACATCAAGTAACAAGTAGTTATTTTACTGAGGCCACAAGTATGACCTTAAACTTAGCGACTACAATATTGTGGTTTTGATTGTGCATTACTTGCTTAGCAGCTAAGATACTATAATCAGAAGAATGCTTGTAGAATTCCTAACTGGCTAGCATCAACAAAATATTCATCATAGAACTTAATCCAACAGATCAAACAAATTCTGCCTCAAATCCGTATGCATAAATGGAAGCTTTTGAGATTCAAATGTAGCCACGAGAATGGAATAGTGCAAGTAGAGAGCATTCATCACGTCAAGTAGTTATTTTACTGAGGTCACAAGTATGAGCTTAAACTTAGCAACTACAATATTGTGGTTTTGATTGTGCATTTTACTTGCTTAGCAGCTAAGATACTATAATCAGAATGCTTGTAGAATTCCTAACTGGCTGGCTTCAACAAAATATTCATCATAGAACTTAATCCAACAGATCAAACAAATTCAGCCTCAAATCCGTGTTGTCAATCGTATGCATACATGGAAGCTTTTGAGATTCAAATGTAGCCACGAGAATGGGATAGGAATATATAAAATGTCTATATATTACTTCATACTTCAAATATATAAAATGTCTATGTATTACTTCAGAGTCTGAAACCAGCTACACACTTCAGAAGCGAGAACACCCAAGCTCAAACAGAATAAAGCGTGCAGCGTTGACGACAATAAATTGAGACTGGGCTATCCCCTTACCTTGAGGTTCATGCGTATGTCGATCTTCATGTGCTCGTATACGGGTGTGTAGATTTCCATCCAGCATCGCTTGAGCGGCGCGAACCGGTGCTGCGGCACGGGCACTTTTCGGAACTGGGGCCTCCCGCCGCTCATCTCACTCGGCATCAGAGCATCGAACCGCGGCTTCTCCACGGCGGCGCCCGGCCCCGTCGGGTGGTCCACCGCCATCTCCGAGGAGGAACCCCCCGTCGCGGAGGCCATCGAGTGCGTTTTCAGCAGGGATTGATCTAGTAAAGGGACAAGGGTCAAATAGCCAGATAGGTTGATGTTAGAGATTGGGAACTCGGTTTCGCACAGCAGACAGGGAAGAGAAGGAGTGGGGATACCTGGTGGGCGCTCTTCGCCGGCGAAGATATCAGCGAAGGCCTCGGCACCTGGCGTAGGGCGGCGGCGTCGGTAGCCCACCCAGTCGTCGCAGACAGAGGGAGAGGGGGCGAGCGAGCGCACGGCGGCTGGCACTGGGAAGGGCGGCGGAGAGGCTTGTGGCGGTTTAGGGTTTCTTCGCGGATATATATTGTAACTGGGCCTTTAATGGGCCTTCTCCTTCCAAGCTGAGACGGGCGGTGCGCTTGGCAGCTGCATGAGAAGGGTCATGAAATTCCTAAAACTACTGTGAGAATGAGAATGCTAGTGATCACCGGCCAGACGAAGTATAATTAGTTCATGATTTGATAATACGGTGCTACAGTAAATATATGTTAATGATGGATTAGTTGGGCTTAATAATTTCATCTCGTGGAGTACTGAAGGATTCTGTAATTTATTTTTTTATTAGTATCTGAACACCCCATGCGACACATTTACGTGACACCTCCTAAATTTTAGTCACCGGATCCAAACACCCCCTTACATGGACCCCACGCCGCTCGAACGTCACCCACGCCGTCTGACCTCATGCGGGGACCGCTTGTGGCTCCTCCGCTTCCCCTGGCCAGATGTCTGCGCTCGCTCGACGGCACCCCAGCAGTTGCAGCAGACGCCTACGCCAGGTGGTTTTCATTGCAACACGAGCAACACTCGATCTAGTTTTGCAACATCTAGATGCAACACTTGCAACATACGTTCAAAACAACTGAAATACTTGCAAAAACACTTGAAAACCATTGCAAACATACGCAACATCTAGATAAACACACTTGCAACATACATCTGAAAAAACAGATAAAACATTTGGAACCGACTCTTGCAACATAAGTGTATAGCCATTGCAACATGTGCAACATCCCAGTCAACTTTTATAACATCCATCTGAAATAATTGAAACATACATTTAAAACATCTGAAACACTTGACACATATGCTTGCAACATGCGCATCTTCCTGTCGTGGTGTCTTTAGCCGACCGCGGGAGACGATGTCCCAGCCGACGATGACCTTCTCCTGGTGGCGCTAAGGTGGTGGTGGTGGGGTGCACGCCGTGGCTGCAACAGGCGAGCGTGGAGTGGGGCGTAGCGGTGGATGGACGCGACGGCCGAGCAAGGAGTGCGGCGCAGTGGGCGTACAGCGAGGGATAAGATGGGAGCGCGCGCGGGGGATGGCCATGACAGCGATGCAGAGTGGCATGGGCAGACGACCGCACGGCACGATGAAGCACGCGACGAGCGAGCGTGAAGTGGAGATATTTTTTTGAGAGAGAGATGGGGGAGACATAGAGAGCAGACATGTCTATTGGGCCGGTAACGCGCAAGCCCGAGAGGACGGTGTTCGGACGGTCGGACGCCCTGACCCAGCATTACCAATATGAGAATGGTCACGCGGACTGGAAGTTAGATGGAGGGAATTAATATGAAATTAGATTTTTAGTCATAATCATTTTTGTTTGGTCTATGGAGGAAAAATAAGGAAAGCTGAAGAGAGAATTTATATCTCATGCTTAATTTGTGGGGTTTTCAGCGTAAAATTATATGACAAGTCATGATGAACGGTGATTATGCACTCATCTTTCATTAAAATCATGATTCTTACTCAATTACCACCCCTACCCTAGAGAAGTGATTAACGAGAGTTTGCTAAACTCTTGATCTTCTTCCCACAAAAATTCCACTCCCATAAAACAAACACAAGAATTCCCACCAAAAATCCTACTCCCATGTAACAAACACAAGATTTCTAAACGCATAACTCTAAACTCCCATTTTTCTCATTTCAATTACCTCCAGCCAAACCAAACGTGCTTGGGAGAAAGTCCTTCTAAGGTGCTGTTTGGTTCGGATTTTTTAGCCAGACATGGTTGACACGGTGAACCGATATCTTTTGGTTGCCCCAATCTATAAGCAATAATAGTTACTGTCCAATACAATCTTGATCTACTCCTAACCAAGCATTATCCTTTCCTGCTCCGCTCCTCTTCTCGGTTTTGACTTCTCTTCCTCGCAAGCCGCGACTCATGATTTCACACAAGACAACAATCTCCGCTTTTATGAACAAGAAGAAAAAGACAGCAAACAATCTATAAGCAAACATAGTTACTATCCAATACAATCTTGATCCCCCTCCTAACCTAGCATGACAGCGAGGCAGAGTGGCATGGGCGAACGACCGCACGGCATGGTAAAGCACGCGACGAGCGAGCGTGAAGTGGAGAGATATTTTTGAGAGAGGGATGGGGGGAGACATTGAGAGCAGACATGTCTATTGGGCTAGTAACGCGTAGGCCTGAGAGGACGGCGTCCGAACGGTCGGACGCCCTGACTCAGCATTACCAATATAAGAACGGTCACGAGGACTAGGTATGGAAGTTAGATGGAGGGAATTAATATGAAATTAGATTTTTAGTCATAATCATTTTTGTTTGGTCTATGGAGGAAAAATAAGGAAAGCTGAAGAGAGAATTTATATCTCATGCTTAATTTGTGGGGTTTTCAGCGTAAAATTATATGACAAGTCATGATGAACGGTGATTATGCACTCATCTTTCATTAAAATCATGATTCTTACTCAATTACCACCCCTACCCTAGAGAAGTGATTAACGAGAGTTTGCTAAACTCTTGATCTTCTTCCCACAAAAATTCCACTCCCATAAAACAAACACAAGAATTCCCACCAAAAATCCTACTCCCATGTAACAAACACAAGATTTCTAAACTCGTAACTCTAAACTCCCATTTTTCTCATTTCAAGTACCTCCAACCAAACCAAATGTGCTTGGGAGAAAGTCCTTCTAAGGTGCTGTTTGGTTCGGGTTTTTTAGCCAGACATGGTTCACACGGTGAACCGATATTTTTTGGTTGCTCCAATCTATAAGCAAGAATAGTTACTGTCCAATACAATCTTGATCCTGCTCCTAACCAAGCATTATCCTTTCCCGCTCCGCTCCTCTTCTCGGTTTTGACTTCTCTTCCTCGCAAGCCGCGACTCATGATTTCACACAAGACAACAATCTCCGCTTTTATGAACAAGAAGAAAAAGACAGCAAACAATCTATAAGCAAACATAGTTACTATCCAATACAATCTTGATCCCGCTCCTAACCTAGCATTATCATTTCCCGCTCCGCTCCTCTTCTTAGTTTTGACTTCTCTTCCTCGCAAGCCGCGACCCACGATTTCACACAAGACAACAATCTTCGCTTTTATGAACAAGAAGAAAAAGACAGCAAACAAAGCACAGAGCACCAAAAACCATAGAAGAGCAACACCACCAGGAGCAGAGGGAGGAGTCTGGGGCTCCGCTAGCCGGGGCCCGACAACCTTGCCGTGGAGGGCCACGGAAGGGTGATGTAAGGACCGTGACGCCTAAGAGAGGGGAGTGAGTTAGGCAACTTAAAATTCTACTTCTAGCTATGACCTCTAATTTTTACATTAGCAAAACCTATGCAAATAAATAACTATCTAGATGTGCAACTACGGTTTTGCTAGTGTGTTGCTATCTCTAGGATGTAAACTTCATCGACGACTCCAGTATTTTTACCGAGGTATCGAGAAGCGCTCAAGCTTCCCCCTAGTCCTCGTTGGAGCCCCTCGCAAGGGCCAAGCTCCTGGTCGGGTAACTCCATGGATAGCCCTGGGCCTTCCTCACATGCAAGTGGGTCTCTGGTGTGCCTTTCGGTAAGCCTCTCCCGGAACGCTCCCCGCCGTCTTCACTATCAAGATTCCGGTTGAACCGCCGAAGGCCTTGTTCCCTCCGTACACGGTGGCGGCCACACCACAATCACGGTTGGTGTGGTCTCGCAAGGCTTACAAGTCCCGTCGAGTACAACAATGGTGCGCGCAAGCACCGAGTGGTAAGAAGTATGCAAACCTCACTAAACACTATGCCTAAACCTAGAGCAAGCGCATTTGAGCATGGTCTAACTAACCTAAGAACTTCCCAAAGCACCTACGCTAATCACCTTGTGAGCTATTAAGCTCTATGCAAATGGAGAACTCTAAAATGGTGTATCAACACTCTAGCATCTTCCCATAGCTTCTTCACACATGTTTTGGCCAGTTGGAGGCTTATTTATAGCTCCAAAGTTGAGAACTAGCCGTTTCCCCTTTATTGGGCTGAAAACGTGAGCTCCGAACCGAGCTCCGGACCCGGACTATGGGGGCTTCGGAACATATACCTCGGGTCCTATTGTCCACACGTTCAAATCCGACCGTTGTCGCGCTCCAATGGCTCTTTTCCATGCACCGTACCAAGCTCCGGACTCTACCTCCGGACCAATGCGCACATCGGTCCTAAGGTGTTCAAAAACTACACCGAGAGGTATTTTGGCTCCGGACCCGGTCCTGAGCCTACCTCCGGACCATGCACCACGGGTTCGGTGTGTTTTGCCTTCCGAATACCTATTTTGGAAGCTCTGGACTCAACCTCCGGACTGAGTCCTGTGCTCTGGACCCAGGCTCCGGACTACTATAGTGGCAGTCCTATGCCTGACCACCACTCGCTAAAATGGCTATAACTCTTTGCTCTGAAGTCTGATTTCGATGATCTTGGACTTTTTTGGAAAGCTAATGAAGAGCTCTACAACTCTGAACTGGTGTCATATCAATTTGAGCTGATCCAAAATCACGAGACAATTCCAATTCATTCACATCTTTGTCTCGGTTTTGGTGACTTTAATTTTGTTCGTGTCTTGGTCTAGGCTTCTTAATCTTTGCGTCTTGGACTCCTAGCTTCACTTCTAGATTGATCACACATCCTCTTAGTATCTTCCTTAGAGTGTTGATCAATTCTTCATATTTCACTCTCGGTCTAAGTCCACTATGCAACCTATTGGACTACAAAATATAGACTTGCAAACACATTAGTCTAACTTGGTTGTGTTGATCATCAAACACCAAAATCCAAACTAAATGAGCCAAGGGTCCATTTTCCTTACAGGTGCGATGCCTAGTAGAGGCCCACGATGACGACAATGCGACTGTAATGTCTCGTCTCCATGTCGAGCCGCCGATGCGAGCAACAAAACAACGTAGAGGAAGGCGCACAGGAGGAGCTGCGATGGTAGCAATGGCACGGCGCAACAATTGAACTTAGGAGTCATGTTTTGGGCAAGAGCAAGAACCGTAGCTCCGCAGGCAATGCCCATGGTCCAAGCGAGCAAGAGGCGAAACCCTCTTTTCATCCATGGTGACCGCACACAAGATGGATCTACCAATATGGCATGGTATTGCCGCTTCATACCTACCCGTCAGTTGACACCACATCCCCACCTCACGTGAAGCGCCTTGCCACTGGCTGAAGCTACCACTAAAGCAGTGATGTGTTGATTTAATGAAATGAGTGTGTGTGGGCCGCGTGCTATGGTATGCTGAATTGGCGGCTTATTCTCCACCGAGCACTAGCACATGCACATCCTAGATTCCCTAACCTATTTAGTTGGAGACCTGATGACTTGTCTGGTAAAAAATGTTGTTTGAGAGTTGACTAGGATTTTATGAAATATGCCTCGCCAGGTAAGTAGGGAGATGATGAGTTTAGTTGGAAGCCCGTGACCGAGAAGTTTAATAAAGAGAGAAAATTTGTTTTCTTGTGTATATAACTTTAATATAATTGGAGTAATATATACCATTATAATATAGATAACAAATAGTATAAATAAATGGTTTAATGAGTTAATAATATATAGAAATAGATCTTCAAAAATTGTCACGTGTGTGTTAGAAACTTTTTGAAGATTTATTTTTGTAACTTTTTTAGGTAAGGTCTATTTGACCCCTGAACTATCAAGGCAGTTTGATTTACCTCCCACAAGGGTCTTGACTAATGTGGTGCCACATGAGACGTATGACAGTGCTCGTTCATTTCATCCCATGAAATTCTTATCCGCTTTCTCTTCATCAATATGGTGCCAAATTGTTGTTTCTATTGAGGTGACATCCTATTTATGGCCATGAAACTAACACTCCCACTAAGTCTGATCTTAGAGCAACTTCAAGATTCTTAAACCAGCTCTAGGAGGTAATTATTGGATTTTATGTCTAAAACCAGTGTTTTTGGGGGGGGGGGTTCATTCCGGCCTTGTGCTTCCTCTCATCCTCAAGGGCGCAGCGTAGGCGACCCTTTCTCGACATGACCGGCCAATGGGGACGATTGTCGGTCTACTACCAAGGACGGAGGCCGTGGGAGGGTTGTTTTCTAGAGAGGCTTCAAAGCATTTTCAGCTCTAGATTTTTAAGTATGTTGGAGTTGCTCTAAGGGTCCATGCTCGACATGAAACCGTGCAAAAATCATGCAGTTACTAGCCTTGATTTTCTGAGGTCTAGCAATCAGGAGCATATCATAAACTTAAGTACTTAATTTAAACTTGACCTCACCAACATCAAGTCTCACTACTAAGACTAAGAAGAATCCAAGACTAACATAGTACTATAGAATGGATCAGGTCCATGCTGTGCAAAAGGGCGGACAACTATGGAGCAACTCACTGAGCTCTAAAGACGTCATCGTCATGTTCATTGTTAACTAACCCTACATATCGTCGTCGTCATCTTCATTATCCATCTCACTGTCCTCGTCATCCATCTCTTCTTCATCGCTGTTGTAGTCTTCATCCTCCATCTCGTCTCCATCATCATTGTTATCACTCCGTGCATTACTACCCTTTACCTTTTCTCGATTTTCTTTCAGCATCTTATCTAAGGCGTCATGTTTCTTCAACTCTTCCAGACTCACACCCCACCTCTCTGCTCTTTCAATATCCTCATAAAAAATTACTTGTATTTTCTCCAAGCCGATGCCAAGTGCTACCATAGCAGCTACCGTCTTCCCGATTTCGACATCATCCTTGGAACATTGTATTATGAGTGTTTCAAGGAGTGGGCACTAATGTCATTCCAGCAATTGACATTGAACTTGTTGTTTCTTCTTTCGTTGCCTTGTAAAGCTGTAAACGACAAGAGAAATAAAGAGACACTTTCTTGATCTTCTCTAGCAAAAGCAGTAATAATTGTGAATGAAGCATACCTTTCTCTGCTTTAAGGTAAGCTTTTCAAGTCTTGGTGAAAGCTAGAGGAAGCGAACTACAACGTACAAGTCATTGGTCAAACACCATCCACCAATTTCAAGAGTTACAAGATTGTCGAACAGTGAGCATGTAGGCAGTTCCTTTTCCAACATAGCCTAGATTTTCAAGAGGGCGAGTCAGTCATAACTAGAATAAAACATATGCCAGGACATTGATAGACATAATAGTAATGAACAAATAAGTTTAGAAACGTAGGCATAGCCGCCAATCATCAAATGGCACCACTGCACAACATATCATGGAGCACAATAGGCCCTAAGCTTTCGTGCCACATCTAACAATCAATTTGTAGATACAAACTGCACAAGAACGAAGGCATCACTACTGAACTCCCGAAAAGATTTATATTATATTTATTGGAGCACAGAGAATCTGGATTGAGAGATACAACAGAATCCAAAACTTATGATCTTAAGAAGAATCTTTTTTTTATTTCTGAAGCACATTTTTGCAGTCAAGATTTTTTATTCTAGTAAGTTGCATAGTTTATTGTCAATCAGTACATAAATTTTGTACCACTATACCATCAATAAGGATGGCCAATCATATTTCTAGCAAGCAACAACATTGCCAGTGTTTGTGCAATTGTTGGACCTTCAACTAATCAAAGGAGGTTGTTCAACATCACTTTTATTCTGCTTATAAACACAATAAATACATAACATATCCAGATGGACTAGAAAAAAAATGAAAAATTGCTTGTCATGAGTAGCATACCAAAAAAAAGATCAACCAGTTTCCATTTAGAATATTCATAGCACTGAAACTGGGGAACTTGTAATGAGTCAACCATACCTTTATGTCAGAACCGCATAATGCAAGTCTCTTTGCATGCAAAACAATACCAATAAGATCAGACTGACCATCAAAAGTGCGTCTAGAACACCAAGTATCTATATGTGCACTGTTATGATCGGCGTCTACTATAATAGGCGCATGCCCACTAGTGGCTAGAGGAGGACGCCGATTATAGGGGCTAAGAGCCCATATTCTTATTATTAACTATTTATGGTATTTGTTCCTTAATTATATGATCCTAGAGAGGATAAAGACTCTGTAAATAATTGAGATTGGAATTAAGTAGAAGCAACCTAATTGTTGCCGGCTTCCCTTGGGAGTCCTAGCTGCACCTTCTCTTCTTCCTTGCGCCGTGATCACCACAGCACCAACCCGCCACCGCTGCCCTAAGCCTCGCCCGCCGCTCTTCCATCCCTACAACCTTCGCAGCAACTCCGGTAGGGCATCAAGTCTTATCAATCTGGTATCAGATATTTCAGGCCCTCTTCCAACCTCCACCAGCCCACTGCCGCCGCCGCCAATCACCACTGCTGCGTAGCTACTACCATCCGCTTCGGTGCCTGCTCCATCCTCTACAATGTCGATGGAGCAGATGACCGTGGCCATCCACGAGCTGACCCATTCCATGGCCGCGATGCAATCATACCTCGCCTCGCAGCAGTCGCTGCCCTCCCCACCGCACCCACCACCGCCGCCACCGCCGCCGCAATCGGCCATGGCCTCCCTACCACCGATGTTACCTGCTGGGAGCCCCCAGTCCAGTGCAACCGGCATGCCCATCCATCTACTGCGGATGCCACCCTCCTCGTCGCTGATCCCATCTTATGCCCTGGCCCCGACGGTAGGGCCGGTGTATACGATGGCAACGTTTCTGGTGACCACGACGTTGGCTGCCCCAACCCCTACCACAGGCGCCATGATCCACTACGATGGGGCGGTACAGCAACCCTCCTACACCGAGGGGTTTTTCTATGGAGGCGTTGATGGCCCTCTACTCTACGGCGGCAACATGTAGCACCACCACGGCACCTCGTCGTCCGTAGCCTTTGCTCCAGATGCAGCCGCTCCAGGTGTCAGCCACGGCGCTCACCCTCCGCGCTTCTACAAGTTGGAGTTCCCCACATATGATGGCGCCGAGGATCCACTCAATTGGCTCAATCATTGTGACCAGTTCTTCCGCAGGCAGCGTACCCTTGCCTCGGACCGCACTTGGCTCGTGTCGTACCATCTCACCGACGCGGCCCAAACATGGTACTACGCCCTCGAGCAAGACGAGGGCATGCCTACGTGGGAACATTTCAAGGAGCTGTGCAATCTGCAATTTGGGCCGGTTGTTCGTGGGACACGTTTATCCGAACTTGCTCGCCTGCCCTTCACCTCCACGGTACAGGACTACTCCGAACGCCTCAATGCGGTGCTCTATCATGCTTGGAACCTCTCCGCTTCCTAAGAGGCGGAGTTGTTCGTGGGCGGCCTTCCGGAGCACATTAAGGTCGACGTGGAGCTGCGGGAGCCCTAGAACCTCCAAACGGCCATGTATTTGGCCAGGGCCTTTGAACGCCGCACCGCTGCCACGACGTCGGCCACTCCTCAGCGTGGCGCCCGGCCTGCTCAGCGCTCGGGCACCCCAGCACCGCTATGGCCTGCTGCTGCGGTACCAGCAGCCCTGGGGGCGCCCACAACTCAAGCTCCAGCGGGCGCTGCAACCCCTATTCGTCCTTTCCGCCGACTGTCCCCAGCGGAGCAATTGGAGTGCCGCCGCCAAGGTCTTTGCTACAATTGTGATGAGCCCTATGTGCGTGGTCATGTGTGCCAGCACCTATTCTACCTCGAAGTTATGGATTTCCTCGACGATGACATACCAGCGGAGGTGGCCGCTGTGGCTGCTTTTTCAGAGGAGGTTGCTGTCCTTGCGCCTGCACCAGCGGCGGGGCAGGAACCTACAGCCTAGCCCCAGGTGTCCCTCTACGCCATTGCCGACATCCGGACCGAGAATGCCATGCTCCTTCTAGTCTCTGTACATGGCCACCGGCTTGTGGCGCTCCTCGACTCTGGCTCGACGCACAACTTCATCAACGTTGATCTCCTGCGACACCTACACCTCTCTACAGCACTGCACCCTACCATGCGGGTACTGGTGGCCAACGGCGATCGTGTGCCTTGCAAAGGCATAGCCCGGGATGTGGCCCTGGCCATTGGTACAGAGGAGTTCACCATCAGCTGCTATGGCATCAGCCTAGGAGGTTTTGATCTTATTCTTGGCGTCAAATTCCTACATACCCTAGTGAAAGCTCTAGTTTGGTTTTGGTTAATTGATGAAACCCTAAGTGCTAACCTAGTTTATCAAGATGTTTATGAGATAGGTAGCACTACTCCAAGTGATGAAGCAATGACGAAGATCATGACAATGGTGATAGCATGGTGATGATCAAATGCTTGAACTTGGAAAAGAAGAAAGAGAAAAACAAAAGGCTCAAGGCAAAGGTATAAAATATAGGAGCCATTTTGTTTTAGTGATCAAGACACTTAGTGAGTGTGATCACATTTAGGATAGATAGCCGTACTATTAAGAGGAGTGTAACTCGTATCGAAATGCGGTTATCAAAGTGCCACTAGATGCTCTAACTCATTGCATATGCATTTAGGATCTAGTGGAGTGCTAACACCCTTGAAAATATTTGTGAAAATATGCTAACACATGTGCACAAGGTGTTTGCAGGGTTGAGATGGGTTCGGGTCCCTCTCTCCCTCCCGCCGAGCTTGCGAGGCGGGATTTGGCGCTTATGGAAAAATGAAATGTCTATTTTCTATTGCACCGGATGCAAAATTCTTGGTGGTTGGCACATTTGAGCAAGGGTGAAGAAGTTAGAGTTGAAATGGAGTTGGTCGAAATGATGTCTTTGGCGTCGGTTCATTGACCGGATATTTGGAGTCACTCAATGACCGGACGCCGAAAGGTCTGCGTCCCGGTCGAGTATCGAGCAACCTGATAGGAAGGGTTGAGCACCGGACGCTGGTCTGCGTCCGGTCAAGGTGGACGGACGCGTCCGGTCGAAGAAATACGCCTCGGGAGCTTCGAAACGACCGGACGCTGGGGCTTGACGTCCGGTCGTTTTTTGACCGGAGCGTCCGGTCAGCTTCGTAGCCGTTGAAATCTGACGAACATCCTTTGAAGCTGGTGACGCGTGGCGTCCATCGGGCGACCGGACGCTGAGGGCCAGCGTCCGGTCGGTATGACCGGAGCGTCCGGTCAGAGCGTGTTTTGCCTAGTGAAGGGGTACAACGGCTCTATTTGATGGAGGCTCTATTTATAGCCCCATGGCCGGCTCAAGGAAACTCTCTTGCACATTTTCATTGACATAGCAACCTTGTGAGCTTAGCCAAAGCCCTCCCACTCATCTCCATCATTGATCCATCATCATTGTGAGATTGGGAGAGAATCCAAGTGCATTGCTTGAGTGATTGCATCTAGTGGCACTTGGTATTCGTGTTCTTGTTCATGGATTTCGCTTGTTTCTCTTGGTGGTTGCCACCACCTGAGACAGTTGGAGCAGCGGTGAAGGATCGGCACAAGTTGGTGATTGTTCGTGGTCGCCTTCAAAGTGATTGTGAGGGAGTTGTACCTTCCCGCCGGAGTGCCGAAAGGTAACTCTAGTAAATTGCTCGTGTCATTGAGTTACCTCACTTGTGGGTCGGTTCTTGCGGTGTCCTATCGTGTGGACGAGGTTTGTGAAACACCTCTTAGCCGCCGAACCACCAAGTGTTGGTCGACACAACGGGGACTAGCGTGTTGGCAAGCACGTGAACCTCGGGAGAAAAATTGGTTGTCTCTTGTCATTTGCATTCTCTCGGTAATTGGCTATATATTCATCGTGTAATTGGTTCACTCCACGACCGGTGTATAATCGTCTCACTTACTCATTTATATTTCATAAACTAGATATAGCAAGCTCTTTAGTGTAATTAGAATTGAGAGCTTGCCTTGTGCTTTAAACATATCTAGTGGAGCTCTTTAGTGTAGCTTTTGTGAGAGCTCTTAGTGAGTAGTGGTCAAGTAGATTGTGTGCAAATAGATCATTGCAACTAGAATTGTTGGATAGGTGGCTTGCAACCCTTGTAGAGCTAGAGCAAGTTTGCATTTCGCTATTTGTCTTACTAATCAAATTGATCTAGTTGATTTGTAGTTTTTAAATAGGCTATTCACCCCCCCCTCTAGCCATATTAGGACCTTTCACCTGGGCCCTATCCTCTGGGATTTCGAGGATTTGTGCATGGCTTTCACACGGGGCGCCCGGCGCATTCTGTGGAAGGGCCTAGGGTCCCCCCACGATTACATCCGGGAACCAGCCGCGTGGGCGGTCACCGCTATCCCCTCCCAGCCACTATTGGACCGGCTCCTAGAGCAGTTTGAGTTGGTCTTCACCGAGCCATAGGGGCTCCCTCCGATGCGACCGTATGATCACTACATCCACCTGTTGCCGGGTACAGCTCCGATCGCCGTTCGCCCCTATCGCTACCCACAGTTGCAGAAGGACGAGTTGGAGCGTCAGTGCGCTGCTATGCTCGCCCAATGCATCATCCGACCGAGCACGTCCCCGTTCTCCACCCCGTGCTGTTGGTGCGCAAGGCGGACAACTCCTGCCGCTTTTGCATCGACTACCGGGCCCTCAACGCCAAGACATCCAAGGACAAATTCCCAATTCCGGTCGTTGATGAGCTTCACAGGGCTCGCTTCTTCACGAAGCTTGATTTGCGCTCGGGCTACCACCAAGTGTGGATGCACCCCGATGACATCGCCAAGACAGCGTTCTGCACTCACCATGGCCATTTTGAGTTCCTGGTCATGCCATTCGGTCTTTCCAACGCACCGGTGACTTTCTAGGCTTTGATGAACGATGTGCTCCGCCCCTTTTTGCGTAGGTTCGTGCTTGTGTTTTTGGACGACATACTCATATATAGCGCCTCCTGGGCCAAACACCTACAACACCTCAGCATCGTCCTCCAAGCACTTCGGGCAAACTAGCTCCACCTCAAGTGTTCTAAGTCTTCTTTTGGGGCGTCATCGGTGGCCTACCTTGGCCACATGATATCAGCAAGCGGCGTCGCTATGGACGTCGACAAGGTGGCTATGGTCGCCTCGTGGCTGGCCCCTCGCTCCGCCCGTGGGCTACGGGGATTCTTGGGCCTCGCCGGCTACTACAGGAAGTTCATCCGCGACTTCGGCCTCATCGCTGCGCCACTGACGCGCCTCCTGCAGAAGGATGCATTCGCCTGGGACGACAAGGTGGATGCAGCGTTTCAGGCACTCAAGGGTGCCCTGTCCACAGGTCCCGTCATCCAAATGCCCGACTTCGACAAGCAATTTGTGGTGGACTGTGGCGCATCAGGTGCGGGGTTCGGCGCTGTTCTCCATCAAGACGCCGGACCACTCGCTTTCTTCAGCCGGCCCTTCGCTGCTCGCCGCCTACGAACGTGAGTTGATTGGGCTGGTTCAGGCTGTACGTCACTGGCGACCATACCTATGGGGGCCATTTTCTTGTTCGTACAGATCACTACAGCCTCAAGTTCCTGCTGGACCAATGTCTCTCAACTATACCTCAACACCAGTGGATCAACAAGTTGTTTGGCTTCAATTTTGCTGTGGAGTATCGCCCTGGCTGCCTGAACATCGTGGTGGATGCGTTGTCCTGCCGCGGCATGGAGGAGGGTACAGTTCCTGGACCGGCTGCTCATGCCCTCTCTGGGCCGACGTTTGCCCTCTTTGATGACATTCGTTGGGCTACAACAGCAGCTGCGAACGCCCAGCAGCTCCTCCATCGCGTGCAGGCTGGTGAGCTGCCGACACCATGGCACTTCAATGACGGTCTCCTTCTCCATGGGTCCCGCATCTTCGTCCCTGACCATAAGGACCTGCACCACCAAGTCCTCCTCTTGGCTCATTCGGCGGGCCATGAGGGAGTCCAGAAGACTCTGTACCACCTTCACGCCGACTTCTACATTTCGGGAGACCGTGCCCTTGTCCAGGATTAGGTGCGCACGTGCAGCACGTGCTAGCGGAACAAGACGGAGTCGCTACAGCCCGTCGGCCTGCTGTAGCCCCTCGAAGTACCGTCCTAGGTGTGGGCGGATATCTCCATGGACTTCATCGAGGGGCTGCCCAAGGTCAGCGGCAAAATCTGTCATCCTCACGGTGGTCGACCGCTTCTCCAAGTATGCGCATTTCATCGCCCTGGGTCACCCCTACACCACCACCTCCGTCGCCCGTGCCTTCTTCGACGGCATCATTCGACTGCATGGTTTCCCTTCTTCCATCATCAGCGACAGGGGCCCTGTGTTCACCGGTCACGTGTGGCGCGACCTCTTCAAGATGGCAGGCGTCACCTTACGCATGAGCACGGCCTTCCACCCTCAGACGGACGGCTAGTCGGAGGTGGTCAACAAGGTGATTGCAATGTATTTATGTTGTGTTACAGGTGATCGACCGCGGGCGTGGGTGGACTGGTTGCCGTGGGTGGAGTATTGCTACAACACCTCCTTTCACACCACCCTGCGTGCCACCCCGTTCGAAGTGGTCTACGGCCGGCCTCCTCCACCGATACTCCCATACAAGCCGGGGTCGGTGCGGACGGACACGGCGGACGCCTTACTCCGCAGCCGCGATGAGGTGTTGACTGAGGTTCGGCAGTGCCTCCTTCAGGCGCAGCAGCTGTCTAAGAAGTACTACGACGTCGGCCACCGCGACCTGGAATTTGCTATGGGCGATTGGGTTTGGTTGCGCCTGCTTCATCGGACCACGTAGTCTTTGAAGCCCCAGGCCAAAGGGAAGCTTGGCCCTCGCTACGCCGGGCCATTCCAAGTGCTGGAGCGCATTGGAAGGGTTGCCTACTGGCTACAGCTTCCAGCCGGCGCTCGACTGCATGACGTCTTCCATGTGGGCTTGCTCAAGCCTCACAAGGGGGATCCTTCGGCTGCGCCTGCGCTCTACCACCGCTGCTGGATGGTCGGCTTCTTCCTGCTCCTGAGCGCGCTCTCCGAGCTCAACTCCGGCGGGGCGCATGGCACGTCCTCATCCAATGGCGCGGACTGCCTAGCGACGAAGCCACCTGGGAGCTCCTCGACGACTTTAGAGACCTCTACCCCAACTTTCAGCTCGAGGACGAGCTATTTGCGCAGGTGGGGAGAGATATTATGACCGGCGTCTACTATAATAGGCGCAGGCCCATTAGTGGCTAGAGGAGGACGCCGGTTATAAGGGCTAAGAGCCCATATTCTTATTATTAGCTATTTATGGTATTTGTTCCTTAATTATAGGATCCTAGAGAGGATAAAGACTCTATAAACAATTGAGATTGGAATTAAGCAGAAGCAACCTAATTGTTGCCGGCTTCCCTTGGGAGCCCTAGCCGCACCTTCTCTTCTTCCTTGTGCCGTGATCACCATGGCGCCAACCCGCCACCGCTGCCCTAAGCCTCGCCCGCCGCTCTTCCATCCCTACAACCTTCGCAGCAACCCTAGTAGGGCATCTAGTCTTATCATGCACCCTCTAGAGATGGCCGCTTTTGGCAAGAAATTTCTTCCAATGGCCAACCTATGCACTCAAAGTGAGTGAGACGAGGGGCAGCAATAGCGAGTCCTTTGCCTCGACCAAAGAAGCCATGAATTTCTAGCGTTTTTAGCATGTTTGATTTTATAAGTTCAAGATGCTATGCAGAGTTGCTCAAATGCACATCCTCTAGGCCAGGGCTCCCACTAATGATTTGCCGAAGAGACAAAGTATCCACCTCCACATCACAGAGATTCAACTTTTTGAGGGAAGGAAGACATATTTTGTCTGGCAACATAAGCCCCTCATGCTCAAGATCATCTTCAAGAGCTTCTCCCATCTGTAAATTTAGCTCCTCAAAAAATGCAATGAGGTAGAAAAGTCTTGTCATACCGACCCAGGTTCACATCTAGCACTTTGACACCATGATTCACGGCATATTGAATCCACGTTCTCACATCCTTGAAGTTTATGAGATGGTAGCCTTTAAAGCACACCTGGAATTTATGCAAGTCTACATTTTCACGGCGGAGCAACATGTTGTTGACGACGCGGGCAAACTTGTCATACTTCCAGTGTTCATATTCTCCATAGTTGATTCGTATGGATCCATCTGAATCCATAGCAGCCCTAACTAGGATTCCTTACCACACAAACCTGCCACGCAAGCATTCCACAATTAATACATTAAACGATGATTGACGGGGGAAATAGAACAGCCCAAACATTTCATATATTATCTTTACGTCAATATGAAAGTTTCGATTGTTTAGCTGGTGGTCTTTTTGCATAAAGGAATGAAATCTGGTAGTACATCATACTAATTGTTATTTTAATTGTTAGTTGAGAGCGGATCCCAGAACCCAAGTGGTGTGATCGGAAGAGACGGACATGATTTGCCCGTCGCAACTTTGCCCAAACTCTAAACTGTAAGCGATTATTGCCGAATCTTGCAAGTCACTAAGCGATTACTGCCGACTTATCGCAGATCCAAAACTTCAAACCATGAAAAGCTAGGGTTTTTTTAAAACGGATACTGTTATTTGCTTATAACCAAATAAAAAAGATCTTTCTAACAACCACGCAAAGAGAAGGTATTCAAGATTCAAACTTGGCACTTTTGCGGAGAGCAGCAATTCGCTTGCGATGAAAATGAAACACAATGGCGCACAGTAAAGCAAAGAGGGGAGATGAGATTTCGGGAGCAAGAACACGCTACGATACCAATGCTATCACAAAATGCGTGCAAGTAGGTTGGAGGAAGGTGGATTTACTGGCAATGGAGAGTATGCTTCACTCGAAATCGCCTCGATGGAAGCCACCGCCAACGCCTGGCTTCAGGTTTATCGTTTGGGGGTTTATAGGCGGAATCGGGTGACGGGTGTCAGGTTTACGTGCTCACAGCGAGTTACAACGGCCCAGGCGAAAAGCGAGCAGAACCAGACGGGGATGGCCGGATGGGCCTCCACGACGCTGGTGTCTGGTTACAGATTACAGCCGAGGAGGTAAAACGGACCGTGCACCGGAAACCGGAAAGCTGCCGCCATTTCGCGATCACACGTCCATTCACTTTTCTCAATATTTTTATTTTCTCATTCTCGCTTCCTCCCCCCCCTTCTTTTTTCTTTCCTTTTCTCTTTTCCTTTTTGTCTCAATCTATTCATTTTCTTCTATACACTATGAACAAATTACTAAAAAAATTGCACACGTACATGGCTACACTTTCTATCCTACCAGTGCATGACTACACTTTCTATCCTACAAGTTGAGTTAGGTCTAGCCGCCATGCAAATTGATGTTGCATCTTATATATTGTTACGGTTTGCAAAATAGGGCAGTGAACTGTTTAATTGTAACAATCTGGGACTTCTTAAAGTTCGCAAAATATAGGAAAGTAAACTGTTTAATTGTAACAATCTGGGACTTCTTTTTCATCTTGCAGGATTATAACGTTGCATCTAAGCCCGCTAGAATGAAGTGATTAGGAAAAGAGGGGAAATTCAACTCCGGGTGACTTTTCTCCCTCCCTCTTCCTGAAAGAATTTATGTTCAACACATCAACTGAATGGTTGGATCTTAGTACATACCCGTTCAATCCATACGGTGGAAAACACAACACATTTCCGTTCTTCCGGAGGGTCAGTTGCATTGATACATGGACATACTTGTAAATGTATTTAACCTGCAGACATCTGGAAGCATGGCATCACCTAGCATTCACCATTTGCCAAAGTTTTTCTAAATCAGTTCAAGTATTCTGAAGTACATATGTACACTGACAACATAGCTAATGTGTTTGGCCAAAGCAAAAGCAAAGGTTCGGCTAGTTTGCCCTCTGATAATTGGATGAACACTCTAGGCCAAAACTTGGCGAAAGTATCCACAACTTAACTAGGCCTACTGCACAAATCATGCAACGATTACATTCATGAGACGGTTCTTCGCTTCTTTCTCCAATCTTGACCATTTTTTTTGCCATTAAGGAAATCCATGAGGGCGAAGGGGGCAACAAGACCTATAGTTGTGCAGTTGCAAATTGGGAAGTTCACAAAGCTTAAGAGACACAGTGGCATGCCTGATACATGTCAGTAAGTCACTGGATGTCTGTCATCAGCAGCAGCAGCAGCAAATTAATCCATGAACTGCCTACAGCAACAGTCACCGACTCCTTGGTTTGATCCGGTAGTACTTCACACCATAACCTATTGTGGAAGTGATTGTCGTAGTAGCTACAAGCCAACTGCAGGGGGAGGGGGTCATTTAGCATAATACCCAATGTTAAAAAAAGTGCTAGGTGATGCTAGGCATTTGCACTTTCTGAAGATGGCTACAGTAATAAAGAAAATCTAGCACATCAGAACAAAAAATTAATGTTATCATGCATCCATACATAATATGACCACAGTTCATCTTTCTCCATCTCTAATCTGTCCCATTTTCATGCACAGATTAAGCCCAACACCTTTACACGGAAACAAGCCTAGACAAAACGCCTAGGTGCTAGGCGGTGCAGCTCGGCCTAGCACCTAGGCACCGCCTGTTTAAAAGGAGATAACACCATGATTTAAAATAATAGACATCATTTCATTAGGCATTCAAATAGTTACTTCAAGTATTATTCTGCAGTATTTACAGACTATAGTAGGTGCATTGTAAATAAACCACATTTACCAAACAAATGCTCATGTGAGGTCAACCTTTGTGTTACACCGGGTAAACTCATAGTTTAATTAGTCCACTCTGACATAAGAACGCATGCAAGCACATAAAGACAAAGACTAGAGAAACAACAGTTGAAATATGGAAAAGAAATCACCTCAGGAGTGTAATGTAATTCTGAGTTTCCTCTGTGCCAAATTCTGGCTGAAGAAGTGCAGCGGCAACCAACATCAATTGGAATACTGTGTTCACCTGCAATCAACAACTATTATCATGTTTCCACCCGATAGGTCAATAAGCATACAGGATTTAATGCTGTGTGAACATAGGCATACCTTGCTGATGAACAGAGGCTCAACCTTTTCGCGATGAATCGCATCTAAGTTAACAAATTCTGACCAACTGCTCCACTGCCACAAATTCGTAAAGGACATTCAGCTTAATTGAAAACCTTCCACACTTGATGAATCACAAAAAAGCATATATATAATAGTACCTTCCATCCCAGACTAGAAGCCCGCTTGTAGAAAGCACCACCCACAAGAAGCAAGTCTCTTACAACAACGAGGCCAACAAGACCAGCTTCAAGTGAAACAAGCAGCACACAAGTTAAAATATTGATTAAAACCAGAACCTTCAGACAAATACAAATATAATGTCAAAAACTATGAGCTATTTTACTAAGGAAATTTTGCAATACAAAACAAACATATTGATGCTTGCTGATCTACTCACGATGTAAAAGATCTTTTTCAACCATGGCAACAGCAACACAGCCAATCAAAACCTAAGCAACACCATAGATATTGCACATCAGCTTAGCAGCACAGTTAACATAGAAACAAAAATGGAAAGTGTCGGTTTAACCTTGTCAGCCAGAGGGTCCAAATATGATCCAAAGACAGAATTGATGCCCATCTTTCTCGCTAAAAAGCCATCCAACTATGTTCAAACAACAACGTAACAGAAGAAATGAGTAATATTGTAATGGATTTTGCAGTTTTCAAAGGTGCAATTCTTACCCAATCACTTGCACCCGAGACAGCCAATGTGGCAAAGGCAGGAAGATACCATTCATTCACGATCATCCTATAGTGCATGGAGTTCATAAGAAAAAAAAAACAGGACCATAGAGAAGAATAGAGAATAATAATGTACAGCATAGAGAGCAAGATAAAACATTGAGGACAGAAGAACCGCAAATTCATCAAAATATCCAGAACAACAGAACCAAAGACAAAGGTCTAATTTGACTTTTTCACAAACATTCAGTAGATGAGAATGGACAACACAAAGCCATCAAAGAGATGGCGCAATGGTACCGATAAGCATAGAGATTGATGTGTACAACTAGAATAGGCCTCCAAGAATTCAAGCTATGTTGAAGCAAAAGCTGCAGCTGATTGCCTGATCTCAGCATTAAAAAATGTTGACACATAAGCTGAGCCATTTGCGTTATGAAATATCACTTTGCATGCAAACAACCCAACTTTAGTGCTCCTTCCTAATATGTGCCAATTTGAACGATCAAATTGAAGCACATGTTTATATGACCATAGGTAACATCATTAAATAACTAACATGTTTCAACTCCAAAAACCCATAATCCTCATACCCAGCCGTTGATAGAGTGTGCAAGCCTTGGTGACCAGATATTCTAATTAAAATCCTGGAGCAGCTCTACTTTAGAGAAATAGGCCGGCTCAAATTGTTGATCTGGATTCTCTCTGTCTCCCAATTCAAATATTCCGAGTTCCCAATCGTTAATCAATAGATCCATACACACACATCATTCAGGGGTACTGGCTCTGGCTTTTTAAGATCATGGTACATATATGCCATCAACTAAATAAAAACAATTAAACAGTGAGATGGTTCCTGGAATAAAGGCAAGGTCGAAATGAAGAGATCATGGTTATTTATGGTTCAAGTTTGAACCCTCCTAGTCCTAGGTGTCAGACCAACTGCCAATTGCCGAACCTCTAGGCAAACTATCACCACGCTGGATACAGCTCTAACTGAAGGTAAACACGAAAAACAGATGAGAACACTCACCATCCAATGACCGGCCCTGACACCATCCGTCCAATCGACACCAAATTGGGCGCATTCAGAAACCTCTCACCTCCACATCCCACAGTTCCCGAAGACGCAGCAACCTCCGCTTCACCCCCGGAGATCCGCCTGTGCTCCCATCTCACGGCGTCCGCGACGGCCAGCGCGCGGCCGCCGGCGAGGGCCTGTGCCCTGCGGAGCTTGGCGCCTAGGGCGGCAGCCGCGGCCGTGAGCGGTGTCGCCGACTGCGACAGCATCCATGGGGCCGACGAGAGGAACAGCGGACCGCCGGACCGGATGGGGACATGGGTGTGCACGGCGCTGGCGGCGGGGGAGGCGGTGGCAGTAGTGGTGGTGGGGGAGGATGAGGCGAGGAAGGTGTGGAGGGAGAGGAGCGGCCTGGGGTTCGAGATCGGGGTGGCGCGCCTGCGTATGAGAGGGCTTAGGGTCTTGAGGAAGGCCATGGCCGTGGATCGCGGAGCATTGCAGTGGGTATCGCCGTATCGGCCCCGGCGGTCGGAGCAAAGAGACCTTCTTGCGCCGGGGGTCAGGCTGTCTCCTCCAACGCTAGGCGAATCGCGGGATCAAACTCAAAATGAGTCTCTAATATATAATAGTTGTAGGCTCCTAAATCTATTTATAGAAAAAAAAATATTTTTTTGTCTGGTTGTTGAAGAAGATTAAAATAGGTATTAAATTCTTTGTATGTAGCGATACCCAAAGAACGAATCAATCTTGTATTTTAGGTTGTGGTTCTTGGAGACAGTCAGGCTATCTCTAACAACATTATCCAAAATACAAAACTCATTTCACGTTTGGATAGCGCTACAAGTAAAGGGTTCCATACCTATTTTGGTCTTCTCCATCAGTAGAACCTAAAAAAGAACCCTTTTTGTAAATGAGTCTCTAGAAAAAATGATACTCATATTTAAGTTATGTTTTTACTGTAACTCAAAATGAATCTCGCATATGAGTACTCTATTGGATATGGATGTTCATATAAAACAACCATCGGAGACAGTCTCACAGTTTGGACTTTGGGTCTTGGGGGTTTTGAGAAGGAAAGTTGGACTGTGACGCTATTGCTCTGAAATGTTGGGATCCGACACAAATGTCATCAAAAAGAGTGTAATTTTTTTAAATTTAAGATATTTTAATTTAGTAACGTGCTAGAATTACGTTATTTATAGACTGAAGGATTAGAGGCGGAGCAAGGGCCTGATCTGCCTGGGCCACAGCATAGAGCCTCACATTCCATAAGATAAAGATAGTCCTAAGAATATAATGAAAATTCGGTTCATTTTCAATCAACTCAGCGCTTCTTGTCTAATCCAGCATCTCCTTTATAGCCTTTTCTGACTCTGGCACTGAGTACTCTGTATTTGTAACCTTTGGACGGTGCATGCAGGTTTTAGCAAATAATATGAATCTAGGTCAAACATGAGACTTAGACTTCTACCTGAAAGCCCTTCAAGAAAAAATCACAATACCACTATGCGAGGAATGTTTACAGAACATTCAAAATACAATGAATCGTCTCCTCTTCACATGCGACTTACAAACTGTATATATAGAGTAGACAAAACCGGGTGCAGCCAAACACGGAACAAATATCATGGGCCAAGAGTTCCCGCAAAATTCTATTAGAATTTGGATTATCTTTAACGGTAGGCATGCAACCCCTTTTTAGGAGTTGATTTTGCTAGAGTATATAGGGATATTCGAAATACGGTATATCATGATCGTTTAACAATTTGTCTTATCTTTGAGGGATGTTTCTCGCTTCTAAATTGAGTCTTATCCACTTAACTAACTCGATTTAAGCTAATTAACCTTGATAATCCTTGGAGATGAACCTCCACTAGCACAAATACATGATCATAGTTATTAAATATACAATGACCATCAAAATTCAAATTAACTCAACACAACAACACATACCTAACAAAATAAACTTATAGTTACCAAGTTGATATGTCTCGAAATGTCTTTGGTTACAGCAAGTTAGTGGCCCCATTTATTAGTCGAACACAAGTTGCCTTCGACGCTCGCTCTTTTGTTCTTCGTTTAAGAATCACTCTACTATCTCTAGGCTACCAACCTATCCGCTCTTATGCCACCGACCATACTGAGTTTTGCTTAGTAGCCATTACTGTTTTCGGCAACCACTGAAATAACTTATTGGTAGCATCACGAGTACGAGTTGTACTCATAGGACTTACCCACGTTTATATAGTATATAGTATGGCAGATCAAAATCATAGGTAATGGTAGGATGCAAAACCATAGCTATAAGCAAGAATGGCATTTTGATCATATTATGCAAGGAAGATAGCATGGTATAAGAAGATTGACATAAAAGGACTTAAGCAACATGAGCGACTCGAAACTTCCATGAGTTCCGCATCTCTAAAATGAAGTTATACATTAAGAGTTTGCTTGTAACCAAGACCGCAACAATTCAAATTGATCTTTAACCCTACATGGGTGTACAACTTTTCCTATACAAAGTGCAAGACTGAATCTCTATACCCAAGGCCACAACTAAGAGTTGATTTATGGCCTCAACCTTTTAAAATTATATGGCCAAGACGACCAATAAATAGCTGTAATGGTCACTGGTACCAGTTTCTCATTCAACTACCCCTCACTCGAGTGCGCTCTGAATCCACGGAGAGAACCGATCACAACAAGCTACCAAGCAAGAATAGCCCGGCCTGGCAAGCGGGCACACGTGTGGGCTTCGTTTATTCTTCCTCACACTAGACTTGAGGAAGTAGAAAGGACTTTCATATTTAAGAGAAGTAGAAATGACTTTCATATTTAAGTATAACAATATATCTCTACTTCCATAAATAGTTAAATACGATGGGTATTCACACTCCTCTTTGCACATATGAATGGGACCTAGCCCCTTTATTCTAACAGTTGATTGGAGCAATAGCATAAAGAGAAACCAATAAAACGAAAAGGCCGGCAATAATAACTTGCAATAATACCGTAGGGGATGTGGCCTTGACAGATGCCTCAAAGCCCATATGTAAGCACTTATAACTCTCATTCCACCGAACATCATCCATAACACCTAAAATCTTGTAATCGACGATAGTAACAACATGTCTCAACTCACACATGCTCGGCGTTACGGTCAACATGGAAGCCGAGAGAGGCGTCATATGACGAAGGTTCTTTGCCATAGGTTAGGTAGCACGACTTGGGCTCGGGAGCAGCGCCAAGAATGCAGAGGCAGCGGGGACGCGCATTTGCGGGGATATCAAACGCGCGGAAATGGCATAGGCCTCCCGGTCTCCCAGCGGTGTTTCGCAGGCATGGTGAACTGGACGGGGGATGGGAAAAACAAGAGATAGTGTACAAATATAGATATAGATACAGATATATAGATATATATAGAAGCTACTAGAAGAAGATTTTTTTTTTGATCCAAGAAGAAGAAAAAGATGAAATATGTACCATTACATCACCACCCTCGAGATCAGTGGTCAGGTTTATTGTCCATTTGAGTTGAAAAAGCCGTTAACATCTTGCAATATTTAGGCGACAGTTCTCACCGGAACGGACAACGAAGAGCACTCAGCACTTTGCCAAATTTGGCTCGCGCCTTCCAAACCCACGTCCAGAAAAAGAACACGATTCCCGTCCACAGACTCGGCCCTCGTCAGTGTAGAAGTATCCCCAAGAAATCCGGCCACCCTCCTCGCGCGGATCGACCCGAGGGTGCCCCGCCCACTCTCGCGTCGATCCCGCGATGGGCCTGTTCTCATCGGCCGCTAAGAGATGCAGCAACGGCAAGAGGTTCCTCCGCAGCGCGGGCGCGTGCTGCTGTTCGCCGTCCGCCGCCTCCGCCCCTGCAGGTGGTGTGCGCGGCAAGGAAGAGGCGTCGACGTCAGCACCGGCTTCCGCGCCAGCAGATAGCAAGAAGAAAAGGTGGAGGAAGAGGAAGTTCTGGAGGAAGAAGAAGAAGGCCAAGAAGGAGAGCGGCGATGGCAGCGGCGAGCTCGCGGACCTCGTCAACAACATTTCGGCCAAGTCGGGTAAGCCAATCCATCCAACAGCCACTGGTACGCATGCAGATGCAGATGCAGATGCCCATATGCGTGCATGGCTAATGCTACGCTTGCCGGTACGTGCTGCGCACTGCAGACGTCTGCAAGAACGTGAATGCGGCCGAGGAGATCCTACGGAGCAGCAACCAGAACATGCCCAGCAGGGCGCTGACGTTCAGCCAGCTGGGCGCCGCGACCGACGGGTTCAGCGAGCAGAACCTGCTCGGAGAAGGCGGCTTCGGCCGGGTGTACAAAGGGCTCCTCGAGGACACCAGAGAGGTTATCGCCGTGAAGCAGCTGGACAGGAACGGGTTCCAGGGCAACCGCGAGTTCCTCGTGGAGGTGCTGATGCTCAGCCTCCTGCACCACCCGAACCTGGTCAAGCTGCTCGGCTACAGCACCGACTCCGACCAGCGGATCCTGGTGTACGAGTACATGCCCAAGGGCTCGCTGGAGGACCACCTCCTGGACCTGCCCCCGAACTGGAAGCCTCTGCCGTGGCACACGCGGATGCAGATCGCGGTGGGCGCGGCCAAGGGCATCGAGTACCTGCACGAGGTGGCCAACCCGCCGGTGATCTACCGCGACCTCAAGGCGTCCAACATCCTCCTGGACAGGGACTTCAACGCCAAGCTCTCCGACTTCGGGCTCGCCAAGCTGGGCCCCATGGGCGACCAGAGCCACGTCAGCACCAGGGTCATGGGCACGTACGGCTACTGCGCCCCCGAGTACGCCATGACCGGCAAGCTCACCAAGATGTCCGACATCTACAGCTTCGGCGTCGTGCTGCTCGAGCTCATCACCGGCCGCCGCGCCATCGACGTCGCCAGGCCGTCCGAGGAGCAGGTCCTCGTTCACTGGGTGAGTTGAGTTTCGTTTCGTTCCACGTACAGAAAACGCAGGCAGATGCAGCGCCAGATTAAAGCGATTGCGGTTACCGACCGATCGATCGATCGAGAATCATATACATGCAACGTACGTGCAGGCGTCGCCTCTGCTGAGAGACAAGAGGAGGTTCGTGAAGCTGGCCGATCCGTTGCTGGGCAGGAGGTACCCCGTGAAGGGGCTGTACCAGGCGCTCGCCGTCGCGTCCATGTGCTTGCAGGAGGACGCTGCCAGCCGGCCGGGGATCAGCGACGTCGTCGCGGCGCTCTCGTTCCTCGCCGACCCGCAATACTACCCTCCCGAAGGCATGCAAGCTGAGCACAAGAGCCCAGATCGAGGGTCAGACAGGGATAGCAGTCCCAGTCCTCCTAAGGCCGACATGATCAGGGCAGACGACGAAATGAAGCATAGATGACCGTAGGAGGGAGCTAAGCTAACGGGAAAGGGAGGGATTGCAGAGCTGTCTGTCTGCTCTCTTGAATCTTCTTTCTGTAAAACGTACACCACGTAGGCAGGATGTAACACCATTCAAGGAGTTATCTTGACTGATGCTGGTTTTCAGCAGCAATGCAGCATGAAGTTGAGCTAACTGTTCCACACAAATTACTCACTAATGACGCAAAGTGAGTGGTAAGCGGTATTGGCCCCATTCGCGTGCCCTTAAACCCGGCTTGATCCGCTTCTTTTTTTCATCCGGAACAGTGTTCTTCTCTCACAAATTCCTCTAGCATTCCTCCAAACCATCCAAATTTCTCTAGCCGAACACCCCCATTGTGATTGATGTTGTAGTTCTTGCACATGGTTTAGCTTGGGGATTGCCGATTTCTTGGACTCTGAAAATAGAACTTTCCGGAGATCAATTTTCAACTGCCCACGAGGCCACGCCCCCGGCAGGTCCACTAGTAGCTGACTACGTACTGGACTTCACATTTTGTTATGTTTATTACAAATCTTGCTGGTAGACTGGCATTCGGAGTAAATGAGAAGCAATAATGTTAAATCTATTCGAACCAACGCATGCACTTGAACAGTTCTGTGTAAACCAAGGAATAAAATTCTAAAGCCAAGAACAGACGCAACACAAACTTACAAGCAATGTCTGCTGCCAATCCACTTATTGCTATCTCTCGCGGAAAGAAAGAAGCTGCTTTTTTTTTGCATGGTAAACGAACTCTTCAATGCATCAGCTCAATCTTGACGCCTCCGACCTTCACCTTACCCTTGCCTTGCCGCGGCACGAGGGTCACCACCACGCTCTCGTCGCCTTCGGCCTTGAGGTCCTCGAGCTGCCCGTTCAACGCGAGCCGCAGCTTGGTCTTGATCCCTCTCCCCTTCTTCCCGTGCCCGTGCCCGTGGCCATGCCCGTGCGGCACGTTCACGAAGCTCCCCGCGAGCTCCCTCCCGCCCGATCCCACCGCGGCGTGGTCCTCGGTGTTTACGAACACGTCGAACTTGGCGGCCACGTCCCTGTCCACCTCGATGCCGTCGATGACGAGCACCTCCTCCTTGGACGCCTTCTCCGCCTTGCTCCTCTGTACCGCGACCGGCCTCTTCACCGTCACGCTCGTCGCCTCGTCCAGCGTGATGGGGAACTCGCCCGCCTTCTTGGCGGCAGCGCCGGCGGCGGCCTGCGCCGAGGGTGCGAGGAACGAGTCCGCTCTCCGCGCCGCGGCGGTCACGGTTGGCCTGGCGGCCGTCCACGGCAGCGGCACGTCCTGGTACCGGTACCGCAGCCTGTCGATGTCGAGCACGTCGCGCACGCGGATGCGCACCAGCTTGGGGGTCTCGTCGTACAAGAGGAAGGAGGCGTCTAGCCAGTCCGGGTCGGTGAGGTCCGTGTGGCGCCGGGCGTCGAGACCCTTCCAGATGGACCACATGCGGTCGATGTTGGCGTGGTGCGCGTAGAAGAGCGGGTCGAACCCGGCCGAGTAGAAGTTGCCCATGTCCTCGCCGTCCGGCTGGTTCGGGTCGCCGCACCAGATGTGCACCGGGCCATGCGGGATGTTCTCCACCGGCCCTGGCCCCTGGTTCGGCTCGTCGCCGGCGCGGTACGCGCTGCCGAAAAAGAGCGACGGCGTCGGGCTCAGCGATACCATCTGATCACCGAACATCATTTTTGTCACGTCACAAAGTTTTTATCAGTTTTGATTTGACAAGATTCCGAGACCATGTTAGGATTCTTTTGTAAGTTCATAACAACAATGTAACCACTCGTTACCTGACGGTACATGACCCTGAGGTTGTGATCAACCTGCTGTTTGTCAGTGAAGAACCTCGGCTCCCTCCCGTTGTAGTCGAGATTGATCAGCTTCGGCGGCGCGTGCCGGCCGTCACGCCGCGGATCGAACAGCTGGGACGACGGATCCGCGTACATGGCCGGCATGCGCATCCCGTCCGGCGCGTCCCAGTTCCAGAACGGTACGGCGAAGCTGGGGTCGCCGATCAGGCTGCCCAGGATGCGCTCGAAGAAGTAGAGGTAGCACCGGTGGAAGGGGAAAAACAGCCACGAGTTGTGCACCTGGAGCTCCACGCCGGGGAACCCCTCGGGGCTGTACGACCCGTCGCAGTAGGCGCAGTGCACGCTCGCCTGCGCCGCGAAGCTACGCGGGTCGTCCGCCGGGAGCGCCTTCATCGCCGCGATCCCGGCGTTGAACTTGGCGACGTAGTCCGCGGTGACCGAGTGCGCGGCGGGGCGCGTCCGGAGCGGCAAGGACGTGGCGTCAGGGAGGGTGAAGTCCACCGGCAGAGCGTTCGAGGGCGGCGGGCAGCACGTCAGCACGTTGGCGCTCGGCGGAAGGTCCGCCGGGCCGCATGAAGAGATGTCGGGCGTGGCGACGGGGTCGGCGCCGGCGCGGCGCGCGGACACCAGGGTGGCACTGGCACTGGCACCGAGCGCGCCGAGGCCCAGGAGGACGTCGCGGCGGTCGTGCTTTTGGGCGTCATGCTCGGAGCGTTCGCCGCCTCTGGGCGATGCGCACGAGACGCGCTGGACGGTGACGCGGCGACGGCGAGGCCTAAAGCCGGAGCTCGTTCTCGGAGAGGATAGAGGAAAGGTGGCAGCTGGAGCTGGCTTAGCAATTAAATGCGACATGGAGGCCATGTCCGGTTAAACTTGCAGAGCGCAATGGGTTAGCAGCTTCGGAGACGATGCGACATATATAAGCTGGGCGCGGTGCAGCCTGTGCTGCATCGGCGACGAGGGAAGTAGGGACGTGCGCACGTGGGAGTGAACAGCGAAGGAAGACGGCGTAGGACGCCATCCCTAGCTCGTCAAATGCTGCATGTGGAGGGAGATACGGCCATGCGGGGCAGTAGCTAAGTTTATTATACTGTCTTCGTGGATTCGTCGGTGTGCACGTCTGCTTTGAAGATTTGCTAGACAAGCGGTGCTAATTTTGATGCTGAGTTTTGACTGAGAAACAGCTTTTTTTTCTTATAAAAAATGAACTGTGTAAACTTGTGTGGTGCGGCCATGCCCAGGGAGTCAAAGGAATCTGTGCACTCCTATGTCTGAAGCGTCAAATTGTGCTGATTTTTTACACTTTGGGGTGTTTGATTTGAGAAATATGGTAAACCCATTGTTTTACCACTTCTTAATTACTCTGTGTTTGCTTTGCGGAATGGAATGTATACAAGCTATAATTAGTACATGTAAGCATTAGAAATAATATTTCATCAAATTTCATTGGATGCACCATCGCATTTAGAATGGGGCGGTTTCTCAAACCAAACACCCTATTGAACTACATACTCACCTCAAGTACCACCACCATGCCCTAGAGTTTAAAACTAGTCGGCATGACAAAATTTGAATGGTCTGGATGTTACTAGATCACCTACTGAGGCCTAGACATAGCTCGGATCAACCGAACCAATTAGCCCATATAACCCTTCCTGGTGTTTGTGGGGAGGTAATTTATGCCTAGCAAGTTTTTTTTATAAGGTACCATGAGCATTGAGATCACTTTAAGTCACTATTCTACGACCCCTCACTCTTGATAATATAGTTGCGTGTCTGTTGAAGAATGAGTCGACGACACATAAGCAGTAGTTTGGTTGAGGAAATGGAAACCACCAAAGTCATAGCGAAAAACGAGCAAAGATGTTCTTATCTAATGGAAGGCTCTTAGATAAGATGAATCTGCAATACACTAGAACACCCTTGTTGACTTACTATGATAGCATATTGGGTTCACTGAATAATGCAAAACAACTCATTTTTTATGAGAAGCTTGTGATTAGTTAGGGCTTGCTTCTATTGGGTCTGGAGTTGGTCAAGTGTTGCAGGATAACCTGTAGAAGGTATCACGAGACACATAAGCAAATCTTGATCGGCAAAGATCATAGTTCTCGATTGAACACCCAAAAATAATCAAGCAGAACCTCGTGATTAGGCATTCTTTCCCCAAGATTGTAGCATTAACTATTTATTGTGTAAACCACCAAGGTTTTCCTCCGTAGAGTGTGAGTCATGGCCTAAGATCATGCTGAAAGGTGTAGGCCTTGGTCATCGGGCTGAGCTGGCCCAAGCACGGCCACCACCGGGGTGTGTCGTGCTTGGGCCTCAAAAAAAGAGTTTCGTGCTAGGCTAGAGGGCCGCGGGCTTTCTGTACATCTATAGGACCAACAACGAATATTGGATGTCATTTTTCAGATTAAGAATACCTATCTCGTTTTTAGAAAAAAATACCTCAAAATTTGGTAAGGGTAGAAGAGATGGGTTATGAGCGTCATTTGAAAACCCTAAGTCGAAGGGATGCCAACTCTCTATATGCTAGTTTTTTGTTGTATCCTACATTTTTGCTACCAGTGAGGGAATAAGCACTCTATATTTACACTTCCACTGATGTGGCATGACACATCAGACTGCCTCACGTGGAGCACCGCCAACTATGGATGACGAGGCACGTGAAAATACCCATTTACCCCTTACACGGTTCCGTTTTCTCATTATAGACTATTACTGCCATGTAGGCCCTAAAGCATTATCCACCTCAACCATTCCTCCAGCTCTGTCGTGCGCTCACTCACCCACGTCTGCTTGGCAGTGTTGCTCTCTTGCGCTCTAGCTCACACCCGCCGTAGAACCACCATTGCCGTGGGTAGGGGCCAAGGACACGATGTTGGTAGAAAGTGGCCTTCATGACGACATGTCCTCCTTCCTACGACAACTGCAGGATACGCTCGACGCGATGTTGAAGAATGGCTTACCTCAGCCCGTAAGACTATGGCACCTACGAGAGCTTCTCCATGATGCGATGCCCTGCGACACTTTGACCTTGCTGGCCACGACCTTTCATTGGCTAGTGGCCGTCGATAGATCTTGGCATAGTTGGCCATCACCTCTACTGGGAGCCGATGTGGACCGGCCATGATAGCTGCACGTGCGAAGCTACGAGGATGAGGGTAAAGAGAACATTTTTCATGACGTGGGGTCATTTTTAATAATGACACGTCCACACTGGCTACAAACACATGAAGTTTCAACTCAGAAAGATAAAAAAAACATATTACTTTCTATTTCTCTAAGGCTTCGTTTAGCATAGCTCCACTTCACTTGTGAATTAATTTTTTTTTCTTTAGCTCCGTGAGCAGCTTTATCAGTGGATCGGAGAGCTCTTCGAATGAATGGCAGAGTGGGACATCGAAGAACACGTAGGATGGTAGAGTGGGGCAGAGTGGGACATCGAAGAACACGTAGGATGGTAGACTGGGGCAGAGTGGGACATCGAAGAACACGTAGGATGGTAGACTGGGGCAGAGTGGGACATCGAAGAACACGTAGGATGGTAGAGTGGGACAAGTAGACAGTAAGCTGAGTCAAGAAGAGATTTCACTCGCGATCAGGGTTGACCACTCACCCCGAGTTCTAAACCCTAAACCTGACGCCGCCATGGCCGCCGCCGTTCGCCACATCGTGCGTCGCCGTCTCTCCACGGCCGCCACCACCACACCGGTCCCCACTCCGGGCTCCGTCCTCAACCCGTCCTCGCCGAGCACTCCCCTCACCTCGCGAGAGAAGACCCGACTCGCCATCTCCCTCCTCAAGTCTTCTCCGCCGCCTCCCCCCAACCAGATCCTCTCCATCTGCCGCGCCGCCGCGCTGACCCCGGAGACCCACATCGATCGCATCGCGCTGTCGCTAGCCGCATCAAAGCTCTCCTCCGCTCCGGACACCCTCCGTGACCTCGCCTCTACCGTCCTCACCCCGCGCCACGCGCCCCACGCCATCGTGCTCTTCGGCCAGGCAAACCTCCTCCCCGACGCCATCTCCACTTTCCAGTCCTCCCCCTCCACCCGCTCCCTCAACGCCCTCATCTTTGCGTGCATCGTCTCCGGTAACCACACGGAGGCCGCCCGCGTCTTCCAGACATTCCCAGACGCCCATGGCGTCAAGCCCAACACCGAGACCTTCAATGCCATCATTAAATCATTCGCCGAGTCTGGCACCATAAGGTCCTTTTACTCGGTTTTCGATGAAATGTGCAAGAAGGGCTTGAAGCCCAACGCCACCACGTTTACCACTGCGCTCGCTGGTTTCTACAAGGAGGAGAGGTTCGATGACGTCGGGAAGGTATTAGAGCTCATGAAGAAGAATGGATATGGTGAGTCCCTGCCGGTATACAATGTGAGGGTGCAGAGTTTGTGCAAACTTGGTCGGAGTGGTGAGGCGAGGGCATTAGTGGACGAGATGGTGAAGAAGGGCACAAAGCCAAGCTGGGTGACCTACAATCATCTGATTTATGGATTCTGTAAGGAGGGGGATTTGGAGGAAGCAAAGCGTCTGTACAAGGAGATGGGAAGGAAGGGGCTTGTCGGAGATAACAATTTCTATTTTATGTTTATTCATTACCTTTGTAAGGGTGATGATTTTGACACTGCCCTTGGACTATATAATGAGATAGCAGCTAAGAATTGGGTGCCATGCTTCTCGCTCATGAAAATGCTTGTGAATGGACTTGCTGGGAGCTCAAGGACCGATGAGGCAAAAGGGATCATTGAGAAGATGAAGGAGAAGTTCCCAGATAAAACTGAGGGGTGGAAGGAGGTGGAGGAGGCATTGCCTCATTAGAGTAAAACATCGATGATCTCTCAGGTATTCTTTTCCTGATGGAATGCATAGCAAAGTGAAGATAGAGGGAGAGTTTAATTTACATGTTTTGTAATTCAAAATAATAGTGCTGATAGGATGACTATTCTGGTTTTCTTTTTAATCTATTTTTTTTGCACATGAACATTTTTCTACTCATCCTTTTATGAAATGCATTTCTGAGTTTTTTTTTTTGCATAAATTCCAGTTGTGGTGGTGCCAAAGTGATATATTGCTGTAGGGCTCGTATATACAATGAGTTGTAGTACAAGATAGGTGTTTCCTTTTATGAATATGGTTAAAAATAGTATATGAACTACATTATGACTACGAGTTCATGACACTATCTGTGATTCTTAGTCTGAGCCTGCATGAAACAAAGAGACTAAGAGAGAGCTCCATCGCCCACTCCTTTGCGTGTTTCAACTTTCAATGCCATAACTTGATGCTTGTTACTCATATGTTGATTGCTTCCACGATTGGTCACAATTCACAGTACATGTGGATTTCAGTCAATAATTGTTTCATTTGGGAAGAACCTTGTATCATTTAGACTTCAGATTGTGTGATTTGAGGACTTCATTTGTGTTGAAAGTTGAGGGACTTCTGAATGTATGGTCTTACACTATTGATAGAATCTTAGAATTAGGGTTCATCATAATAAGAATTAGTATTCTTCAAATTTATTTTTCTTAACGAAATTTGAAATTTTAATTATACTAGATAGTATAGTGGATTTTATGAGGTAAACTTTATTGTTCTGGAAATATCAAATTTCTAATAGAGAATGTGAAGGCAAATTTTGGTGCACTAGTCTACTACAATCTCCTTCATAGCTGGTATAGCCTTCTAACTGCTTGGAAAATTGTCAGGTTTTGTATGTCAACTTTCGTGTTAAGTATAAACTGTTTTGAGCTAACTTTAGGGAAACTACTATAGTTTCTTTTGGAATATAGGGTCTTCACTCTAGAAAACAATTTAATATTGGACTTCTTTTATGCATATGGCTTCCACTAAACCATTACGCTCCGTTTGGATGTCGATATTGGAGGCCTTGGCATTGAATTGGCTTCAATACCAAATCAGAGTAGTATTGGTATTGGGTTACAATACCAAAACCATTGTTTGGATGCAGATGAAATTGCTAGATGGAATCGTAAGGAGCTAGTGAATACCGATTCGTGTTTGGATGTTCATACCATGGCATTTGAGAATTGACCATCTTCTCCTCCTCTCCACACCGGACCACACTGGCGGCGGCGCTTTCTTGTGCCACCCATGACTCGTCGGTCCCGGGCGGAGCTCCCCCACGCCGCCCGCGCCTCGCTGAATGGGCACTGGAGCGGCGCGAGGCGTGGGAGCTGCATGGCTCGCTGGCTGAGGGAGGAGGGGGGCGGCACATCTCACCGGTAGAGGGAGGATGGTGGCCGCGGAGGGAGGATGGTGGCCGGCGGAGGAGGACGGGGGCTGGCGCGCCTCACTGGTGGAGGAAGGACGGGGGATGGGGGCGGCGTGGCGTGCCGATGGAGAGTGGGGCACTGCCGGAGTCGAAGGGGAAGGGGCGCCGCCGGAGTCGAGTGGCGGGAGGGAGACGTGAGGCGCGGCGCAGCGGGGGATGCAAGATGGAGACGAGATGAGTGCCAATGCCGATGAATGCGGAGGGGAAGGGGTCTGAATTGAGGGAGGGGGTGCGGCTGAAGGCCCAATACCTCTTGGTATTGGAGGACACCCAATGCCAATTCCTAATTCCAGGCTTCAATATCTACACCCAAACGGGGTGTTATAGTTTAAAGTGACATCTTAATACAATTTGTGTTTTCAACATGTAAAAATATGCCTTTTGATCCTTTAAGGATAAACTAAGCATCTCAACCCTGTAATATGAGATATGTAGGAAAATCTAGATCCAGCTGATCCGTGCACCTGCTTTTCTTTGGAGAAAATAATGGGTTTCCTTAAACTACTATTTGAGCAAGCAAACATAAAATTATTTAGTAGCTTTGGTGTATTGCTCCTCTGATCTTTCTTTTTTCATGAAAATGACTTCTATCAATTATCATTCATGAACATCAAGGAAACTGGAACGAAATTGACTAGGTTAAGTTATATACAGGATTTCAATTTTTTTTAGTTTTTTTATAAGGAACAAGATTTCAAGGTTTGAAATATATTAGTCACACAGACATCGTTAGACTTTTATTGGCACACATGAATTTTGGCAGGGTTTATGCATGTATTTTTCACGCTGGTAAGCTGATTATAAATGTATTTATGTTTACATTTTGGGTTCTGCCAACTTGATTTTTTGGTGATACAAACTTGCTTTTTTGCTGATTCTTTACGATGTTATTTGCCTGATGCTTGGATCTTCTACCCTGTCACCTTTTTTTTTGTTTTGTTTCTCTTGAAATTAACCAGTACTGTTATTAATTCAATTTATTTGGTAAATGATTATTTTCAGAAAATATGCCAGTGCTGAAGACATTGTTGATTGGGAGTTGGGACTGCATCTATATTTGATCAGCTGTTTCGAGCATATGAAGCTATGGCCTGGATTCAATTTTATATAGATGTCGAGCATGCTCCAGCTGTGATGACAGATTAACAGTGGCAGCTGCAGGTTTTTCTTGGAGATGCTCCAGTTAATACGTTTTGCAAATTACAGTTTTAGTTCTGGGAGTTAGAGATAATAAAACTTGTTGGTTTTGCTCTGTCTGTTTCGTTGGCATGGGCTGAGCCTGTCACTGCCTATACGGACCGTGCGTCTGCAACATGTGCAGTTTATAAGTGATGCAATGTATGATGTAACTGTAACGACTTTCGTTTCTGTTTGAATGGAATGGAATGGAATTAATGGTTCTTCCCTGGAATTGTGTTTCTCGGACGTGTAACGTGTTGTATGTTTCATATTTGCATGCATATATGCACCATGTAAGCAGCCATATATGGCTGAATACAGGCTGCATATATAGGCAAAAAAAACCATATTTAGATAGAATGTAAACAATATATGCCCCATGTAAGCAACCATATATGCAGCCTGTATTCAGCCATATATGCCAATATATGCAGCATATATATTCAACATAGTCTCCAGTATCGCAATGATGAATGTCATGTGAAGGTAAATAACTATTTTGACATGAACATGCACGGACTGATTTAGATAGAATGATAGATGTCATGTGGTAAAAAACCAGATTTCGACATGAACATGCACAGACTGATTTAGATAGAATTTTGGATTAATCGTAGTTCATGGTACTAATCAACACTGAGTATAAAAACATAAATGAACACATAATTATGAAAGTTTTAGTTCATATAATCCACTTGCTCTTAAGCTTTCTCGGAGTATCTTGGAGGTGTTCCTGTTGTCGGCTTCATGTGAGGTTGAGGCTTCCGTGGTGCTGATTTCACCTGTTCGCTCTCCCAAATCCCAATAAAAAGAAAGTCGGCTACTCGGCTGAAAGAAGTTGGCCCTCCTCCCTTCTCTACGGCACCGGCTGCTGGAGAGTACCATTCCACGCGCCACAGCACCCCCTCACATCCCCATTTTCTTTGACGCTGCTAAATTTTGGAGTTAAACCAATTGCTGGCTAAGTAAGACATGACCAATATTTGGCTTGGCACATTGCTGGTAACAAACCAAACGTGCCAGCATATGCTTGGATTAGGACATTGATGTGCATCGGTAAGGAGTACTAGTATCATTCTGCTTTCATCTGATGAGCTTATATTATCTTATCTTATCATTGGTGGAACATATGTTTGATGCATAGGGTTAATGATTAACCAGTTAATGTTTAGCCATAGCTGACCTAATCAAGAGGCTTAATAGGTGCACAACTTTTTTAGCAAAATTAAAAAAATAATTGTTAACCGATTAGCTTACTAATTCTATAGTTCAAACTAACTTTTGGTCTTAAATACTTCATCCATCCTAAATTATAAGTTTTTTAATTTTTTTGAGAGTCAAAATATCTCAAGTTTGACCAAATTTATAAAATAAAATAATAACATTTATGATACCAAATAAGTATCATGAGAATTTTTTATTAATTATATTTTCATAGTATACCTATTTCTCTACAACTAAAATATTCATAAGAGAATCGTTGACAGGCGTGCAAAACAAATCATCGGTCGCCCCTGCTCCCTTAGTGCGAAACAAATCCCGACGCCTCCGCCGCTTCCCTCGGCTTCCTCTGCCACGCCCCCCCCCCTTGCGCGAAGCGCCGCACCGAGCGGTACAGCTGGCCATCGCATCGGCGCGAGCAGGTGGCCTGGACCAGGCGTGGCGGACGACGTGGCTAAGGCGGAGAAGGTCGCCGGGGACCGCCGGTTTCTCAGGCGCTCGCCGGGGCGCGGTGCAGCCAGGCCAGATCCGGTCGGCGCTCGGTCGGAGACGGCGTAGCTGAGGCGGAGAAGGTCGGCCAGGAAGGGAAGAAGGCCACCGCCGGCGGCGTCGTTCCTTGCTGTGGTGCGGCGACCGATCAGCACCTGCTTGAAAGCTAGCTTTGGCCATGGCTCATGATGCCGGCGACAGTGGCGGCAAACTCCCAGCGCCCGCGATGAAGAAGTCACCCGCCGAGGACGAAGCCGAGAAGAGGTCAGTCCCAGTTCACCCCCTCGTGATTCCTAAGCATACATGGCCCAAATCCGGTTCTAGATTTTTGCAATTCAGGCATTCCATTCGTTTGTTGAACTGCTGCAGAGGGGACAGTCCTGCGATGGGGACAGTGCGGCCAAGCTCGACTTCTTTGACCGATGGGGACAGTCCGCTCGGCGTTTGCGGCCTCGCCGGTCGGCAGGGTGCCGCGTTGTAACACCCCGGTGTTACGATTCTTTTCAGCGTCGCGATTTAGGCCTAAGTAAAACTTTCGAAACAAGTTTCTCGAATTTTTGATTAAAAAAACATACGTGAAGTGATAAGCGAATCTTATGAGTTTTAGTTTCGCGGACTCAAATTAAACGCTCAAGTTAAACTACACCGTGCGTAGGAATATTTATGAAGGTCCGACGACGATTCTAGCGAACAGTTTGTTCTATTAGATTAAGTATGAAAAACAACTTTTATAAATAAAATAAATCTGTTAATAAATATAACGATATACACATATATAGCTTTTGAATTAAATTTAAATTTGAGGTTTACTGAGATTTTCATGTGTCTAGACGTTGTAAATTGA
Organism: Miscanthus lutarioriparius; assembly: GCA_904845875.1. Taxonomy (NCBI): domain Eukaryota; kingdom Viridiplantae; phylum Streptophyta; class Magnoliopsida; order Poales; family Poaceae; genus Miscanthus; species Miscanthus lutarioriparius. The sequence goes on along the minus strand of CAJGYO010000005.1, from coordinate 23,064,987 downwards.
CTAAACCGTTATATATATATATATATATATATATATATATATATATATATATATATATATATATATATATATATATATATATATATATATATATATATATACACGTTACGGCAGTTGACCTGCTCCTCTACCCGTTCTGTCTTGTCTCTGCGGCCTCAGTCGTGTCCTGCGCTCTGCTTGTCCGTTGTCTCATGGCCAACCAATCATGTACGTACACAGGCGGTATGTTCGCTGGTTGGTTTCTGGGCTGGTTTGAACTGGCTGGTGCTGATTTATATTGAGAGAAAAACACTGTTGGCTGGCTGGTTTGGGCTGGCTGAAATCAACAAGTGAACATGCCGAGGAACTAGGCCTTGTTTAGATACCATCCAAATTCCAAGTTTTTTCACTCTCTCTCCATCACATCAATTTTTAGCTGCTTGCATGGAGTATTAAATGTAGATAAAAAAAATAATTAATTACACAGTTTAGTTAGAAATCACGAGATGAATCTTTTGAGCCTAGTTGATTCATGATTGGACAATATTTGTCAAATAAGACGAAAGTGGTACTATTTATCGGGTTGAAAAAAGTTGCAAACTAAACGAGGCCCTAGTACAGAGGAGTAATGGATGACGTGAATGCTGAGCTGTTGCTGCTTGTCCGTTCTCTCTCTCACACACAAGTCTGCTCCCTTGCTTTACCTCTGTCTACCATGTGTTATCTGTCTGCCACTGCTTGCTGCGCCGGTCTGTGCATTTTCTTCTCTCTCGTTTCGCTGCACCGGACAGGGAAGCGGCAGCCCACGCCTTGCCTTGTGCGCTTGCCTGCTGCCTCGGGCGTCTTAAGCAGAGGACCGTGCTTCTCCGTTTCCCTCGCCTCCCTCTGCTTGCTCGGCACCGGCTCCTCCCCTCTCTTGCGCGAGCGCATGCCTGGCCACGTTGCCCGCGCCCCTCGGTCCCGCGCCTGCCCGCGGCTGCGCGCCGGGCTGACGTTCCCACCGGGTGCCGCCGAGGCACAGTCGCCCACGCCCCTGCCTCCTCGCAGCCGCAGTCTCGCCGGCGGCCGCGCCATCGTCGCCCTGTCTCCCCTCGAGCGCGCCTGGCTCGGGCTACCGCGTGCCGTGCCGCCACAACTCATTGCGCCTCGCACCGGCGCTGCCCTCCCGTGAGTCGCGCCCTCGCTGCCTCGGCGCTCGCGGCGCGCCTGAGCCGCCGCGGCTCTTTCCGTGTCCGTGGCTGCCGTGGCTAGGCCGGTTGCAGCCGCGCGTCTCACCGCAGCTGCCCCGTCGCTCGGTTTCTCCACGCGCGCACGCCCTCGGTCCACGCCGTGCCGGTGCCGTGCCGTAGCGCCACGTCCCGCATCGCCGCAGCCGCTATTGACGCCGCTGGCGCACGCAGCCTGGCTGCTGTGGCCATCGTCGGCTCCTGGCCTCCTCAGCCCGAGGTCGCCGGTGGGTTCCCGTGCAACCCCCGTCGCTGCCGTGCCTCCCCGGCCGGAGCTTCTCCGCCTCTGCTCTGTACCGAAGGAGAAGACGAGGTGAGGAAAGGGGTATAAATCCAAGACGCCGTTTTATACAGGGTCTTATCTGCTAACTACGAGACTCAAATGAATAGCCATCCCAAATTGGAAGACGTTTGACTTTTTTTGCCTCAAGTTTGACCACACGTCTTATTCAAAAAATTTGTGTAAATATATTCAAATTTAAGTCATTCTTGAAGAATTTTTATTAATAAACCAAGCCACGACGAAAGAAGTGATATTTTACACAAATTTTTTAATAAGACGAGTGGTCAAACTTGGTGTCAAAAAAGTCAAACGTCTTACAATTTGGGATGGATTGATACTTTCGTACCGCGGGTTAAATTGAGGACAATACGAGGGCCTCGTTGCAATTTGGCGCGGTCGCTGTCTGGCCCTGGCCTTGTGGGCCGGCCTGCTCGCCGTGCCGCGCGACTGGGCCGCGCGCAGCTGCTTGCCGCCTGGGCCGTTCGCGCCCGCGTGGGCTGGCCGCTTGCAGCCTGGGCCGTTCGCGCCCGCGTGGGCTGGCTGCTCACTCGCCCGGGCTGTCTGGCTGCTAGCTCTGTTCGTTTCTAAAAGCCTTTGTTAATTTAGTTGGAGATAAACTTGTAAAATCCATAGTGAATCCTAGAAAAATCGTAAAAATGTTAAACTAGTTTTGTTAGGCTTCTAAAATCATGATCTACCTGCTAGTATAATTTGTTCATATAGTTGGATAATATTCGTGGAAACTATATAATTAATCTAAGATACTTAATATTATGAAAATATAAACTTGTACGAGTTTCCATGATAAATTGATAATGTTGTGGAATCTGAAATTTATACAGTAGGCTCTTAGCAATATTAGATACTCGTGGTAATTTTTGTAGCCCCAGAATAATCAGTTTACTAGGTAGCTAATGATGCTCTATTTCGAATAAGGATTAAATCGATAGAATGGGATAAAGAAACGACTTGGGTTTATGTAACGAAAATAATTGTTGGAAAATAGCGTCTTATCCGACAACGTATGTATGTAGCATAAGTACGGTCGTCGTTAGAACTAGCCGTTAACTCGAAAGGCGTACGTCTATGGATGAAAACGGTACGGATATTTATTCGACCGTCCGTTCGACCGAACAAATATGAACACTTATCTGGATAGTTACTCGGATATCCGGTTTTTTTTTCGGATACGGATACTAAAACGGATATCTTAGGCGGATATCAAATACGGATGTAATATCATCGATATCCGGCGGATATCGGATAATCCGGATAAGTATCGGATATATCCGGATATTTAAAAACGGATATTATCCGGATATTTATTCAAAATTTAAAAATCACAAATTTGAACCATCCAAACTATCTCAAATGGAAAGTTGACCAAAACAACAATTGTAGATCTTGATGAGTTGAACAAACTTGGTATTCAAAACTTTTCAATTTGAAGTCATTTAGAGTTCATAATACTAGAGTCAAAGTGTTGTTTTTTCATTTGACCAAATTTGACTTGGTCAAACTTGCTCAAATGAGACACTAAATGACCTCAGATGAAAAAACTCTGAATACCAAGTTTGATCATCTCAGCAAGATCTACAATTGTTACATAGCTCATTTTCCCATTTGAGAAAGTTTTATCAAACACTAGTCATAAATTCTTGAATCTCATATAGACTTTCTGAAACTATGTCACACACTTGTGAAATTTGAACTATATTTTATTCAAACTTTCTCAAATGAAAAAATGACCTATATAAGGATTGTATATCTTGATGAGATGAACAAATTTGGTATTCAAAACTTTTCAATTTGAGACAATCTAGGGTTCCGAAAACTAGTTTGTAAACGTCGAAATTTAAAAATCACAAATTTGAACTATCCAAACTATCTCAAATGGAAAGTTGACCAAAACAAAAATTGTAGATCTTGATGAGTTGAACAAACTTGGTATTAAAAACTTTTCAATTTGAAGTCATTTAGAGTTCATAATACTAGAGTCAAAGTGTTGTTTTTTCATTTGACAAAATTTGACTTGGTCAAACTTGCTCAAATGAGACACTAAATGACCTCAGATGAAAAAACTCTGAATAACAAGTTTGATCATCTCAGCAAGATATACAATTGTTACATAGCTCATTTTCCCATTTGAGAAAGTTTTATCAAACACTAGTCATAAATTCTTGAATCTCATATAGACCTTTTGAAACTATGTCACACACTTGTGAAATTTGAACTATATTTTGTTCAAACTTTCTCAAATGAAAAAATAGCCTATATAAGGATTGTAGATCTTGATGAGCTGAACAAACTTGGTATTCAAAACTTTTCAATTTGAGACAATCTAGGGTTCCGAAAACTAGTTTGTAAGCATCAAAATTTAAAAATCACAAATTTGAACCGTACAAACTATCTCAAATGGAAAGTTGACCAAAACAAGAATTGTAGATCTTGATGAGTTGAACAAACTTGGTATTCAAAACTTTTCAATTTGAAGTCATTTAGAGTTCATAATACTAGAGTCAAAGTGTTATTTTTTTATTTGACCAAATTTGACTTGCTCAAACTTGCTCAAATGAGACACTAAATGACCTCAGATGAAAAAACTGTGAATACCAAGTTTGATCATCTCAGCAAGATATACAATTGTTACATAGCTCATTTTCCCATTTGAGAAAGTTTTATCAAACACTAGTCACAAATTCTTAAATCTCATACAGACTTTCTAAAACTATGTCACACACTTGTGAAATTTGAACTACATTTTGTTCAAAGTTTCTCAAAATGAAAAAATGGCCTATATAAGGATTGTAGATCTTGAATCCATGACCATGACTCCATGAGACCCATGAAGCAATATGCTTGGCTATTTCTACTCATGCCGCGAAGATTGGTGCTTATATGATGTTTGATGTATGATGTATCTGTATCTTTATCTTATTTGTTGCTTTACTCTTTAGTCTTTCGGCTTAATCTAGATGGATTATGGACTCATAGAGTGGTGTAATGGTTTGCGCACGTATGATATATATATATATGCTGCTTTTACTCAATATCCGAATAGATATTTGTATCCGACCTTCTCCGAATCCGATTCATACCGTATTCGATACTCATTATTCGTATCCGTAACCGAGTCAATCCGTATTCATATATGTATCCGAACGCTATCCGTGTCCGAATCCAAATCCGAACAGAAATATGAAAACAAATATAATATGAGTGATATCCGTTCGTATCCGATCCGTTTTCATCCCTACGTACGTCGTATTTTACGAGTCACGATTGCAGTTGATTAATTACATCTTTGCATTGCATCGTATGCATATCATATAGGTACGATGATGGATCAACGGGTCGATCAAAGGATGATTGGGAATTCGAAGATGGTGTAATAGTATTCTCTCCAGGAGATGATGCAATGGGCTTTCTATTCATATGATGTGGATGATCTGAAGATGCTGATACTAACTTTTTAATATATCTTACCCAGGCAAGCCCCGGTGCATAACCCCTACTTTCTGCAGTTTAAATTATATTTGTGCATTAAGTTTTGAGGAGTTGAATGAAACCAACTTGCATATATATCTTTATCCTATGAGTCTTACTAGTATGACGGGATCGTGTAGATTGCTATGCTACAGGACTCCGGTAGAAGCCGAGTGATTGCCTGTCACTCGCGAGATATAGGAAATATATTATTGGATTATCATCACTTGGAAAATATAAAAATGGTGGAAAGGAAAAATGGTGATCGGACAGGGATATTGTTTGGGTATTGGTGGGTGTAAGAAGTTGTGTCGCTGTGGACACGGGGCATAGCTTGGTTACACTGCTTTTCCTGTCTGGTCGGTTAAGGACCGATCGTTGCATATGATTCTAGGCAGGTCACAGAATTATTATCCCGAGCACATACTTGTGTATGGGCGCTTGGAAGACTTGTTACTCTCTTGTCGCGGATCCGGCTCTTTCTAGACCGACTGTCAGGGTTTCTTTTTGGTGGAGGAGGTCCTTGCACCGCACTGAGTCCGGGACTTAGGGGCGGGGGCTTGGAGTCCCAGTTTGGACGGGGACCTGGACACCCGGGACAGGAGAGTGATGGGTTGGTCCTGCTTGTGCCCGGGGTATAAGCGGGGCGTGTGTTTTCGGGGTACCCAGCTGAGGGGCATTGATTCGCGAATCGCCGGGCGATCCGGTACGGCTTGTCTACGGTTTAGCATCGTAGTAAGAACTAAAAGATGAAAGATGGAAGAAGGAAATCTGATTGCTTAACACATGCTTGAAAGTAGCACAAGTGCTTACATAGGATGGTTAGTTAATGAACCAATACGGCTATTAATAAAAATCGAATATGAGGACGCACGCTTAGTAATGCTTTCTGCAAATGCAATAAACCCACCAGCCAGATAGCATTGCATATCCTTGAAGTCTTTTCTTTCCTCCTGTCGGGTAAGTCTTACTGAGTACAATTGAGTACTTAGGATTTTATTCCCCCTGTTGCAGGTGACAGGTGGATGCTAAAGCTGATCTTGTGTGTAGATTCCTTCTGGCGGGCTCAGCGAGGATTCCTTTACGCTGCGATCGTAGTTTTTATTTATAACTCTCACCAAATGTTTTTATAAACAGAAGTTCTATAATATGTTGTCATAGCTTATTTATCCATGCTTCATCGTGTTATGAATAGATATTTATTTCCGCTGTACTTCTGATCACATGTTTATATTCCGCTGTTAAATTAAATTATTCATACTCTGATAATATGATTATATTCCGCTGTTATAATAATAAATATTTTACTCTGATGTTGTATTAAAGTGATGTAAGAAATGGTTAAGAATGATGTAAGCTTTATTCTCTCATTTGTGATCCTGATGGAAAAAATATGGATTTTCGGGTTCTCCCCCTGAGGTGTGCCCGATGAAATCGAGTAATTTAGTGTTTTCCCTTGAGTGCTTAGTATCTAATAGAAGACAAGCACTCCTGTGAGGCATTACATTAGGCGGTTGTGCCACACGCGTCGCCTCCCCCTCGACCCCCTCCCAGCCATGGCCGCGACCGTATGGCATCCCGAGGGTCGAGGCCCCAGCGGCAGCTGCTGCCGGCGTGCCACTCGCCGCAGCCCCCAGCCTTCCCGCGCGCCCGTGCCGCGTCGGTCGCCGTAGCCCGCAGGCCGTCGCAGCGCCACGCCGCTCGCAGGTTGTAGCCATGGAAGAGGAGGATTTTGGGTGGGGGATAGTTGCGGAGAGCAGACAAGAGACGCAGCAGCAAGTGGCGCTGGCCCCGGGCATCGCCGAGGTGTTCCTGGTGCCGGCAGCAAGCAGCTACATGCAGAAGCAGAGAGAACTGATGCCCAGTACTTTTTTCTGCACGAGCCATGAAGGGATCCGGTTCAGGAACAACCGGATTTGGTCCGCCCGCTCCATGTCTGGCACCGTGGTTGAAGAGGTGGTGAGTCGGCCTCTTCCCTCCATTTGGCTCATTGTATGCTATATAAAACCTCTGTGATCTGGCTTGCTCTATAAGGATGTAGGACCAAATACAAATTAGAATTATCATATATATCCCAGATTATCTATCCTGGATATATAAATCTTATTGTTAGAAATTGTTCAGTGTTCTCAAATTGTGTAAAGTGTCTCTCTTTTTTATTCGATGCGATTGAGCACCTCCACGCACTGCTGCCAGACACCCCGTGTCCTCAATAGAAGTTTTGCCACCTGTGTTGAAGTAGTTCTGAAGTCATGCTATTTTTGCTAGAATTCAGTTATTGTTACTGGTGCTACTGCTGCATAACAATTTTGCTGCACAAAGCCAGTGAGGAAGGATAGGAGACTGAAGAACTGAACAATTATGCATCCAATGGACGGATTCTAAAAAGTATAACAAAATGTCGATTCTGAAATTTGTTTTCTACTGGTGTTGTTGTTGCCTTCCTAGAAATGTTGATTATCAACCTTTTAATGATGGCAATAATTGTTATATTTTAACAGTCCATCCTGTTATAAGTTTTGTTATATTTTTACATGGCCATCAGTAAACACAGTTAAGGGTTGTACAAAAGCACCATGGAGCATGACACTTTTCATTATGTTGCTGAAGTTCTTATTGAGGGTATTAAGGTTTTCTAATTTGTGTACCAGAGAACAGAAGGGCCCTTGGAGCCCCGGCCAATTGCCGCAGTCCACCGTGACGACCCCTGTAACACCCTAGGTGTTTAGGCTTCCACTAAATTGCATTTCATTTCATAAACATATGCATCATCTATGTCATCATTGCCATTGTTACTAAAACATGCATATGCAACATTTTCAACTGTGTATGTTTCCTGCTTGATTGTTGTAAATAGTATTGGTGTAATCTGTGAATGCAACATAAATTTCTCACATCTTGAAGCATGGCAAAATGGTAGTAATGTGACAAGTATAGGATAACAACCAGGTCATGCAACATGTGAAACGTTGTATTGAAACATATGAATGAATTGCTTGTTTTAATTGCTGTATCACATGTGATCATTAGAAGGGTAATCCCTGAGAGTGCTGGCGCTGATCGAACCCGCGAATTTGGTTCCTGAGATGTTCCAAAGGTGACCCACGGCTACCCTTGCAAAGTATGCCAGGGTGAGAGTTAGGAATACCCCCTCAGCTGAGTTGTAATTCGATTCGAATCGCCGTCTCTCCCGGTTAGTGAGAACTTGACGGGCTTATCTCCAATGTAGATACACTTAATACTTAATGGTTCGGAAATGATGATATGAGGATGATGACCTTATTATACCCGCTATGGTTAATATTGTTTGCTCCTAATAAGTGAGTGCTCTAGTATGGTGCTAATCTAGTGGGCAGGTAAATAATGATAAGCTTGATAATAAGTTTAAATTGGTTATTATAATCATAAGCTCTTTGATGTAACTGTGTCGAGCTAGCCCACCCGAAAAGCCTTGCATGATCCTTGGTGTCTTTTATTTCTATTTTGTCGGGTAAGTCTAGCTGAGTACCTTCTCGTACTCAGGGTTTATCTCCCACCTGTTGCAGATGACCAGTTCTTCTTTGGTTGCTGCAAGTACTGTCTTCTCCCTGCTGGGGATGAAGACTAGACCGTTGGGCGCGGTCTCTACTAGTTCTCGTACCTGATAATGCTTTTGTGGGACATGACTCTGATCTGGCAATGTATTTGAAACTATGAAGTTATGTACTAAACTATGTTGCTTCCGCACACTCAAACTTGGTTTGTAATATTTTATTTGAACTCTGATGGATGTAATCCGAATGCTACTTGTGAAATGTTGTAACGAATGATGTGTTGTGTTGAATCATTACGATCTTGGTTTGTATGTCGAGAGTTGGTTGAAATCCTTCATGATTTCCGGACTACCGGGATTATGGGAGCTTAAGTGTGAATTTGATCGCCCGGTGATTGTTTTTGTACTTACGTTCTTATGATTTGGTCGGGTCTCATATTACGGTGGCATCAGAGCAAGATTCGACACTAAACATGTCATTTGTGTATTTTAAACAAAAGTATTTGTGAAAATCCTAAATTATATACTAAGTATTGCCAGTGGTCATATCCCTTATGCCCAAATAAGGACTCTTAGGTGGCTTATTAAGTACTAACTTGGGGTTCTCGCTTGTTTCTGTTTCGTCGTCCATACGACGTGCTATTGTATGGATGCCATCCGCTTGGGTGGTAATATTTGGATCAAATACCTCTACGCTCTGGTAAGTAGGAGTTGTGAGAGCATGACCGTCCAACCGTCGGTCTAGGGGAGAGTAGTTGTTGTTGCTCGCATACTTACATGTTCGATCATGTATCTATGAGAGTACTCAATTGTGGGTATCTCTGACGGGTAGCTGTGATACTAGAGTATATACATCAGGGGATGTATGTATGAAAGTATTTAGTTTACTGCTTGCTTTTATGCTTTTGGGAAATTACCGGGCTGAAATGAAATTTTCTGCAGGTACACTAACAACGTATCGTTGTAGATCGACTAGCTACCGTATACAAGAGAACGTATGTATGCCACCGTATATTTCGCTAGCCTTTAAATTTTTCTAGGATTGTGAGGACGTACGGATCGTGCATGCATCATGTTCAAGCATACATGGCATTTCTTGCATTACTCCCTCCTTTAAAATATGATTGCCCCGACTAATTAAATTTCGTATCCCTTAAATGATTCTCCCCTTACGTTGTAACTTTTTACTCTGAGATGGCGCGCACGAAGCTCACTCGCTCACAAGTCCGCTGGAGGCGGGCGCCTCATCACCGTTTAGCTCCTCGTGAGCCCTGGTCCCCGAGCCTACTTGAGGAGGAAAGGCCGAGGATAGAGCTAGCTCGGGTGATCTTTGAGAGGAATGCGGCTCGGCACCGCTTGGAGCAAGTAACGAGGAAAGGGACCAAGAGACCCTTGAGGTTGAGAGGTTGACAGGTTGCTCACCGCAGCTGTGGAACGCATGTTGATTCACGTGATGAACCAATGTAATGAAGCCTGCACGAGGAGAATGTGTTGAGAGCGCGACAGTGTAGAGCTAGAGCAAGCAAGTGGCGATTCTTTGAGGAGTACAATGACAATCTCCATGAGGAGGTTCACCTGTTACACAATCAACTTCACCCTCTCCTACCACCTGAGGATGAGGATGAGATGGGTTCTGGTGTCATCATGGCTGAAGGTGATGATGACATGGAGGTCAATGGACCTGAGGACATTCCACCTGAGGAGGAGGAAGATGAGGAGTTAGAGCCTGCTAGTGATGAAGATGGAGGAGAGATCTTCGACACTGACTCCGAGGACGATGCGTAGTTTAGCTTACTACTTAGCTAATGCGCCAGAGTTAGTCTTTTGTTGATCCTCAAGCATGAACGAGTAGCTTTGTAATAAGTTAATCGTTGAGATGTAATATCGAACCATAAGTTATCTTTGGATGTAAGTTTGGAACCATTATGGCTTAGATGTAACCTATCGAACGTATTATGCTCCACGTATGTGAGCCTTTGATAAATTTCGTCTTTGCGGTCTATGGATCTCGTTGTTGGTTAAGTTCATCGCATTTATGTGTCCATTGACGCGCTTGATGAGTTGTGTGGTTGTGATGAATGATTGTGCCTCTGTTGATTATATAAATGCATTCCCTCCAATGGACTCAGTTTGGGCATAATTATACGATTCATCTACAAAAATTTCCACATCGTCAGTGCTCATTGGCTATACATTTTGCAGATGGCTCATAACCTTCGTCGCGGTCGTGGCATGGGAAATGAGGAACAACCACCTCCGCCACCGCCCACACCAGCTGAGCTAATGCGATAGGTTGTGGAAAGTCAACGCATGTTAGGCCGAGGCTATCGCGCCGATGGCTAACCGTGAGGATCGTCATGTCCGCCAAGGACCCGAGCCAAACCAAGTCAAAGACTTTAAGGACTTCATGGATACAAAGCCTCCTATCTTTCGTGAGGCAGAAGAACCATTACAGGCTGATGAATGGTTGAGCACGATAGAGCAAAGGTTTGGATTGCTCCGTTTGACTGAAGGTATGAAGGCCACATATGCAGGACACCAGCTCCAAGGCCCTGCAGGCATCTGGTGGACACATCACAAGACCACCTTCCCTGCTAACGTTGAGATCGTTTGGAACCAGTTCCAGGCAGCCTTTAGGGGACACTTTATCCCTCCTGGTCTCATGGCCATTAAGCATACTGAGTTTATGAAGCTCACCCAAGGCAACAAGAGTCTCAATGAATACCTCCAGGCATTCAACAACCTGGCGAGGTATGCTCCTGAGTTCGTCGATACTGACGCTAAGAGAATAGCTAGCTTCAAGAGGGGACTTTCCCCTAAACTAATGAAGTCAATGGGCAACTGCAAGTGTGTCACCTTCAATGAGTTTATCAGTGACACTCTGACTCAGGAGAACAATGATAAGATATATGCCGCTTCGAAGAACCGCAAAAGAAACTTTGAGGCAGGTGCTTCTCAGTCTAAGGCACCAATGGTATCCAAGACCCAGTACCATCCACCCAATGCTAATGTCCGGTACCGCCCACCTCAGAAGAAGAATCAAGCTAAAACTGGTTTTTGCAAGGGGTACACAATTTCCTTGCCAAAGAATACCTCCAAGGGTGGCAGCTCCAATGTCCCACCAGCTAACAGCCGTGTTGGGCTCAGAATCCTTGACGGTCATTGGGCAAATAGATGTCCCCATCCTCCCAAGAATGCTCAAGGAAACGTCCGCTGGGGGCGTGTTCACTACACTCTTGTGGAGGAAATTCCTGCTTTGGTGAAGTGGTCACCATTGGTAAGTTTCTTGTTAATGATCACCCCATAGGTTGTGCTCTTTAATTGGTGCTTCACATTCCTTTGTGAGTTCTACTTTTGCATCTAAGCATAAGATGAATGTGATTACAATTGTCAAGGGTGGTTATTGTATTAGTGTCTTTGGGAATAATATCATGACTAACCAAGTAGTAAAAGATGTAAAGCTTGAAATTGGGGATCGAGAGTTCCTTACGGATCTCGGTAGTGCTACCGGGGTAGGAATTGATATAATCCTAGGAATGAAGTGGATGAGTGGGAATGGAGTGTTGATCGACACGTCAACCCGTGTGGTAATGTTGAGGGGTCCTGTGGATAAGAAGGGTTTTCTAGTACAGTTACCTCGTGATATCTCTATTCACAATCTGTACCAATGCTACCCTAGCCAAAGCCATTGAGGATCTACCGGTTGTCCGTGAGTTTCAGATGTCTTCCCGATGACTTGCTTCCGGATTACCTCCGGACCGTGATGTAGAATTCAAGATCGAACTCATTAAAGCACGGCTCCTATATCTCGAAGGCCCTATAGAATGCCGCCCAATGAGTTGGCTGAACTAAAGAGTCGATTGAATGAGCTATTGAAGAAAGGTTTGATTCGGCCTAGTTCTTCTCCTTGGGGTTGTCCGGCTATCTTTGTGAAGAAGAAGGACGAATCTTTGCGCATGTGCGTAGATTATCGTCCCACGGATGTTGTTACCATCAAGAACAAATACCCTCTTCCTCGCATCGATATTCATTTGATCGGCTCTCCAAAGCTAAAGTATTCTCTAAGATCGATTTGAGGTCTGGTTACCATCGAGATCAAAATTCATCACGAAGATATACCTAAGATGACTTTCTCTACTCGTTATGGATTGTTCGAGTACCTTGTCATGTCCTTTGGGTTGACAAATGCTCAAGCACACTTTATGTACACGATGAATTTCGTATTCATGCGTAATTGGACAAGTTTGTCGTTGTGTTTATTGATGATATCTGGTATATTCTCGTAATGAAGAAGAGCATGTTTGAACATCCGAGAATTGTCTTAACTTCGGTTATGTGACAACCGGCTTTATGCTAAGTTCAGCAAGTGTGAATTACGGTTGAACAAGATACCTTTTCTAGGTCATGTGTTATCCGGTGATGGAATTTGGTTGACCCTACGAAGGTGCAAGAAGTCCTTGAGTGGAAGGCACCTACTACGGTCACAGAAGTTCGGAGTTTCTTGGGATTGGCTAGCTATTATCGTCGCTTTATCCTAGATTTCTCAAAAATCGCCAAGCCCATGACTCGACTACTGCAAAAAGATGAGAAGTTTGTGTGGACTCGAAGTATGAAGAGGCTTTCCACACTTTGCGGACCTTGCTAACCTCTCGCTGCCTCAGTATTGGCACAACCCGACATCGAAAAGCCTTTTGATGTCTATTGTGATCTTGGTGGCACCGGTTTGGGGTGTGTTCTTATGCAGAAGGCCGAGTAATTGCTTATGCTTCGCGCGCTTGACTTCAAAGCATGAAGTCAACTATCCTACCCATGACTTAGAGCTAGCCGCAGATTGTTCATGCCTCGAAGATTTAGAGACATTACTTCTTCGGGTAATGTGTGCAACATCTATATTGACCATAAAAGCCTCAAGTACATCTTTACTCAACCCGAGTTGAACATGCGTCATCGGTATTTGGTTAGAATTGATCAAGGACTACAACCTTCAAGTGCACTACCATCCCGGTAAGGCAAATGTGGTTCTTGATGCCTTAAGCGAAAGGCCCATTACAATTCTTTTTTGGTCGGTGAAGACTTTCATCTGTCACACCTCCTTCATCTCGTAGTACTCCACAATATCACTGTGGATTGCTCTCTTAGAAGTCGAATTATCGAACTTTCCGTAAGACTGATGTGGGTGTGTTTCACATCAAGCGGAAAATGAAAGAGAAAGAGACCAAGCACTTTAGGGTCGATGACAAAGGAATTCTCTGGTTTAATGATAGACTTGTGGTACCCAAAGATAAAGAACTTAGAAATCAAATTATGGTGAAGCCCATTCTTCTAAGTTGTCCATCCATCCCGGTAGTAGTAAAATGTATCAAGATCTCAAGTTGTATTATTGGTGGACCAAGATGAAGAAAGAAATCGCAGACTTACGTGGCAAGGTGTGATAGCATTTGAGTCAAGGCTATTCACATAAGGCCCGGATTATTGCAACCACTCTCTATTCCCCGGTTGGAAGTGGGAAGAAATTAGTATGGATTTTATTGTTGGATTACCCACTACCAAAAAGGGTTGTGATTCTATCTAGGTTATCGAGATCGCCTAACTAAATCCGCTCATTTTATTCCGGTCAAGTCTACTGTCATCCTCACAATTATCTTTGAGATTTATTTTCAACAAGTGGTACGTCTCCATGGCGCACTCCAAATCCATTGTTTCGATAGAGGACCGCAATTCACGGCTCGCTTTTGGGAGTGCTTACATCGAGAATCTTGGCACTCATCTAATCCATGATTAGCTCGCTATCATCCGCAAACATCGTGATGATCGGTGGCGTGTTAATCAAATTCTTGAGGACATGCTTAGAGCTTGTCTTATCTCTTGCAAAGGCTCTTGGGAAGACTGGTTACCTCTCGCTGAATTCTCTTATAACAACAGTTATCAAGAAAGTATCAAAATGGCTCCTTTTGAAGCTCTTTATGGCCGCAAGTGTAGAACTCCTTTGAACTGGGTGGAACCCGGGGAAAGAAGATTCTATGGTATTGACTTTGTAAAAGAAGTCAAGAGCAAGTCCGAACTATCTGAAGAATATGATCACCGACAGGCTAGACAAAAAGAGCTATGTCGACAAGAGAAGGAAACCTATTGAGTTTGAAGTAGGTGATCATGTTTATCTAAAGGTATCCCCTATGAAAGGAGTCAAGCGTTTTGGAATTAAAAGGAAGCTTGAGGCTCGATATGTTGGACCCTACCGCATTATCGAGAAAAGTGGAAGAGTAGCCTATAAACTCGATCTACCCGTGAGATGGGAGCTATATTCCGGTATTCCATGTGTCCCAAATTGAAGAAGTGTCTTCGTATTCGAGGAAAGAATAGCAACAAGGAAAGTCAACTTGAAATCTGATCTTTCTTATGAGGAAAAGCCCGTGCAAGTTCTGGATACTCAAGAAAGAGTGACTCGTACACGAGTGGTTAAGTTATACAAGGTAGTTTGGAGTAATCATAGTGAACGGGATGCAACCTGGGAACGGGAAGATTATTTAAAGGAAAATCATCCAACTTTCTATACTAAATGGTACGCTTTCCAAATCTCGGGACGAGATTTTTCTAAGGGGGGAGGGCTGTAACACCCTAGGTGTTTAGGCTTCCACTAAATTGCATTTCATTTCATAAACATATGCATCATCTATGTCATCATTGCCATTGTTACTAAAACATGCATATGCAACATTTTCAACTGTGTATGTTTCCTGCTTGATTGTTGTAAATAGTATTGGTGTAATCTGTGAATGCAACATAAATTTCTCACATCTTGAAGCATGGCAAAATGGTAGTAATGTGACAAGTATAGGATAACAACCAGGTCATGCAACATGTGAAACATTGTATTGAAACATATGAATGAATTGCTTGTTTTAATTGCTGTATCACATGTGATCATTAGAAGGGTAATCCCTGAGAGTGCTGGCGCTGATCGAACCCGCGAATTTGGTTCCTGAGATGTTCCAAAGGTGACCCACGGCTACCCTTGCAAAGTATGCCAGGGTGAGAGTTAGGAATACCCCCTCAGCTGAGTTGTAATTCGATTCGAATCGCCGTCTCTCCCGGTTAGTGAGAACTTGACGGGCTTATCTCCAATGTAGATACACTTAATACTTAATGGTTCGGAAATGATGATATGAGGATGACAACCTTATTATACCTGCTATGGTTAATATTGTTTGCTCCTAATAAGTGAGTGCTCTAGTACAGGGGCTAATCTAGTGGGCAGGTAAATAATGATAAGCTTGATAATAAGTTTAAATTGGTTATTATAATCATAAGCTCTTTGATGCAACTGTGTCGAGCTAGCCCACCTGAAAAGCCTTGCATGATCCTTGGTGTCTTTTATTTCTGTTTTGTCGGGTAAGTCTAGCTGAGTACCTTCTCGTACTCAGGGTTTATCTCCCACCTGTTGCAGATGACCAGTTCTTCTTTGGTTGCTGCAAGTACTGCCTTCTCCCTGCTGGGGATGAAGACTAGACCGTTGGGCGCGGTCTCTACTAGTTCTCGTACCTGATAATGCTTTTGTGGGACATGACTCTGATCTGGCAATGTATTTGAAACTATGAAGTTATGTACTAAACTATGTTGCTTCCGCACACTCAAACTTGGTTTGTAATATTTTATTTGAACTCTGATGGATGTAATCCGAATGCTACTTGTAAAATGTTGTAACGAATGATGTGTTGTGTTGAATCATTATGATCTTGGTTTGTATGTCGAGAGTTGGTTGAAATCCTTCGTGATTTCTGGACTACCGGGATTATGGGAGCTTAAGTACAGGAATTTGATCGCTTCGGTGATTGTTTTTGTACTTACGTTCTTATGATTTGGTCGGTTCTGTTACAACCCCCATCGAAGCACACGCGGAGGAACGCCCTCCAGGATCAAGGTGAGGCACATGTCATTTCTGGGATTTCTGGGAGTTCTATGCTGTTAGATGGAAACATGCTATTAGATGAAACTTTCCCTTATTGCCTCTTGCTAATCTCTATCTCTATCTCTATCTCTACAACTAAATTATTCATAAGAGAATCGTTGACAGGCGTGCGAAACAAATCATCGCTCGCCCCCGCTCCCTTCGCGCGAAACAAAACCTTGACCGCTCGCTCGCTCGAATGACCGCCCGGCTTCGCAGGCTCCCTCGCCGTCTCACACGCGAGACCACCCGACGCTCCCCTCGGCCTGTCGCTCGCTCCCGTGTCATCCAGCGGAAAAAGAGAGCCCTCAATCACAGCAATCCCCAATCCCATTCCGCGCACTCCAGAACCTTCCTTCCCGTGCCGCAATATCTCCTCCCCTCCAGTAGCTAGAGGTCGCGCCGCCATCGCCCACCGGCCTCGCTCCTCGTGCGCCGCCATTCTCTGTCCTCGCCGTCGCACCCGCACCATCGCCCTCGCCCTCGTTCTTGGCATCGCACGCCGTGGCCGCCCTCGCCGTTCTCCACAGCGCCTCAGTTGTCTTGGGCGTCAGGACATTGATGTTTCTGATGCTTTGATAGTTAGATCATGTAGTATTTCATATGGACTTGGTGGTATTATTTATCCCGTTGCAATGCACGGGCACTCAACTAACTTAGAGTCATCGTCGCTTGTAATAATAATATCTATGATTTAACTATTTCTATATATTACTGATGCCGAATCTTGACACATACACCTAAGTGGATACCTTATTCTACAGTATATGTCTGTGTGGAATAGATAAAGCCACACATATTTATACGGTGAGTACAACATACTCTGTTTTAAGGTTTTGAGAGAGATTTTTTAAGACACGCGGTATTACCCATGCGGTGGGCACTAATATTTACATATATACTCTAACCTGTGTACAGGATGGTATGGAGATGTGGCGGAACTTATTCGTGTATTTATTGGTGCATGAAAGAAATGGAGCAAAACAACAATGCAGATAAAGGCCCCATTTGGATGCAAAGTATTTTTGAAGTATTGGAGAAATACTATGGCTTTACAAAATACTTTGGTTTTTAAAATCTACTGGGTTTTAGAAACTCCACTCATGACCTCTTTTTTCTAAATCATGGTTTTGTGTCTCTTTGGCTTATAAAACCACAGTTTTGTGATACTACTCAAAGTTTGACATCAGTGTTTGCTACACCAAAGAAGTTGTTCTGTAACAACCCTTGGCCGCCGGCGATGAGCCGACGACGTGAGCAGTACGGTGGATCGCCGGATCTGGCCGAAAAGCAGAGGAACCTCAGGTTCTCTCGCTGTTCTATTGAGTTTAACAATATTCAATAATTGTCTTACAAGAAACAGTGCAGCAATATAAGGCACTCGGCCACTGTCTTAGGGACCCACTGGTCATACACCAATACAAAATAGCTAATACTGAATACACTTTCTTCATTAGCGGATTACGCCTTCCTTCAAGCTCTTCACTCGTGGGCTGTAACATCTCCCCCGCCTGAAGAATCTTCTTGTCCCCCTCTAGAAACCTTGTCTTCAAGACTGATAATCTTCCCAAGTAGCGGATGATGGATGTAACCCTGTCCAAGTGACCAGTATCTGAGGGACAGCGGTGTTACCTTTCCTTACCAGGCGGCGCTGAAGGATCTGTTCAGGGACAACCTCGGTAGCCTGCAGATCAGTAATAGTGGGAAGGGTAGAGAATACCGGTGTATAGTCTGGTGTGAATGGTTTGAGTTGGGAAATGTGGAACACTGGATGGATCTCACTCTCAGGAGGTAATTCTAGTTTATAAGCAACAGGTCCGATTTTCTCCACAATCTTATAGGGTCCAAAGAATTTATAAGCAAGCTTAGGGAAAGGCCTGCTGGCCACTGAGGATTGAGTATAAGGTTGTAACCTGAGCAACACTTGATCACCCACCTCAAATTGCCTGTCAGACCTATTCTTGTCTGCCTGTATCTTCATCCTATTTTGAGCTTGCTCAAGTCTCTTTTTCAATAGTTGAAGATGTGCCTCTCTCAAGGGCGGGCCTGGTGCAAGTGGTAGAGTCTTACCGCTTGTGACCGGAAGGTCCCGGGTTCGAGTCGCGGTCTCCTCGCATTGCACAGGCGAGGGTAAGGCTTGCCACTAACACCCTTCCCCAGACCCCGCATAGAGCGGGAGCTCTCTGCACTGGGTACGCCCTTTTTTTTGAAGATGTGCTTCTCTGTCAGCAATAACCTCAGTGACTGCTTGTGGTGTATCTCAAGTTGGTTGTGGTGTAGCTCCCAAATTTGGCTCATACCCATAAAGTTCCTTGAATGGAGAACAGCCTAGAGCACTGTGGAAGGAGGAATTGTACCACAACTGTGCCAGAGATAGCCAGGCCTTCCATGTTTTTGGGGAATCTTGGACTGAACACCTCAGATACATCTCGAGGCATTGATTAATCCTTTCTGTCTATCCATCCGTTTGAGGATGGTAGGCTGTTGAAAGGGTGAGATTAACTCTGTAAAGCTTGAAGAGATGTTTCCAAAATGTACTGACAAAGATTCTGTCTCTATCACTCACAATAATGTTGGGTAAACCATGCATTTTGACAATGTTGTCCATAAATAGCTGAGCCACAGTAGCTGCTGAATAGGGATGCTTCATGGGTATAAAATGAGCAAACTTAGTTAGTCTATCAACTACCACCATGATAACACTATATCCTTCAGATTTTGGGAGACCCTCAATGAAATCCATGGATAACTCCTGCCAAACACCTGCTGGTATAGGTAGAGGCTGCAGTAAACCAGCAGGATGAGTATGAGCATGCTTACTGTGCTGACAGATATTGTATTGCTTGACACAATTGTCCACATCAGTCTTCATTCCCTTCCAAAAGAATAGTTTCTTCAAGCGTTGATATGTTGCAGTTCTTCCAGAATACCCTCCAATGGCAGAGGAATGAAAAGCAGCAATTAGCTTGGTTTGCAGAGCTGAGTTGTTACCAATCCAAATCAAAGTTCCTTTGCGAATGAGACCTTGGTCTAGAGTGAGACCATTGCTGTTGGGACTAGAGAGAGCCAACTGAGAGAGGAGTTCCTGAGCTTGAGCATCAGTGGAGTATGAATTCAGCACCTCTTGAATCCACTGGGGTTGCAGTTGAGACACAGCTTGCGGTGCCATCATATGGGCCACCCGAGAGAGTGCATCAACTGCTAAGTTTTCTTTGCCTTGTTTATAGATGATTCAAAATTGAAGGCCCATCAACTGTGTCATCGCCTTCCTTTGCATGTCAGAGTGGAGGTTCTGTTCATTCAGATATGATAATGATTTGTGGTCAGTCAAAAGAAGAAACTCCTGTCTCTGTAGATATGGTCTCCACTTCTCTATGGCCATAATCAAGGCAAGAAACTCCTTTTCATAAATGGAGAGGTTCTTATGTTTTTCACCCAGTGCCTTACTCAGGTAGGCTATTGGTTGCCCCTGCTGCATTAGCACAGCCCCAATGCCATCACCACAGGCATCTGTTTCAACCTGAAACTGTTTCTGAAAATTGGGCAAGGCCAACACTGGAGTAGATGTCATGGCCACCTTCAGATTATCAAAAGCTTCTTGAGCTTGTGTATTCCACTGAAATTGCTTGAGTCTAAGCACATTGGTCAATGGTTTGGCTATAATTCCATAATTCTTCACAAATTTTCTGTAGTATCCTGTTAACCCCAAGAATCCCCTGAGCTCAGTCATAGTGGTTGGAGGAGGCCAGTTAAGCATATCCTGAGTTTTAGCTGGGTCAGTGGCTACCCCTTTGTCTGAGATTATGTGACCAAGATACTCCAGGCTTGTTTGAGCAAATGAACACTTGGAGGCCTTCAGATATAGCTTGTTAGTTCTTAGTGTTTCAAACACCTCCTGGATGTGCTGAATATGCTCCTCTCTAGTAGCACTGTAGATCAATATGTCATCCAGGAATACCAAGACAAACTTTCTTAAGAATGGTTGGAGCAACTGATTCATGATACACTGAAAAGTTGCTGGTGCGTTGGTCAGACCAAAGGGCATCACTTTAAACTCATAATGACCCTAATGTGTTTTAAATGCTGTTTTATGCTCATCTTGTGGCAGCATCCTGATCTGGTGATAACCTGACCTCATATCAAGTTTGGTGAAAAATCTAGATCCAGCTAGCTCATCCAAGATTTCTTCCACAATGGGCATAGGAAATCTGTTTTTAATTGTCATGGCATTTAATTTCCTGTAATCCACACGGAATCTCCAATTTCCTTTTTCTTCACTAACAGCACTGGTGAAGCAAAGTGACTGTGGTGGTGAGTGATAAGGCCAACCTCCAACAGTTGCTTCACTTGTGTTTCAATTTCTGTCTTGTGAAGTGGGGAGTAGTGATAAGGCCTTGCATTAACAGGCACTGCATCTGGGTACAATGGTACAACATGATCATAGCTTCTCTGAGGTGGTAACTGCTTGGGGTCTTGGAATAAATCAGCATACTGAAGCAACAAATCTTGCACATCTTCTGCTTGCTTGTGCTTTGGAACTGTGGTTGTTGATACAGGAGCAGGAGGACTGTCCACCACAGCATATGCCCAGATGTCATTTCCTTTGAGAGACTTGAAAACTTGTTTGGCAGTAATTGTGTTTAGAGACAGAGCAGCTGGCTGAATTCCTTTTAGTGTTACCAAACGGCCCTGGTGTTGAAACTGCAAAGTCTTGGCTTGCCAATCACACTGCATGGGACTAAATTTCTTGAGCCAATCAAATCCTAAGATAGCATCATAGGGTAAGAGGTCGAGCACTACCATATCAGTTTGGAAAGAGTGACCTTGGATGTACCACTTGAGATTTTTAACCATTTTAGTTGTAGTCATCCCACTTCCATTGGCCAGTTTAACCTTTTGCTCATCCATAGTTACTGTTGGCAGACCAGTGAGACTAACAAATTGTGAGCTCACAAAACTGTGGCTACTGTCAGTGTCTACTAGTATAAGCATTGTCTTGTTCTGCACAGTGGATTTGAGCCTAATAGACTCAGTAGCTTCTGCTCTAGACATTGCATTCAAAGACAATTGGCAGAAATTTTCAGTCAACATTTCATCAATTGCCATTTCATTGAGAAGATCTTCATTAATTTCTTTATCTAGATCATTCAAAGCCAAGGCATTAAGTTGAGGCTTGGCCTTTTTTGCACAATGTTCAGCATGGCCAGGTTCATATTTCTCCCCACAGTGATAGCAGAGATTGTTGGCTTTTCTGTAATCCCTCAACTGTTTGTCCCTCCAAAGATTGCCATAGATGGATGGTGTCTTGGTTTTAGGTTTGGGCTGTTGGGCTTCGGTAGTTGCTTGCCTATTCTGATACTTCAGTTTCTGCCTGTCCACCAGTTTTTGCTGAATTTTGGCAATCACAACAGCTCTTTCCACTGTAGTTGGGACCTGAGGTTCGACAACAGCTCGAATATCATCTCTAAGACCCCTCACATACTGTGTTGCAAAAAACAGTGCATCATAATTGGAACCATGCATGGATACGTCATATTGCAGTGATTGAAACTTGGTCGTATAGTCTTCCACAGTAGATGTCTGACTCAAATCCAATAGGTCATTGATGGCTGATCTGTGATCATCACTGCCAAATTGTTGTTGCACATCAGAAGAGAACTGTTTCCAAGTGACTGCAGGGTTTGTCTGTTTATAAACCTGCCACCACTTAGTAGCATTGTCTTCTAAATGCATGGTTGCTGCTTCCACCCAAAGATGCTCAGGAATTTGGTAGATGTTGAAGTAGTTGATGCATTTATCCAGCCAAATCTTGGGCTGGGTACCATCTGTCTTAGGAAAATGCATCTTGGGTAAAGTGTGGTGAGGTAAGGTTTCAGTTCTAGGAGATGGCCTATGGGTTTTGAAATTGTGGGATGGCTCTGGTTTTGTGTTGGTTTTCCCTTTTGCAGCAAAGACATTCTCAAACATTGGCTCATCATCAGCTATCACGGATTCACCACTGACAGAACCAGCTTCACACTCAAACTGACGAATAGTGAGCTGAGCCACCGCATGCCCATTTGCTTTGACCTGTTCAGCGATAAATTTTTGATCAGCAGTACATTGTTCCACCTTCCTCGTGGTGTTTGTTAACTGCTGCTTGAGTTACAGCTGAATTGTTCCCATGTCATTAAGACTGGTAAACAGCAGATCAAAGTTCTCCATCACTTGCTCCCATCGAGTCTTCTCATCATTTGCACTGTTAGACATCTTGTCCAAGATAATCTGGGTCTGTGCCGAAGGCTTCGGAGGCGCCGTGGTGCTTGACTAGAGAAGAATATCAAATGAACTTCGGTGCAGCAACAGGTTTAGCTGAGGCCTCCCCTTGCGCGTGCTTCACCAATTCCCCAACTCCTGGAACTGAGGCTCGATCGAGGGATTTTACACGGAAACAGGTGTCCCGCAACCCAAATCGAAGGACAGTTCCCCGCCGTTCGCCACCGCTCAGCAATCGATCACAACTTACGGAATTTTACACGGAGTTGTTGGGGACGAGGGCGGATCGGAGAAGACGGGCGACGCAGCACCGAGATGGGGAAGGGTGGGTGGGGTAGTTGCCGAGGAGAGACCGTCTTTGATACCACTTGTAACAACCCTTGGCCGCCGGCGACGAGCCGACGACGTGAGCAGTACGGTGGATTGCCGGATCCAGCCGAAAAGCAGAGGAACCTTGGGTTCTCTCGCTGTTCTATTGAGTTTAACAATATTCGATAATTGTCTTACAAGAAACAGTACAGCAATATAAGGCACTCGGCCACTGTCTTAGGGACCCACTGGTCATACACTAATACAAAATAGCTAATACTGAATACGCTTTCTTCATTAGCGGATTACGCCTTCCTTCAAGCTCTTCACTCGTGGGCTGTAACACGTTCAGCCACCGTCTCATCTTGTTTACTGCTGCCTCCAGTTTCTCCTGATCACGCTCCTTGAGCAAGACATACCACTTCTGCATAAAGGAGATTCCAGCGTACAAAACATCAGCTGTTTTTTTTTGGATAAAACCTCAACATAGATAATTTGTCTACCAAGCAAATACAAATGGGTGTAAGTTAGCTGCTTCTCTGCTCTTTTTCGTACTTGCTACATGATTCTGCCGCCGGTGTGCAGCTGATGCTGGAGGAGGACACGCTGGCCGTGCCGTTGGAGCAGCGGATGGAGCGGAAGGAAACCCTGCAGAGGGAGCACGTGGAGGAGCACAGGGCTGCACTGCGCCGGGTCATCACGCTGTTGGTGGGGCCGGCGCCTTACGGAACGTTTGACGACGTCGGGCAGCACCACCAGCCGGAGAGGAGCGAGAGCTTCCCGCCGGCGGGGTCCAGGCAGCGCATGAGCTGGAACGATCTGATCGAGCGGGTATTCGACAAGGACGTGGACGGCCGCCTCGTGCTGCGGAGCTCTGTTCTTCTCTGACGGGCGCAGCCTCCCGGCCTCACCTGGGGCTTTGTAAATTCCTTTGGCCTTGCAACTGTGCTGCCGGCTGCTTCTCCCAGCAGAAGCCTCCATTTTCCTGTGTTATTGGTCGTTTAGTGTCATTCGAGCCTGGATTAGTTTCTCCTCAAAATTTTACACCCTATCTCATCGAAATGTTGGACACATGGAGTATTAAATATAGACTAAAAAAATAACTAATTGCACATATTACAACTACTTTGCGAGATGAATCTTTTAAGCTAATTAGTCCATGATTTGATAATATGGTGCTACAGTAGCACATGTGCTAATGACGGATTAATTAGGTTTAATAAATTCGTCTCGCTGTTTACTGACGGATTCTGTAATTTGTTTTTTATTAGTATCCGAACACTCCATGCAATACCCCATGTAACATCCGATGTGACATCCTAAAACTTTACACCCTGGATATAAACAAGATCTTATTCATAAAAGAGAGTTCTGTCTTATGCGCGGCTCATATAGCGCCATCGGAATTGTTCATGTCTTCGGACCCGAACTTCCTGCCGATGATTTTTTCCCGCGCGATGGTTGTGCGGACGGGAGACGCCAATGTGAAGAAGCAGCGCGCCAACGTCAGAGCGGCCATTAGCGTGCGGCCCAACTATAATTTGTTTCTCCTTTTCCTTTCTTATTATTTTTCTTTTCTTTTTTTCCTTTTCTTTTTCATGTGGTTTTCTTTTCTCTTTTTTCTCTTTTTGTTTTTTTATATTTGTTTATTTCGTGTTTCGTTTCTTATGTTTTTTATTTGATTAATGTTTTTTATTTTTTATCTTCCTTTTTCTTTTTTTATCTTCCTTTTTTCTTTTTCTTTAATTTTTGTGCTTCATTTATTTTTTATTTCTTATTTTAATTTTGTTTTATTTGTTTTTATTATTCTTTTCATTTTATCATTTTTATCTTTGTTTATTTCCTTTCCTTTTCTTATTATTTTTTCTTTCCGTATATTTTTTTTTGTTTTTCTCGTTTCATGTTATTTTTCATTATTCTTTTCATTTTTAAATTTTCATTTATTTATTTCTTTTTTGCTTTTTTAGTATAATAAATATTTTTTTGTTTTATTTTATTTATTTTATTATTTTTTCTTTCTTTTTCCTTTTCTATATTTTTAGTATTATGTGATGTTTTGTGATGTATTTTGTGATGTTGACGTAATATACATGTGATATTTTGCGATGTATTTTATGATATTCACATAATATACATGTGATGTTCCGTGATGTATTTTATGATATTTTACGATGTCTATGGTGATGTTCGCATAATATATATGTGATGTTCTGTGTTATATTTTGTTATGTTCACATAGTATATATGTGATGTTCTATGATGTTTCTTTGATGTTTACTTGGTATATATGTGATGTTCTATGTTGTATTTAGTGATGTTCATGTAATATATAAGCGATGTTCTCTAATGAATGTAGTGATGTTCTATGGTGTATTTTGTGATATTCACTCAGTATACATGTGATGTTCTATAGTATATTTTAGAATGTTTGAAAGTTATCCATGTGATGTTCTTTAAATTTTTTCTCTATTACGTGTTTTTATTTTTTCCTTATGATTTGCTCTAAATTTTATTATTGTTTATTTATATTATGTATTTATTATTTATTTTTATTTATATTATAATACCAATTTCATGAACCTAAAACTAGAATATTGTTCTTCTAAATCGAAAACATTTTTTACGAAGACGCAACATTGTTCTCTGAACCTAGAACATCGTCTTATGTCTTAGCTCGATAAATAAAAATGTTCTATCTTCATAAAACAAATGTTCGCTAATAAAATTTTTATCTAAATATATTTCATGTGGGATCTTGTTTTTAAGGATTTATTGCAAGAAATCCGATGGTGTAGTCAAAATTTAATTTAGATGTTTGGTTTAGGACTTATGACTTTTTTTAATTAGTTAAAAGTCACCATACGTGACGTGTCAGAGGTGGGCCTGTGCAGCATCTGTCCCGCGCGCTACCTTCTGCGAAATTCTGGCTGGCGTGGGCTACCGTCCGATTATTCGGACCCTAGCAGCTCCCTAGCGCCATCGGCTGGCTCCGTGCAGATAAGTTTTGTGAAGGAATAATCAAGGTGAAAGTAGGTCAATTTTGGCATCTTTTTTCTAGGTGACCTTGGTATGTAAGGTTGAGTTTTTTTTTGATAATATGTAAGGTTGAGTTAAATGTATGAGAGACCTCTGAACTTGTTAAGAAGTCTTGGAAAATACTCATTCCGTTCCAATTTATAAGTCGCTTTGACTTTTTTTAATACATCCGTTTTACTATGTATATAGATAGCACATCCATCATGGCGCACAGAGCACGTGAGTTGCACGTGTGGACCGGTCATGTTGGGCAATACGCATGGAGGCCCCTAAAAATGGACTCGTCTCCATTTGCACTCCTTTGTCTTGCACCTCGAGTCTGTCGCACGAGAGGGAAGAGGTGGACCCTCGGAGCAGACGAAGGGCGGCAATCAGTGGCGATATTGGGATCTAGCGGAGGATGAAGGAAGAGGGGTGCGGCCGATGTAAGGGGAACCAAGAGTTGTGTGTTTGTGATCAGGGGTGCGAATCTCAATGCTTAGTTATTCCAGAGAATTGAAGCTGAAATATCCAATGGCCAGCAGGCATTGCAAGACATGTGTTTGCCCATTCTAATTAAGTGCACCTTGTGCCTAATCTTTGGACAAACAGGACCCTTCCATACATCCCCACAACTTTCTTTTCCTTATTGCAGTACCCTGTCATCAACTGGTTCTTCACTTTGTTCAGTAAGATGTCACATTTAGTATGTGCTAAAAATAGCTCCCACCCAAGTATATAAAGCCATTGCATGCTTATAGAAATGCTGGGGAAAATACATAAGAACCGCTGCGGCGAAGGCATATGGGATTGGAAACGCGTGTAACAGGTCATTCTCATTATCACAGAATGCACTTCGCCATGTCTGCTGATATAAAGGCTAGTGGCAACAAGTTTACATTCAAAACATCAGTACCCAAAAACCTCTCCAGCAACGATGTAGGCAGCATTACAAGCATCACTCAACATTGCAACCTGTCAAGCGAGGGAGAGAACTACTGAACGTCTCGAGTGCATACTTCAAGGTTCGGTGATGCAACAGGCCTCAGAACAAGTAGTGCAGAGTACATTTCAACAATTATTTCTAGAAGGTGCAGGTCTATGCGCAGAAAGTAAACCATGGTGAAATATAAGGCCGACCATCCGCAGATCGCATTCACAACCCCCTCTTCAGTCGACAATCTCCTCCGACTTCTTAGGCTTTGACAATAGATACCAACCCAGGCCACTCAGGGCAGCAATTGTGCCTGCCAGGACAGCGTAGTTCCTGTTCTTGTCGGATGACACACTTGCAGACGCTGACTCTGTTGGCCCGGCCCCGGCCTTCACGTCACTTGCTGCAGAGCCTGTGGTTGACGAAGCTTGCTCTCCTGAGCTGGGGCCCTGGAATCAATGTTGCAGCTTGTGTAAGAGCGACAGACAGTTTTATGTTTTCATAACCTCCAGCAACAATACAAAAACACATAGCTCCTACTCAACAAGTCAACAAGGGCAAACATACATATAATATATAACCAAAGAAATGCACCAGTAAAGCGTTCATGATTCCAAGTAAGAGAATTTGTAGAACACATAGCATCAACAAAGCAGAAGATTATGATTGAGCCAATGTTCATGAGATCGCTAAATGGTAAACAGTTGGGCACCTATCATTTAGTGTTTAAACAGTGTGTAAACGGACTACACTGGATTCAACACAAAAGTATGCTACCCAATCCAATGCTTAGAGATATTGTGTATTTGCATACCTTGCGTGCGAGCTTCTCCAGCTTCTCTTGTTCCATTTTCTGCAGTAAAATCAAAATGCAGTTGGCGTGTTATTATCATGGCATCAAGAAAAACGGCAGGACATATTCAAAGAATAAGAAATAACCCCAAAAAAGGTACCTAAGGATTTCTACTTCAAAAGAGGCAATGAAAAAGCTTATCCAAATACCACTTGAGCAATTATCACGCCATGTATGGCACCTAAAGTATAAACTTTTTACAGTTGAAGATATCAAATGAAGCATTCACTTTCAATATTCAACATGCAGCACAAGTTTTCACTGCAGTAATGCAGTCATTTTCAATGCAAATGTCTATCTTACAGGCCAGGCACACACACAAAAAAAGTAACGTTTCACATATATACTAGAGATTCCCAAATTCTGGAACTCTTATTGTATTACTGAATTACATACTCATAACTAGTTCCATTCATCTACATAAGCCAACAACAACAACAAAGCCTGTCAGTCCCAAACAAGTTGGGGTAGGCTAGAGTTGAAACCCACCAAGAGCCCCTAGTCACGGAAGCACATAATCTACATAAGCCAACAAAAAAAAAGATGATAAAGTCCACATAAGCCAAAAGTGTTTGATAAAACTAACTTAACTTATTGTAGGTTCAAAAACTCAGAAAAATACTATAGATCCAATACTATAAGTGAAAATACATTCACAGAGTGTGATAGAAGTTTTGCAAAGAGTTAACCAATGAAATGTAAAACCAGAAGCAAGTCACAAGAATTGACAATGTCACAATATACCAACAAATTGTAACATAAGCGTGATGAAGCAAATAAATATAAATAAATTAATGTATTGCTGGATCATGGGTGCAGAATACTATCCCGATGTCACTAACAGACATGTCTACACCACCACATAATCTTGTTCAGCAGTACACTTGCAGTCTCTAACTACACTATAAGAAGGCAACCTTTAAGAAAATTCTCATGACACATCCTTGCAGAGCACATATGAACAACAGGCTCCTATGCCTTCTTTTATTTTAGCATTGTTAAAACTAAAATTTTAATAGTAACACGCGCAAAACTAACTTTTCAAGAAGTAGCCATTTTTTGTCACACCGATGAGCTTGGTGTGACCCTTAACTTGGCCATGCCAATCCGTTTGGAGTGACTCAAGGTGAGTCACACCAAGATGATCGGAGTAATTGTCATGCCAAGTAGCCTGACGTGACTCACCTCTTGGGTCACACCAAGCAGCTTGGCATGACCAAGTTGGAGGAGTCATACCAATTGTTGGTGTGACCTAACGGTCTAGAACTTGAAATTTATTTTGCACATGCTAGTATTGATTTTAAATTAAGAAAGGCTAAAATAAACAGATGGCATCAAAATCTAATCATAACAGGCTTATGTGGATAGCATAACTCTTAACACCTATGGCTTAAGGTTTACAAGTGAAAAACTGCAACGCAAACAACATTCACATTCATGATTCCAGAAACAAATGCTTATATGGATCACAAAATATTTATGCACTAGTTCACTAAAAATGATGATGGATGCTTTGTAAGAAGACAAGAAAAATAGTCAGCTAATGAAATCATCATATACAAAAGAAAATAACATATATGCTTTCAATGAGCCCACAACAATCTGACAGTAACAGGACCTTATAGAGTGACCTTCATAATTCCAGAACCAAAAACAACCGACACTCAGTCAAGATCATAAAAACAAATAAGCATGCATCTCAAACAAATGCGGACCAACAGGAACAAAAGTATGGCCCGGTAGACAGCCACCATAAATTGATGTGTTACTGGTTCAGGAGTGCAGGATACTATCCAATTTCATTAACAAACAACATGTTTTAAACCACACATAACCACATTCAGCAGCATAAGAAGACAACCTCAAAAAATTCCCCAAGCCACAACACTTGCGGACACCACCATGAGTGCCAGGCTTGTATGGTAGACAGGCCACATCAAAACAAGTATTTCATGCAGTACATCTATCAGAGCATCAGTATAATTTTTAACAGCTAAAAGTCAAAACCTGCTACAGTCACGGCGTTCATATCCATGATGCAAGAAGCACATATCCTTATGCAGATCACATCATCACAATATATTTATGCATCAGTTTAGTAGTACAATTATGCATCGATTTGAACATTAGTTTAACAACAGGAAACTAACCAGATACACGACAACAAAACAGAAAATTAGGATGTATGGATTTCTCAAGCTGAGCAATAACGCGGGTCTCTATGAACCAATTTGGTTTCATGCCCGGAAGGTCAACCATGGAAGCCATTTTCTTAATAAGACAAGTTATGGAGCGGTATAGGGAGAAGAAGAAGGACCTACACATGGTTTTTATTGACTTGGAGAAGGCTTATGATAAAATACCAAGGAATGTTATGTGGTGGGCTTTGGACAAACATAAAGTCCCAACGAAGTACGTCGGGCTCATTAAGGACATGTACAACAATGTTGTGACTAGAGTTCGAACAAGTGATGGAGACACAGATGACTTCCCGATTAGGATAGGACTACATCAAGGGTCAGTTTTGAGCCCTTATTTGTTTGCTTTAGTGATGGATGAGGTCACAAGGGACATACAAGGGGACATCCCTTGGTGTATGCTTTTCGCGGACGATGTAGTGCTAGTTGATGAAAGCCGGACAGGAGTGAATCGTAAACCGGAGTTATGGCGGGAGACTTTGAGTCCAAAGGTTTTAGACTTAGTAGAACTAAAAGCGAGTATATGAGATGTGACTTCGGCACTACTACTCGGGAGGAGGAAGATGTTAGTTTGGAAGGTCAAGTAGTGCCTAGGATGGATACCTTTCGATATTTAGGATCAATGCTACGAGAGGGATGGAGATATTGATGAAGATGTTAGCCATAGAATCAAAGGTGGTGGATGAAGTGGCGGCAAGCGCCTGGGTGTCCTATGTGACAAAAGGGTACCATGAAGCTAAAAGGCAAGTTTTATAGGGACGGCGATTAGACCTGCTATGTTGTATGGTGCGAGAATGTTGGCCTCTGAAAAGACGACATATTCAACAGCTAAGTGTCGCGGAAATGCGTATGTTGCGTTGGATTTGCGGGCATACAAGAAGGGATCGAGTTCGAAACGATGATATACGTGAGAGATTAGGGGTAGCGCCAATTGAAGAAAAGCTTGTCCAACACCGGTTGAGATGGTTTGGACATGTGCAACAGAGACCTTCAGATGCACCGGTGCGTAGTGGAATCCTAAGTCAGGATAGTAACGTGAAGAGAGGCAGAGGAAGACCGAAGTTGACTTGGGTAGAGGCAATAAAAGGAGACTTGAAAGGATGGAATATACCCAAAGACTTAGCCTCAGATAGGAATGCTTGGGAGACAGCTATTCACGTGCCTGAACCTTGATTGTTTCTGTTGGGTTTCAACTCTAGCCTACCCCAACTTGTTTGGGACTTAAAGGCTTTGTTGTTGTTGTTGTTGTTGTTGTTGATGGATTTCTCAAGCTATCATAAGCTGTGATTCTATCACCTAACTAGTAGTGTTACCTAACAGTAGTGCAAGATAGATGAGGCCTTAACGTCAATAAAAGGAATGAAAAATAGCTCATATAAAAACCACGCTTTCAAACCAAGTATAAGCTCAGCAGTGAGTCCTGGGATGTCAGTAGGGAGCCAAGTGAGTTGGTGCATGAGCCCGCATATAGCCCATTTTAAGTGTGTTACAACAGGTAGACACTTAAAATAGCCAATTTGTAAGTTCATGGGTCAACCAACTTGTGTCCCTACATGGAACCCTACTTGGTAGAGTGACTGAGTGAATCACCGCAGCAACGATTCTACATGAACTAGTTCCAGAAACTAAAAAACGCACAATCTCAGACATCACAGAATCAAGTAGCAGATATCTCAACAGAAACAGTACTAAGAAAGAACAGAAGCAAGGCAGAGACAGATAATCCACATAAATGGACACTGCAACAGGACCACTCCAATGTTAACAACAAGCAGCCGTTCACACCAGACACCACACATAACCCCCGTCACCAGCACAATCCTTTTCCCTTGAATCACACTACAACAAGGAAGGACGTCTTGCTTCCTATAAAAGCACGGTTTACCTCCGTAGAAAAACCCTACAACTACAACAAGGAACCCTAGGGGGGGAAAACTCCATTCTCCACGTCCCAACACGCGCGGAGGTCACCACAAGCACGCGGTCACACAGAAATACCGCATCACAACTCCGCTCCAACACTTGCGGAACTAGAGGCGAGTCCTAAAATCGTATCACCGGTCACATACCCACAATCGCGTATCGATCAGGAACGGCAGGCTCTAGCAGGTAGCCAGGTACCACAATAGAGCAAGGAAGGAAGGGCGAGAGAGATAGGGGAGAAATCTGGACCTTGATGTACACGTTCTCGGCGGCCTTCTCCTCCTCGCTGAGGACCTTGCCGCCGGAAGACAGGAGCCTGCGCTGCAGGAACCTCGCCGCCGCCCTGGTCGCCATCGCTGCCGATCGAGAAACCCTGGAAGACGATGACGTCACCCGCTCCCTTGCTCTCCGCTGCGCTCCCCTTGCCAATTTGCCCTCTCGAAGAAAGAAATGAGTTGCTGGGAGCGGCTTCTGGACCCAGGACCCCCCTGGACCTTGGAACGGAATAACAACGCCAGGCTGTCCTACTTTTTTAATTTTTGACCCTCCTAATACTTTTGCATGTCCTTCTTACGGAGTGTTATATAATAAATAGATAAAACATGGAGTACTCTGCATGTATGCGTAGCGCGTGCTGCAGTGGTAGGGGTGGTGCTTCAATTTTTGTAGACATGGGGGCGTAAACGAGTATATGCATCCCCGAAAATGCAGTTCCAGCCCTCCGATCGGATCAGACGGTGGAGAGCACGCATCACCAGCTCAAAACCCTACAGCCTGCTAGCTGCAGCTTTTTTGGCTGCGGCTGCGGCTGTTTTGTTGTAGCTACAGTAGATATATCAATTGATTTCTTGCAGCCGCCGCCGCCGCACCCTCCTCTCCGTCGCTCGCCTCGCGCCTCCGTCATGGTGCATCTCTCTCCTCTCCTCTCCTCTCCACTTACCCGCGGCCCGACCGTCTGTTGCTGACCGTTTCGGTTGTTCGCTCAGGCCCCGAAGAAGGAGAAGGCCCCGCCGCCGTCGTCTAAGCCGGCCAAGTCCGGAGGCGGGAAGCAGAAGAAGAAGAAGTGGAGCAAGGGTAAGCAGAAGGAGAAGGTCAACAACGCGGTGCTCTTCGACCAGGCCACCTACGACAAGTTGCTCTCCGAGGTGCCCAAGTACAAGCAGATCACCCCATCCGTCGTCTCCGAGCGTCTCAGGGTAATGCTACATCGCCTTCACAGCTTCACATGGATGGAATTCCTGCTGTCTACCTTACTGCCTTCCTGACGATAGAGCCTCAATGTGGAAGTTGTGGCCTGTATGTTTAGCATGTGGTGAATGAAATCGGATGATTCCCCAAATGGTACGATAGTACAGTGAATGACTAGCGATACATACTGTAGTCTCCTGTAGAATTAGAGCGTCAGTTTCTGTCTTGTATGTTTTACATAGATGGGTTAGATTTGCATCATACAGGTCTCTAGTCCGTATGTTTTGCATAGATAAATTTTCTGTGTCCCGCGAAACAATTCTTCATGCTTATTTTGACGAGGGCTGTAGAACTTGTTTAGCTATTTGGATACAATTGTAGGAAAGCAGCATACTTGTTTGTGGCCTGCCAGGTAGCATTTGCTTATCCTGTCTTCATTTCAGTTTATGTGGCTAATTGGTTAGATTGTTTATAAAATGGTTTGCAACCAGTGCAGTCATTTGGGATTAGGGTGTATATAAGATCAGTTTGGAGTGTCCAATCTGTCTGTATTCTGTGTAAGGCTTGATGATTTTATACAGAATCATGTTTGTGTTTTGGTAATTACTTCATTAGCTTACAGAGTTAACATGAATTGTGTTGCAGATGAATGATTCACTCACATGTCTCTACTTACCATTTGTAAGACCTCATTTGCAGTCCTGGTACACGGATGTTCATTGTAGTTTCTCATGTGGTTGAGTGCAATACAGCTTTGTTTTACCATTAATCGCAGTCTTAGGATTGTATGCAGAAGTTAGAATTACTGTTCTCCATCTAGAAGGGTTCCATTCCTCAGAGCATTTTTCCTTTGTGTTTGCAAATGTCTCAGTTGAGTTTGCATTTGGTGCATCGTCTAGCATATGTTTCTCCTACTTGTGCTGTATTCAATTTATCTCATTAAATCCGCTTATGAATAAAGCAAAGTTTTGTTTCTTTTGATCCACAGATTAATGGATCCTTGGCACGGAGGGCCATTAAGGATCTGATGGCAAGGGGGCTCATAAGGATGATCTCTGTTCATTCCAGCCAGCAGATATACACCAGGGCAACCAACGCATGAGGGATGTTTTGCATATTGTCGATGTTATCTAGTCTAGACGACTTGGTGTTGCTGTTATATGTCAAGTTTATTTCAATCATGGCTCAGTCAATCTTACTGTTGTGTTGAATGTTGAATATTTTTGAAATTATTGTACTATTTTAAGCTCATGTTGTCATCCAAATATATTTATCTTGATGAGGAATATCAACCTATCTCTGCTCTGCTATTTGACATGCTATCCAAGCTGTTTCGTGTGTTATCATGAATTCAGTGTTATTTGACAAATGCACGTACAGTCCTAGTATCTGTGAGATGTTTCGCATCTGTATGGACTCCCTCTGTTCCAAATTAGAGGTCATCTATATATCTAAGGATAGTGTATATCTAGATGTATAACAAAAGTTATAGTGAGATGTATCGCGTCCTGTACTCTGTTTATAAGTTGTTGCTATGTATTTAAACATACAATATATCTAGATATATAGCAAAAGTTATGTTATCTAGATATATAGCAACAATGATGTTGCTTAGAAAAACTAAAACGATTTAAAATTTTAGAACTAAGGAAGTAGTTGTTAACAAGTCTGAAGGACATATGTTATATGACTTTTTATTTAAATTACTAAATGTAGTTAAATGAATATTACCACTGACCTTAGAAATTTGCTGAATGTTTTTAGATTACACCATTAATTAAGGTCATGTTGGTATGTGCTTGCCATGGGACCTATCTATAACTTAAAAGGAGATGAAAGTCTAATATATACGTTGAAATGGACTTAAGTCTTAGTGAGGCTATGCTTGTGCAAATTTAGTGAGCGCAGCTAGCAGAGTCTGTTTTCACTTGTAATCCTACTGAAGCTATCAATCTACCAGGTTCATGCGGCCTATCTGACTTGGGCATGTTCGGTTTGGTGGGGATTGAGAGGAGATTGAAGGCAGTTGAATGGGATTAGATCTCTTCTCAAATCAAAGGGATCCTCTCCAATCCTCTTGGGAAAGGAATTAATTGAACAAGGTCTTATAAAAGTAAAGGAGATGAGGTGAGTGTTTTTAGGTAGCAGGCATTGATGCTCTGTAGGAGGCATGTTTATAGGTAGCCTATTAGAGATGTTCTAATCAATTGAATACCTCCTCCATCTAGGAATTATAGATTTATAGGTGTGTTTTCAATATACACGGGGCAAATCAAATTTTACATATTTCGATCAATAACTAGTCAAATTATGAA
Organism: Miscanthus lutarioriparius; assembly: GCA_904845875.1. Classification (NCBI taxonomy): domain Eukaryota; kingdom Viridiplantae; phylum Streptophyta; class Magnoliopsida; order Poales; family Poaceae; genus Miscanthus; species Miscanthus lutarioriparius. The sequence continues at coordinate 23,029,546 of CAJGYO010000005.1, read as the reverse complement.
ATTTTAGGGCATAAAATTTGGGTTTGCAAGGTATCTCTCTATCTTTTAGCAATTGACAACGTATTGTAAAAGAATTTGAAATCTGGCCTTAGTCAAAATATGCTTATCAATTATGAACATAGGAAGCATAATTTAAGCATCATGCACATTCAGTGCATTCTACCCTAGCGTGAACACATAAATATTTATTTGATTGGAAACGATTTAAATTCCATCAGCAGTCCACGAACTTGTCTCAAGTTTTCATCTAGGTCTCAATATTTTCAAATTGCACATTCAACTCGCTAAACTTGTCCCAAGTTCTCATCCCGGTCTAGGTACTTTCAAATTGCACGTCCTCCCTAAATTTGTCACGAGTTCTTATCTTAGTCCCGGTACTTGCAAATTGCATATTCAGAACCCTAAAGTTGACTAGTGTACCATTATGGTCCATCTACCCCTGCACCACCGTCCTCACCTCTGCCACACCACACATGCCCGCCTTACCCATGTAGTCACGTAGCACTGCACCATGCTCGCCTTGCTACCCCGCGCCTGCCTATGTTGCATCATCGAAGGTGGAGTAGGAGTGAGTCAAGCGAAATTGAGTAGGGCCACGGTGGTAAAGGCTCTGCTGAGACGTGCGGTTGGGCAAACACGACAAGGGCGGCCAAGCGGCATAGCAAGTCCTAGGAAGCGGTCTGCACATCACATCCCTCCTGAGCTCCCACCGCATGTCTCGTTTGCCGTGCACTACACCACTGTGGGTGGACAAACACGGTGCAAGTGCAACACAATGTGGTCGTACGAGTGTGGTCGGCACATGCAACACAATGTGCAATGGGGGAAGATGATGGACCAGGATGGTACATTAGTACAAGTTTGGGGAGCTAAGTGTGTATTTTGAAAGTACCGGAACCGAGATGAAAACTTTAGCGAGCTAAACTCATAGTTTAAAAGTACCGGGATATGGATAAGAACTTGAGACAAGTTTAGAGAGTTAAATGTGCAGTTTAAAAGTACCTAACCGACATGAGAATTCAGACAAGTTTGAATAAGTTTGAGGACCGCCAGTAAAATTGAATCTTATATATATACTAGTGTATACTGATGACGAAATAAACGACAGATGCAACTTCTTGTTGTATAAGCTTGTATTAGGACCTAATTCGGAAAGATAAAATTACGAGGATTTATAGAGAAGAAAAGAGTAAATATTTAGTAACTACTGCTCCAGTTCGCGGGTGGCGCCGGCCTCGACCGTGTAGTCGAAGTTCTCTGGGTCGGTCTTGACGGCGACCTCTGCGGAGCAGTGGATGCACTTGAAGTAGAAGCGGAAGATCTTGACGGTGCCGATTACAGCATGTTCGCTGATTGGTTTCACAGTCAAAACTTATCAGTTCAGCCAACCGTGTTTTCCTCTCACAGCAAACCAGCACCAGTCCCATCAGTGAACAGGCTCGTAGACTGCAGGCGTCGCAGCGGAGGCGCATCGGCAGCCTCAGTCGCGCTAGGCGCACGCGCCTATCCCTCGGCTTGGTCAACACCATATCTATCTACGCGAGGGGGGTGCTGCCGCTGCGGCGTCGGAAACAGATGGGCGAGGTGGCGGCGCTTGATCGAATCTTGGAGAGCGGCGGTGCTTATATAAGTCTTACAGTCCTACGGACGAACCCACATTACCCTTGCCTTCCTCCGTCAAGTTCCACAAGGCGTTTAAGCACCAAGGAACCCTTTTTGCTCCCGTTAATCCATTTACTGATCAGCATCCCAAGCCGCAAACGGGCGACGACGAGGAGGCCAGGGAGGGGGAGATCTGCTGGCGGTGCGACGGGGAGCCCCGTGTCGTGTCGGGATGGGCTTCCCGTTTCTCCACCCCCTGTTGAGACCTTGCTAGATCAAACTACAACTTGTTGCATTGGTGAAGCGTGGTCGCGTGGAAATGATAACAAGTTTACGATCGCGGGCCTTGAACCACCATGCCAGCACGCCTACGTGTTTCCTACGGTCTCATCCGCCAAACTTAATCGACCTGAAGCCCAGTAGGCCAGTAGGAAGGAGAAACGGCTCCTGTGCTCTGAAGGTTGAGCACCTTACGTTCTGATCAGCGCAAGAGAGAACTTGGTAGCAGAGACAGATGTCATTCATCGATTTTGATTTTTGATACTCGGGTTGATTCCTATTCCCTGGACTCAGGCCATACACACAAATCCTCAGGTTGCTTACTTTCACATAGTCACTCAAGTAATCCGCAATGAGAGGCACATGCATATAATCAGCTTTCAGTCCAAAGATGCACATACAGTATACTTTTTTTCCCCTCTTACAAGTAGACGCGGGTAAAGGGAACAGGCATGGTTACTGTACATCAGTGTGATTTATGGTCTTCCTTATTCGAGGAAGTCTCACATAAGTTGCCTACAATCCATACGTGCGTCTCAAGGGCAGGCAGTACATACCCACAGTACTAATAATATTATACTAGTATTATTTACATTTACAGCTGAAGCAATGGCTACAAGGCAGCGTGAATAAAAAGCACATGGTTAACACTAGCAACCCTTAGTCCTATTGTAATCTGGAGGCAGGGATGGACATCTTTCGTTCATGTGGGCATAGGGCTTCATGGTGTTGTATCCAGGCAGCTCCATCCGGTACCTGCCCTTGATTTGGCAAAAGGGGAGCTTCACATCGTCATCCTTGTTGCACCACTCTGGAAGTCGGGTGGAGTTGTCCTCAAAAAAGTTGAGGGTGTAAGCATCTTTTATCTGCAAAATATGGGAGAAATAGATTTGAGAAAGACAAGACTCAGCCAATAGCCTCTGTATAAGCCTCTATTGTCAGAAACTCAAATGCACAAGACTTGCAGGCAAGCCTTCCCAATCCACCCTCTTTTCTCCCTAAAAAAATGATAGGCCAGCGTTCCACTGTGCACTAGAGAATGAGATAGATGCATTCACGAAACATATGTCCCCACCAGATCCTTTTGCTCTGACAAAGGTACCTATATAAGGGCATAGACTTGAACACAAGGATTCAGGAGCACTTACTGTGAATTCGGTAACTTCAACAGAGCTGGTAATAGGGTCAAAGAGTCCAGCCTCCTTGTACATCATAAGGACGAAAGCTATACAAGATGCTGACTGGCCATCTTCATAGACCCAACTATCATTCTCAGGGACAGTTAGTAACTTGTCAAATGTTATCCCACGTTTCTCTGATTCCACTATGATTTCAGAAAGGTGAAGACCCTGAAAATCAAACAAAAGAACTAAATAACCATAGAGCGCAATAAAATGAAATAATTGAATCCAAGTTTTCTGTATACATGAATAATTAACACAGTATAAAAGTGTCAATAGGCCTCAAAGAGTGAAACTACAAAATAGTTATATCAGAAGATATTAAGCAATAAGCGATGACAGTTGTATATACATACAAGAAGGAATCCAGGTACAACTTGAGTACTTGACCCCCATAGTCTGAACACAAATGTCTAGCACATAACGGCATTTGCATTTCTACCTATAAGCCCCTTATGCTCACACAAGCAGGCCACGTGAGCATAGTTGACAAAGTTAAAATTTTCAGTACAAACTAAAGTGCCCTAAAATGGACTAAGCAGGAAACTCAAATCTGCATCCATGCTTAGCAAAGGTTCTATACTTCTATTTCAGAACCTAGCTAGAACCCAACCTACTCTATAGAAACCCTCTACAGGATGGCAAACATGAAAGGTGTCATGCATCTCGATCCTCTATGGTTTCATCTCCATTAGAATGGCTAGATTTAACGTTGGCTCGCCACGCCTATCACAGCCCTCCTCCTTTACCAGGGCTTGGGACCTGCTATGTTGAGACAACATAGGCGGAGTTTCGATCCTCTATGGTATCAGATTAAAAAGGCTAGGGATCTGATCAAGTGTGCAGGATATCCGAGGTTACTAAGATGGCCAACTTGAATTGTGGTATTACCTATCCAGCTATACCACTATTTATTGCCACAAAGTTATAATATACAAATACGGAGTACCTTACAGAGGGAGGCATGTATGAGTAAGATAAACAAAATCTTCAGCACAAAGTAGTGAACGCTCAAGAAAACAAACAGAAAAAGGTTAATAATGAAATTTGTCTGGCTGCTGCTACCAGCTACGCAGGTGTTTTCGGCTAGACCTCTCCATGATGGAATGGAACTTCAGTTCTAACTGAAATTTGTCTGGCTGCTGCTACCAGCTACGCAGGTGTTTTTGGCTAGACCCCTCCATGCTGGAATGGAACTTCAGTTCTAACTGAAGAACTTATCAAACTTTGTCTTGGATCCATTCCCCAGGCCCAGCATAAACAAATCCCTGATACAGCTAACAAACCAAACCAAGTACCTGGGATCAAACTGTCACTTATCTGCAATATTTAGTCACTGGCTGCTCTCCTCTTTGCTACCTGTGCAGCAGCATAATCATTTAAGAGGTGCTGCTTCTTCACCCTCAAGTGTGCTATCTATAACTGCTAAACTAGCTATTACAGACTCGAATTTTGAGTGAGGTGCTAGGGAAGTGCAAACAATGCTCGCACTGGACCACTAAACACACGAAAGGCTGAGGCTGGAATTCTCCTTGTGCAAGTCATGTCAGACTATTTGTTTGTTTATTTTCAGCTGCCATGCCACCTGAATTATCTAGCAACTCAACTTATGTCTAAAACCTCAAGTGATATGAAAGCAAAGGTAAGGCACTTGTTTAGACCTTTTTCAGAAGTTAGGGAACTAAGATCAGCCATCATGCCATGCAGAAATCAAGGGTTGAAATTGTCTATGAATCCATAGGGAACAATAACTTGTACAGGAGAACACCTAGAAAAAATACCAACAAACAAATTTAACCAAACCTTAGTTCCAAGCCGTTTGTTAAGGGCTTCTTCCCACATATTACCAGCATACTCTGGTTGAAGCTTGGTCCATACAGTCATAACAGAAGCAACCTGTGGATCATTCATAAAGATTTCAGTAACAAAGCTAATAAACCATTCACAAAATGCAGAGTCAAACCTAAAATGTTAAAAGAAAAACTGGAATAGAAACCACTACCATGTTTAACGTGTTACTATATCTATCGTAAGGGCTTGTTTGTTGGAGCTACAGTTCTTGGGCTTTTGGCTCAAAGGTTGGCTTTTGGGTTTTTGGCTTTCTGGCTGTTGGTTTTTGCTATTGACTTTTGTAATAAACTTTTAGTTCTCAGCACACCAAATGCCAGAAAAGCTCCTCTGAGCATGCTTTTCAGTTTTCAGTTGAAGCCAGTTTTCTAGCTTTTCAAAAGCCAGCGCAACAGCTAGGCTGTTTGTTTTAGCTTCTGGCTGGCAGAAGCCAGCAAAACGCTGAAACATACAGGATCTAAGAATCAGAACAGTATTGTAGTGAGTAGAAAATTAGTCGGGTGAACTTGCAGTACACACCATCTAACACAGGACAAGATATACAGCACATATATAGCCAGGTTTAGCAGTAAAATGATCTTCAAAGCTGTACATGTAGAATCATACCACATGAGCATCTAATGGTGGTGGATAATTATCACTGATGGTATCAATCCAGCTAAATATCATATTGTGATACCCATAAGGCTTCCCATTCATGCTTTTTGCATAAATCCAAGCTGCTGTCTCATTAAATTTTGCTCGCAAATCTGGATGCAAAGGAAGCAGTGCAATCTGAGGATTTGAGTCATCCTTTGTCACTTCAAACTCCCACCATTCCTCCCATGGCAGGATAGCAATAACATCTTCTCCCTGCAATCCTGCCATTTGTTAGCTTAATTTTGGACATTGAAACTACTCCAGTTCATAAAGAAAAATTGCACTACATTGGAGGGAACCCATTGCCATTGGTACACAATGTTCTATAAGATATAGTTAATATAGTCACCTAGTCAGATAATGCTGAATATCTGTTGAACTCGATTATTGCATGCAATAGAATAAAATATGAAACAACTAGCTATGCTGGAACTTGCCCAAGTTGTATTCCCATAGCATATAATTTGCATCCAGACAAAACAGCTATGGTTGGCACTTGGCAGTGGCATTCCTTGTTTTGCCTTTCCTATTTTAAAGTTTTATTTTCTGTTCTGTTAAGCAAATATCTGAGATGCATTCAGAAGATTTGGGAAAACAACATTATCCATACAAATTTAGATTTTTTTTTCTCGAATACGCAAAAGATTTGCGCATCATTGTGATTATGGTAGAAGAATTTAATCATACAAACGACGCACTTCAGACGAGCGCCCTAGGAGGTCTAGGGGACATTTATAATTTTAGATACAGACAAGAAAATGAATTTCTGGTTAGTACATGCTATGCAAAGCATTAGAGTGTATCCTAGTGAAACAGTCCAAAATCAAAATTCATATTGTGCAGTAATTCATTCATTCCATGAAATTGTTGGCAAGCATATTGTCATCCTTTTTTTACCATAAATTAAAGGGGACACTTTAAACATCATTTTGAATCGAAGAGTTACAAGCTAATCAATATAACCGAAACTTATCATCCAACATTATCTTCATGATGTTTATTCACAGATATTTAACATGATTGAGAGTTAATATTCATTCTAATTCGATAATCACACAGAAGAGAAAAGAATAAAAAATGAATAAGATGGCTAAGGACCAGACCTGTTCATTTTCATTACCAGATTCCCCAACCCAAAGCTTTCCATCAGAGTCCCTAAGGCAAACCGCAGTATGGCCTGCATAAGCGCCAGTAACCCACTTCTCCAGTGTTTCAAAACCACCCCAACGCCCACGAATCTTTGATAAAACCAAGAAATCTCCAGAGTGGATATCATCAGGATTTAACTCTGAAACCCAAGGTTTCGGCCGTTCCTCAAAGGTGGCACCCATATGCTTCTCGAGAAAAGCAAGATTCGCATTCTCACCCCATGCAGTATTTGTGAACAGAGGGAAGACCTCCCAAAGTGCTCGAAGTGTGCCAATTGTTCCAGATGGCATGAGGAAAATGGACACACCATTATGTTTCACCTATTTTCAGGTAACAGGGTAGAGGATTTGTATCAACTATGGATTAAATAAATAAGAATTTTTGTATTGATGATGTATAAGTTGAAGAATATTGATCATATAAAGTAAAGCAGAAGTGAATACTTACATATTCATACTCAGCCTCACTTTCCCATTCTTCGAAATCAAGAGTGTGCTCTCGCCCCAAAAGTAGTAATCCCAGGTAACTCTGTAAGGTGTTGCAAATACATACAGATCTATGCAAGTCCAGCTGTGTGCTTTGGATGTCTACGGAAAGCATAGTCGATTTTAGACCAACATTAAGGCAAAGGACCTCGCAGAAAATTGAGACCAGAATTTTACTGAAAGCACACTGCAAGTGGAGTACTACTAAATAGACGAGAAAACCGTACGTTTAAAATAATTCGTCGAATTAACGCGATAGGCTTTAGATTGTGTTTAATTGAATTGAACGCAAGCTCAGAATCATCAAATTTCAACTGGTGACCTCGCCCATCACTAGCTCCATCGTCCGCTTACCTCCACATGGACTATGCCGCCTCCGAGGCCCCCGCCGGTCCCGTTGCGGAACTCCACCCATGCCCTGTTCTCGTAGAAGCAGGCGCCTTTCCACTCCGCGAGCGGGTGGGCGTCGTCGGGCCCCGGCGCGCGCGCGGCGCCGACGAAGGCCGGGAGCAGGTCGGCGGGGCCCCGCAGCGCGAGGCGGCGGAGCAGCGGCTGCGCCACGGACCAGGGCAGGAGAGGGAGGAGGTCGCCCGGGAGGACCGGGGCGCGGAGGAGCGCCTCGGGGAGGACGCGGGGCCGGGCGGCGAAGAGGGGGAGGAGGAGGACCAGCAGGACAAGAAGAGCGAGGAGCTTGAGCCTAGACGCCGCCATCATGGCGGCGGTTAGGATTAGGCTTCAGGCACTGCGCTCCCCCTAATCTCGCGGTGGTGGGGGCGCTTGCGGGCGCCGGGCGCGCGGGCGGGCGGCTTGATTGCGTGAAGATGGAGATGGAGTCATGGATGAGTACGGAGACGAGAGAAACTCCAAATCCGAGATCAAACAGCAATTCGCGTGTTCTCCAAGGTTGTTTTAGTTAATTTTCTGTTGCTTAAACAAATTTCTAATTCTGCAAAAGTTGACCGAGCAGTACGAGGCCTCGATGGGCGAATGGGCGATCAGTACAACATTTGGCCAAGCTGTTCTTACGGTTTGGAATTCTCATCCACCACGTCGACAATTCAGCTAAACCAACCAAAACTTGTTTTGCACAATTCCAGGGATATTCCAGCGCCTATGCATACGTGTCCCAATCAGAGAAGTCACTGAGCCAGACACTCAAGGTGAAGAAACAGTTACGTCGCGGGCGTGTCGGTGTCACTCTTCAGGACTGCATCCATCTCATCGCAAGGAATCGTACGTCGCATTTGCGGTAAGACTGTCTCCAACAACGAGCTACACACAACACCTATTCTTATTCTCTGATTTAAGTCATGTACAGAAAAAAAAAGATCCGCACCTAAAATTTAGCTTCTCCAACAGCTAACGCAAATCAGCACTCCGCAAAACAGTGACGGCCGTGGTGCTGGCGCTGACAGCCTCCACCTCCGACTCCCCGCTCCTCGCCGCGACGCCCTCCAACGGCGTCCTCCTCAACCTCTCCGACAGCCTCCACTGCACCTACGTCCCGAGGTCCCATGACTCCTGCTCCATCCGCAGTATCCCCGAGACCCTAACGACGGGCATCCGGATCGCGACGGCCTCCGCAGGCGTGGCCCCCTCCGCCACCACCCCTCCCCCTCCCCTCCCCACGCGCGGGCTGCTGCCGCCACCTTCTCCTCCCCACAAATCTTGCCTCCGCGCCGACTCTGGCCGCGAATCCACCCTAGATCGACGCGGGCGCGCCGCTTGATGTCCGATCTGTGAGAGGGGCTCGCCACCATGAGGGCCTTGCTGCTGGTGGTCGCTTGAGCCGCGGCGAGGAGGCAGGCGCGGAGGGGCGCGAGGCGCGAGTTCTCCTCGGGCTCAAGGTCCACGAGCGGGAGGAGATTCCGCTCCACCCGCTGCATGAAAAGCACCGGCGACCGAGCAGCCATCCGCCACGGACGCCGACGGAGCTAGTCGGCACTGGCGGCGGACATGGCATGGCGAAAGGTCAGAAGCGCCAGATCCCTCATCTTGCGCCTGCGAGCGGGCAAGGCACCCCGCCATGGTGGCCCTCCCTCCACCCCTACGCTGGCGGGGGCCGAGCAGCAGCAGGCGGAGATCTAGGGCGGCGGTGGGGCGCGACGCGGATCTGGGGCAGCGATGCGGAGCCCCCCTCGATGCTGGCCACGGCGAGGCGGAGCTACCGCGCGGCCGCCGTGTTGAGCCGGCTCCGGTCGTCCCCTTCCCTCGTGGTGTTGGGCCTGGCGCTGCGTGGAGACGCAAAGAGACGGAGGGAGGACGTTTAGGCCCTGTTCGCTTAGAGAAATCTAGAGAAATTTGTGAGCGTGAACAGTGTTTTCATCCGGGAACAGTGAAATCCGGCTGGTTTCTCAACCAGCCAAACGAGCCCTTGCCTTCCGCGTCGCCTCCGACCCAAAATGGGTGCTGTGTGTTGGAGCCTGTTTTTTGCCGCTAAAATACTGTGCACGGCGCATTTTGGGAACGGGTCACATTATGTCTACGCTGTTAGAGACCGTCTAATGAAATGTACTGGTTTTGAGTAACTTCGAGGTGCTAGCAATTGATCATTTGTTCCGTAGCATTACAAATATACGGAGTATTTGTGAACCGAATTGTTAGTGCTATTACAACAATTACAAAATCCGGCTAAATTTGGGGAAAGGCGGTCGTACTCGTACCTTGATATGGAGTGTGCCGCCGCCGTACTTGGACCCGCTCTCGTTGTGGAACACTAACCACGCCTCGTTCTCGTAGAAGCAGGCCCCCTTCCATTTCGCCGTCCCCCCGCTGCTGGACGCCGAGCCCGACCCGCCGGCCGTCGCGGCGCCGACGAACACCGGGAAGATGTCTGAGACGCCGCGGAGCGCCCGGAGCGCGGCCATGGCGACGCCCCGCGGCAGGAGGGGCAGCACGTCCGTGGGGCTGAATGGGAGGACTGTGACGGTACCGCCCCACGGCGTACCCACGCGCCCGAGGTATCCGTCTTCCGGTGAGTACGTGGTGTAGACGAGGAGCACGACGGCGAGCGAGGCTGCTGCTGCCACGAGCGGCAGGGCGATGGCAACGAGCTTGCTGCGGTTCGCCATGGTGGTCTACTGGTCCGGTCTACGGCCTAGGGGACTGGGGTGGCGCTCGGGGATTTCTTCGAACGGTTCCGTGTCAGAGCTGAGCAGCAAGGTGAATGGAGACAGGGGCAGCAATGTCTGCTACGCAAATGAATGTGTTGCTTGATTGCTTGTCCACCCAGTTGTTGAATTGTGTGGTTTTGAGCCGGCGAGGGCCCAGGGAGGCTCGGGAATTAATGATTTTGTTACTGTGATTGGTGCGCATTGAAGAAACTGAAGTCGATGGATGTATGATCCATTATACTGCCTCGTCTTCTTTAAAAAAAACGATTCTAAATATTACTCTACTACCTTTGTTATAAAAAAAATTATTCGGCTTAGACAAAATCAAATTTTCTTGAATTTAACTAAATTTATAAATCAACATTTATATCTTTAAATAGATTTTTCATTAGAATCACTTGACTATATTCTAATGAAAAAAATATCTGTTTTTCAAGTGATTCTCTCCCTGCGCGCGCTCGATTTCCTGGACGTCAGATCCTCTAGTTGTTCTAATCTTGTGCGTCTATTCCTCACAACGTCACCTCCGACGCACGCTTTAAAAGATCATCTCCCATGATTTTCAACTAAACGTCGTATATAATTAGTTATTTTTTTATCTACATTTAATCGCCTATACGACAAACTAAATATTGATGCATGAGAGAAAGTGAAAAATTTTGGAGTCCAGCGTGGATGCCTCGATTCCCCCACACGTCAGATCTCTCTGGTTGTTGAAGATCGCGTCCACACAATGGGCCTACGCGGGAGTGGAGGCGCTGTCGTGACTTGAAACGCCACGGGCTCTCTCTGGTTGTTGAACCTCGCGTCCCACTTGCGTCGGGTTTCAAAAACTGTAGTCGCTGAGCCCCACCATGAACCCAGGCCTGCACGACGCCAGGTCACTCCAGTCGGGGGAAAAAACTGCCGACTGGAAGGAATGGACCCAGGCCACTGCCACTGGGTCAAGTACTGGGCGAGAAATTTATAGAAAGCCTTGTAGTGCTTAGTAATTATAGATTAAATCTCATTAGACCATATTTTACTATTTGTGTTAGAGTGTAAGTTTTGTGTTCAATAGATATAAAATGATTGTTCGTAAATGAGAATGATCAGAGTTACTTGAACAATTATATGATTTTTTGTGTTTTTTAATTTTTTGTATGTTTTATTTGGTTTTCCTTTGAAATCTTTCAACTTGGCTTACAAAGAAATAATCTGGCTATTTTTTTTTTGTTTTGTTTTTTATTTTTTTTGCATTATTTTGATAAGTTTTCTTTGGCTCATTTGATCTAGATCCAATGGTCATGACAATCGAGTGTTTCATGATCAGAAACAGTCGATTTTGTTTTTGTTCCCAATCAAGTGTTTAGGTGGCATCTAACACTAAGGTGTCTAAAACACCTAAGTGTCGAGTACACAACTTCTTTTCTAAACTTTAAACAATTATAAACTTTAGACAATCGAACTGATTAGATCATATAGGCTCAAGTATAGATCTAATTCAATAAAAGACTGATATACCCCCCTCCTCAACCTCTCTTTTCTCCCCTATCCAACTTCTCTCTTCGTCTTGTAGTGGTAGCGACACCATCCTCTTGCAGCGCCTCATATGAGCTGGCCCCTAGTGCGGTGTCGCACCTCGATGACGGCACCGAAGCTGCACTCCCTGAGCGCCCGCGTCGCCTCATAGTCTGTCGTGCTTCAGAGCGGTGGGGAAGACTAGCACAACGGGGGATATGTGAGGCAGCTCTGGGTGGACTGGTGCAGCGGCGATGCGGGTGGGCATGTGGCGGCGATAGGGGATTCAACCCCTGGGTGAAGTATAAAAGGAGATAACCGTGAGAGCAAATATGTCTTTTAGGCGGAGGTTCTTTAGACTACATTGGCTCACTTTTATAGTCTAAAGCAATTGGAAGGGTTAGCTAAAATTTAGACATCACTCTAGACCACCTGGAGACTTTAGATCTAAAGTTTAAGGACTAATAGATCAAGGGATCCAAACATGACCATGTTATGAATATATGTTCTATAATTTATCTAATACTCTTTCTACACATCATAGATATTAGTATATCTTAATATATTTGGTGAAACTTAACTCGAGATTTATTGACTCTTCAGGGAAAATGAAAATAACATTTTTTTTGGAACGGAGGAGTAACTCCAACTATTTTAAGATTGACTATTTTCTAAAAAAATATCAATACTATAAAAATACATTTCATAATATATCCAATGATACTTATTTAATATCATATAAATATTAATATTTCTTTTAAAAAAGATTAGCAGGTTGTTTACTACATACAGAATTACATTCTTTCTGCAGCAGAGGTAGCACTTCTGAGCTCACTTTCATGTTCTTTTTATTAATATAATCTTGATATAAGCATTAGACTTTCATGTTGGTTGCTCGAATCTCTGATAAAGCTTCATGTTGTTCTGCCACACTGCCACACCCCGGTGCCGCCCCTGGTTAGAAAGGAGATCCATTGAGACACAAAGGCTACGTCGCTACGACAGACCAACGTACAAATATGCAAGAGTGCCAAGCTAATAACGCAACATGTAACTCTGATAGTGGCGGGCGCATTGGGTTGTCTCCATTTGATCAGCACGCAGACCCGACAGAGCATCTGAGAACGCCGGCGTCCTTGGTCAGCGACCTTACTTCGTTGGAGCTGGCTGCCGCGAAGGCCTGATGCTTGTTGTAATTCGGCCGCACCCTGCTGCCGGTCTGCTTGAAGAAAGCGCCGTTCTCGAAGGAGTCCCCGATGGAGGCCCAGTCCCCCCCATCCCTCCCCGCCGCCGGCATCCTTCTCGTCACCTTCTTGTTATCTGCTGGGCCGGAGGCCATGAACAGGTTGCCCTGGCTCTTGACGCTTGGTCCCATGCTTCCTCCGATGGCGTAGTCTTTCCATCCCATGTATAGATTGTTCACAACGTGAGCGTAGCCATGCCTAATCCTTGGCATGCGCTGGTTGACGTTGGGTCCGAGCCGGTTGAACGCGACGGTGACGCGCATCCGGCTGTCGGCGGCGTGGCCGTCGTCGTGGCCGAGCAGCATGACCTTGTCGTGGTTGAAGAACCAGTTGTTGGAGATTGTCACGTCGGTGGAGCCGACGGTCACGTCCACCAGCGCGTCCTCGCACCGCGACAGGGAGTTGTGGTCGATCCACACTTTCGTGCTCGACACCAGCCGGATGGCGTCGCCGTCCATGCCACCGGCCACCGGCTGCACGGCGCCGCCGGGCCTGACCGCCAGGCCCTGGGGCTGCGACCGTTAGTCGTGGATATGCAGCCCGAGGACGATGACGCTGCTCACCAGGTACAGCACGATGCCCGCGCCCCCCGCGATGTGCACGTCGGCGCCGCGCCCGTCGATGGGCGTGAAGCTCTTCACGAACAGCGGCTGCGCCAGCCTGATGTGCATGTTCCTCGCGAAGGTGATCCACACCTTCCCGGCCAGCACCGTCGCGCCGTACCGCAGCGTGCCCGGGCGCGGCCGCACCGGGTCGTCGCCGCGGTCGGTGACCGTGTAACGGATGACCCCGGCCCCGCGGTTCTGCCGCATCTTACCCGCGAAGCCCACCGAGCACACGGTGAGCCGCTGCCGGTTCGCGGTCCAGTTGGGCTGGCAGCGCCAGCACGAGTCGATGATGTTTGCGCCGTGGACCTTCGTCAGTGCGCCATGGAGGATTAGAAGGAAGACGACGAGGAATTCTTTGGAGGCCATGCTCGAGACGTGCCCAAGCCTGTTGCGATTTTCGTTTGATAATATATAGAAGACGACGAGGTTGACAAACTTGTAAGACGTTTTCTCTCCATTTTGAGGATGGCGGCGGTTTCAATACATTAGGCCGCAGCAGGGCGAGATGTCATTGAGGCGTTTGTGTCGTTTATTTGATTGAAACTGCCGAATGCATGTAACAGCATTCGCTTGTGTTTATTTGAAGTAAACTCGTAACGGTGTTGGTTAATGTTTCATTGATGAACAGCAATAACCATGGCGGCAATTCTCACATTTATGGATGCATGGGCAAAAATCGAGTGCCAGGAGTGACCAAAACACTGGTTGCTGCTTGGCTGCTTCCGCTGCCGCATCCGCATAGACCATGTCCCGGGCGTCGGCGCGCTGACAGTGGCCCCAGCCCGAACATGCACACCGCGCAACGGTGCAACGGTGCAAGCGACCGTGGGCCATCGCGCTCCGTCAAAGCCGCGAACACGCAGGTTGGAGCAGCTAGCGTGCACGCCGGCGGGCGGCGGCCGGCCAAAAATCAGGGTGGCCTAGCCACTCCCCACTCCACGCGCGCCGACCACGCGATGTCCCGCCGTCGTCCACCTTCATGTCCTCTGTTCATGATCTCCAAGCCCGCACGGCAGACGGCAGGGTGTGATTAGGCCTGGTGCGCGGATGCTGCGTGTCCGCTGGTTGATTTTTGAGCTGATAAGTCCGACTGGTATTGGTTTGTTGTGAGAGAAAAATATTGTTGGCTGACTGATAAGCCCTGTTGAAACAAAAAGCGAACAGGCTGACTGATCGACGGGCATTCGGCCAACCGCGTAAGGACCAAAAGATAAAGATGCATGCTTCGTAAGTTCTTTTGCTTTGCCAGTTTCTGTTTCAGACGTATTTTTCGCATTACTTTTGTTCCTGTAATAAAAGGGAAAATGCCTCTTCTTTCGCGATCGTATTCGTATGCTCGTGGACGGGCGGCATATGAACGGAACTTCAGCAATTGGCCTTGCACAAATTCCTTTCCCACTGCTGAAATGGACCTAACAATTCATTAATTTCCCCTAGACTTATGTACATGTCTGAAAAAGTTTATATCTACTGTACAGTGTACGCCGATTAGTGATTACACCGAACAAGGCGAAAACAACGACGGCTGAATTACTGAACCACCAAATACCGAGAGATCAGACTCGTGTACGTGTCATGACTCGACGGCGACGGTCTCGGGGATGCTCTGCAGCGCGGGCTTCCAGTGCCAGTGCTCCTCCCTGCGGTGGTGGTCGCGGTGGTGCACCTCGCCGGAGTTCATGATGTCCGCCAGCAGCTGCTCCACCGACCGCAGGCTCCCAAGCCCTGGTAGCGGCAGCCCGTGGCCGCTGCCATTCTTCTCCATCAGCTCGTGCAGCTGCCTCTTGGTGATCCTGATGGTCACCTCAGAGTCGTGATCGTGATGATCCTCTCTCCTCTCGTGGTGGTGGTGGTGGTGGTGGTGGTGCTCGCCCTCCGACGACGACGAGGCCTCCTCTTCCTCCTCCCACTCGCCGTCGTCGGCCCACGAATCGGCTGCGCGCTGCGACGCCGTGCAGTTCCCCATGGAATCTGCTTGAAGGCCTTGATCAACTGCCCCGAGCTAAGCTACTTTCTTTAACTTGTTGCTTCTTTGAATTCTCCCCTCTTGAAGCACTAGGCTGCTTTGAGACGGATAAGTAATGTAACCATGGGTTTTGGAGAGTATTTATAGGGCGGGGCTGCAGCGAGGGGAGGCTGCGGTGGGGAAGAAGGCGGCGGTCAGCAATGAGACTGCACATGCCGTTCCGATCCTTCTGCTATTCTTCTCGCCCATGATGTCACGGCCGGGGGAGTCCGGTTCCAGATTCCGACGTGGCGTGCAGGTCATGTCCCAGGTCAGAGGAGCTCATCCTCACCGGGACTCCAACAAGGCAATCGATGTGACAGATGCCTTGCTGAGACGCGTTCCTTCCCAAGCATTACCCGACGTCGGGCTGCGAGGTGGCGTGTGAGTGTGAGTGTGACTGGGCCTCCCTCACCGCGGCTCGGGTACCCAACGACCGAATTTTTTAATTTTTTAGCCTTCTTTTTTAAAAAAAAATCACAAATATATCTCTGGAGATATGATCTTAAAATCTGAACCTTACCTCGACGCCATCGTTGTTGGCATCGAGCTTACACTTCTCGGCGCCATCGTTACTGG
This sequence comes from Miscanthus lutarioriparius, assembly GCA_904845875.1. Taxonomy (NCBI): domain Eukaryota; kingdom Viridiplantae; phylum Streptophyta; class Magnoliopsida; order Poales; family Poaceae; genus Miscanthus; species Miscanthus lutarioriparius. The sequence goes on along the minus strand of CAJGYO010000005.1, from coordinate 23,013,314 downwards.
CGCCGAGGTCTTGAGCTCGACGCAGACGTGACGATGACTTGGCAGGCAGCTGGGCGCCGTAGATCTTGGCGCCGAGCTTGGCGCCAGGATCTATGGTGCCGAGGTGGTGTTTTAACTCGGCTCCCAACCTTCCTGGCCGAGCTTTCTCCCTCTTCTTTATCCCCCTCTCGGATTTTTTCTCTCCCCACTTTGCTCTACCTCACGAATCGGCATATTGGACCTTAAAAACTTTGATTTGATCCGTAGATTTTCGAGAGCAAGGTATTCTCGCTCCCCTCCTAGTTTTTTTCGCATCGATTCGGTATATATTAGTCGAATTTTTAACCTAAGAATCGTCATTACTTAGGGTTTCATACAATTTTTAATATTTGTATTATACAACCGTAGAATGCCAAGGCATAAAAAAGCTAGCAAACCAAGGTAAACGCAACGCGTGTTGTTATGTTATGGGTTCATTGTTGTGCATCAAATGGGAAACCCTAGGTTTAGGGTTTAATGTTAATTGCTTTCAGTTCTTGGAACGAAATTGGTTGAATTGTAGTTATGGCCGGATGACCGGAAATGCCTTCGACCCATTGCCTCTGCCTAGTGGTGTTCCAGTGTCCTTGTGCTTTTGCGGTGATCCTTGCAAGGTAGCCAAGTCTGATGAAGATGACACGTATAGGCAGAGATATTAGATGTGTTCCAATTTTACGTTTGAGCTTACACTTCGTCAGCGTCGCATTAACAAGATGGTGAGGAATTAATGTTTGTGTCATATGACATCTTGCATTATTTTTTTGTTTTAAAACAATTGTATTTTTTGTATACCCCTCCACCGCTCTGTGATTTTGAGCAATGGATCGACACTGAGATCAAGCCTGAAGACAAATAGATGCAAAACTGTTGTGGTGGGAGGCAGAGGACAAGGAGATGATGGAGAAGAGACGCAGAGAGGAGGCTGCAAAAAAGAAGCACAAGGAAGAGGAGGAAAGGATGCGTGTTGCTACGTACAGGGAGGAGAGGGAGAAGAATCTTGAGCGTGCACGCCGAGCGAAAGCAACGATGGAGGAGAATCCCGATGCCCTGGGAAAGAGAAAGTGGCCTTGTTGCACTCAGTAGTCTCCATAACTTGCTAATTCTATGGTTTATACATGAACAATGTTGTCTACTGTCGGCACGTACTTCTAATATTATTGTGTTGTTTAATGTGGCATAATATTAAACTTTTTATTATGTAGGTGTTTTCATTATTTGTGGTCATAATATTCAGTATAATGTTACGGATGTAGTGAAATATGATCACGTGCTGCAAACACAACCTAACGAAGTAGAACATTATATAACTCAACACACAAAATACATGAAATGACATGTGAGAACATGTACCGAACTAGGGTATAGGGTTCCTTCAACTAAACTTAACATGCCTTAGGTAATTAAACCAAGCAACAAACACATAGATGTGCTATGTGAATAAGATAGGGTCGTCCTAGTAGTGTGGCCATATAGCAAATTGTGTTACACCTTCTCCACAGTAGCCTCCCATTGTTGTTGGTGGTGGTGGCTGGGGTGACGGCGGAGGCCCCTTGTTCTTATGGTTAGGGCATGTGTAATATGGATCATTACAGAGTGTCTCATATGAATCGGCACCATTATTGTTGTCGTCATGTTCGTCGTCCTTGTAACCGCTGCTAACTTCCCTTTCTAGATCGAAGATACAGTCCTGCAGGTAGTAGATGTACTCCGTATGCGGATAAATAGATCAATGATCAACCCACCTAGTGAACCCATAGTTTTCTTCGGCCAAGAAAGACTATAATAAATATGTCATGTAAGTTGTATAGAAGAAAAACATATTGAAGAAATAAAATAGTAATAACAATTACCCATACTCACGTGCATTTAAAGAAACGACGATATCCATCTATTACCTCGATGAACATATGCACTAGGCAGTCCTCACCATGCATGCATTTTTGCCATTCTTCTTTTCGTTCATCGTATCCTCTCAGTGGTGCCTTTTTGGTGAAATCACTTTTGCTCTCAACTGAGAACCTCTCATAAAGAGCTTTCTCAAAGAAATCGGGACCAAGAGAACCCTCCCACACAATGATAGTTTCCTTCCCCTTTCCTCTCCTCTCTGAACAATCCTCCAGACATTGGTACTGCAACGAAAGAAAATACTAGTTTGGTAGTAAGTAGCAATGCATCCAGCATTGCGTATATATAGGTAGAGCCAGATTTAGTTGTCGTTTCAATGTGTTATAACTGATCACAAGAAGACTAATTAGTTTCACTAAAGAGCCTATTTCAATGGACACTGAAAAGCCTAGATTTGTTTTCTGAAAAATATATTCGTCGTTGACATGATAAATCACTGAAAAGCCTAGATGCTATAAGTGTACTATGTAAGTAAAGTGATAAATCGCTGTTGTCATCGTACTCCTTATCCTTATAACTAAAAAGTCTATTTTCATTGTCTGAAAAGCCTAAATTCGTTCGCTGTTACTGAAAAGCCTAGATGGTATAGGTGTACTATGTAAGTGAAGTGATAAATCGCTGCTGTCATCGTACTCCTCGCCTAGTAACTTAAAAGTATATTTTTATTGTCTAAAAAGTCTAGATTCATTCGCTGTTACTGAAAAGCCTAGATTCATCTGCAAAGCGTCTGTACGATACGATTGTACTATACACGTTCTAATGAATTTATATTTAATCTGTGTACTACATTTGTGTCTTTTTAGTAGTGTAGTATAATTAATGATTCATAGAAAAAATTCGCAAGAGTTTATCTTGTTTCAGGAGCATCCACAGTTACAAACAGAGACATCATTATATAATCCAAATATTTAATCATCCAAAGAGCACAATACAACTACATCGAACATCACAATCAACATAACATGTCCTGCATAGTCCAAATAGTCCACAATATTCATATAGTCCCAAATAGTTATAGGAAAGTAACTACAAAATCCATAATATTACATACTAACATTTTCCAGAAACCCTCACTGCTTCCTAGTCTTACCTTTACCCTTGTGACCAAGAGCGCTGGTACCTGGAGTGTAAGGGTCAGGTGGACGGCGTCGCCTACTGCCTGAAGGCTGTGTAGGCTGAGTCGAGGGAACATCCTAGAGCTGAGAGGGGCCAAGCTCCTCGTGCCTCTGGTCCACGTCGTCGTCATCCTTGTCCTCGTCCTCGTCCTTGTCTCCTGTAGGTGCTTGGCTAGAGGAACCTAAGCCTCTTATGCCTGCGGAAGGAACGTACACGTCTTGCGTCGTTGGTGTCTTGCAACCACAACAAGCAGTCGCACGGCGTAGTCGATGTGATAGCCTCTGTTGTATAAAATTATGTTAATTAAAAGAATCTAACGTATTAATAATATGTTTGAAAGAATATTTAGAATCTTACGTCTAGGAAGCTACGCGTGTCATCGTCTCTGACTCTCGGACGAAAGCGCTTAATGTCTTTAACGGAGCATTTGAGGGTATTACCCTGCAACAAAGTTCTCAATAATAATACTTCTCAACAGATAGCAACATGTTTTGTTTTTTTACAAGAATCTAATGTATTATAAGGATGCTACGGCTCGGAGGCGTCACTAACTAAAATAGATACTTCTAACGCATAATGTATTGATATGCAACTTAACATAAAAAATAAGGTAATTGACTTACCACTCTGTCCAAGATTGGTCCTGCCTCCGCCTGCCTTTCTACACGAGTAGATTGGTCGTACGCCGTGTCTTCATCGTTGGAGGATTCGATGTCGGCGTAGTCATCTTCTATCCATTGTAGCCTTAGCCTACAACGTGTTGCACGTTGGTACCAAGCTTGGTAGCGCCTGAACTTATGGTTCGTGTGCGGCTCGTTGTTCTCGTCCATGTTGTCGTGCAACAACTCCCATTGCTCAATGTAGTACTGGTGGTGCTTCACCCAGTCAAAAATATTTCTGTTCTTCTGACGATCCAACCTGCACGTATGTCATCATTACTTGAATCCATATACATGTCACCATATTAATGGAAATAGACCATCACAAGACAATTAAAATAGCAAAACATTTACTTTGTAAGTCAACGCCAGTCGAGAACGGAGCCGTTGGCCAAAGCTGTCTCACTCAAATTGTCGTGCAACTCTATCTGGCAGGTGGAACTCGACAGCATAAAAATATATTAGAGGGCACCTTATCCTATAGAAGTCGTCGTCGCACCCACACATGTTGCTCAACTGAATAGGAAGTGCCCCCTCTCCATCGTACGGCTTCCACGACACCCGCAACATGTCCAAACAAGATGTTAGATGTTATACTAAACTATTTCAAATCAGCATAGGAAATAAAATTTACTTACACTAGACGTCGTGAGCGTGTCTAGCTCGTTCGTGAACTTAATGTATGCCCGCTCTAACCTCGCGTGCGGAACCCTAACCTGGGCGCGGGGGCACAGGCGGGGCCGGCGCGGGTGGGGACGTCCGGGGCAACGCGCGGCGGTGCGGCAGCGGTGACGGCTCGGTAGAGAGAAAGAGAGAAAGGAAGGGAGAGCCCATACGTAAGAGTGGGCTTGGCGCCAGGATTGTTGGCGAGATCCACGGTGCCGAGCTGACGCCGCTATATCAGCGTCCACGCCGCCAACGTGGCCCCGACCGATGGCGCCGAGTTAAGAGTCCAGATTTTGAAATCATACCACTAGGACATATTTGTGATTTTTTTTAAAAGGACTAAAAATAAAAAATTCGGACTCACTGACAACGCCACACGCGGCTTGTTTTGGATGGGTTGCTGCTGGGGTAGGTCGAGTTGGTCGCGAGCGGTTGGGCCGGCCTAGTGTGACTGGGCTCTCGAACGAATCTTGCAATAAAAAAGGAACGAAGAAACTCCGTGGAGACTTGTGTGAGTGGGTTTAGGAGTTCCATGGATTACGATGGGGTTTCAATCTGCCGCTTGTACTTAGGTACAAGAGGACAAAATGGACAAGGAACTCCTGCTTAGAAATTACCAAGCGCTATAACCTTTTCCGTTTTACACAGTGCTGGAGAATAGGGCTACAAAGTCAGCAATGGCCAATCAATAGATTATATGGACATTAGATGTTTGTTTATAGTATAACAAAGGAACACACAATATATATAGTGGTAATCACAAAAGATAAGAGGTGGCCATGGCCCGTATTGGCCTCAAGGAAGCTCTGCCCCTGCTTTTAGGACTAGTAGAGATCATTTTGTGCGTTTAACATATTGCTATTATGCTTTTTAATTTGAGTGGGTCTATAGAAAGTAGTATCAATATTTTTATCTTCAAAGAGATTTATTATAAAAATATATCTATTTATTCATCTAATTATACTTATTGTGCATCATAAATATTATTATTTTCTATATATAAACGATTAAAATTGAGATAGATTGACTTCTCAAAAAGCAAAAATAACATTCTTTTTAGATGGAGGAAGTAGTTCTCAAGGGTCTTCCAGAACGTTACAAGTAGTGTGTGCATGGCTTCTTGGAGTACCCTTCATCAGGCCCGATAGTACCATTGTCAGAGTTCTGAGAGGTGCTTTGTCTTTGAGGGGTTCATCTCTCCAACAGAAACAAACACGGGTAGGTATGTTCACATGATACTTCATCCATGTAGATCATTTTAGTTTTATACCAAGTCAAATTTCTTGAATTTTAACTAAGTTTATAGAAGAAATTCATCAACATCTATAACAACATATTAGCTTCATTAAAATCCATAATAAAATATGTTTTGATTAGTGTTTTATTTTATGCTATAGCTATTGGTATATTTTTTTTATAAAATTGATTAAAAAATAGATATATTTAATTTAGGGCAAAATAAAATGACATGTATTTTGAAACAGAATATCAGAGTTGAGACACGTCACCAAAGCCATGTAAACACAAGAGATGATGTATCATATTACCATGTATTTGGTTGGAGTGATGATGGGAAATTATATGTGTTAATCTCATTTTAGAGGGTTCTAAGAGGAGTGTTCCTCTTAAATCCAGGATGCCCGGCCCTATCCCTACAAATCAAGCGGATCGGGCCATCCTCTTGGACGTTGTCGCTCCTCTGTATATGGCCGAGTGTTGCGTTGTAGGTTTATAGCCATGGCAAGCTCGGCGTCAAGGCCACGGACGAGCAGGGCACCATGGCCGAACTCGGCGTTGAGATGCGGTCATGGCTGAGCGTTAGTGGGGGCAAGAAGCATAAGTCTTAGGGGGAGCGAGGTGCTCGGATAGGCAGCAAAGGGGCAGGCACGTTGGGGAGGGGGGGAGGCGCCAATTGTGTTAGCGTAGGCCACATGGCTGACGGTGCCTAATGGTACGATGAGTCGATGAGAAAATGGATGTATCATATATTTCTTGACCAAGCATTAGGCGGGACGATCTCGCCCAATAAAAAGATACGGGATGCATGTCAACGAGTCCCGTCTCATCTTTAAACCCAAAAAAAATGCATGCTTAATTATTATAGTCTCATGCAAGGATAATATCCAAATCTACACCAATGCTTCTGAATCTTGCATAGTCACTATCGGTGGCGAGTGTAGACGCATGCACAAAGTCAGTCGTCTGGCTATATGAGATAACACGTGGGAGTTCCACGTGTGATGGTTTGCAGTACATTTGTATGAACTAGGAGGTGCACAAAATCTCTTTGGTAGGATGGATTTTTCAATCGAGTAGTGGTCGTGGTCTTATTATTTATATGAGTATATGTAGGCTAATCAAGAAATTCAAGATTGTTGATTTTGGATTCGTCCAACGTGTCGTGCCCGTCCTCGGTATTCCACCTTGAAATATCCGACATAGTACATCTCCAGTGCATACATACCTATTGTTCCATGATATTTCCACCTACTCGAGGAAATGGAGGTTCGTCCATATATATATATGCTGGTTGTCAACCCCAAACCCAAAGGACAACTCATGTGCCCATCTAGAATCTCTAATCATATGGTCATTGAAAATAAATTTGGTACGGCTTGTTGTCTTGACAAATTCATGGCAACCTTATCCATTTACCACGACGGATTCTTCTTCAACGAAGATGCTCGTTCAAAATAAAAGAAGACGCTGTTGTGAATGTTCACCGCCGGCAGTAGCTGGTGCAACGTGGCGAAGGACGAGTGTCCGCACTAAATCTCAAATTAAAGGTGTCGATATCTGTTCTGAATAGGGATGACGGTTGATTGTGGGTGTCCGCGGGTGCCAAATTGCACCCATGGATCTCATCAGGTCGGGGGAGCAAATGAAGGTCAGAAACGGGTGCTAAATCGCACCCGTAGGATGGCTATCGGGGCCCGAAATATAAGGAACATCTCATGTAACTAAGTATTCATATCTAGTTGCTGATGCTAACAACGTGTTTGGTTCCTGAGTATTAAATTTTAGTCCGTCAAAAACACATATAATTATATGGCACCTATGTGGTCGATGACTAGATGTGTGATATAGATGATAAACTTCGCTTGTTTTTCAACTTTCTATAATTATTAATGCAATCATGATGATATATTATTGTGAGATTAACACATCTGACGGGTACCTGAAACTCACGGACAACCCGCAAGCAGGGGTGTGGGTGCAAAATAGCATCCGCAGGATGTGTCAAAGGTGCAGGTGTCTTGCGGGTGTTATTGACCGGTATTTGCTCGTACCACACCTCACACCTGACTCGTTGCCATCCCTAGTTCTAAAGCACCTTGTTAAGACCTTTGCCTAGATGAATTTAGGTGCTTAATTTATGGATACAGAGTTGTGGAGTTCTTTATAGATTCACCTTGTTTTCTAAACATATAGGAGAAAGTTATATAGAAAAAATAAAGTGTTGCCGTGGAGGTTGACATTGTGAAATATTTGAAAATCTTATGCCCCTAAGCTATTGGCTATGTTTATTATATGGTCGACATAACAATTGATACATGCTGTGAGACCCCGCTAAATAGGCCAAGTTGGGCCGGACCAAATGGGCGAGCACTGTAGCGACAAGGCGATGCGAGTTGTTGTAGCATCACGGGGGGACACTGTAGCAGCAGAATTAGTACCGCCTCGGAAGCTAAAGCAGAGCCGAACCAGCTTAAAAGCCTGGACCTAGAAGGTTGTTAACTCCGGTTCGAACGTTTTACGCGAAGCGAGGACAAAAGTGCAAGAGAGTTAATTAGCAGCTGTGGTCCATTCAACGTGTAAAGTGGATATTAGCCGTCAGCCCGGGCTGGGTCGTTACAAACGGTAAGCTCGGACATGTTCCGCATGGCTCTGCAAGAGCATGGCACTTGGGCTTGGGCCGGGGAGCTGAGAATATAGACGTGGGCCAAGAGAATCGATCATGAGCATTTGTCCCGAATAGGTAGGTTGGTTCGGCTCTCGACGAAGACGTCGAGTCAAGAGTGGGCCTGTGCCGTGTGCCGAACCTGAGATGTTACACATGCCCTATTAGAACTCTAAGTCTATCTAGAGAAGAATACTAGGTATAAACCTAATATATATTTGGGATTATATATTTTATTTCTAACCGTAAGTATCTCCACTTCTAATAACATTTCCCTACGCGGCAGTGGAAGAGAAGAGGAAGATTGGTCTGTTCGGCTGGTATTAAAGCTGACTTATAAGCTGGCTGAAGCTGTTTTGTTACGAGAGAAAAATACTGTAGATTCTAACTGATAAATCGGCTGATAAATTCAAGCGAATAGAACCTGCGGTTGTATTTCAAGTCCCGTGCTTTTGACATCATTTCCGCTTCATTATCAACTATGTCTTTGATGGAAGGTCTACATATCTCTAGGGCGATGCCTACATATCTCTCCTCCATTCCGTCCCACAGTTAGAGCGTGAGTGTCAATAACGATGACACAGACTTTTTTAACCGAGTTGCTACAGATGTTTTGAGGTAGACGTAGAAGTAGCTTGTGGTCATCGAAATCGAGGTAGCTAACCAGATGATGTAGGAGCCGTTATCGATGTAGCCACACATTAGTCGATACCATGTGAACATATCTATAACGGTTTAGGCCCTTAAGTTGCTGGCTATATTTGTTCTTTACATTTTTTTTGAGGGAACAATATATGTTCATTGCATTGTCAGTACATTACTGATATACCCCGTATGTCTTACTCGTCTATTTAGAGAACGATAGTAGGTCTGAAGCTATTTATAACTATAATATTCTATCTTGAGTTCTTGACCTAAGTATCTCTACTTAGATATATCATTCTCTTTTTTTTATGTGATTCCAATAAATTTGATATAAGTCTAGAGGGAAGCTGCCAAGGTATAGGTGCAGCCTGTTCGCTTGCGCGTAAACGATCGTAAATTTTCAGACGGGAACAGTGTTTTTCTCTCATACCAAACTAGCCAGCAGTAAATAATCCACGATACGATACGGCTTGCCGAACAGAGGATCGGTGGCTTGCGTTAGGCTGGCTGGTTCTGCAGAGGTGGTGGTTACAGTACGAGGAGACAAGGCCACAAGGGCCAAGGACCTAGCTGATGTTACTGGCCACGAGCGGTTGTTGTCATGCGATGACCCGTCATTTTCGTGTTGCACGGAGTCATGAGGGAAGGAGCGTACTCTGTTGTTGTGGAATCGCACAGGATCATGAGGACAATGATAGCGCTGGTTTCCGTGAATTCAAGATGAATATCAGATGGTCCGAAATTTATGTATCAGGCAATGCGACGGTACATCCTTTACTTTCTACGAGGTAATATCTCAAACAAATCTAAGCTATTGATTTTTTTAGAATTTTAGAATTAATCATTTAATTAATCTTCTAGGAATTGAAAAATGAAACATTGTCAAGACGAGCGATGGCCCCTTCTTTGCATGCACAGCATTCCTTTTTTTCCTTTCCGTGTTTCCTTACTTCTTTTCTCATTGTATTGTATCATTTCTTTTCCTTTTATGAATTTTAATTTATTTTTACAAACACATAAATACTATACATTGAAATGTTTATGTATAGTTTTATTTATGTTTGATATATTAATAAACAACTAAAGATTAATAATTATGTTATCTTTTGAGTTTCTTTAAACCAAATCTCTACGTGCATAAGTACGGTCCTGTGTACTAAAATAGTTGATAAAGCACATATCAGAATACGAATTGATATTTTATAAAGCATATAAAATTTCATATGCGTTGGACACGTACATACGTTGGGCTATGTACGTTAATTGGGCACCTATACACGTGTGCCACATATATGTGTATATAAAAAACTAGGTTCGCTTGAACTACTTCAGTATTATTTTTCAGCGAAAGAATAACGTTTTTCTCTCATAACAAATCAGCATAAGCATCAACATAAGCCAAATTTCAAGGAAACGAACAGAAAGATGCCAATAGATCATGCATGCATCAATTAGATCTAAACAAATATTTTTGGGAAAACGGTGTTTTTGTCCTTGTCCAGAAGTTTAATTGTGATTTTATCCTTATTTTTTTAACTTTGTGATTTTACCCCTGTTATTTTGAAACGAAGGAGCAGTTTGCCCCTGGTTTTGATGCCCGTTATTTAGAGGTTGATTAAACGATTTTAAAAAAATAAAACACATAAAATTATATGCGAAATGACTGAAATGCCCTTATCACAGTTATCCCATCCACAGGCTCGCTCTCTTCGTTGCTATCTGCTCGCGACTGACGCGAAAGCTCCGTGCGGATAGAAGACTGGCGACCGCGCCCCGGCGGCCGAGCACCGTCGCGGCCGCGTGCCCCTGCGCCCGCCGGCCATGGCGCTCCGGCAACCCCGCGCTCGCAAATACCGATGGGGGCAAATCCGCCCTATTGGGCAGGGCGCGCGACATCGACGGGGGAGGCACGGCCGGAGGGCTCGTGGCACGGCGGGCGCTGCGGTGGGTGCGGTGGCCGCGTCGGGGGCGCGGCTGGGATGGCGCTGCGGTCGTGCCAGCTCTCGGCGCGGCGGGTGCCGCTGGGCGGGCGCGCTGCGCTGCGGGTGCGCATGCGCGTAGCTAGGCGGACGTCGCGGCATCGGCAGCGGGCGCGCAATCGGGCGTGGCAGGCGGTCTAGCGGCCGCATGCAAGTAGGGCGCCGCGGTCTCGTGCGGGGCTGGACGTGAATCCTGGCCACGGCTCCCGGTGGTGCCTTGCAGCGGGTCTCCGCGCCGCCTCCTCCCCTCCTTCCTCCGCTCCTCCTCCCCACGGAGGCTCCCGTGCCCAGACCGCAGAAGCAGAGGAAGGTGGAGGCGTCGCGTTCGGACGGCGCCGCCGACTCGATGGTCGTGCTGGTGCTGCCTACTACCCGGAGCCATCGCCCTCCTGCGCCCGTGCACGTGCCAACGGCGAGGAGCCACTACCGGGCCGACCTGTCGGCTCGTGCACGTGGCTGCGAGCCTGCTCAGGCGAGCTGCGCCCCCTTGCCTTCCCCGCGGCTGTGCCAGTGCCCTGGACCGCCGCCGTTTTTCTTGATGCCGTGGACTGCCGCCGTTGCCAACATCCCACTGCCAAGAACCGGCCAACCGAGTTCGCGATGTCGCCCTGGTGCTGTAGAGCCGCCCTGCTCGCGCTTTCGTGGACCGGAGCACGAGATCGAGAGCTGCCCGTGCGCTATCCACACGCCTCCCCCGGCGGCGTTCGCGTCCTTGGCACGGCGCACAGGCGGCCCGGCCCCGCTCCCCGCGCGCCCCGTCCCCGTACCCCCAGTGGCCACAGCCTGACCCTACGCCCCGGCGGCTAGGCCCCAGCACCGCATCTCCGGTGGCCGCGCCATGGCCGGACGGTCGACCCCGCGCCGCGCGTAGCCGAGCCTCGGCCAGACAGGGGCAAAATCGCAATTAGGCATAACAGACAGGGGCAAAATCGTATTGGCATCCATGTCCTTTTATACAAAGTTTAACACCGTTAGGGGTAGATGACGGAGCAGGGACAAACTGGTGCTTCGTTTTGAAATCATAGGGGTAAATTCACAAAGTCAAAAAAACAGGGGCAAAATCACAATTTCGACACAAAACAAGGGTACAAACGCAAGAGCCATAATATTTTTATATCTAAACTTTGCTTATTTATCAGATTTTACAAAATTAAAAATTAAATAAATATTTATTTCAGCTATTACCTTCTAGGAAGTAATAGATGATTTTAGCCATCCGATCTAATTAGATGAACGGCTCACAGTTATTTGGAGGCATCACGGCAAGCCCCTTATGTGTCGGCAATGCCTAAAATGCTCAAATTGCCTACAGTACTGGCTACAGCTACAGATGAGCCCTACGTAAATCGCAAGTCGATGCAAACTTGATGTTTCGACGACTCTAGTTCATCCCGTGCGCGCGGCAAAAGCGTTGGTTGGTCCTAGGCTCCTAGCCTCAACGGGATAAGTTATCACCGGTCCCCGGTGCTACGTAGAATGGACTCGTTCAATCTTCAATGCGGAGATTATAGTCGGGCTCACGACAAATGGACGCAATGCAGAGCTGGTAGCTGTCCATTTCGCTACAGTTCTACAGAGGTTTCCATTTGACTGTGATTTTTGGACGGACCTGAAATTGTAGGTGAGCATACATAGCGCCGGCACTGACTTGCTCCTGAAAGTAAAGTACTGTAAGATCGCTACGCTGCACTAAAGATGGCAACGGGTAAAATCCGCGCGGATACTAGCCCCAGATATTCATACCCGCGAGCAAAAATCCGTGCCCGCACCCGTGCCCGCTAACCATCATGGGTAGAAAACCATGCCCGTGCCCGCTATCCGCGGATATCACATGCCCGCGGGCACACCCGTATACCCGCAAAAATAAAGCAACAAAGCACCCAACCATATCTTAATAGCAAGTAAGAAACAATATATCAAAAAATAAACGTCTATATCTCAATATTAGATAAAGTATGACACATTGACCATACAAGAGTCATCAAAAGTCTACATTAGTGTATCTCAAGTCATCACAAATTAACACGAATAAAGACATACAACCGTATATAGAGTCATTGGCGCGGGTCTAGCGGGTTTGCGGGTATGGATATCATTTTTTCATACCCACGAGTAAATATCCATCGGGTTTAGAATCACACCCATACCCGTGCCCGTGGGCACAAACTTAAACCCATATCCATGCCCATCGGGTTTTCTATCCGCGGGCACGCAGATATTTTGTGCCCGTTGCCATCTTTACGCTGCACCTAAGGGCTGTTTGGCACGGATCCGGCAGCTCCGGATTCCAACTGCAAAACACTGTAGCGTACTATCGTATTCCGGGGGCTATAACGGAGCCCTGGAGTCTCTGAATTTTTAGTAAAGTTCTATAGTATACTCTGGAGTTCCTGAATTTTTAGGTAAAGTTCTATCGTATAGGTGGGGGCTACAACGGAGCCCTGGAGTCTCTGAATTTTTAGGTAAAGTTCTATCGTATACCCTGGAGTCCCTGAATTTTTAGATAAAGTTCTATCGTATAGGTGGGGCTAAGACTTATCGTATAGGTGGGGGAGATCGAACAACAATCGAAGGTACGTTGCTGACGCTGGGTGATGGTAACATTGTGCAAAATTCAAGTAACTGCTCCTTATCAGCATTTTCAGTTTGAAAGCCTGTACATTATCTCGGAAAGAATCGCTAAAACCTGCATCATCCTAGAGCAACTATGCGCATACAGAACTAACCAGACAGAAAATTCTGATCGAGAGAGACTCAGAACTGGGCAGCCATCACGACTCCTCGACGGCGGCCTCCGGTATGCTGTACAGGGCGGGCCTCCAGCGCCGCCTCATCTCCTGCTGGTAGCACACCCTGCCGGAAGTCATCAGCTCCGCCAGCACCTCCTCCACCTGCCGCCGCTTGGCCTTGCCGCCGGCCTTCTCCAGCAGCTCCTGCAGCTGCCGCCGCGTCACCCTGATCTTCACCTCCACCTTCTTCTCCTCGACGGCGGTGGCCGCCGCCTTGCTGCAGACCTCCGCCGCCTCCCACTCGTCGCCGTCCGCCCACGTCGCCGCGCGCTGCAGCCTGAGACAGTTCCCCATGCGTGCCGCTCGCGATCGAGCAGTTTACGGACGCTGTGCCTCGGCGCGCGCGGACGGACTAGACAGACGCCTCCTCTTGCCAAGCTTTTGGTTTCTGGATCAGTGCTCGTTGGTTGCTCGCTTATCGCCGTGATCTTATTTGCGAGAGGATTCCTGAGTTGGTGACGAGAAGCTTATTTATATATACGGGGCTAAAGCTCGAGAGGTGATTAGTGCGACGTGCCAAGTTGGACGGGAGACCGTGTCGCGGGGGCGGCTTCCGCTTTCCATCTGGTCACGTGGACGACCGCGGCGACCCGGGGAAAGGAGCGCGGCGAGTGTGAACGCGGCTTTTGCAGAGGATCTTGCGCTAACCATGAAGCCACCGGGGACGGGGTCCGCCGAGTCTCGCTCTCGGCCTCGATCTCTTCCGCGCCGATGGGGATGGGGGTGTCATGTACTACTCGCGTGCGTGCGTGCGTGCGTTTGTGACCAACTGACCGTACGCAGATTTGTGGAAGGCTTCAGCGGCCGTGTCCGCAGCCATTGTCTACCCATGCCTGATTTTAAATTGCGACAGCTTCGTGAAGATCATGCAGGAGGCATGCTTTTTTTCCCTACTCTCTCGCTGGCGTATGCCAATCATTCTTTGCGATTTGCGATCCATGCATCCAGCATCATAATCTTTGAGGTTCCTGGAGCAATTGATCAAAAGTCAATCATCTGTGATGTGGAATAGAATAGTTTTTTTTTCTTCAGAAAAGCTATCCATCGCTGGAGCGTTTCTAGCTACTCAAACGCTGTAGTGTGGTTGTGGCACCGTTCGATCAGCCAGCTGTTTGTTTCTGTCCTTCGTTATGCGTTCCACATGTCTGCTATCTGGTTGTTTTATTTTTTTTAGTGTGTTTTTGGGACAACGGCCCTGTTCGTTTGGAGGAATTTGAAGGAATATGGACAATACTTTTTTAAGACCATCTGCGCACAGTAAAAACCATCTGTGAACAATACTTTTTTAAGACCATCCGAGGCCAACTTGTTTAATGGCAGGCGGTTGAAACAAGGTGCTGTTTGGTTGGATCATTTGGTCCACATAAATGTTTCACGCCGCTATAGGTTTCCGTAAATTACGTTTGGTTGGTTTTGGTTGTAATCGAATCACAGTGGGATGGTTATTAAGATAGTAGAAAGATCTAGTAATAATAAGGCAGTAGAAATCCCTTCCCCCGCGTCGCTCCCTGGGGCGGCTCGGGCGGAACCCCATCGCCCCCGCCGTAGCCCCTCCCTCACCGCTCCGCCAGCCTCGCCACCGCTTGAGCGCGCCACCGGGTGTCCGCGCGGCCGCAAGGACGGCGGCGGCGGGGCCTTCTTCCCCTTCCCCCCTTCTTCCCCTACGCTTTTCCCTCTACAGTGGTGCTGTTGCGAACGTCGAGGCCCCATCCGACGGTGGCTGGCGTGGCCGTTCCTATGGCAGAGAGGGCGGATCCGCGTGCTAGTCGGCCGGATCCGGTCGCTGGTGGCCAGATCTGGTGGCTGCCTGTGGCTGCCGAGCTCGCCTGCCCACATCTTCCGGCGGCTGGGACGCGGTGGTCGTGTGGTCGGCGGTCGGGGCTGCCTGGGTGCTCTCCTCCTGTCCCCTCCCTTGCTCAGGCTGCGCTTGGGCAGGGCGCCGGAGGTGGCAAGGGAAGGCGCGGTGGTGTGGCGGCGGGGTGGCATCCGTCCCGTATGTACAATGTACTGCGATGTGGCCTCGCCGTCGGTGACAAAGGCGCGTGGGCGGTGGTTGGCCATCGGTAGCGATGGAGCTGCGGCGGTGGTGGTGGTGTAACCGTCGCCGCCGACGCCTGGTGGTGGTGGCCGGCCGTGGCTTGGTTGGGTTTGCTCCAGCGGCGCCATGGTGGCGCTGGTGGCGGCTGACTTTGGTGTTGGCGTGTTGATGCGCGTGCAGGGTACGGTGGCGGTGCCAGGCTAGGGTGAGGCCGCAGATCCGCCACCTCCGTTGCTGGACCTAGCGGTCCTTGGGCCGGAGCTACTCTGGTGCAGCTTGTCGACGATGGTGGTGCCGTGGGGCCGGTGCCTCTCGATCCGGCGGCTCGGGGCCGGATCCGGTGGCCTGCTGGCTGGATCCGGTGGTTCTTTGCCGGATCTGGCGGGGAGCCCATGCGTCCGCGGGCGGCGCTCTCCACTGGTCTTTGAACGGCGCGCGCGTGCTCGGGTTCTTGGCACTTGGTGCTTGGCGCTCCCATTGCGACATCATGCGTCTTCCTCGCCCGGTGCCAGTGATGTGGTTTGGCCGAGATCCACGGAGGGCTGGGGGTCGGGCGTGACGGCGGTAGTTCGGCGCGGAGGCTGCTAGAGGTGTTGCGCGGCATGGTTGTTACGGGGCCGGCTCGGCAGGGGGTGGGGACGTTGGTGGGATGGGCGACTGGGGCTTCTTCTGATCCCGGCCCTCTTCTCCGAGCCATCTGCCTTTCCCCTTCCTCGGGCTGGTTTTCATGGTGGAGCTGGCCGGTTCTGCCTGCTGCTGGCCAGCGTTGCCGATTGCGGTGGGGGACTCTCCGGCGGGTTCCCCGACGCTTCTCCTGGTCGGCGTCCCTTGGGGCGGCGTCTAGGCGCCGCACCCTGCCTTCTGGTAGGGTTGGGCCTCTGGCGGCGATGGTGTGGAGGTGGTTTGAGGTGGGGGCGAAAGCGTGGACGACGACGTTTGTGGACGTCGTTCCCTTCTTGAAGGCGTCCTTTCCTACCTCTTCTCCTACCGTACTGGATGTTGCAGGTGAAAACCTTCCTTAGCGGGCTACCATGTCGGCGCTTTTAGCGTCGGTTCCTCCTTGGGGGCATGGCTAGGCATTCCAATTTCGCGATTGTTCCTTGCTGTTTGGTGTCGCTGAGCAGGACGTTGTCTTCTTGGGTCCTTGTTAATTGATAGTTGAATTGTTTAGTTGGGCCGTTTTGACCAAGTTGGATGAAGTAGTGGGGTGAGTTGTGATAGTTGTTCAGTTGTTGTACCAAAGTTGCTAGGATGAGTGGTGCACTTTCCTGATTTGTATGGTTTTTGGATCCAGTTTCCGCTCAAAAAACTGGGTGGACATTAGCCTTTTTTTTCTTTCTTCGTCTAATAGAAATCGCGGCAAAGCTTTTGCCGTCCTTTCTAAAAAAGAAGAATCACAGTGGGATCTGATACGGCGCTGTAAAATCGATTATGCCCACTAGCGAGAGTTATGCGATCTCATTTACCATGCGACCCCTTCCTGAGGTCGTGCAATCACTACCGGAGACCGGCTCTTTGCCGAGTGTCAAGTGGTTTGCCGAGTGTTGTTTTTCGGGCACTCGGCAAAGACGCCTTTGCCGAGTGTTTTTTTGACGCTCGGCAAATAAGCTCTTTGCCGAGTGTTTTTTTTGACCCTCGGCAAAGAGCTTCTTTGCCGAGTGTTTTTTTTTTGACACTCGGCAAAGAAGCTTCTTTGCCGAGTGTTTTTTTATACTCGGCAAAGAAAATTTCAAAGCACATTTTGAAGCAGTAAATTAATTCAAATGAAAAAGTTTTCAACTACAAAGTTGTATAACTCATCAAGATGTACAATATTTGTTTTGGTCTTTTCTTCATATGACAAAGTGAAAGTAAATTTGTTCACAAATCTAACATATCTCTCTTGTAGTTTATGAAACTACAAGAGAGATATATAAGATTTGTGAATAATGTTAGAACGACCATGTCGGATGAACAGATGACTAAACAACCAAAATAAACTTTGTATATCTCGAAAAGTTATGAAACTTTATAATTGACAACTTTTTAATTTGAAATCATCTTGTCATGCAAAACTGTGTTTGAATTTTAAAATTTTAAAATTCGAACTTTTCAAACGACCTCGGATGGAAAAACAACCAAAATAAACTCTGTAGATCTCAAAAAGTTATGAAACATTGTAGTTGACAACTTTTTGATTTGAAATCATCTTGTCACGCAAAACTGTGTTTGAATTTTAAAAATTTAAAATTCGAACTTTTCAAACGACCTCGGATGGAAAAACAACCAAAATAAACTCTGTAGATCTCGAAAAGTTATGAAACATTATAGTTGACAACTTTTTGATTTGAAATCATCTTGTCATGCAAAACTGCGTTTGAATTTCAAAATTTTGAAATTCAAATTTTGCAAACGACCTCGGATGGAAAAACTTCCTAAACTAAAAGTGTAGATCTCGAAAAGTTATGAAACTTCGTAGTTTACAACTTTTTTATTTGAATTCGTTTAGGGCATCAAACAAGCAATTTACACTCGGTTTAGTATAATATGTTGGGAACTAAAACGAAATCCAGATACAAGTGACAGTGTGGTGTAGTGGTAGAGGAGGTTCGCGCGCAGCGGGAGGTCACGGGTTTGAATCCCGTCGGCCGTGTTGCTGTGAAATTTACGCGAAAAATGTCAGAGATGGGTGGGCGCTGGTCGGTGGGGGCCTCCATTGATTAAATTTTTTTTCCATTTTTTTCCCATTTTTTCGGGTTTTTTTCTGTTCCAACTTTATCGAGTGTCGGGCACTCGGCAAAGACTTTGCCGAGTACCCGATAAAAGGCACTCGGCAAAGAATTCTTTGCCGACGAGTTTTTTACCGGAGGCTCTTTGCCGAGTGCTGCACTCGACAAAGGCTTTACCGAAGGCAAAGTAGCCTTTGCCGACGAGTGCATTAGGCACTCGGCAAATCGCCTGATTCCGGTAGTGAATTGAGCCAAACAAATCAAGTGAACAACCATTCCATCCCCGCTGACGCTGTGAACCGGTCCCATTTACGTCTGCGTTAACTGTCTTTGATCAAAACAACACCCTAGATCTGACTCAGAACCGGTTTTTGTTGGGTCTGGTTAGAACTAATATTCTGAGTTTTTGACTAGTTCTAAATATGTCCGGCCGAACTGTAACTGGGTCCTTACTGGTTCTGTGTCTGGTTGAAATTGGATTATGGCAAGTTGAAACTGGGTCTAGTTAAAACTCTGGTTGGAACTGGTTACTGCTGGGCCTGGTTCTCGAGTTCAGTTATAATCTAGGGGTCCCAAAGCATTTTTACAATTTTTATTAAATGTCTTTTTTACTAGGTGAAACCTGTACCGCCCGATTCAAATTTGACACTTCAAAATTCGGATGCCTTGTCATGTTGAAACCGTCGGAAGTTGAGGAGTCCAAAATAATAAAACAGATGATAGCTAGAGTGTTCTATATTAGATAGCATATCTACTATAGTTCTAACGTTGATTCAACTCTTAAAGTGGTCTATGGTCTAACGTGTCACCTAGCTAGCTAGCTCTACCTATTTTAGAGTCTGATCAAACAGTGGTTGACAAAGGAAATCTGAAACGCTGAACTGTTGTGAGAATAATCACCACGGCTTGGCTGCTTGAAGAATGTATAGAATGAACAGTGTTGAATTAACCAAACGAAGCAAGAATCATTAGTTCAAACCATGATTAAACTAACAGATCAAGAGCTTTTAGTCCAAATTAACTAAACAACCATCCGAGTTTGATAACACTAGGACGCCATAGTAATAGTTGTTGCTAGTTGATGAGCATGCTGCGGTGTTACAAAATAATGCTTACCCCCTCCATCGATAAAAGAATGTAATTATAGGATCCGTGCCAGTCAAAGTATTTCAAGTTTGACCGAGTTTATAATAAATAATATTAACATTTATTTCTCCAAACAAAATTTATTATGAAAATCTAATCTATAACCAATCTAACGATACTCACTTTATATCATGAATGATAATAGTTTTTTATATAAATTTAGTCAAAGTTTAAACTGTTTAACTCCTCGAAAAGCGAAAATTGCATTATTTTCAGGACGGAGCGAGTACTTACCTTTGCTACTCTCACGAAGACAACCACAAGAGAGATGGAGTTTAATTAGGCAGGCAGTATTGTTGTTTAATTTATGGTCATCTCCTGCATGGGCACGAACATTCTTATTTATGCAGATATATACATCAGCATATCTGCGCATGTAAGCGCAAAGCGCAGCACTCAACTATAATCGATTGCTTCACTCTTGATTTATAAATGTAGCGTCTAGCGTATATAGTTTGTGCGGATAACCTTTGTTATCAACATCCGTTCAGACAAATAAATACCTGAGGGACTCGCTGTCTACTAGTTATTGTATTTTCAAGCTTAAAATGCTACAATTACAAGAAGATTGAGTGTGGAAATGTGACATTATCACGTCATTTTAGAATCAACCTAGTCCTGTTTCGTCCTTTTATCTTCTACAACTAAACAGAACAAGGTGTTGATATTTTTTGATGCGATATTTGTTTTGCTTCGTCCATCTGTCCACGCCTGCGATCCCACGACATCTTAATTACTGATTGATCGTGCCATTCTCCTTGATTGAATATTGCCTGTCATGTGATAGAGAAATCTCGACAAAATAGGAAGTAGAAAATTATTGTGCTATCCATATACACATTGCATGTTTGCATGCACCAGCATACATGGCAACGAGCAAAAAGAAAGAGAATTAACACAGAAGGAAAGAGAATTAAGACAAAAGAAACATCTTTGCATTTCTGAGAATCTTGACAAATCTGCCTACATTTAATTACTCCCCTCTTTGCATTTGCAAAAGGACAGCTTTTTCCTCATTTCATTTGGTTTCACGCTCACGTGTTCCATCGCCCTCGCTTGTTGTTTCTTGCGTGAACCATAGTTGATGTCATCTGTCTTCCATGGCTCAGCCTCCCAATCCCAAGAGAAGGTCCCTACCTCTCCCTGACTGAAGATCCAGCCTGCTAGAGGATTTTCTCGAGTCCATCGGGCAGCGTCTCGCGTCAAGCTACGACGCGGCGTCCTTCCGATCCGCTTGCTCCCCATGGCGCGCCGCCGTCCCGTTCGTAACCTTCGAGCCACTCCTGTTGCTCCCGTTCGACCCCGACTCGGACCGCGTCGACTTCTACTACGTCCCGGAGAAGAAGGTCTTGTCCAGACGCTGCCCGACGTGCGCGGCAAGGTGACGTGCGGCTCCTCGTGTGGGTGGCTGGCGCTCATGGACGAGGCGGCGTCCGTGACGCTGCTGAATCCATTCGCCGGTGCCCGTGCCCCCCGCGTTGAGCTCCTGCCAGCAAGCGAACACGTCGTGGCGGCGTCCTCATCGAAACGCGTGTCTAGGGTCCATGGCCAGTGGGTCCTCCATCCCACCAACGGCTACGGGGATGCGGATGCCGTAGGTAGAGCCATCAAGCTAGAAGACATGAGTGACGTGTTCTTCCGTGAGATCATGCTCTCGGCGCCGCCTAACGCCGCCGGCCACGAGTGCGTGGCCATGGCCATGCTTGGGTGCTCCACGGAGGTCGCGTTCTGCCGGGTTGGAGTCGACAGCGCATGGACGCTGCTCGACACCAAACTGGAGTTCTCCATGGGGTCCATCATTCACTGCCAAGACAAGTTCTTGGCGATCGACTGCACTGGAGAAATCTCCGTCTGCAGCGGCAACGCCGCCGGCTCTACTCCAACCGCGACGCTGCTGCCATCGCTGTCGCCACCTGCGGGGCTCTACCACCGCAGCTACCTGAAATCAAACGGTGAGCTGCACATTGTGGGTGCCATGGTGACCACGTTCCACGAGACACAGAGCTTCACCTACAGCAGCGCGATCTACAAGTGCAACCTCCACGACCGTACGCCGGAGTGGTATAGGGTGAGGAACATCGGTGATCAGACACTGTTCGTGCAAGTACAAGGAGCACACTGAAGCTTACATTTTAATGAAAGCTTTAGTGGAACAAGTGTATCCAAGTATAAGGAGAACAAAATCTACATGTCTGAGCCACTGTATGGGGATCCATACGACTTGGTCCATCGACTGAAGATTGTTGATATTGCTACCAGCGCATCCGAAGTGAAGCCCATCCAGGAAAAGATGCAGGGTTTCGAGGCTCTAGGTTGGATTCGACCCAATCTCTGGAAGCTCTAGAGTTTGTGAGCCTGTGACGCCGCGCACTCCGCGACTATGTTAAATTCATAAACTTTGCTTTTTGGATTAAATGTCAGTTTAACGTTGGTATTTAATTTAACAGTATTGTTATCTTATCGTACGATCCATGTATTTTTAGTATAAATTGTTAGTTATCCCGTAGCAACGCACGGGCACGCTACGTAGTTTTTCCATAAGGCTACAATTCGTATGCCAAAAGTCCACCAAAAATAATTTGACCTTCCTAATGATTGCTCTACATCTGTTAACCACCTCCGGAATGAAGGTTCAGGACACCGAAAATACTTCGTGTCAAATAGTGGTTAGCATATTCTCCCCAAGATAGCCGTAGGGCTCCCCTAGACAACCACCGTCCACGTTACTCCCATTTCCATTCTCCGTCTGATCTTCTAATCGACGGCCAAGATCTCGTGAAGCCGGTTCCGTCGGGAGCGGCTTCTCAAACATCTCGTGTGATTCTCCAGCTACTCCGCTGCATCTCTAGCTTCTCATCCGAAT
Source organism: Miscanthus lutarioriparius (assembly GCA_904845875.1). Taxonomy (NCBI): domain Eukaryota; kingdom Viridiplantae; phylum Streptophyta; class Magnoliopsida; order Poales; family Poaceae; genus Miscanthus; species Miscanthus lutarioriparius. The sequence goes on along the minus strand of CAJGYO010000005.1, from coordinate 22,990,881 downwards.
CCAGAGAAAGAAATATATATGCTGACTTCTGCTTCTCTTCCCCACGCTTCTGCTTCTGGATCCTTATCCTCTTCTCTCTCCCTCTCCTCTCCTCTCTCGTGAGCGACTTGGCGCAAGGCAGCCCAATGCCTCCCCCAAGACACAGGCGGCCACCCTCATTCTCCTCCACGCCCCTTCCTCCTCGCGCCGCAATGGTGGGGCGACAGCGGCCCTCCTTAGGTGCTGCGTCGGTGCTGCGGTTCGCCGTCCCCGGCCGCGACGAGCCCCCACGGCGGCGGTTCGTGGGCACGCCGCCACCGGGCGGTCCCTACCAGTGCTCCCCGGCGCGGCTCCCCTGATGCGGCATCGTCTCGCCAGGCGCCGCGTCTTCTTCTGTGCTCCATGAAACCCTAGGTGCCTGTCTCTTCCTCTCTCCCTCTCCCTCTCCTCTCCCTCTCCCTGCAATGATTTTGGCTGATAGTTTCACTGAGTTACTGTCCGAATCCATCAATTGCATGCTGCAATTTAGACCCTATTCTAAGTTATAGGCAACACTGAATTTTTGTTAGTAAATACTAACCATGTACCAATTGACACCGACTGGGTGTTTTCTTCATTGATTTGTGATATTGAGATGGCTGATGTAGGACGATAGTTGAGGTGTTAATGGATCCAGAGATCAGGCTCTACACGAAATCACATTTACAAGGAATTGCAATATGTTAATCGGCCTGCTCAAACGAGTTACAAATTACATGTCATGTGCTGCTGCTTGCTTCCTTACTATGAAAAGTAAAACAGGAAGTGTTCGTAGCATTCTTAATTTCTTGCTCCACAAACCTGGTGTTACTACTTTACTCTCTATTTACTGTGCCTTCAATTGAGCGTTTATGGTACTGATTCTAAAATTTTCAACCAACTTTCAGCTTGTATGTCTCTGAAACATTGTTTTATTAATTGCCAACTGTTGCCATAGCTGCAAACACTGACATTTTTTACATCCATAGTAGTTCAAATGATTTCTCAAGAAGCCTAGAGAGAAAATAAACATTATTTTGCGGTTGTTTATCATCTTTTAATGCTCCCTTTGTAATCACAGATTTCAGCAGCTCGGTTTAGCTGCCCCTCTTGGTTTTTAGCTGGAGCCAAAAACCTGATTAGCAGAATTCTTAATCCCAATCCTACGGCTGATACAGGTCTTTTAATCTATTTCTCTAATACTTTCTTTGTCCGGTCACTTCACCTAACAAACAAGTATACATGAAAGATAAGCTGCAGATTTGTTGAGATAATCCATGGCGTAAGAGGAACCCGCAATTCCTGATAGTATTTTTTTTTTAAAAAATCAAACATAAATAATGACTGTATGAATCTTACATTTTGTACTGTTACTTTTTCTGCCATTTCGGAATCCTAAAATATAAAATTTATATATATTAGTTGCCTCTTGCGTCAAGCAGAAGCTAAATAAGCATTTCCATGCTGGAATAGTGGGCTTTCTGTGAAGCGGAATGTATTTGTACATATGCTTAGTCCTGACTCTGCATGGTAATGGTAACACGAGCATACAAAACGGAGGGGACCAGTTCAGCAAAAAGTGTAGTACTCCGCAGACCATGAGTAGTTGATCATGCTCTGCTACATAAAACATGGGTAATTGCTCATGAAATTTACACTTTCCAAGTTTTGGTATGGACAGAGTGTACGCCTCCTTTACTAACCCTACTACTCCTGTACGTACATCGTTCGTTGCTATTGCATTAAAAAAGTGACACGGTGAGTCACCCGATGAAAAGGTGCCAGCATGCAACTGCGAAGAAGCAACCGAAGACGAGGAGGCGGCAAAACGCCATGGCAGCAGTGTGCCGTGCGTCGTGGGCACGCGTCATGACTCGACGGCCTCCGGGATGCTCTGCAGCGCGGGCTTCCAGTGCGCCGCCTTGCAGTGTTGGAGATGGTGGTAGACCTGGCCGGCGTTCATGACGTCCGCCAGCAGCTGCGCGGCGGCCCGGCGTCTCTTGAGGCCGTGGAGGCCACCGGCCCTCTTCTCCATCAGCTCCTGCAGCTGCTTCCTGGTGATCCTGATCGTCACCTCCGCCGCCGCCGCGTGGTCCTTCCTCCCACTGGTCCCGGCGGCGGCCGCCGCCTCCTCCTCCTCGGCCGCCGACGGCACGTCCCACTCGCCGTCGTCCGCCCACGACATCACCGCGTGCTGCGTCACGGCGCAGTTGCCCATGGATTGATGGATACGCGCGCGCGCAGCACGTACGGGTCCTTCCTCCTCTTCTTGTCCTTGCTCAGTCGTCGTCGATGTTGTCGCCGGCAGCGCCCGCTGTGCTGCTGCTGCTGCGTAGCAGATGAGATTAGGTTGGTGGTCTTTGTGCGACCGGCTCGGTCGGGACGGGAGTTTTTATAGTTTGAGGGAACGGCGACTCGGGGAGGCAGGCGCGACCGTTCCCCGGCGCAGTGCACCTAACGTTCGCGCGGCACCGGACTCCGACGTGGCCATGTAAGTCCTGCGTGGACGCCGAGTTGGAAAGTGGCGCCGCGGGGTCCACGGGTCTGAACGCGGAGGCGCGGGGGATCTCGGGCGGGTGGGAACGCGGCGTTTCCAGGGGATTCCCCTGCGCGGCACGGGCCAGAAGAGCTGCGCTGAGCGCTGGTGAGTGGTGACAACACGGCGCGTCGGCGTCAGCCAGCACCCAGAGTTGCTTAGCCGCGGCGCGCGCGCTTGGTTTTGCGGCTGGGACACCGTACCACCACATGCGGCATGCCGTGTCGCCGCAGCCCGCAGCGGCCTGTTTCGATCGTTGGCTCCGTGGCGGGTGCCGCCGGTGTGGTGCATCGTGTCCATTCGCATGTGCCTCCGAGTAGATTTCGATCGGTTAGCAGTGCCAGTCCCTGCAAGTTCTGGGCACGTTCGTTCCATCGGTGACTTAGCTGCCAAGGACCCAAGGTCGTCACATGCAAGAGCGAGCTGGATGTCGATGCACATTGTCCTGCTGGTGATTATGGCTACTACTAGCTGCACCATGAACTCATGATGACTCCAATAGTTTAATCCGTGTAGCATAAGTATTACTACTGCATTAGGTTATGGTATGGAAATGGCAGATGTTGCCGTTCTGCAGGTACCCAAGGACGACGACGACCCCTACATTGTAGAGTTAGCAACCAGAAACGAGAAGCCGACGTGCGAGCTAACAGCTGAGATGAGCGATCCGCGACCTACCGTTCTGCTTGCACGGTTGGTACATAGGATGGGAAAACACTGTCAGGTACTCAGGTTGCGGTTGGCCACTTGGCCCTGCCTGCGTAGCTCGACCGAGTGAGCAGCCAGCCGCCAGCCGCCAGCCAACGGGCTCGAGCTCCATCGGTGAGGCGTACATTTCTGCGTTCCTGTTCCGTATGACGCCATCGGACGCGACGCATCTCGATAAGTTTTGTAGCGGTGTCTGGGTCACTGGGTGGATAGGATGAACTGGCAGGTCGATCCAACTTGTACGTGCGCACAAGTGACCACCCGCGGCGTACGTCAGGGACCAGTTGACTTGGTCAATTGGATGATGGCGCCAACGAAACTAGGGGCGAACAGCAGAAGTCGTCTAGTACAATTCTATCTGGCCTCCTGATACAAAGTGTTACGCATCTGAGAACGTTCCCACGACGGAAACCGCTCCCGCTCCCATCTCCCGCTCTCGTTCGAACCATCGGCGCCATGGGCGGTTGCCTGCGTGTATCTCCCCATGGCGTCCGTACGGATGTATAAATATACATCACGGATCAATGAAAGATCTCACTGGTTCATTTGCAATACAGAGTGTTCCATTTACATTCCAACTTTCACACGTTATTAGCACGACGCTCGCAAATCTGCGCTCTCGAGAGGGAGTTCAAAAGGAGTAGAAGGCCGGCGAGAAGGCCGACGAGATCGAGTTCGTGAAGAAGATCCAAAGGTACCATGCCTCCACTGCGCTACGTACTTCCGGCGATCCTCGTCATCGATCTCGTCTTCTTGGTTCTCCACCACGCCATCGACATGGGGATTCCGTTCAACCACCACTACATCCGCGCCGAACTCCTGGACACCTTCCGCTACCTCTTCGGTGAACGCCAAGCCGGTGAACGCCGGGTCGGTGAATGACGGGGAAGGGGAAGGGGAAGGGAAGGATCGCGGACTTCGGATGCGAGTTGGCGGTCATGGTGGTCGTCGTCACGCCGTCAATGCTCCAGTGGCCCCTGCGCCACCGCCAGGACCAGTTTGCCCCGAGCACGCGCCAGGACCATGTCCGCCATGGTTGCCGCCGTACTGCGTCGAGCACGGCCCCAGGCCCGGCCCCTGCCCGCTTCGAGCGCCTCCTACCCCGCCAGCCCCGGATGCCGTATTAAGTTTTCCAGCTTTCCATACAAGCACTTAATATTTCATGCAAATGCTTTAGGTTGATTTTCTCTTAATTTTGGAATAACATTAAGTTTCTCAACTCTGATATTGGCCATACACAAGGTAGTACCCTAGTACTACTGCGGGATTTATTCCTCAACGTGCATACCCAATATCAAGTTTGAAAATAATTTGGTCTACACTTTTTGATGACTACCTTTATTTATTTTTAAATTGGCCATACACAAGGTAGTACCATAGTACTACTGTGGGATTTTCATCCTCAACGTGCATACCCAATTTGATTATAAATTATATAAGGTCTACACCTAAGTGATTACCATGTAATTCCTTTTCGCATTGGCCATACACAAGGTAGCACCATAGTGCTATTGCGGGATTTCATCATCAAAGTGCGTACCCAATGATGAAAAATGAATTAAACTATGTTATTCCACAAATGGAGAATGTCCCTCTATTTTAAGTTTACCTTGATTAATTGCATTTTGCATTGCTTATTCAACATTGCCAGAGAATTTTAACAAATCTATGGCCCTGCATATGTAGGCACAATGTCCACCAAAGAGTTCGTGTCTCTCGCTCTTGATGGCCGCAACTTCCCCACGTTGGTGATGGATCTCAAAGTGAGTCTATCGTTGCGTGGAATGTACGAGGCAATTGCCCCTCCTCAAGAGGGTGTAGCCCCATTGACGGCGCCTCTCAAGTACAATGCCTTATTCATCATAAGGAACCACATCCATCCGGATCTCAAAGCTGAGTATCTGATGGAGGAAGACCCATGCGCTCTATGGCTTGCTCTTCAAACATGGTATGAACAGCAAAAGGCAGTCATCCTACCAGAGGCTATCAATGAGTGGAACCATCTCCGTCTACAAGATTTTAAATCTGTGGGAGAGTTCAACCATGATGTTCATAAACTCAGTCCTAAACTGAACTTTTGCGAAAAGGAGCCAACTGATGTGGAGAAAATTGAGAAGACATTGTCTACCATGCTTCCCGCACAGATGGTCCTTCAGCAACAATACCGTGAAAGAGGTTTCACTGTTTATTCTGAGTTGATTAAGACATTACTTCATGTAGAAAGGCATAATGAGCTCCTACTTTGGAACTCCAACTTGCGTCCCGTGGGTACTAAGCCTTTGCCAGAAGTACATGCTAACACTCCAAACAAGCAGCAAAGGAATGCTACTAACTCTAGCAATCCTGAAAACTTCAAAGGGAAGAACAAGCGCAAGAGACAACATAAGTCTCGTGGTGCTAACAAGGGAATGGATGTTTCTAATTCGAACAATAAGAAGCCTAACAAGTCTAGCACTTGTGACAAGTGTGGCTGCTACAGCCACCCGACTCAGAAATGTCGCACCCCTAAGCATGTGGTGGAATTGTACTTGAATTCCGTGGGACGAGGATGCTCCAATCAAGGAAGTTCCAATCAAGGTGGACAATTTGAAGCACACTTCAACTCCCAACGTGATGTCAACATGGAACAAGCTTTCTGACTTGACATTCCTATGCAAGATGTCCCTAGGTGCTCATACACCGCTCCTACGGGAACAAACAACACCAAGGCACTGCCACCACCTGATGGGAACACTGCTGATGAGGAGAACATGATCATGGAGTTTGCATCTGGCGACATCTTTGGAGACTTTAACTAGACTCCTACACTTTGAGATAGCTTGCTACCTTATGTTGTTATTGTGGATGATGTTTGATTGTGGATGTTGTAATAGGCTAGTCGTTGTCTGTACTTGATAAAGCACATTGGGTATTGTAATTTGTATTATGCACAATTGATACCTATATGTATTGTATGTAATCTATATATATTTGTTGAGAATTACATGTTCAAATTCTCCATTTTGTATAGATTGTACGGGAGTCAATCTGATGGATGAGGAAATGTACCTAGTGGACAGTGGTACCACTAACTCTATACTCAGGGAGATAAAATATTTCCAAACTCTCACAAAGAACAAAGGAAATGTTTTAACAATCGCTGGAAGTAATGCTGTAATAGTTGGCACCGGTCGGGCCACTATTATGCTCCCTATGGGTACATCGCTAACAATTGAGGATGCATTATTGTATCCCGATTCAACGCGTACCCTATTGAGTTATAGAGATATCCGTAAGAATGGGTTCCATGTGGAAACTCATGCAGACAACAATGAGGAGTTTCTTCTCATTACAAAAGATCACGGATATGGCAAAGAGACACTTGAAAAAGTTCCCTCACTCCCATCTGGATTGTACTACACATACATTAAACCCGTACCACATATTACTTACAAAGCAATTTTCCATAATGTTAACGCATTCCAAACTTGGCATGATCGCCTTGGCCATTTTGGCATCGGGATGATGAGGAAAATTATAAGCAATTATGTTGGTCAAACTTTAAGTGATGCAAAAATTCCCCAATCCTAAGATTTTGTGTGCACCGCATGTGCCATGGGGAAATTAATTTTGAGTCCCTCTTACCTCAAAATTCGTGCCGAACCTCTAAAGTTCCTTGAACGCATTCAAGGTGACATATGTGGTCCCATTCAACCATTGTCTGAGCCGTTTAGGTATTTCATGGTTCTTATAGATGCATCTACACGATGGTCTCATGTGAGTCTCCTCTCCACGAGGAACCACATATTTGTTAAGATTGTTGCACAAGTTATCAAACTTAAAGCACAATATCCTGAACATCAAATACAATCTATCCGAATGGATAATGCTGCTGAATTTTCCTCACATGCCTCCAATGAATATTGCATGGCCTTAGGAATTCAAGTTCAGCACTCGGTCCCATATGTTCATACTCAAAATGGGTTAGCAGAATCTCTCATCAAGAGAGTGAAACTTATTGCAAGACTATTGCTACAAAATTGTAATCTACCAACATCATGTTGGGGTCATGCAGTTTTACACGCTGCTAACTTGATTCAATTGTGTCCAACTGCATACCATGCAACCTCCCCATTTCAACTAGTACGTGGAAATACATCAAATATTTCCCATCTGCGGAAGTTCGGTTGCGTTGTATACGTACCGATCTCACCACCTGCAGCATACATCTATGGGCCCACACAGGAAATTGGGGATCTACGTGGGATATCAATCTTCGTCGATCATTAAATACACTGGAACCCCTTATAGGGGATGTATTTACTGCCCGGTACGCTGATTGTATCTTCAATGAAGATCATTTCCTAGTATTAGGGGGAGGAATTGAAAACCACAAACAGTGCCAGGAAATCAATTGGGATGCCACAGACATCTCCAATTCAGATCCACGTACATCGAAAACTGAACTTCAAGTTCAAAAGATCATCACACATTGCAAATAACATGCCAAATGCATTTGCTGATTACAAGGGTGTTACAAAATCCTACAATCCTATGAGAAATGTGCTGGAAAGAGTAGAGGTACCAAACAAAACTACTCAACTCCCAAGTAAGAGGGGGAGAAGTACGGCTATTTCCACGGATGCAGCTTCTAGCAAGCAAAGGGAAAGGAAGAACAAAGTTTCCAACACAACAAATGCAAATCAACCTCATGTTGAGAGACACCCTGTGGAGGTTCAACCTTCACATCCCACATCAACAGTGCACTCAATTACTGATGTTGGGACATCAGAATGCCCTGATATAATCATATTGGGAAATAATGATATATCACAAATGGTACGTAAAATTTCCATCAACTACATTGAATTTGGAGAATCATATGACAGAAAGTCTACAATTGTAGAAATTATCCAAAATGATCCAGATCCTAAGACCATGGCAGAGTGCAAAAAGCGCTTGGACTGGAATCAATGGAAGGATGCAATTCAAGCGGAATTGTCCTCGCTCTCCAACAGAAAGGTATTCACTCATGCAATACCTACACCTCGTGGAATCTTCCCTGTGGGATTCAAATGGGTTTTCGTTCGGAAAAGGAACGAGAACAATGAGGTTGTGAGACATAAAGCGAGGCTTGTAGCACAAGGGTTCACGCAGAGACCCGACATTGATTTTAATGAAACATATTCTCTAGTTATGAGTGGAATAACATTCCGATATCTTATATCTCTGGCTGTTCAAAATCATCTATCTATGCAGTTGATGGACGTATATCTATGCAGTTGATGGACGTAGTGACTGCATATCTTTATGGGTCACTTGATTCGGATATATATATATATATATGAAGGTTTCTGATGGAATCTCTATACCGGATCAGAACGCAAATCGCAATATGTATTGTGTAAATCTTCAAAAGTCACTCTATGGCTTAAACAGTCGGGAAGAATATGGTATAACCGACTTTGTGAGTTCCTTCTACAGAAGGGATACATAAACAATGATGACTGTCCATGTGTTTTCATCAAAAGGTCCCAAATGGGATTTTGCATCATATCAGTGTATGTTGATGATTTAAATATCATTGGCAACCCACAAGATATCGATGAAGCACACAATCATCTAAGATGGAGTTCGAAATGAAGGATTTAGGTCAAACCAAATTTTGCTTAGGTTTATAATTTGAGCACCTTCCCACTGGAATTTTAGTGCATCAATCTGCCTATATCCAGAAAGTATTGGAGAAATTCAATATGGACAAATCACATCCCTCCAAAACTTCTATGGTTGTTCGGTATTTAGAGCTGAAGACTGATTAATTTAGACCACAGGATGATGGGGAAGAGATTTTGGGGCCTCATTGCCCATATCTCAGTGCCATTGGAGCACTCATGTATGTTGCAAATTGCACCAGGCCTGATATTGCATTTATAGTGAACTTGCTAGCTCGACATAGCGCTGGTCCTACCAAACGTCATTGGACGGGAGAAAACATATCCTCATATATGTATACCAGAGATCTTAGATTATTTTCCAAAGGAACCTAGACTCCAATATGATTGGATACACTGATGCCGGCTATTTATCTGATCACCATAATGGCCGATCCCAGACAGGCTTTGTGTTCTTACACGGAGGGATATCCATTTCATAGAAGTCTTCAAAACAAACTCTTGTGTCTACCTCCACTAATCACTCTGAAATAATTGCACTATATGAAGCCTCACGTGAATGTGTTTGGCTTCGTAGAGTGATCAACCACATACAACAGTCATGTGGTATTGGTGGCATTGATTCACCAATCGCTATCTATGAAGATAATTCTGCTTGTGTTATACAGATGGATACATGCTACATCTAGAGCAACATAACCAAGCATATTTCTCCCAAGTTGTTTTATCCCCATGAGTTAAAACAAATGGGTGAAATAGACATCTTGCAAACCAAATCATGTGATAACATCGCTGATTTGTTCACTAAGTCCTTACCAGCTTCCTCGTTCTAGAAATGTGTTCAAGGAATTGGTATGCTATGACTTCGAGATTTGTAAGGTTTAGGGGGAGAAATCTTCTAGATGTTGCCCTGTCCAAACCATCATATTGCACTCTTTTCTTCGTATGAGTTTTACTCTCAAGGTTTCTCATATGAAGTTTTTAATGAGGCAATATTAGCATAAGCATATGTCGTATTTCATGTTTTCCCCAACGGGGTTTTTAAGGAGATATCAATGACATATGTTATCCTCTAAACTATCTATGAGTTTTCATCTGCAAAGGTTTTCTCATATGAGTTTACAATGAGGCAATAATCATTATATGTTGTATCACTTTTTCCTTATTTTTCCATTGGGTTTGAAGGAGTTTTTAACAGCATATCTATCAAGTATTTCTCCTCATTTTTATCCTATAGGACTTTTTTAATGATTAATACTATTCATTGATCTTAAGATGGATTCGATAAAGGGGAGTGTTACGACTACGAAGGAGTTGCTCTCATCGGGAACACTCCCATGACGGGAACCACTCCTGCTCCCGCTCCCATCCCCCGCTCTCGTTCGAACCATCGACGCCATGGGCAGTTGCCTGTGTGTATCTCCCCATGGCGTCCGTACGGATTTATAAATATACATCACAGATCCATGAAAGATCTCTCTGGTTCATTTGCAATACACAGTGTTCCATTCACATTCCAACTTTCACACAAAGCACCATGCTGTTACTATAGTTGCCGCTTGGCACACACATCCGAATATCGAATTCGTTGGCAGGGTCGTTGCATGGCTCTCGAAATTCTGTTTCCGTTGCACCACAGGGATGTCGTCTCATGCGTTTGGCAGTTGCCAACCGGAGTAGTAGTAGTCATGACTCATGACCGGCGGCGGCTGGTTAAGCATGTTTCGTGGTAGCCTGAGAGCATGGTCTTGCCGTCTTGGTCCAGCAAAGCAGTTTGGGCGGCGTGGCAATATGGAGCTGGAGTGCATAAAAGGGCTATTCTCCAGGCATGTGCCCGGTCCAGTGGCGTGTGTAACTCTATTGCAAGAACGAGAGACGACGTGCCGGAGTTCTCTCCCACGGTGGACGGCAGGGAAACCGTTGACGTTGGGAAGGCAAGCTCAGTACCTCACCTGGTGCTGCAACCGCAACAAGAACGAAACGGGACATCAGTCAGTGACTGCACGGGCCATGGTGCGCTGTGCACTTTGTGCTCTTGCTTCCTTTACGACTCTTGCAGTTTTCGTCTAGCAGCCTGGTGGATTCGGCAACGCCGTTGCTCTACGTAGCACACGAGTGGAAGTTGGCGTGTTCTTGTTCAAGATAGGAACTTTTGCATTGCAGGCGACGGCCTGATGTAGACAACGACCTATCATGAAAGTGCCGCCCAGCTCCTTTACTTGACCTTGGTATCAACCGGTCTGAAACTCTGAATCCCCTATTATGCTGCTATATGCAATTGATCTGAGGAATTCTTCACTTGCGTGCGCATCACCAGTACTAAAGCCAGTAGCAGTAGGATCAGAAAGCAAACTGGACGGAATCGATAGCTGGCAGTGAATGTGAACGGGATATATCTCAAATCTGGTCAAACCGCTTTAAACTAATTACTCCCTCCATAAAAAAAAAAAGAGAGGACGTTTTGGCATTCAAAAACTGTCTCACAAAGAAAGTCGTTTGAGACCATGGGTCCCACCTGAGGAGGGATGCATGCCTACTACAGCTTCTCCCATCCATCCCACCAGAGCCGGTCTCCTCTGTTCTTTCGATTCTTGTAATAGAACCGACCAATTATACGAAATTAAGTAAGAAAATCATTCGCCAGAGCAGACGATTTAGCAAACTTAAGCCCGTATAACCCGGTAGTCCATGAAATCGCGAAGGATTTCAAACCAACTTCCATTCCAGCCAAGATCGTAATAAGTTTAGCGGTCACCATCACATATTACATAAAAGTTCGCAGTCTCAGATACATCAGAGTTTAAACATAGTTATTACAAACCAGTTTAAATAAAAGTAGCGGAAGTCATTTGTTCAAACCACACACACACTCACGCGGAGTTTAAATATAGTGCCAGCGAATGATCATCTCCAACAAAAGCATTAGACGAGACTTAAGGAATGACCATGCCCATGGTCCTAAGCATCACCCATCGCAGGATAGAGGCAGTTGATACAATAGCCGTAATACATCTGCCCATCTCGCAACAAGTGGGAATAAAACCCCGAGTACGACGAGAAGGTTTAGGTACCCGGACTTACCGACTTACATAACCGAAAATAAATGACACCAAGGATTATGAAGGGCTTTATAGTGGAGTAGCTGACTCATTTGCAGAAATAAGCATTTTTAGTATTTCAAGAACCTTTCTAAAAGCATCATTGTCAAGTTAATTATTATTAACCTGTCGACTAGATTTGCATCTATACTAGAGTAAACATGTGATTAAGCAATTAATGATAACCACCGATCATTAAACAACTTTCATCATTATCATATTCACTATAAGTTGTCCAAGTGTTCCATAAACATTTACTACGATGAAGTCACTCAAGTCAAGTGCTCACTATCCGGGAGCGATGGCGATTCGAATCGATTCTAAACCACCTGGTGATTTATTCTTACACAAATCTCACTCACCCGCTAAAGTGAGATATTGATCACCGAGTCAACTTTCCTGTATCTCGAGTTTGCCAGAACCACATGTACCGGGGCCGACCGATTGCACTTTGGTCTTATCATCCCGCCCGTGTCCTACCACAGGAATATATATAAATGACACGGTGCAGGTGCTGGGCGACAGGTGGCAATCTACTCGCCCGAAAAATCTCCACTACCACCATGACGGAAGGTACTTTATCCGCCCACTAAATGTAAGGCATCGTTCAACATGACTCGAGGCCCAACAACGGTACGGTCCTTCCGAGAGAAAAATGCTGGATCGAAACACTACAGTCAAAAAAAAGGGATAAGTCTCCGTCCGGTCTCAACTTCATTTAACACACTTAGTTATACCATGACTTCATAGCCATCCAAGCAGATAGTAACCACCTATAGCTTGGTGGCAGGAAATCACCCGACTTCTACCGGTCTAAGCCGGCTAAGCATTGACTCGACTACGGATACATTGGGTAACAAGGATATAGTATAACAAAGGTAAACAAGGTATAATGCATGAACGGTTGCAAACAACTCCTGAACGTAATGCATCAATTTAAAGTAAAGCATTTAATGAAATCATTGCAAACCGGGAGAAAGATGCTAGGGCTTGCCTCTCTCGAAAGATTCTTCGGACGGTGATCGGGCACTCAGGAAGTTCTTCAACGTCCTCCGTCACACTAACGGCACTTCTCCTCCTGCTGACTCGAACTGCTCCTCGGGCTCCTCGGGAATGGCGACTCGGTTCTCGGTTTGCGATCTGTATGATGCAATGCGCGTAAGTGATTATGCAAACGGTGCATCGAAGGAGATGAATGCAATGGATATGTTGAAATGCAAGGTAATCAACATCGTCCAAGAAACTATGCTACAAGCACATGTCATCTACTGCATTCTCTTCTACTACCAATATGTTAAGTTAACATATCTTATGAAATGCTTCAAAGATACACCAAAGCTTTACTAATTTCTTAATCACACTTAAAGCAACAATTGCTTAACCCTAATTACTAATAGGTTTGAATAGCAACATATATTTCTGATGCTCCTAAAAATCTGAGAAAAATATAGTAGCATAATACTACCCTAAATGGACTACCATAAAAATTTCATGGCATTTGGATAAGTAAACTATCCTACATAAAAATGACAAGCTATAGCATAAAAATGAGCATGAAATTACTTTGTACTATGAAAAGTGTCAAACAACAGATTGAGTATTTTTCCTATGTTCTTTATAGTATATAATCACTGTACAAAAATTGTCACATGCATGTGTTATACAAAATTTGTGCTCTAGCAAAAATAACAAAAATCAGCCATTAAAGGTACTTGAACTACACCTCAAAATTTTCCCACAGCACATGCATGAAACCTATTTTTCCTAGGAAGTACATGACATAAGAAGATTAACAAACTTGGAATCATATTTTTCTGAAGCCTATATATTTTTCTACATATTTTTCAAGTTATCAGCAATATTCAAGATTAAATAAAATCCTATAGAAAAGTATCTCAAAAATGACATGCACAATTTTTCCCAAGTAGATCTGATGATAAGGAACCTAGCAAAAATTTGTTTCAACAAATTTGGAGCAAGTTTGATCACCCAAACATTTTTCAAACCATTTTTGATTTCAATAATAAAGAATAAAAGGGAAATCCAATCACTTAAACAATCTTTGGGCGGCCCGAAAAGATCCGACATTGACCACGACACATGCGCAGCCCAAGCCTCCAGCTCTGGCTCCCGCCGGCTCGGCTCGGCGATCTAGCGCTGGGACCAGCGTGTCGAGAGAGAGGAAACGAGGGGACGACGGAGGAGAGAGCAAGGTGGCGTGAAATTCGCCGACGGCGAGTTCCCAGTGAACCCGGTGGCATGGCGTGGCGTGCTCACCTCGGCTCCCGCACCCATAGCACCCCTAAAGCTAGACTCTAATGGACCCTCGGATGCATGGCCATGGCCATGGATTAGGACTCTCGGCCATGGCGCGCGGTGTGTTGCTCGGCGAACCCCAAACGGTGGTGGCTATACAAGACGGCAGCATAAGCTTTGGGTAATCAAGGCGGACCTTTCCTACGTTACTACGGTTGGTGGCTACGGAGAAGCGGTCAGGGACCGCGGCGATCATCCGGGCGGCGGCCATGGTGGCCATGCTGCGTGTGGTGGTGTTGCGGCGGCAATGTCGCCTCATTCTGACTCGGTGGCTCGTGAGGGCGCCGACGAGGTCCGAGAGGCGATGGCGGAGGAGCTGCGGGATGAATGGTGGTGGGCGGCATGCCGCGCAGCGAAGCTCAGCGAGCTTTGAGCTGATGGCGTCGGCGGCTTGCGCTGCTGCTCCACAAGGGAAGGCAGGGAGGGTGAGGAGGGGTGAAGGGACAAGGCGGAGAATTAAATGGAGCAAGCAGGCGCTCCTCTTCAAGCCTCACCAGCCACACTGCGTGGTCGCGATGCGAGCCGATAGCGTGGCGGACACGCGTGACCACCGGTGACCTCGGTCGGCCATGAACCGATCGGCGGAACACCGTAGCTCGATTGAGAGAACAACAGGTGTGACAAGTGCAAAAGATGAGGCTCGATCTCCTAATCCGTTGAGTTTTAGCGAAAGAAATCAAAACGAAATTTGTACACCTACATGCCAGCTACAAAACTCATTTAAAGATCACCTGTCTAATTCGCAAAGGACAGAGAGTAAAATCATGTCAAAGTCGTGTTCAAGAAACTGGCTCGGAATTTATACTTAGAAATTGCTAAGTGTTGAAATCAACCCAAATTCTGACTTGTGGGACCATTTTGAGCATGTTGTGCACATTTTCATGACTTGGTCACAAAATACTTTTGTTCCTCATATAATTTGCTACAACTTTGTTTTAGGTCGCTCAGACATGCAAACATTCTAAGTGGCACTTTTGAACAGTCAAACCAAAAAGTCCTAGGGTCAAAACAAGTCAAACCATGATTTGAAATCTTAATCAGGCAAAATGATCAACATGAACATTGTTCCTAATGACTTTCTAAGCATAGCTAAGATGTTTAATGATGTATTTAGCCATACCATACATTGGTCGTACAATAATTAAGCACTAAAGGTAATCGAAACGATGATGAAAACAATTGAAATGATACTCTTGTTTCAAAGTCATGTTTCCCATGTTTCAAGTGATATATGCTCATGAATGGATGAATGATGCATGATGAAAGAAATGCAAGTGCAATTAGGCAAGACTAACACCACGGGTGTTACAATTTCTCCCCATGGCCAGCTTTCACATGTCCTCTTCTTCCGTGCACCCCATCGGTGGAGCGGGCGGCCACGGCTTGGACCGGAGCAGCCAAGGTGGAGCGGGCCAACGCCGATCGACGATCGATCCGAGCAGATGTCGCCTCTTCCTTCTTCTTCCCGTCCACCCACCGCCCAGATCCACAGGCGCCCAGAATCGAGGTCGCCGCCCGCCTTGAGATCCTGAGGCGCGCCTACTCAGCAGGCGCGAAGCCGGCCGCGGCAAGGAGGAGCGTGCCAGCGATGGCTTCCTCTCCGCACCCCTCACCACCGCCCACCGCCTGCCTGCTGGCTGCCACCTCCTCCTCCACGCGCGCATCATCTCGCCGCCATCCCTCCCGGCCGTCGCTCGCCAACACGGGGCTCAACCTCTTCTCCACTGCCCCCTCCCTCCAGCGGATGTGGCCGTCATACGGAGAAGGAGCACCGGAGAGAGAAGTCCGAATCTGGGCGAAGCTGAGCGCAGGAGAGAAAATATCGTATGGGGATGGAGGGAGGACCGGACATTGAAGTAGGAGCATGCGGGTCTTTTACCATAATCGTTGGTACTAGTGCTGGTTTCTAATGGCCTATTCGCTTGAACTTATCAGCCGACTTATCAGCTAGAATCTACAGTATTTTTCTCCCACAACAAAACAGCTTCAGCCGACTTATCAGCCGGCTTTAATACCAGCCGAACAGACCTTAAAACGACTAGTAATATGGGACTGAGGGAGTAAGTTCCTGCTTCTGCCTGTGGTTAGGCTTAGGCGTGTTAGCGTGTCGTGGCATAATTAACTCCCCTACCATCATTCTAGTAAGGGGGTGTTTAGATCCAACTACTAAAATTTAGGAGGTGTGTCGGGAGGATGTTGCATTGGGTGTTCGGATACTAATAAAAAAACAAATTACATAATCCGTCAGTACTCCACGAGACAAATTTTTTAAGCCTAATTAATCCATCATTATCACATGTTTACTGTAGTAAAACGTTGTCAAATCATGGACTAATTAGGCTCAAAAGATTCGTCTCGTAAATTAGTCACAAACTATGTAATTAGTTTCGTAATTAGTCTATATTTAATACTCTATATATGTATCCAAATATTTAATGAGACAACGACTAAATTTTAGGAGGTACAGCCAAACGCCCCCTGGTTACACCGGCCGGGCGCCTGAAGACCTGCACTAGCTAGCACACGAGTTCAGAAATTCTGCGTGCGGGTGCGGCTCATTTCTGCTCTGTCCCGTGTCCTTGTGAGGTGCGATTGATAGCGGTCGGTCTTGACCTCCTGTTGTTCGTGTTCTGAAGAGCCCATGAGTGTGACCGCCGACACACCCGTGCTGCCTCTGAACTCTGAAGGCTCAGGAATATATATAAATGTTTTTTCTTTCTTTCATGCAGATGCAGGTAAGAGCTCTGGGACGACAGGTGAGCATGCACAGCTAGTCAGAACTCGCAAGGCAGCGGCAGATACCACCAGGCTGATGTTTCGTTGTCTGGGCACTCGAGGTCACGAAAATGACGTCTCAATACCTTACATGATACGGAGTACAAAAATGCAGTACGTTCCTTCC
The DNA here is from genome assembly GCA_904845875.1 of Miscanthus lutarioriparius. Taxonomy (NCBI): domain Eukaryota; kingdom Viridiplantae; phylum Streptophyta; class Magnoliopsida; order Poales; family Poaceae; genus Miscanthus; species Miscanthus lutarioriparius. The sequence goes on along the minus strand of CAJGYO010000005.1, from coordinate 22,973,673 downwards.
GAGAGAAAAATGCTGGATCGAATGGAGTGCACGACAGAAAATAGGGAAAAAGGGATAATACTGACGCTATGGATCTCATCTTTCACCGAAAGATCATAGAGTAGAAAGGCACAAGGAGAATAGGTGATCAGAGCAAGTAGAGACGGGCCCTGCCTTAATTGTCTTAAAAGTTGGCTTGTTTTGCTGTTTTTTCGGCGTCAGAAAGCAGATGTGTTTTTCTCACAACAATTCAAACTTTCCGTCGAAAGAGTTGTTTTTTTCCAGAGTTTCAAATGAAAAAGTTCAGACCAGCGAACGGGGCCTTTATTTGCTTGGTCGGCTAGGTGTAACAACCTTGCTTTTTTTCCTACCGAGGGCACTATTTTATCGAAAATTTTCAACTTTGAGAAAAAAAAGAGAGGATGAGTTAACTTACGTGGTGCACTGAAATGGGTAAAAATACATGGGCGGGTGCATGCTCTAGCTATTGTGCGTCGCATATGACAATCAACGATAACAAGCGGTCCTTATATATATATATATATATATATAATGCACCTTGAGCGAGATTGCATGATCGCGACTCGGGAGAGTCGACCTGTTGACCAGCACGCCTAGGCCTATATATCCCGAGACCCCAGCGCTGTACAGCCCCCGGCGCGCCCTCAGGCTGCAGGCACAGCCCTCCTCTCTGAGCTGCCAAGCAGGGGATGACGGGCTTTGCGTCTCCGGCGAGTCCCTGCCTTCGGCGTCCGCTCCCAACTCCAAGTAGGTTCCCCTCCCTCGCTTCGCTGAGGCCCCTACCGATCTGGAGTCGGGACACGATTCTGGGTGTCTGCTTAGGCTCGTTGCATTCCTATTGGGTAGGCCAGTTGCGACTGCTCTAGACGACTGGTTGCAGCACCGTTTGTATACCAGTTGCAACTTATCCCTTCAACCGATTGCAACTTCCGTCGTACACAAATTGCAACCTTGGTGGTAGGCCAGTTGCTTTTTCGTTGGGTAGGCCAATTGTAACTGCCATGGACGGCTAGTTGCAGCTCCGTTTGTGTACCATTTTCAACTCAGCCCGTCAACTCGTGCATGCAAAATTAAATGGACACAACCAACCACGTGACGTCACCTCACAGGTCAACCCACCCACCAGGAAGTATGCATGGATGGAATCTTTTCTTGCGATTCGAAAAAATGTGATATCTCCTAAACCACAGATCTGTTTTTCAATTCGTTTAAACTAGGTTCTTTAAAAAAATGTGTTTAATAAAATGATATCCATGAAGGCTATATTTGTTGAAAAAAATTTAAAGTATGTAATTTCAACTAAGTTGTACAGTAAGTTGCAAGCACGTCTGCAACACAATTGTAACTTGGTTGTGGCCTATTTAGCACTGGTTGCAAGAAGTTATAACCTAATGTAACCCTTTTCCTTTAGTTGCAATTAGTTACTACTCAGTTGCAACCCGGTTAATTGCAACCAGATGTGCTTCCTACTCAACCAGTTACTACCCACTTGCAACCAGTTACTACTGATTGTCGCTAGTTACTACTCAGTTGCAACATGGTTGGTACTCTGGTTGCAACAAGGTATGATTGCAACTTGATATGATTATTGTGACTAGATGTAAACAATACACAGACTTATAACTAGTTGTAACTCGGTAGTATACAGAGTTGCAATCGATAATACACAGATATGCAACTCACGTAAAAATAATAAAATATATTTATATTGGATCTAGTTCTGTTAAGCACATTTTTTGAATAACATGCAACAAACGGTTTGTTAATCGGGTTTACAGTTTAGGAGAAAATTTATTTCAAAGAATCGAACTCACAAAAGATTCCATCCATGCATGCATGCATACTGCTAGTTGTCTTTGTTGCACGTGACTAACCATGAGTGCTGAGAAGTAGCAAATTAGCTATTGGTTGTCTCGGGTGCATGCATGTTGGTTGGTTAGGACTCGTGCGATAGGTTGCATTATTTCCCACTTGGGTAGGTTAGTGCATATTGGACCTTTGACTTTGGTCGGTTGGTTGTTGCAAGACCGCTTATATACCAGTTGCAACTCATATCTTCAACCGATTACAACTTTCGTCGTACACAAATTGCAACCTTGGTGGTAGGCCAGTTGCATTTCGGTTAGATAGGCGATTGCCAGTAACCGCCATGGACTATGGGTGGTTGCACTCCGTTTTGTATACCGAGGTCCAACTCAGCCCGTTACCGATTGCATCTTCATCAGTACACAAATTGCAACTATGGTGGTAGACCAGTTGCGACTCGTGTGATAGGCCAGTTGCATTCCGTGCAACGAGTGCACAGACCCTCGCATTTTCCTACCAGTTGCGACTCCCCACATTTTCCTACCAAACCTGCGCTCGTGCATGCAAAATTAAATGGACACAACCAACACCACGTGACGCCACCTCACAAGCCAAACCTGCGTTCGTGCATGCCAAACCTGCGTCGGTGAAAGCTCTCGTCCCATGAGACGGGCGGCTGCTGCTATGATCCCAACCGCGAGTGGGCCATGTCTCCCTAAGAAATTGACGTCATTGTGTGCATTGCCTCGCTGCCTGGTGGGGCGGTGTTGGCGTGGGAGAGGATAGAGGTGTGTGGCGCGCCTGATTAGTGGGTTAGTTGGGCCGGTTGCCCAGACAAAGCGCGCCGATTGGTCTGGGTGCATTCTGTACACATAACTAGCGTATAAATTGTTAAGGGTAGCATGAATCAATTGTGATACGCGCTTAGGATTCCAGCGTCGTTGCTGGCATCACTCTTGCAGTTGGTCTACGTAAATTAAGCTAAGCATCCTTTTCAGTTTCACAAATGTGGCATCGGAATTCGGCTTTACAGCGTAGGATCGGAGTAGCCTCGTTTTGGTGACCACACATTCAGAAAAGTCTTTTAAAAAAAGTTAAATGCACCAGCGGTCCTCGAACTTGTAGGCGTATATCACATAGGTCCATAAACTTGGGAAATGCATTTCTAGATCACTAAACTTGTTAAGTGGTGCACCGCAGGCCCATACCAACCACGTGAACATTTTTTTTTTTTGCTGACGTGGCATGCTAGTATGACATATAATTTTCATTTAACCCTCAAATCTATTTTTCTCATAAAAAATAGACCCAGCGCCCACCTCCGCTTGAGCGAGCAAGCGCGAAAGGCGAGGGAATGTTATGATGGTCGTGGCTGCGTCGGCTTGGCGAACACGCCCACGGAAGGGGTGGCGAGGGACGGCACCTGCGCGCCAGGCACCACGAGCCCGGAGTTTGTCTTTGGTGGCGCATGATCCAGAAGAAGCCCGGCGGGAGAGGCAGCCATGAGTCCTCGCGCAGCGAGCATTACGGAGGAATGGCGCGAGCCCAGGCCTCAGCCAACAGCCCCAGCTCATGAGCTGCGCTCGTCCATGAGGGGCGCCATGTCGTCGAAGCTCACGACGCGACGCCGCGTGGCAGGTGGCGGTGGCAGTCGGCCCAGCTCACCGGGCTCTGCGCTATGGAGTTGGCGCGTAGCGTTCGGATCATTATCGTCGCGTCGCGTCGCAGACGCAAGGTATAAGGAAAAGAAGTAGATGAGTCGCACCGGCCGCGTCGTCGCCCCCGATCACCATTGTGAATCGCGAGGGGCGAGGCCGAGGGCGACTTATCGCGCGCTTAGCGAGCCGCGCCTAGCGAGCGCGCCCGCATGCGTTTGCGCGCTCGCGAACCGAGCGCCGCGATCGCGCGCGCGCTAGCGCGCGCCAGCGAATCGGCGGCCGACGACCTCGGTGATCAACGACCGTGATCAACGAGACGATGAGGTCGCGCGCGCCGCCGCCCCCGATCCCGCGTGAGATGACGGAGAGGACGGAGAGTTGTTGAGTCACGCGCTTGCGCGCGCACGCTGGTGGTGATCAACGCGGGCCATCGGGCGGGACCCCATGGCGTGGGAGAGCGGAGGAGTTCGTGCCGTTCGGTTCGTCGGCGGCGCGGGCGCGCCACCGGTGGAGTACAGCTACAGCAAGGTGGGAGTGGGGCAGGACTTCAGGTCCATGGCGCGCTCGTGCCGGAGGAGGGTGCCCTGGCGCCGGGTTCGCCGCGCCAACCGTCAAGCTCGCGCTTCGCCAACTTGTTGTATCGCCATGTGGGTCGCAGCGCGCGGCCTCGTGGACGACGATGGGCGGCTGCGGGCCGCCGACTGCCTGCCGCCGGTCTCGCGACGCGCGAGACGATAGCGATTTAACGTTAACTCCACGGCGCAAGAAAGCCCGGCGAGCCTGGCTGGACCGCCACCCCACGCGTGGCGTCGCAGACGTGAGCTTGAACGCACGGTGGCGCCCCTCATGGCCCGACGAGCTCTGGCAGTGGGCGGCGGGCCGAGGCCTCGGCAAGCGTTGTTCGTTGGCGTTGTTGGCGAGGACTCGTGGCGCATGGCCGCTGCTCCGTCGGGCTTCTGGGAGGCAGTGCCACCAAGACACCGGGCGGGAGGCGCCCCATGAATGGCGCTGGGGTCTATTTTTTTGCTATAGCTGTGGGCGCTGGGTCTATTTTTTTAATGAGAAAAATAGATGTGAGGGGTTAAATGAAAATTATATGTCATACTAGCATACCACGTCAGCAAAAAAATGTCCACGTGGCTGGTATGGGCCTGCGGTGCACCACTTAACAAGTTTAGTGACCCAAAAATACATTTTTCAAGTTCATAGACCTACGTGACACACGTCTACAAGTTCGGGGGCCGCTGGTGCATTTAACTCTTTTAAAAATAACAAGTAAAAAAGATACATACATTGAAACTGAACAAAGCTTGCACCTTTTAGGTAGGCCCCGTTCGACTTACCTTATAATCCGTACTATTAAGCTTGTTTTTTTTGGCCGGAACAGTATTTTTTTCTCACAACAATTCAGCCAGAACAGTGTTTTCAGCCAAATTTCAGCAAGCCGAACAGGGCCTAGAAAAAAAAAAGGGTTTGCACCTGCTTCGTTCTGTGGTGGTCGTGACAAAGACCAGCTACAAAAAATACAAACAAAACGAAGCAAAGAAGCATGCTTCTGAATGCAGTAGAATAAGCAACTGTTACCTAAACAGTTTGGTGAAGCTCGTGTTTGTAGCCGTTGTCCCGAATTGAACTCTAAAATGTATCCTTGCTGGTGGATCTCTTCGGCGCAGGATTAGGTTGGACTAACTCAGTAAACTCAAAATCCAGTTCTTCCCTAGAAAATGGTGCCCTCGGCTTTCTTTATTTCTTTTCTTTTTAGTTTTGAATTCAGCCAAGTGTTAACTTGTCAGCTTGTCCCATATAAACATGGGCTTTGTTTAGATTGGGGTTAGGAATCAGTATTTGGCACTGTAGCACTTTCGTCTGTATTTGACAATTATTGTCCAATCATGGCCTAACTAGGCTCAAAAGATTCGTCTCGTAATTTACAATCAAACTGTATAATTAGTTATTTTTTTATCTACATTTAATACTCTATGCATGTGTCAAAAGATTTGATTTGATGTGATGGAGAGAGAGTAAAAAAACTTGCAATCTAAACAAGGCCATGCCTGGATTTCGTGATATTGTAGTAGTTTTCTGTGTAAGAACGGCGTCAGACTGTCAGATGCGTCTCCATCTTCAGGCAATCAGGCCAAACTTTCCCGTCGAAGACAGAGAACCTTATTTTGTCCAGCCCCACAGCCCCAGCACACGTGAGTAGAAAATCGTCGGAGTTCCAGTTTCGGTATTCCACGAGCACGGTTTTAGCGTTTATCATGTTTCTCTCTGCATTCCTGTATTTGCGTGACAATTTTGGCAGCGCTTGCAAGAGGAGGTCGCAGTCAATAAAAATTTTCAAGGAAAGAAATTGCTCTTCAGCACATCGGGCGCACGTGTGGGCTCAGGTGTTCAATCTGATAGTTGCATACCATTACTGAAACCGTCGCCTCTATTAAAAAAATGCATTACTGCTTAATGCTTGATAAAAACGGGATTCATGATCGCAAACTCCACAAGACGTCCACAGCTTCCACCAGCACGAAATAAAGAAGCCGTCGCCACTCTACCCTCACATGAGAGCTCAGAATTCCTCGGATGGCAGGAGGCAACTCGTTGTCGTTGCCCGGGTCCCTGAGCTGCAGGCAGGTCAGGGGATGTGCATGGGTAACCTAACCGAAATCTTGGTCTCGGACAAACCTGCTTAATTTTTTTTGTTGTTGGACAAGACACAGAAGCCAGCCTCGAAATCTCGAGTGTTGAACACTTCGCAAGCGTGTCAAGATGGAGGAAAGAAATGTGATGAGAACGGAATACCGATTCACCTTTTTGCTTGTGCGAACGACGTGGCGGCAGTGGAATCTCCCGTTGCCTTGCTTGGTCAGATTCAGATCCTCCCTCTGATCACCGGCCGGATCATGCGCCTTCAGACGTGTGCTCCGGTTGGCCTCCGAGACACTGGTTGACACTGGTTCTTCTACTCTGGGGGCTCACTAGGGGAGCCAACAAGGCCCAGGACGGTAATGTGTTACAAGGCCGGGCAGATCTCCTTCTGGTAGCTTAAAAAAACGTGTTACAAGGCCGGGCCTGTCTATCTATAGGCTCATGACCCTATCTATCGATCAGCTTGCAACCTTCATGCTCAAAAAAGAAAATGAACCTTGCAAGTACGAAATAAACAGGGGGTGCTATAGTATCCATGTGCTTCAGCGAACATCCACAATGAGATTCCAAAGCAGGACTATCATCATGTTTGATGCGACTCAAAGGCATGGCACCCGTTTCAGTCGGTCGATTGTTTGTTGTACAGGCAAGCTGCGCGCATCGTCCACCCATCAATTTGACGCAACCCTTTGCGTTACGCTCGTGAAAAGAGCGCACGGCACACTTCCGTGCCGGTGCCGTGGATGAACAGCGCCGGCCGGACGATAATCACAGGTGTTCGCCTTTCTGAAGTCGCTTTTCTGCCATGATGGAAGTTGCTTTGATGATTACTGCTGGGTGCTGGCTCTTCGATTATGTGTTACGCGCGCCGCGCTCCAGATGCATCAGATTATGCTAAAGTTCCTGTACCGTGCTTGTGATGGGTAGGAAATTCTGGTGATCGTTAGGAAAAGACGTGCATGAATCAGCAGTGGCCGTTTTGAGGTACCGCACGTATGCCGGCTTCTTGAATCCACTAGGAATAGACCGGTGAGCTAGCCCGTGACTAGCGAGCTCACGGCACGCCGGTTCGAACTTTCAAATGAACACATGCCACAGTAACTCGATAAAATTAGAACTGGCTGGCGTGCAGATCTCGAATGGAGTTTCTGTGGTTTGAGAACTTCACGTTGTGTTGTGATAGCAAGAGTGTAAGTGAAGCCGACACGATCCGCTTTTCCATGTTGTCAAGCGTCCTCGGATCTCGGCTACGACGGGGCTACCATTTGCAGGCCACAGGCGGCACTCGCAGTGTCGCACAGCCACGATACCATCAGCGGCGTCGGATACCCCCAGATCTCACACGCCCCACCACACCCCACCACCCCACACCCGCGCTGCACACGCCGAGTGCCACTGACCCCCCGCGACCACCACCGACCGTCCGTCCATGGCGCGCCCCGGCAGCCGCCGCGCCCGCCGCCTGCCGCCTCCGGCGAGCCCCGAGCCGCGGGCGGCAGCAGCCACGCCCCCGCGGCCCGGGTCCGCGTCCCGCCGCCGCGCCCGCAGGGTCCGCGTCCAGAGCCCCTCTCTCGCGGCCGTCCGCCGGGGGCCCGCCCCGCCGCCGCCAAACCCTCCTCCGGACACCCCGCCGGTCCGCTGGCCCCTGGGCGCGGGCGCTCGCTCTGCCTCCCGTCCCGGCGCGGGCGCTGCTGCCCTATCGGTGCGGGAGATCGCCGCGGCGCTGTGGCGAATGCAGCCGCCGCAGGCGCCGCCGCCGGGGCGTGGGACTGGGACGGCGCGACGGAGTAGGGCTCAGGTGAGCATGCATGCCGCGAGATCTCTGACAGTGATGTGCTTGTGCGTCGAGATTGTTTTGTTCTAGGGTTGTAGATGGCGCTACTTTGGTAGCGTAGCAGCTGGTGTCGCCGTGTCGGTGGTGCACACAACTGGCAGTTTTGGCACATAGCTCATCATTTCTTGGAGTTTTGGAGAAATGTCGGTATCGAATTGTTGGGGATTGACTGTGCCGGCCATACACGCGCTGCTTGTCTTATCGAAGCTGCATAGATTTTGCAGACTCATGTCGATCTGTTTAGGCATACTCCAGAGTACCAGTGCAGTACCTCACGTCCTCACTACTTCGGTTAAACTAGCATTATGGCTTTCCAATGGTGGTGAAACCTTTATTGTGTGTGCAGTGTTGGTGTTTTGCTCAGTCTTGGAGAAAAATGCTAATGTTTGTGCTTCCATGATAAGCGATTTCATGATTATAAGGTCAAGTTGTGCTGAAACATTATGTTTGACATAATTCATAGAGTTACACCATCTCTAAGCACAATGGTTGGAGGGATGATTCTTTGAGTCTTTTATGAAACCGGTGCTATGGAACATCCTTATAGGTCAGGTTTTGGGACACTCATCCTGTCATCCACATCGAGCAAACTTTCCAAACTGCATACTGCTTTTTTCCCCCATCTTGTTGCTCTGCAGACTTGGATACCTTGCGCATTGGAATCACTTATAGATGTCGATATCTAGCTGACACTTTTAAAATAACGAGTCCATTTTCTGTTATTAAAACGACAATGTTGTGCTATTTTGTCCCATGCTAGATCTAGTTAATTCAGTTTTCGTTTCGGTCCATTTTACCTATTTTTTTGTTCAGGTTATTGATTTGACTTTTAGATCTGTGGCATGATATAAGTATTCTTGTAGACTTGTAGTCTTGTTTGAGTGTAGGCGTATAGGTATTGTGGCCCAGTGGTCCCTAGATAGCCTTTGTCAATTGCCATTCTAATTGTTTGATGAAGGTAGTCTCCCTTGTTAAAGAAAAGTTTAACGAGGGCGTCAATATTAATTAGGAAGCAATGCTTCAGCTGATTACTTCTCTATGTCGTATTACCCCATTTCACATGCATTACCATAATAAGTAGATTTTTCCTTTTTCTTGATGTAACTGTTCAGCTAACAATTCATGCACTGGAAACTGCAGTCCAGTTCAAAGCGCCCACACACGCCTGACCATTGTCAGCAATATAAAGCAGTTATCCAGGGCAGGACAGGGAATAGGACTGTTAGCAATGCCCCACATGAGGTACACTACTTATGTTTCACATGTTCTGAAGGAACAGTCATTGTAGCATCTCTATTACCAAGTCCTATCTGATCTGACACATTATGTTTCCTGCAAATAGATGGAAGCTCATTCTGCAGTGCGTCAAATAGAAACAGAAATGGCAACAAAGTGGAACCATCAATTCATGAAAGCTTCCCAGGGTGCAGATTATGATTACATTGAACACAATCAGAGGGATGCTGGTGGAGAAATCTATTCACTGAGGGAGGAGCTTATGGTGGCTCAGGACCGGATTCATGAGCTTGAAGCAGAGTGTCGATCTACAAAGAAGCAGCTTGATCACTTGGCGAAGAATATTGCAGAGGAAAAGGCTTCTTTGAAGAGCAGGGAACATGATAAGTTTCACCACATCTTAGATGCTGTTAAGGAAGAACTGAACCGGGAGAGGAAACAGCGACAGCGGGCAGAAACGCTGAATTCCAAACTGCACAATGATCTATCTGAGATGAAGTTTGCTGCAAAGCGTTATTTGCAAGATTATGAGAAGGAGAGGAAGGCACGGGTGCTCATGGAAGAGGTTTGTGATGAATTAGCGAAGGAGATCGCAGAAGACAAAGCTGAGGTTGAGGCTATGAGAAGTGAATCGATGAAGATCAAAGATGAATTGGAGGAAGAGAAGAAGATGCTCCAGATGGCTGAGGTTTGGCGTGAAGAGAGGGTACAAATGAAGCTGGTTGATGCAAAGCTGACACTTGAGAATAAGTATTCCCAGCTGAGCAATCTTCAGTATGAACTTGAGGATTTCCTTCGTTCCCAACCAGGCTGTAATATAGAAAAAGGAACAGTAAGGGAAGCAGAGAGGCTCAAAGAAGCAATCTGCTCTTCGGTGATAAATGGTATCAAGGAGTTCTCTTACAAGCCCCCTCCTCCTTCAGAAGACATTTTTGCTGTATTCGAAGAACTCAAGCAAAGAGAAGATACTGCTGAGAAGGTGATTGTGCAATGTAACGGAAATAGGCCCAAGAGTCGTGCATCAAGAGCCCATACAGCTAGTCTTGAAACAGACATGTTCTTGGAGAATCAGCCAAGCAGATATTGCAATCAGCCTCGCACCCAAAATGAGGCGGCAGAAGATGATAGTGGATGGGAAACTGTAAGCGAAGTTGAGGAGAATGGGTGTAGTAATTCACCAGGAGGAAGTGAACCGTCTGTAAATGGCTTCTGTGGAGAAAACGATGCTTCCGTGAGTGGAACTGATTGGGATGAAAACTGTGACAATGATCAGGCACATAGTGAGATCAGTGAAGTTTGTTCAACAACAGCAGGCAGGTCTCGGAGTAAAAGGTCATTCGTCGGACTATGGAGATCATCAAACACTGTCGACCAAAAGAAAATGGGATCCAATACACTCAATGGTAGATCATCAAATGGCAGGATGTCAAATGTCACTGAATCTCCTGACCTGAAGAACAGTGAGGTTTGTGACAGTCCGCACATCACAGGGCAATGGAGGCCGGACCTGCTAAACCCGGACATTGTTCGAGCTATAAAAGGATGCATCGACTGGCCCCGAGGAGTGCAGAAGCACAGCTTGAAGTCCAAGATTTTGGAGGCAAGGATTGACAACAGTAAGGTCCAGCTGCGCCAAGCATTGAAGCAGAAGATATAGCATGGGCAGCCGGTCACATTCTTGAAGGAAAGAAAGATATCATGATGCGTCTGCAAGTGGGGCTTCTTCAGCTGGAGGCCTGGAGCAGGCAGCGCCCCCGCCCCCGCAAGAGGAATTGCCGCAGCAGTGGGTGTTATATTTGACCGTACTCAATTGATGCCTGACGGCCCACCTGCTTCCCTAATGAAATTGTTAGCCTAGTGCCCCGTTGTAATCACGCCTGTCCTGTGTAGAAATATTTTAGTCAAATTAGCAATGAAATCATTCGACCACACTAACCGATGTCTTGTGGGCTAAGTCTGGGCCCTAAATTTGTTTCCTGGTTAAGGTCCGTGTTGTTCTTACTTCCTGTGGTGAAAGGAGTAGAAAATAGATACTGAATTACTGATGTCTTGAAAGAGCTAGTAGCCTAGTACCCAAAAATGAGTCCTTCCTACCAACGAAAGTGCAAAGTAGTGTCAATGTCATATACTCTGCTACACTATACCCTATTGTGTTTGCCCTGTGCGTTCACCCACATTTGCAAAAGGTACTGATATGGTTTATCGCTACAACCGTGCTGGTATGACTACTGGTGATGCGGTACAGAGAAAAAATCTTGCCGGCACTCCACCTGCAGAACAAGTTTGAAAGAACGAACACAACACCGGTGACTGGTGTTGTTCTACGGTCTACGCGGCCTACGGCTACGGGCGTCCATGGAAAGTGGGAACTGCATTCACCAGAGCCAGGGCATTTCTGCTGCGAAACGGCTGCTTGCGCGGCTTGGGCATCTGATGAAAAGTTAGAAAGCAGACTAGGAACTGAAGCGCATTAGTACTGCTTATAGGAATATAATGGGCTAATGGCGCACACGAAAGGAAGAAGAATATGGTGCGCACTGTGGGGAAAAAACGCTCTAGAAGGACCTGGAAGCGATCGTCATGAAAATTTGTTGGTACTCTGAGCTCACCTGCCCGTTTGGTGCCGCTCATCATGGCTCCGGCTCCTCCTCCCAGGACCTGTAGCGCACTGTGCATCCCTGTAGCCTTGGTACAAATGGCTCCGGCTCCGCCTGTCTATCCTGATGAGCCACGGGAGCTGCCCATTTCGCCGGGCTCCGCCACAGTACCTCCACAGTGTGAGAGCCGGAGCCTGGCGGAGCCCGGCCGAAGAAAATTGGGTCTTTTTTTTTAAAGAAAATTTATGTTTGGTCTCTTAAAAAGTTAAATTTATCTTTGGACTTTGGTGTTGTTCTACGAGCTAACACGTCTCGGTGCCACAAATTTTGGCTCGAGGTGTACGATGCGTACGATGGGGCATCCTATGGGAGGTATCTTGGACGAACCGAGCATTCATTCAAAACCCGAAGCCAAGTTTCCCTTGTCGACGCTGCTCTCATTTCTTCCTCCCCCTCTCGGTTTCTTCCTCTCCCTAATCCACCCAATCTCTTGAATCGACGAATTTGACATCGGATACTTTGATTTGATCCATACATCTTCGCGAGCAAGGTATCCTCTCTCCCTTTATCAAATTTTACGCATTGATTTGTTATATATTACGTCTATTTTGTAACCCTAGATACGTTATTACCTAATGATTGAAATCATTTTTTATTTTTTGTATTATGTAACGGTAGGATGTCAATGCGTGGTAAAGCTAGTAAGCCAAGGTAATCTTTTATCATCGTGTTATATTATGTTTTCATTTATATGCAACAAATAGAAAAACCCTAGGTTTAGGGTTTAAGGTTCATTGCTTTCGATTCTTAGAACAAATTTGATTCAATTGTAATTATGGCCGGATGATCGAAAATGCCTTCGACCCGTTGCCTCTGCCTAGTGGTGTTCTAGTGCCCATGTGCTTTTGCGACGATCCTTGCAAGGTAGCCTTGTCCGATAAAGAGGACACGTATAGGCAGAGGTATTGGGTGTGTGTCAATTTTGTGTTTGAGCCTACACTTCGGTGGCCTGCTGCGGTGGAGGAGTCTCTGCGGCGGCACCTCAGATGGAGTGGATGGTGGAGCGAGGGAGGCGCACTGTGCTGGCCTGGATGATGCGGCGGTGGCCTGCTGCTGCTTGAAGGAGGAGCTTGGCGGCGACGGCGGCACTGCACACGCACGGCGACGGCGGGCGGGCGGTGAGGAGAGGTAGAGAGCAGAATTCAGAGAGAGTCAGCTGCGGCCGTGGGTTTTGAATCCATGCTCGGCGCCAGAATACATGGCGCAAGATCTGTGGCGCCGACTTCGGCGCCATGTATTCTAGCGCCGAGCTACCGGACACGTGAACGCCACCTAGGGATGCCCTACTGTGCACGGTCAGGCACCTCGGAGCTAAGATTTGTGGTGCCGAGACGTGTTAGCTCGGCGCCATGAGTCCTGGCGCCGACCCCTATGATCCAAATATGAGTTTAAGTCTTTCAGGAGCCAAACGTAAATTTTCTTAAAAAAAGAGTCAAATTGTAAAAAATTAGGTCTAACAAACATGTTTTGAACAGTTGACTGATGAAAAGCAGGCGCCTACTGAAGTGCTCCACCTGTCAAGAGCCAATAGCCCAAAATCAATACCTCTCACCAGAGTCACAGTCATAGCACCGAGCCACAGAGGGCATATACGCCTTTGCGAGAGGTCCGGGTCCGTCCACGCTCCCCCGGCATTGTCCAGTTGCAAATGCCCATCTCCCCGGATGTCCTCGCGGGTCGTGGACCATCCGCGGACGCAAGCAGAAGCAGATCAGCACGCATCGCATCGCATCGCATCGCATCGCATCAGTTCATCTCACCATCCCCACGCCCAGCTAGCCGACCACGCACCACACACCTGTCTCGGCCTCTCGTCCGGAAAAGCAGGGCGGAGAAAAGAGAAACACGCGCCACACTTGGCACGACGGGCGGTCCCCGGGTCCCGGCGCAGCCGCGCAGGCGCAGGGGCAGGGGCTGGGCCCCGTCACGACACGAGCGGCGAGAGCACATCAGACGCTCCGACCCTCACCCCCTGTGCGTTGTGCCCCTGGCCCAGCTGCCCGGCGGCCGGCGCCGTGCCCATACTATACAGCGACGGCTGCCAACCAGAGCCCCTGTGGTGGTACGTGTCACGGCCCGGCCGGCGGACGCGCAGGCATTCAAAGACGACCTGACGCGTCAGGATGAGGCTGCTGATCCGCGGGTAGGTGTTCAGGTCCGGCGGTTCGCCGCTTTCTTTGTACTGTAGCTCTAGACAGCCGCTGAGCTGTGGCTGCGCGACGGACGGGTACCACGTGCCCCTCGAGGTTGGCGGGGCCGGTGAGGTCACGTCTTGCGGTGGTTGCTTCGGCGACAAGAGTTCATTCATCGTGTGCGCTCGTCCTGTGTGTAGACGACAGGTGTGGGGAGTAGGAGCGCCACCTGGTTGATTGGAGTTCCTAGTTTTATCCATCCACAAGCAGTTCTTGAACTGCAGGTTGAACTGGTTAACCGTACCGTCGTCCGTCGACGTGTTGGGATGGGAATTTATTTTTTGAAAGAGACCGTGTTGGTATATGGGGTTGGAGTGGATCTTTTTGAAGGCATATAAGGAATGACAGGTGTGAGAGCATGCGTGCATATATCCAACCAAATGATCTGAGAAAGAAGAAGAAAAACCAGAGCGAACAGAGACACTGTCTCTCTGGTGTCTCTTGTGCAAGACACGGTTGAGCAACGTGCACCAAGACAGCAGAGACGGCAAAAATAGTCCATGAGATTAGCGGTGTCTCATTGCTTCGTATGCAACGAAGCAGCAACTGCATCTAATCCTAAACGGGCACCAATCATGCACCGTGTTGGGCGTTGTAGCAGCCTAGCAGAACTTGTGAACTCTCATGTTTGATTGGATAGATAGATGTCAAATCTTGCCATGAGTTTTCAGGCACACGCGTTCTGTTTTTATATCGTAACCGTAGCTTATCAAACTTTCTTATCCATATGGCTTCACGTGTCATTGATTTAACTTGTTGTCAAAGTTTGTCAAAAAAATGTGATGGCCATTTTATATTTATTATTGATGGCAGCCACACTCTACTAATATTAGTTATGGCAAAGTTAGTACGTACCAATTAAACAGGCTATCTCATTCGCGACTACCGCTGATTTCTTTTCAAATAATCATCCAAGCTAGATGTTTTTCAGCTGCTGCTGCTGCTGCTTGTCAAAGACACGCACATCATCGTCCTTGATCGGGGCGAACAAGCAGGCCCGGGAAGGCCCGCGCCGTTCGTTCATTTTTCTATCCACATACACAAAAAAGAAAAGAAAAGAAAACCAAGGACACTTATAATTTCCTCGGCACGGCTCACGCGTCACGTATGCACGCGTACCCGCCCACGCGGTCACACACGGGGATGGTACGAGTACGACACGACCCCTAAACCCCTACGCTGCTGCCTGCTGGCGCCTGGCACGCATACTTTTGATTCCCCACCGGCTGAGTGGTCCGAGAATCTTGCCAACCTCTGTTTCTGTTTGTTTGACTATGGCTTATCGTAAATGATGGTAAATTTTTAGTCGAAATAATATTTCTCTTATACAAATCAGTCAGCAGTATTTTTTTACGAATCAGCAACGAAACGAACCAGCCAACCGAACAGGCTGCTCGACGATGATCTTGCACCCATCCTCTGGTTTCCGCCCTCGACGGACCAGTTCAGCCTCAGCCTCATAGACTGTTCCTAAAATTTTGCAAAATTTTTCAAGATTCTCCGTTACATCGAATCTTTAGACGCATGTATGAAGCACTAAATATAAATAAAAAATAAAACTAATTACACAGTTTAGACGAAATTCACGAGACGAATCTTTTAAGTCTAATTAGACTATGATTGGACAATAATTATTAAATAACAACAAAAATGCTACGGTACCATTTCTAAAAAATTTCGCCAACTAAACCACCACTCAGTCTGCCTCACCAGTCACCACCACACCACACGCGAGACAGTGATGGACACGCACAGGCCAAGCCAGTTGCCTTGCCTGCCCCGCCGCGTCCACGCCACGCCGCGAGAGCCGAGACGAGAAGCTAATCAACGAACGACGGAACGAGCCTGTCGCGCCACGGCGGCAGCACACGTTGTTGGCCAGGCCGCAAAGAAACCCCGGGTCCTCCTGGTCCTAGCCTCTCCTAGGCCCCCCCCAGGTCCCGGTCCGTCGCGCCGCGGGCGATCGATTGGAGTGGGAGCCGCACGGCGCACTCCCCGTGCCGTCGTTTTCCACCCACCGCACGGAGACCGCGGACCCGTCCGCCTCCGCCCGCACAGTGCACAGCTCCCGCGACCCGCATGACGAAAAGGTGGGTGCCCGCAGGCCGCAGTGCTGCTCTCCGCCCGACACCTGCTCCCATGCCAGGCTGCCTCCTCGCTCCGGAGCTGTGCCAACACGTTTGAAGAAAGGCACCGATGCGGTTGGCCGTGACCGGCGCCTACAGCGACGGACGAGATGGGCCGCACGGCTGCCCCTGCACGCCGAAGTGACGGGCACGCCCCTGTAAAAAGGCCACGCCAAAGGGCTGCAGTGCATTGGCCATTTATCTGTGGCGCCGGGCGAGGGCGCGTGTTGCCCTGTTCCAGTCTAGCGGACTGCGCGCAGCAGGCGGCAGCAGAGTGCACGGCAGCATCAGGCATCGGCTAGAGGGTTCGCAGGAAGCCTCAGCTTTGCTTATTGCCTGTCTGTCTCCAAGCTTGAAGCCCCCAGTTGCTGTTGTCCGGACATCACGCACGCACAGGGCCTGACAATGGCACGACTGAACATGGCTGGAGATCCGGGGGACGCGCCGGAGGTGGGGGAAGGTGGCATACGCTCCGTGCTCACCATGGGCTCGCTCGTCGCTCCCTCCGGGAACGAGGTAAAATCTCGTTCAGTTTCAGCTCATGTTTGTTCTACATCTGCTTCGGTTGTCTGTCCCTCTAGCCCCCCCACGTTTTCTGCTAGTAGTGATTTGACTTTTGAGTAGATCGATATAGTAAGGTTCATCACTGTTCTTCTTCTTCAGTTTCTTTTACTCGTACGTTTGATCTAAAACACACCTAAGTTAGGAAGGTTTGGTATATGTGAAGCGAGCAGTATGTTTTCAGATTTCTCGCTCCTCTTTTGGTATGTTGAAATCATGTGTACGTGTGCAACCTTGCTTCATAGAAAGGATTTGGCACATGCAAATAAAAGTTAAGATACATCTAATAGGAGATCGATAACACACAAAAAAAAACATGCTAATAGGCTAATAGCCATATTTTGTGTGGCATGCAAGTATAAACTTAGTTAGACAACGGATCCTAGTTAATCAAGATATTGCTTTCGAGGGCTTCAGATTTAAAGTTTAACACTGTTTAAAGTTTGGTCTCCTATAGACTTATCAGACTCTTGGTGGTTGAGCTTTATATAAAATTCTACTTTAGTATGGTTTGGGAACAGGGATCTTAAAGCTAAATGTAACACGTACTGATGTGAGCCTTTACCTAGAAGTGTGGCATCATTATTGCGTACAAGCTCATCTTTGTTCAGCTAAAGATGTGAGCCTGTACAGTTTCATCAGAATTGTGCCACGCGTAATATATGCGCGTCCAAACTCATCTTTCTTTGTTCAGCGGAAAAAATCGATCATATTTTTTTAAATCTCGCCTCTAACAACATCACACGTGCTCATGTCGGGACCTCTCTAAACTTCCACGTACGTCCTCCCTTTATAACCTGTACGTGAAATCGAACCAGAATATATGCACCATTATTTGTGTTGTACTTTTGCTTTTAGAACCGTTCAGTTCATTCTGTTCCTACGTACGACAAGAATCAGAATCGCACTGTGCAGATTGAGCTTACTTAATCGTAACACATGGTATTGCAGTCATTCTTTATAGGAGCATTTTCTTTTCGAAATGACGAAATCCATGTTTCCACTTCTCTGTTGCTCATGTGAATTATCATGATCAAAACACCGAAGGTGTCGTCTTCCTGCTGGCAGGTTCAGTTTGCAGAGATCGACGGCAAGATCATCGGCCTCTACTTCGCGGCGAACTGGTACCCGAAATGCGAGGCTTTCACCCCGGTGCTGGGCGCGGCCTACGAGCAGCTCAAGGAGCGCGGCGCCGGCTTCGAGGTCGTGCTGGTGTCGTGCGACGAGGACCGGCCGTCGTTCGAGCGGTTCCACCGAACCATGCCGTGGCCCGCCGTGCCTTTCGGCGACCTCCGCTGCAAGAAGCGCCTCAGCGAGAGGTTCCAGGTGGAGGGCATCCCACGCCTGGTGGTGCTCGCTCCGGACGGCGCGGTTGTTCACCCGGACGCCGCCGACCTCGTGCACCGCTACGGCGAGCGGGCGTTCCCGTTCACGGCCGCGAGGGTGGCGGAGCTGGAGGCAGATGACCAGCGCAAGTACGCGTCCCAGACGCTGGAGAAGCTCTTCTCCATCAACGGGAAAGAGTACTTGAACGGTGGCAATGGACAGGTAACGTGTTCTCGAACGCAAGCTAGCTAGCTAGAGCGTGCCATGAGCTAGTTAGCTTGGACGGGCATTGTTGTGTGCCGTCGATCCACCCGTACGTACGTCGACTATCCGGTTGTTGGCCTATAGCTCACCGCGGCTAAGGGCTGCAGGTCCCGATCTCGAGCCTGGTGGGGAAGACGGTGGGGCTCTACTTCTCCGCTAACCATTGCGCGCCGTGCATCAAGTTCACCACGAAGCTGGCGGCCATCTACAGCAGCCTCAGGGTCAACGCGGAGGACTTCGAGATCGTGTACGTCCCCATGGACAGGGAGGAGGACGGGTACCTGCGCTCCTGCAGCGACATGCCGTGGCTCGCGCTCCCCTACGACGGCGTGCCGTCGCGCGCGCTGGCGAGGTACTTCGACGTGCGGGAGATCCCGACGCTGGTGGTGGTCGGGCCCGACGGCAAGACGGTGACGCGGGACGGCCGCAACCTGGTGAACCTCTACTTCGACATGGCGTTCCCGTTCACGGACGCGCACATCAGGCTGCTGCAGGAGGCGGAGGACGAGGCGGCCAAGGAGTACCCGCAGTCGCTGCGCCACCGGGGCCACCGCCACGAGCTCAGCATCGTGTCGGAGAAGTCCGGGGGAGGACCCTACATCTGCTGCGAGTGCGAGGAGCAGGGGCTCGGCTGGGCGTACCAGTGCATCGCCTGCGGCTACGAGATACACCTCAGGTGCGGCCAGAATGCGGAGGGCGGCAGCGCAGGAACTGCTTAGCCACGAGTTAACAGCATCGCTGATACTTATCTATCTAGACTGCTGCGTGCATATTGGACATGGTCTGTGTTTGTTCCCAACAAACGTCAGCTTGCTCTTTGTCAAGTCTGATGCTAAAGTAGTAAAATAGAAGAGAAATGGCCTTCCTTGTAAGGCTTAGGTGGTTAGCTGAGTGCGCAAGAAATGAAGCTGCATCCCCTGCGGCAGGTGTTGAGCAAATCTTGACGCACTGCCCAATCAATCTACTTATGCATTTCCATTGTGTGCCTTCGAGCATTCAGCTAACGGTGTGAGGTCCTGCCGTAACCACAGGACTGAAGGATTGCTTCGGTTCAGAAGTGCATCCAGTTAGTCCGGCTAAAACGTTAGCCAAAGAAAATAAACAGATTCCAGGCCACAACATAAAACTTGAGATGAAGGTCAAATACATACAGATCAGAAAGCACATGAGAAGCGATCATAAAAGAACACGGATTGGAAAGCTCAAGTCTGGGGGAAAGATCAAAATAAATCTCTCTTGTTATTCAATATCAGTTGACGGTTCTCCAGACAAACGATACTTTCATGCAGGTAACACTTACAAAACATACTGCAAGGACAACTTGCATCAATACCAGTCTTCTCAAATCAAATAGTGACGCAGGTTCAGATGAATAACAACTACTGCTGATATTGTGAAGGCTTAACAAGCTTCAGAAACTTCAATACTTGGTATCATATGATAGCGCGCACAATCACTTAAAAGTTGCAGTCTAAAACCCGTGAATCTTGATGCTATCTTTCTTCATTATTCCAGCCTAACAAAAACATATATGATGAAGAGTCAGGGAAAAAAATGAACTAAAACAACAAAGATGCGCGCTGGTGTAATAGAACTTACCTGGACTAGGAAAGTAGCAACATTTTTACGCTGATCACCTTGCAGTTGAATGACCTACAATATACATCAGATGAATGAATTACCAATATGACATTTAGATAATAAGAGAAGTTAAAGTTAAACCAATAAAAGGAAGTGAGTACTGAGTGCTACTTCGTACCTGGCCTAGCTCTGGATCCTGGACTACAGTACCATTGCAGCAGAACTCTTTTTTGAGATCCTTGAGGATCTTGTTGTAGCTGTACTCTTTCTTCAGGCCCTGAACAGTTGTCAGACTCTTTCTTCCGTTGCGCTGCTGAATTCGCACGTGCACATAGTCCTTTGATCCAGCACCAGCGCTGGAGTCCTCAGCATTTGCCTCTGCAAACGGATCTACAAGGAAAACACAAAGTTATCACTTTCTGGCTTCAGATTGTGCTCAGGCCTGGACACATGGGTCAAAATAAGCTTATTGCATTGGAAGAAAGCCAAATGAACAAGCTCAATATAACCCAATAACCAATGAATGTCCATAGCCTTGCCAATAGCCTTGCCAATAAGGACATGTATATCATTATCACCTCAGGAGGAGGTCACTACTGATTCTTGTGCACCAATAGAACTGCACAGTACACAACTTAAGACAACTAGACTGTATCTGCAGGTTATTTAGGGTTAAGAGAACAAGAACCGAAAAGTGATTTTTTCTCAGTTCAACCTATTTAAGAACGATTATAATCAATATAAATTGTTACTATCTCAACGAGAAAATGTATAACAAAACATGTTGGAAAAAAGGATGTATACCAAAAGCAGACGGAAGCTGGTGGTCGAGATCAGACATGAAACTTAGTTCTTGAGTTTGATTGGTCCCCGTAGAGATCACTGAGTTTGACTAGTCAATCTGGGTGTAAGAGCTGCAAACCATAATACCATTCCAATCAATCACTAGTATAGTATGCAGTCATTATAAAGGCATAAAAGAACTTAAATTAAATGTACAACTCAACTCAATCGTCCAATATCCAGGGTGATACAGGCACAACAATACAACAACAACAACATAGCCTTTCAGTCCCAAGCAAGTTGGGGTAGGCTAGAGTTGAAACCTACCAAGAGCCCCAAGTCATGGTTCAGGCACTTTAATAGCTGCTTTCCAAGTACTCCTATTCAAACATAGATCTCTAGGTATATCCTAAGCTTTCAAAATATCTTTTTATTGCCTCTCCCCATGTCAATTTCGGTCTTCCTCTACCTCTCATATTATTAGATTGGCTTAGGACTCCACAATGCACTGGTGCTTCTGGCGGTCTTCTTTGGGCATGGCCAACCACCTCAACCGATGTTGGACAAGCTTTTCTTCAATTGATGCTACCCTTAGGCGATCACGTATATCATCGTTCTGAACTCAGTCCATTCTTGTGTGACCACAAATCCATCGCAACATACACATTTCTACAACACTCAGTTGTTGAATATGTCAAATCTGCAAAATGGACACAGCAATATTCACGACAAAATGCAAGATGCTCATATTGACTCGAATACTCTGTACACAAGAGAACAAATCTAACAAGATAATACCTATATGAACAATCAAGAACTATTATGAGGTAAGAAATAAATAGGCTTAATGGACACTGAAGCCAAACGATGTTTTACATACCTAACTGATGGAGGTGCTATTGGGCTCATAACCAAGGGCAGATCAGAACAATGGCAGGGAAAGAAACCACACAATTCAGAGCTAATCGAATGAAATATTCTAGGATAAGTGTTCAAAAGGTCCAATAAATTTTTCCTCTTTGCTTGGTCTGAATGGGCTAGAAAGGTACATGACAGAACTGAAAGTACTTTACCAAAACAGTAGCCTGAGGTGACGTTCTTGATTTACTAGCTGCTAGCTTGCTATCTCCTCTAGGGTACCAACAATGGAGGCTAACATTCTGAGTAGTTCTAGTACAAATAAAGTGAGACTAGGAAATATTGGGCCTGTTCGCTGGTTGGGGCTGATGCTGGTTTGGGCTGGCTGGTGCTGGTTTTTTGTGAAAGGAAAACACTGTTGGCTGGTTGGTTTGGGCTGGCTGAAACCAACAAGCGAACAGGCTGATTGAGACAACTATTCATACAATGTAAACTATTACTACTTATGGTTTGTATAGAAAGTTTTTCCTTTCATCATGCCTCACCTTTATTTCATCTCTCTCTTCTTTTTTAACATAAACCACCTTCTCTCCCCAAGTATATATAGCTTCTGTAAACCACTATGACAAGTGCAAAGTATCTACTTTACCTTTTTTATCCGATCCTACATGGTCTTTGGGGCTACAACTAAAAGAGCAACGTTGAGGAAGGCCTAAGGGCTTCCCCAACAGGCTTAGCAGGCGTGCTGCCCCGTTTCCGTATCAGCCCAGAGTCCATGTCACGTCAATTGGTGGTTTCGCAGGGGGAGTCAGAACAGCCTGCAGAAGCAGCGTGTGCCTGGCGCGTTTAGATGCTTTTTTTTTTGAGTTTTGGCTACTGTAGCAATTTCGTTTGTATTTGATAATTAGTGTCTAATTATGGACTAATTAGGTTCGAAAGTTTCGTCTCGCGATTTCTCACTCAACTGTGCAATTAGTTTTTTTTTTCCATCTATATTTAGTACTCCATGCATGTGCCGCAAGATTCGATGTGATGGGTACTGCGCAAATTTTTTTGGGAACTAAACAGGCCCGCGTTGAGGCCCGCGTTGTGAGAATCTGCAATGGGGAAAGGCTGTGCATGGTGGGACCGGAAAGTTACTGCTGTACTTGTTGTGCCTTGGTTGGTACGGAGTCAAGAGCAGCCTGTAAGCCTGCGTTGGTCGTGCCCAAAAGTGGTAAGCGGACTAACACTTTAGCGGAGGCTGATAGCATATCGTGGTCCTTTTTCCCTTTCTAGAATGCTGTTCTAGTAAAAAAAAACATCTATATTTCTGTTATGTGAGTAATGGAAATGGTGCTGGTCTCTCCGTTATATGAGTAATGGAAATGGGGCTAGCCTCGAGTCGGAAAAAAAAGTAGCCTGAGTATGACTTAACCATACAAGCAACTTGCCTAGTTGCCTACTACCTCTTATATGATAGCTACAGATAACCATAACCAAAACTCTGTGTTCTCTGCTTATTAACTGGTTTCAACTATCAGGAGAAGGCTACCTTCTAAAACTGGTTCAGTGGGCACAAACTCCCAATTCTCAGTCACTTCAGCAGATGAAGATATCATTTACAAATACCAACCATTAAATATACAACTCTAGATGTAAAATCTGCATAGGAGTTCCTAAATTGCAATACAATTTAGTTGTGGCGTCGATCAGTCTACAAGTCAGAAGATACACCTTATCATATACATACATCTAATCTAAATGGCACAAGGAATCAAGGACACCAAAATACGGCAATCAAATCATGAAACTGTACCGAATCACAAACCCTGGTGGTGGTGCTTCATTTGAGGGAGGTTCCCCAAAATCAGGCCATATGGAGTTAAAATCGATCCGCCAGAAACGCCAACCCATCGGCACCCTCCCCGACACCACCGAAACCCGATTGGAGCAAACATTCTCCACCTTAACAACCCAACGCACAAATTCCTCGAAACAACCCCGAGATCTGCTCGATTTGGGGCGAGATTACGACCGCACAATCCGACTGACCACAGATCAATCAAGAGACGGAGGAGCCCATCATCAGGTCCTAGAAATTCTAAGCTCGGAGACACGGAATTGATCGGGGAAGAGCAGGGAGGAGGCATCACCTTGGTTGGTGGCGCCGCCGGCGAATCGAGGGGAAAAGGCGATGCGACGACTCGGACGTAGAACCGCGCTCTCTCTGTTTCTGGGTCCTTCTCCGGCTTGACCGCCGGTTGGTTATAAAGGAGGAGGCGTGTGCTTGCCCTTTTTTTTTTTTTTGGTTGTTGTTGTTGAGAAAAGGCGTGTGCTTGCCTGCTTGGGCAACTGGGCGAGCCGCCAATAGGATTAGGATTCGGCCCACTCGATTCCCCTTGTCAGCTTACGTTGAAATAAGTGGGAATCAATCAAGTGCTCTCAAGTTTTAGGCCCACCAGCGCTCTCGGTGGGCTGGTGCCTATGAAACTTTGTATTCACTCCACCCAATGCCTCATGGAGTCATGGCCTTGTCAACTAACAAACGAATACGGCCCGACAAAAACTGGGCTCCTTGCTGGAGACATGAATCATGAATATCTCAAAGGTCATCTCAAATTTAGCGTCTTGATTAGACCTGATCAAAACGTAGAGTCGGGTCGGGTTCAAGTCGGCCCGACGTAAAGATGGGTCGATATTTTCTTGGTTTTGGCTTCTTCTATTTTATAGGTTGGGTAGAGTAAAAGCATCTCCAAGAAATTCTCTAAGGCCCTTTTGGATCCTCGAAATTGAATTGGATTCACTGAATCATATTCTAGGAAATGAATTGATTTGAATTGAATCAAATCAAAACCAATTCATTTTCATTATTCCTGTTTGGTTATCACGGAATTTATTTCTAAAAATTAAAATCACTGGAATATAGAATCAATTTGCACTCACACTCTAAGCATGTGTTTGGTTTCGGGACTACCAGAGATTGGCTCTGTCCTGGTTTTTTTTGTTGGCTCGAACCCAGTTCGTGTTTGGTTAGGGGGTTGAGGTTGTCCCTAATTTTCTGTTTGGTTGGAGATACATGTGAGGTGGGTTCAGCTCCCTGACATGCGGGCCCAAGGACATCAGCCTCTTTTTCTCCTCCCTTGGTCTTCTTCTCCGCAGACTCCCGTAGGGCCGCACGGATCTTTTGCTCGCATGTCGCTAATCGATCTTGATGCGCCCACGCCCCACCACCACCACACCTGCTGCGCGTGCGCCTCGCTTCATTTGTCGTCGTCAAATTTGCTTTGTCGTCATTGCTCGGACCTCCATCTCATTGCTTGTCTCAAGCGCCGCCACTATAGTCATTGGTCCATCGTCGCCTGCTTGCAGCCGCTCCTCGGGCCTAGTTGCTCGCGCCGCCGCCGCTACTCGCGTCCGCTTGCCTACTGCTCACGCTGCCCATAACACCAAGCCGCAACTTCGCCCCCATCCACCAGATTTTAAGGAGCATATACAACCTGGATATAAGGGGTATATTTCCTAGTAGGTTGGTTCCAATCTTGTTGAACCCCAAACCAAACACTCTAGATTCTGGGTCCAACCCACTCCGACCCATTCCAACCCATCATCCAAACCCATGCTAACACTCTCTCCTCTCACACTCTCTCTCACACACACGCCCTCACTCTTCTTCTTCACTTGATGCATCATGAACTTACCAAATCTCTTCATAAAGAGAGCCATGTCCATATCTTCATCATCACAAGCACTTGAGTCTTCATCTTCAGTTGATGCATCTTGCTTTGCTTTGCCCTTGCTCTTGGATGATGATGTGGCTTTGAAGGCCACGTTATTCTTCTTCTCATCCTTCTTCTCAACTCCATCATCATTCTCACGGTAGGTGTTATCGGTCGTCACATCTCCCAATACTTGGTTTGGGCCATGGTGTCCAAACCACTCCTCGCAAGCAAAGTGA
The DNA here is from genome assembly GCA_904845875.1 of Miscanthus lutarioriparius. Taxonomy (NCBI): domain Eukaryota; kingdom Viridiplantae; phylum Streptophyta; class Magnoliopsida; order Poales; family Poaceae; genus Miscanthus; species Miscanthus lutarioriparius. The sequence goes on along the minus strand of CAJGYO010000005.1, from coordinate 22,948,208 downwards.
CCAACATGCCAAATCTTGGATGTAGATATCTCAAAAATTTGTGAGAGAAGTCATTGTCCTTCACCTCCTCACCAAGTGCCTTCAGGTCATTAACTAGCACTTGAAGCCTATGAAACATCTCTGGCACATTCTCATCTTCCTTCATCTTAAAGCTAGCAAACTTCTCCTTGAGAATATATGTCTTGGCACAATTCACCGCTTAAGTGCCCTCATATGATTCCTCCAACTTCTTCCAAGCATTATGAGCTATCTCAACGTTCTTAATTTGCTCAAACACTCTCTCATCCACGGGCCTCATGAATAGCACAAAGAGCAATATCATTGTTTTGGAGCTTCTCTTCTTCGGCCGTGGCGGGTTGCTCCAGATTTGCAACCTCAAACTTGGTCTCTACCACTTGCCATATATTTCTATTGATTAACTCGATGTGGGTGATCATCTTTGCCTTTCAATAGCCATAATTTGTGCCATCAAATTGGGGTGGCTTCTTGGTGTTGTTGATATAAACCATTTTGACACCATAGGTTGTTAAGTCTTAAAGAACGGTGACCATAGCTCCGATACCACTTGAAAGGTTCTAAATGGCTAGAGCAGGGTGAATAGACTATAAAAATTACTACAAATACACTAGAGCAACTTTGTTAGTCAACTAAATGGCGAAAAGCATTTTGCTCTAGCTCTACTTAAAAGATAAGCCACCTACCAACAATCCTAGTCAATTATGATCAATAAGCTCACAATTTCTATGTCTCTACTAACACTAACTAGTGAGCAAGCTAGAGAACTAATCACACCTAATTAAGATAAGCTACTCAACTAGCAAGGCTACCACAAGCTCTACACAAGATAACTATGAATGTAAAACAAGGTAGAGGCAAGGTGATTATACCATCATGGCAAGAGACAATAGATGATCAATCAATCAAGAATACCAAGAGATGACACTAAGATTTTTACCAAGGTTCACTTGCTTGCCGATAAGCTACGTTCTTATTGTAGCAATTCACTCACTTGGAGGTTCACGCGCTAATACGCATCACACGCCTAACCCGCAATCGGGTGCCGCACAATCAACACAAGATGAAGATCCACAAGCTACGAGCAATCCACTAGAGTACCTTTTGGCTCTCCGTCGGGAAAGGTCAAGAACCCCTTACAAATCACCGGGAGATGGGAGAAGGCGTCGTTGTATCCTAGGTGGGACAGAGGCTTTAACATGGAGCACATGGCGGTGCTCGAGGAGGACAACGAGCTTTGTGCCGCCGTGTGTACCCGTGTCGCCGGACGTGAAAGAATGAAGCTTTTTTACTCTTTTCTTTTGCCCATGGGCCTCTAACATGGAAACGTAGTTGAATTTGGATCACATGCGTTTGAATTTGGATCACATGCCTACCTTTTTGTTTGTTGGGTGTACTTAATTCATCCTTGATCGACATGTGCCAATATACTCAATGTACTACGAGCTCCAAGACGGGGTTGCTACGACGACCCAGGCAGAGGCAGGGCAAGCCACATGAGAGGAGGCTAGCTCAGTCTCCGCACCGATAGTAATCCAATTGTGATGTATTTGTGCATCTTATTATTTAGCGGCTAATGTACGATCAATTGTGATGTATTTGTGCATCTTACTATATATTAGACATGGCTAATGCACGACCGGTCGTGCATTAGCATGTGAAATGCACACTTTCACCTTCTTCCTCCTCCGGCCCTTTTCCTACTTTCCCACTAGTCTTCCTCCTCACCTTTGGCCCGTCTTCCTCGTTCTCGCCCCACCCTAGCCTTCCTCGAACGTCGTCCCCTTCTCGTCCTCACGCCCGTTGCGCTACTGCCCACCGCCTGCAGCGACCTCCTCCTTCCCCCTCCCACCGCCACCATGGCCATGGGCGCCCCTGCCTTGGCCTAGCCTGGCCACCTACTACGCTGTTGAAACCCTAATGCTGCCCTCCCACCATCCCTACTACCTGGCCAGCCTGCCTCCTCCGAGCCCTTTCTAAGACCGCCGGAGTTGGGGAAGAAGAGAGGGAGAGAGGAGAAGATGGTGCACCACCAGAACAATTTGGAGATGTGGAGAGTGCACGCGGTCGCCGAGGAGAGCACGAGCAGCCATCGAGGAGGCTACTACAACCACCAAGGAGTGCCTGCGCGGTAACCGAGAAGGGGGAGGCCTGTGCAAGAGAGGGAGAGAGGAGAAATGGATGGGGAATGAAAGGAAGAAGACGATGTGGATAAAATCGGTGGGACCCATCACGTGGCAGGCTACGGGTGTTAGTGGGCGTGCCTAGTCGCACAAGCCTGCCCAGTCAGAAAGATGCTTTTGCCTTATGTTTATTTGATTTATATGCGCGAATATAGTCAATGTACCGCTTCCATGTTCAAAAAATGTATTTATTATTTTATGTAATTATGATAAATCTTAAACTATGTGGAATATTGCTTAAAACTAAACATAGATACACTAAACACTACACTGATATATTTTTCGTTCAAGAGCCCTTGACTTAACACCATTGAATCCCAAAACTAAGAAAGAGCCATATAACGAATTAAAGATTGTTTTTAGGTCAAATAGGTAAGTGTCGACATGAAATTTCATCCCGTGCCGAGGACACACGTAGCAAGCCGGAAGAGTCTACTCAATGTAGCTGGAGATCCGCCTAGCTTCAGCGTAGGGATGGTCAAACCTATGTAATCCTCCCGAGACGTGCCAGTCAATTTGACCCTGCAATTGACAAGGAGAGAAAGTTTATCAGTAATTAAGGGTGGAACATGCCGGTGTTGCTAGATAATCTCGAATGTGCGGCTCTGAGAGTCGATACGAAAGGAGATCGACTAAATAGTCTATTCCAGCATATTCATAAGAATAAATTGGTTAAAACTCATGTGGTTATGTAAGAAGAATCAGTTATCGTTCAAGATAAATATCATCATTTGAGCAAATATTAATCAATGGCAATAAGATATCATTGTGATTGGTTTATGCTGAGCCAATGATTACAGGTAACCGAATCCCTTTTATATAAAGAAACAATTCAACACCATTTAACTATTTAATAAAGATAAATCTAATAAACATGTTAGATCTCATCTATCGCTATGACAAGTGGAACATGAGGCAGAATCATGCAGGGCGTAGAAACAACAATAGACTCGATGACCCTAACTCATTACTAATATTAGTGGGGCTTGAGGCAGAATCATGCAGGCCGTAATACAACAATAAGATCATGGGGCTAACACATCTTTCAACCTATCTTTACTTCAACGATCTCGTGATGCGAACTATTCATGAAAGCACTCGATATCGACTAAAACAACCGATTTAGGCATAGCGCACAGTTAAGGTTATGCCTTATCAGAAATAGATCTACTAAATAACAATCCCCACTCCACGGTGCTAATAGTGGGGTATGAGGCAGAATCACACATGCCATGATAACGGGTCATAGAACGGTTTTCGCTAGCCAATAGATCTAATCAAGACGCAACATGCCTTAACCACACGCTATGCACGATCAGGATTTACATAAAACAGCTGATAAAACATAACTCATCGTTTAAGGTGTAGATTAGATCAGTTTTGAGATTAACAAACGATGGGTTAAACAAGATATAAGGCCAATCTAGATCAATCCCAATCAGGTAGAGTGATATTGCTATAATTAGATAATTAATGGAGACAATAAGCAATATCGGTAACTTAATTAATCTATCAAAGACTACCATTCTAAGGTAGAGCCGATAACTTGATCTTGATCTAATTCATGCAGTGGGGGTCGACCGGATCGATGCAGCCATACTTAAACTAGATAAGAATCGATAACTAACTTATACCAGAGTTGCAGTGGAGGTCGACCGAATCAATGCAGCCGTACAAATAGAGGTATAAGCCATGACGGTACTTACAGACAAGCAAGTGAGGTCGACCGGATCGATGCAGCCGTACTTGCTGAAGAACTCAACGAGATCTACTCTACTCCTATTCCTAAGGGGTGGCCGGAGCCAAAAAAAGTAAATAACTTGTATATTGGATTGATTGTGTTTTTATAATAGCCAGGCTTTGATATTTATACCTAGGACCCGCGCATGACTCCTATCTAAGCACGACTCATCACAATCTTTGACCCTAAGAGAAAACATTCCTAATTTAAGATAACTTAGACTCTAATCTTTTCTTTTTATAGAGTCCAACATGCCTTGTTCCGGCGCCGATCGTGGCCTTTATCGTTATCTGCTGGCGCTATCTGAAGAAAGCCAATTCTAGTGCTGCATTCAAATCAGCTGATTCCGATCTACACGCAAATGATCCCTTGATGACATGATCTCGGGAGCTTTCGAGTCCCTGTGACTCTTCTTCCAAATTTTGGTATAAACACATGCCCCCCAATTTTGGGATAAAAGTAATTTTATTCTAAAATTATCATGTCTGTATCCCCGATTGGTCTACAGTCACGGGTAGAGAATCTTGATCTAGGGTCTACTTTTTGTCGCCGCCTATGTCAGTTCATGAGCCCATGCTTCAAAACTTTACGAGAGCATCATTGCTTCACGGGCACTTGGATTCATCCTTCCAGGCCGGCTATAAAATGCCTATACGACCCTAGCGAAAGCAACTCAACAATTCAGCTATGTTCCTCTTCCATCTGCCCTCTCGAGTTCTTCTGGCTCTGCTAGACCCTCCATGGTCTATCCTTCTGCTATGAAGATCTTGAGTGGTTAGAAGAATTCTTGTGCATAGGGTGATTGTGTCGCCCATTCTAGCACCTTGTCGAGCAAGAGGATCAGCTGTTGTGGCTAGAAGAAGTCTTGTGATATCACCTGTGTCTTCTCACCACGCTTGTAGAGCTGTCCTAGTGTTTGCCAGGGCTAAAATGTGTGGACACCTTTCCCTCGTCCATTCCACCAAACGCCCACTAGGAAAGCCACAAACTTCTTCCCCATAGTTTCTCAGCTACCGAGAAATCGGCTGAGCATCTGTCAAGCAGGCGGTCGTTCCCCTTTTTCTGGCACAATTTTATCAATGGGCCGATGTGACTTGGTTCACGATGACCCTTGGCCTTGTGGGGACCTAGACTCCCTTCAATCCAAAGAAACTTTGGTGGGTCGATCTCTGGTGAATGTAAGCTCTTCGTATCCATCCCATGGTACTTTGTATTTTCAGGAAGCAATAAGTCTGACTCTATTATCTCTTCGTTATCTATCCCCTAAATTTCTAGAGTGTCGATCTATTTTCGTATCTGATTTTAATCTCATACCTCCGGCGAAACCTACCTTTTTGCCTTCCCAGGCTATATATACGGGCCACGGCTGGAGATCGAAAAACAACCCGCGTCGCCTCAAACCCTCTACGTCCTTAGTATAGTTCCTACTTTTCTATAGGTTTGAGATCATGGAGAACAACAAGAGGCCTGCTGAGAGGGCCCTCAACGGATCTGCATCATCGCGTCAACGCCTTCATCACCGGGAAGGTGCTTCTCGGGATGTCTCCACCATTCTGGAGTACAGGGCCGATTCAGTTCAGCCTTTGGGGTCATCTTCAGCACTGATGCATCGCCAACTTCCTTGCCATCTGAGGAGGTGGATCGATAATGACGATTTGCTTGCCTCCATTGATCGAACTGATCAGAATCTAGCCAATTGTCTTTCCCTCATAGAGTCGGCTCTAGCCATGATTCAAATCCGATCATCCTATGAGGCCAATCTAGGGGAAAGGCTAGCCAGGGCTGAAGCCAGAATCATAGGTGAGGTGGCTACCACAATTCCTTTTTGCCTTTTCTTAACTTTGCCTTCGAGATTTTCTGATCATCCCTTCCTTGAATCTTTTAGATCTGACTGCTCAGTTGAAAAGCCTTCGATCTACTATGGATCACGCGACATGATTTGTTAATGCCAAGGGCGCTGTTCTAGTGGTTCATTTGCATGACATATCAAACCACGTCAGGGAGGTTGCTCTTTATGGCGTTCGTCATGGTGCTGCCACAATGTTGGCTGCTGCACATGCCCGTTCTGGCCACAATCTTCGGCTTCTTCCTCATGGTTTTTCAGATGTGCACCCTGAGGAATATGAGTGCTTGGTTGAGGACTTCCTTAGCACTGCCAACTCTGTAGCTTTCAACACCCTGGCCGATGATATAGTGAGCAAAGTGTTTTCTGGCCCATAGCTTGTAATTGGTGATAGTTAGCAAACAACTTCCTCGTCTTGAGTAATTTTTCCTTGTTTCGTGCTTCATATTACACGCATTACTTCATTCATATTTGCTTTGCTCCTATAGGCGATGTGTATCTACACTGGCTTTTACTCCTTGGGGTTATTTTTTGCACTAGAGGCGATACCCTTATGATATCGGCTATTAGAGCTATCGACCGAATAAATCGGCTATTAAATATTAATCCAAATGCTGGGGTAATATTTTTTTTAATATTTCCCATTGATTGCTCGATCAAATTCTTCCTCTCCTCTTAGTGTTTCCAAAATATAAGCATTACCAGGCGCACAACGTTTGATCCGATAAGGCCCTTCCTAATTGGGTGACCATTTGTCAAACTGGCTGTCCTTTAACCTGATCGATAATTTTACTTTCCATACCAAATCTTCTTCAGAAAATTGCTTATTCTTGACCTTTTTATTGTAATATTTTGCAATCCTCAGTTTATTGGCTTTGATATTTTCGAGAGCACGTAGCCGAAGACAACTCAGATCCTATAAATCATCTATCATAAGATTCTTGTAGACTTCGGCTGACAAATCATTTAGCAACATAGCACGCCTCGATCCAGCCTAAATTTCCTAAGGAAGAACTGCATTATGGCCATACACAAGTTCATAGGGTGACATTTTAATTGATCCATGACATGCCATCCTATATGCCCATAGTGCCTCATTAAGCGTTGAATGCCACTTCCTTGGTTGTTCTTCAATCTTTTTCTTGATCAGCTTAATCATAATATAATTGAACGCCTCTGCCTGACCATTAGCCTGAGCATAGTAAGGAGATGAATTTAGCAGCTTGATTCTCATACTGGCAGCAAAATCCCTGAACTCCTCTGATGTGAACATTGTCCCTTGATCGGTAGTGATAGTTTGATGAATTTCAAAACGATACATGATATGTTCCTTGACAAAATCAACCATGTTCTTCGAAGTTACCATTTTGAAAGGAATTGTCTCAACCCACTTAGTGAAGCAATCCGTTGCTACCAATATGAACTTATGTCCTTTGCTCGAGGGTGGAAAAATATGGTCAATCAAATCAATTTCCCAGCCCCGAAACGGCCATGGCTTGATTATTGGGTTCATGGCCGATGCAGGTGATTTCTAGATATTACCAAAACGTTGATAGTCTTGGCACCCCCTTGTAATATTTAAAATAGTCTTCCAGTATTGTTGGTCAGAAATATCCGGTTCTACGAATAATTTATTTCATCTTATAAGCAGATTGGTGAGCTCCACATATCCCTTCATGTACTTCGCCCATCAACACCTTTAGCTTCTTCTTGATTCAGGCATTTGAGCAATGCTTCATCGATTGTTTTGTAATATAGTTGATCATCTAGTAAAACATATTTAGTCGATTTATACTTTAGCTTTCTGGTAACTTTTTGTGATGGATTTCTAAGGTAGTCGACTATTTCGACTCTCCAATCACTGCTCGAGGTTTCATTACTCAAGATTTCTTGAATCACTCGATAACATGAAGCACTTTAAGCCAAACGGTTAGCTTCTTGATTCTGTGCTCTCGGAATATGTTGAAATGAGACATGAGGAAACTCTTTGAGGAACCTTTGGCACTCGTCATAATATCCCTTCAAAGTATCCTCCCTGCATTCATATAGGCCGATCAACTGATTAATAATTAATTGTGAGTCTCCAAATATTTCAATTGCGTCGGCCTTTACTTCACGAAGAAGTTGAATTCCTTTGAGAATAGCTTCGTATTCTGCTTGGTTGTTGGTAATCATTGGTTCGGTTTGAAAAGCGAACTCAAAATTTGCCCCCGAGGCGAAATAATAACAATACCAATGCCACCACCTTGCTTGCATGATGATCCATCAAAGAATAACGTTCAAGGTACCGGCTCTACATAATTAATGTTTGGTTTATGATGCTTGGTGATGAAATCGGCTATTACTTGCCCTTTGACTGCTTTAGCCGATTCGTACCTCAAGTCAAATTCTGATAATGTAAGAATCCACTTTCCCACTCTCCCATTCAGTATTGGCATCGATAACATGTGCTTGATCACATTAGCCTTGGAAACAACCGTACATTCGGTCGATAATAAGTAGTGCCACAACTTGGTGCAAGAGAAATATAAGCACAGGTGCAACTTTTTAGTGGGAGAATATCTTGTTTCTGGATCTAGAAGTCTCCTACTCAGATAGAAAACCACTCGTTCTTTTCCTTCAAACTCTTGCATCAAGGCCGATCCAATTGTTTTTGTCATCGACCGATATATACAACTTAAAATGCTTACCCTGCTGAGGAGGGACCAGCACGGGTGGACGCTTCTTATATTCTTTTATCTCCTCAAACGTCTTTTATTGTACGTCACCCCGTCTAAATTCTTGATCACTTTTTAATTTCAACAAGGGAGAAAACGACAGAACCCTTTTCTACAAATTTGAAATAAATCTCCTAATAAAATTAATCTTGCCAAGCAAAGATTGTAACTCTGTCTTGGTAGTCGGGGGCACTGCTTCGTCAATTGCCTTCATGCTCTTCTGACCAACTTCGATCCCTCTCTCGTGGACCATGAAACCCAAGAATTGTCCAGCTAATACTCCAAAAGCACACTTATTAGGATTCATCTTCAGACCATATTTTCTTGTGCATTCCAGAGTTTCTCGCAAATCAGCTAGGTGCTCTTTGTACCCCTTGGATTTTATCATCACATCATCGATGTAGATTTCAACAATCCTACCGATCAACTTATAGAAAATATAATTCAGCGCCCTTTGATAAGTTGCACCGGCGTTCTTTAGATCAAAGGTCATCACAACCCACTTGAACAGACCAATTGTGTCGGGGCACCTAAAAGCGGTCTTTGCTATGTCTTCCTCAGCCATAAAAATTTGATTGTATCCTGCATTGCCATCCATGAAGCTAATAACCTTGTGCCCGACTGCTGCATCCACTAACATATCAGTTATTGACATCGGATAACCATCCATGGGTGTGGCCTTGTTCAGATCCCTAAAATCGATGGAAACTCACAATTTCCCATTCTTCTTATATACAGGGATAATATTCGATATCCACTCTGCATATCAGTACGGTCGGATAAACTTTGCTTCTAGTAACCTTTCAGTCACCTTTTTGATATCATCAAGCACGTTCAGGTTGAATCTCCTTGGAGCTTTTTAAACGGCCGATATCCAGGTTTGATTGGTAACCGATGTTCAATAATTGACTAGTCTAAACCAAGCATCTCATAGTATTCTCAAGCAAATCAGTCTTTAAATTTCTTTAATAAATCAATTAATTCCCACTTATACTCTGGATCCAACTTAGCACTTATGTACGTCGACCTAGGTCTATCTTCAGAACCAATATCCACTTCTTCTAATTCATCAGCCGACGTGAAACTATGTCCTAGTTTACCATATGTACCATCTATTGGATTATCCATTAAGACAAATTTTCAAAGCCGTTTGCTTAGATCGGCTATTGGCTTTCACCATTGACTCTGAGTTCTGATGGCAACAGAAAAGCCATATGAATATCAGCCAATGGTTGCTTTCTATTAGTTGTTTGCTTAGTACGCCATACTTGAGGCTTACCGGATGCCTGAGCTTGTTCCAACTCTTTATTCCTTAGGCGTTGCACCCTTCTCTTCTGGCTTCTTGTCAATCCTCCGAGGCACCGTTGGCCTTCCTGCCAGACATGTTCTCTCTGGTTGCCCTCTTCTTCATAATCAACCCAGTCTTGATCCACAACTCTTTTTCCTAGCCGATTATGAATACTTCCATTTTTAAGCGCCGATCCATGTTATTATGATGAAATGTATCTTGAGTATGGATAGACCGGCGGTTGGTTCGAGATTGCCTAAACTCCCAATACTAATTGCTGCATTCTAGACATTCATGTCTGGTAGGCAACTTCAAACCTTTGTTTCAGCAATATCTGAAGAAAGGACAATGCCAATGTGATTCGGCTTGTTTCCTTTCATACATCTCTTCTTCTAGTTGACGCTGGTATTCTTGATCTTCTAACCATCGCTGATAATCCTTTTTCCTTCTACCGTTGCCACTTATCCAACAGAATCCGAGATATAACCCACGGCTTTGTCGCTCCATCTTTTGACGTTCCCCCCTGCTCATATCGACTCTTTTGCTTGTCGCGACGTCTTCTGATTTCTCTGTACTCATCAGCCGATATTTGCATCTTAGGATCAACTGTTTTAGCTTCTCTTGATTTGGCCGATGTTAGGACCTTAGTCTTTCTTTTGAGTAGCCCAACATCAACCATGTTTTGATCTCCTAGGAAAGGATTATCACCAACTTTCATTTTCTAAGGCGTATCAAATTTGAGCCTTCCTTGCTGAATGGCCTTCTGTATATGCTACCAGAAAATTCTACACTCATTAGTGGAATGAGAAGTAGCGTTATGAAACTTGTAGAACTTCCTATTCTTCAACTAATCAGGGGGCAACATATCATAATTATCAGGCAACTTGATCCGCCCCTTCTCAAGTAAGAAATTGAAGAGCTTGTCTGATTTTATGACATTAAAGTCATAGCTCTCTTCGACTCCTCTTCCCCACGGATTTGACACCATCACCGTCTTTTTGCCCCAATTCTATTTAGCCGCAACAACTTCTTCTTCATCTTCATAGCCGTCATCGGCTGAGTATAGATTATAAGCTTCAGTCACTGTGGTACTCTTCTGGAATCGGGTATCTCTATGCATACTCTAGACTTGGCTATTGAGTGCCGCCACTCGTTGAGCCAATTGATCCAGGTTGTCAAATTCTTGCCCCAGCAGCTTTTCTTTCTACATTGGTAACATTCCTTGAATGGCTAAAGTAGCTAGCTGATCATCAGCCAAGATTAATGAGAAGCACAAATTTTTGGTTTCTCGGAACCTCTGAAAAAACTCAGTGCCCGATTCATTAGTCTTCTGCCTTATGGTTGTCAAATCGGTTATTTTCTTTTCTCTAGTCCCAGTGTAAAAATATGTATGAAACTTCTTCTCTAGGTTAGCCCAATTGGTAATTGAATTGACTGGTAATGACAAAAACCAAGTGAAGGCTGGCCCCGACAGGGATAAGGAAAAGAAACGAACTTGATGGGCATCCTCAACTGATGCTTCACCCAATTATGTAAGATACTGACTGACATGTTCTATCGTGCTTGTACTGTCTTGGCCAGTGAACTTAGCGAATTCTGGGAGCCTGTAATTTATAGGAAGAGCAACCAAATCGTACCATTCTAGATATGTGCGTTTGTACAAAAAGGTCAGCCCTTTTGGCTTTAGACCGAACTGACTCTTCATCATATCGGTCACCTTCAACAGTAACTCATCAGCATTTGAATTTGGATTCCTCTGCACCTGCTGACCCATCTATGTATTGAAATCCCGTGTGCCTTGATATCCTAGATTTGAAATCATGTGGAGGGTGTTATAATCTGTGCCATAATGATACCCTTGTGGAATCTCTATCTGTTGGGTCCTTTGCTGGCTTGCTGCTTGAAGTCTCTGATAGTAGACATAAGGATCTATATCTCTACGGATCCTTTGAATTAAGGGTGCTATTTTCTGAGCCGACGATAGTATGTGGTCTGATGTGCCAAAATTGATCACCTAGTTCTGACCTTGCCCCGCCAACTGTTGCACATGCTGTACTGATGGTCTAGGATTATACTGTATCTGATTCGTAGTAGTACCTTGAGCTTGTTCAGATAAACCTTGAACTGCCTAGACATCACCATTACTAACTGGTGCTGCTTCTTGATGGCTGGTACCGACTTGATTAGTCCTTTGGGTCGATGGATCTGGAATGTTGTAATAAGTCGATCCAACCTGACCAACTAGAATCCCATGAATCGCTTCTTTCATGGCGTTGTGAAATGCGTCGACGAAAGCTTCATTATGGTTTGATATGGCATCACGAACAGATTTGTCTATAACTTTTGTAAAGAAATGCATGTGTTCAGCTTCGACTGTATCTGTCTGCCCGTGTAATAGAACTCTTGGTAGTGAAAATTTCTGAACAATTGTGTTGTCGTGTGTTTTGGTGTAGGACAACAAACACTTGTTCTAAAACTCTTCTGTAGCTTTGCTGATGATACCCTTATCTCCATTAGATAGATATTCATAATGTACCATAAGGATGTCATCGTTGTTGTGAGCCGCCATGACGATTGTAGGGTCCCACCGAGCGTGCCAGCAACGTGTATCGACACGAAAATTCATCCCATGCCGAGGACATACATAGCAAGCCGAAAGAGTCTGCTCAATGGAGTTGGAGATCAGCCTAGCTTCAGCATATGGATGGTCGATCCTGCGCAATCCTCCCGAGACGTGCCAGTCAATTTGACCCTGTAATTGACAAAGAGAGAAAGTTTATCAGTAATTAAGGGCGAACATGCCGGTGTTGCCAGACAGTCCCAAATATGTGGCTCTGAAAGCCGATATGAAAGGAGATCGACTAAATAGTCGATTCCAGTGAATTCATAAGAATAAATTGGTTAAAACTTATGTGGTTGTGTAGGAAGAATCAGTTATCGTTCAGGATAAATATCATCATTTGAGCAAATATTAATCAATGGCAATAAGATATCAATGTGATTGATTTATGCTGAGCCAATGATTACAAGTAACCGAACCCCTTTTATATAAAGAAACAATTCAACACCATTTAACCATTTAATAAAGATAAATCTAATGAACATGTTAGATCTTATCTATCGCTATGACAAGTGGGACATGAGGCAGAATCATGCAGGACGTAGAAACAATAATAAACTCGACGACCCTAACTCATTACTAATATCAGTGGGGCATGAGGCAGAATCATGCAGGCCGTAATATAATAATAAAATCATGGGACTAACACATCTTTCAATATATCTTTACTTCAATGGTCTCGTGATGCGAACTGTTCGTGAAAGCACTCGATATCGGCTAAAACAGCCGATTCAGGCATAGCGCACAGTTAAGGTTATGCGTTATCAGGAATAGATCTACTAAATAACGATCCCCACTCCACGGTGCTAACAGTGGGGTATGAGGCAGAATCACACAGGCCGTGATAACGGGCCATGGAACGGTTTTCGCTAGCCAATAGATCTACTCAAGATGTAACATGCCTTAACCGCACGCTATGCACGATCAGGATTGACATAAAACAGCTGATAAAACATAAGTCATTGTTTAACATGTAGATTAGATCAGTTTTGATATTAACAAACGATGGGTTGAACAAGATATAAGGCCGGTCTAGATCAATCCCAATCGGGCAGAGTGATATTGCTGTAATTAGATAAATAATGGAGGCAATAAGCAATATCGGTAACTTAATTAATCTACCAAAGACTGTCATTCTAAGGTAGAGCCTATAACTTGACCTTGATCTAGTTCATGCAGTGGGGGTCGATCGGATCGATGCAGCTATACTTAAACTAGACAAGAATTGATAACTAACTTATATCAGAGTCGCAGTGGAGGTTGACCGGATCGATGCAGCCGTACGAACAGAGGTATAAGCCATGACGGTACTTATAGATAAGCAGTGGAGGTCGATCGGATCGATGCAGTCGTACTTGCTGAAGAACTCGTCGAGATCTACTCTACTCCTACTCCTAAGGGATGGCCGGAGCCGAAAAAAGTAAATGACTTGTATATTGGATTGATTGTGTTTTTACAATAGCCGGGCTTTGATATTTATACCTGAGACCCGCGCATGACTTCTATCTAAGTACGACTTATCACAATCTTTGGCCTTAAGAGAAAACATTCCTAATTTAAGATAACTTAGACTTTAATCTTTTCCTTTTTGTATAGTCCAACATGTCTTGTTCCAGCGCCGATTGTGTCATTTGTCGTTATCTGCTGACGCTATCTGAAGAAGGTCGATTCCAGTGCTGCATTCAAATCAACTGATTCTAGTCTGCACGCAAATGATCCACCGATAACATGATCTCGAGAGCTTTCGAGTCTCTGTGACTCTTCTTCCAAATTTTAGGGTAAATAGTAAGTTCAGAACTGAGAGGGCCAAGGAAAGAAGCATAAGTTTTTTTAGGGCCAAGGAACTCTCTTTGACCGTTTCTCCATCCGAGGTCTTTTGAAAATTTTGAATTTCAAATACGAGAAATTCAAACATAATTTTCCTTGCACAGATGATTTTTAATGAAAAGATTGTCAACTATAAAGTTATATAACTCTTCGAGATCTACAACCTTTCTTTTGGTCGTTTCTCCATTCAATGTTATTTGAAAATTTCAAATTTTTACTACGTCGCTTCTATTTTTTACAGGTGACTCTATTTTTAGATGTGGCTGAAATAGGATCGCCTCTATAAATAGGAGTATTTGTAGAGACAACTGAAAATAGAACTATCTCTAAAAATTGAATTTTAAAGACGTCTACCACTAGAGTCATCTCTATAAATTTATTGTTAAAGGCGACTCATTTGGAACTCAACAGAGGCGGCCGAAAATTATGTCGCGGAAATCGTCGCTGATAATCAATTTTATACTAGTGATAATCCCTGGCAGGGTCATCGCGTAGCGTTATTGACCGGAGATGAATTAGTCATAAGATCTTTTTCAAAAAGAATTAGTCAGATAATCCGTGGCTGATCATCGCGTAGAGGGTATGGACCGGGGATGAATTAGTCATAAGATAATCCGAGGCTCCGTCCTTTGGATTTTGTTTTCGCGGGGCTCCGTGCCGCTCTGCAGACTGGTGCTGTCTGTCCACGTCCTCCTCACCTGCCCCCCGTCCCTAGTCCTTAGTTTAAAATATGAAAAGTCCCTCGTTTAAATATCTCTGTTTGGACTCTTTCCATTCCTACGTTGGCCAGCTCAAACTAGACACCAATCCATGAACGCCTCTTACATATATAAATTTCACACGCGTCTTTCCACAATATTCATTCATGCACACGTCTATAAATACATGCCCATTAAGCCATTATCAGCACGATGAGCAGCAGTGCAAGATCGCACACAAAGAACAAAAAAAAGATGGTGTTACATTCTTCCACGCGTGCCTCTGTAGTTTTGGCGATACTGCTTTGCTTCTGCACAGTGTCATTGGGAGCGCATGGAAGATCGCGTAGCAGGGTAAGAAACTGATGCATATTCTTGCCGATACTAGTTTGTTTGCACTACCTAAACAGAGTGTTATCATGTATATGACTGCCTTAGCAAATTGGAGTAATAAGTTTGTAAAATCCATTTTTTTTCTTTCTGATCCGGTCTGTATATATATGTTTGTAGCTTTATATCGTATACCTAGGCGATGTGAGACATGGACACCCCGACGATGTCATTGCTTCGCACCATGATCTGCTGGCCGCTGTTCTCGGAAGGTACGTGGCTGCCATTGTGGCCAGAATACTGTGGCATGGCTGTCTAGCCGCCTAGAATCAGCAGCCAAATAGTATAATTATGTTTCTTACGCAAAATATGAAGTTAATTTTGATATATAAATTGGTCGTGGAGAATATTTTTTGACATACTCTTTTAATTGGAAGCAATACATTATATACATATTCATATTATGTTAATTAGCCGAGTTTCATATTATATACATGCAATATTCTAACGGACTTTAATTAGGGATCAGAATGGAGTATCAAATGGGAATTAGCCTATTGTGTGCATCCTATATATTATTTTAAAAGTCAAGCCAAGTCCATTTGCATACATGGGTTATTGGGTTGTGATTAAATCTTTAATGAAGCCAACTACATAATAGGCGCCATATATTTTCTAAGATAATTCCTGGGCTATATCTCTTCTATTTTCATATATAGTATAGCCAGGCACCATGGTTTTTCTCAAATTACTTGGCATTGCATATTAGCTAAAGAGGTTATCACTCTCTGTGCTGAATCAATTATCGCTTATCAGCAAGGAAGATTCTTTGGCCTCCATGACCCACAGCTACAAGCACGGCTTCTCAGGCTTCGCTGCAATGCTCACCGAAGATCAAGCTGAACAGCTTGCAGGTAATGTCTTCATTAACAAAAATAACAACAGAATTAGTACGTGTCTGCCGAAACCAGCCTTTTCTCTTATGGCTTTGTCAACTAATAAACGATTCATGTAATATGAAATTTACAGAGTTTCCGGAAGTCATTAGTGTCAAACCTAGCAGAACCTGCACTGCTACCACCACTCGTAGCTGGGACTTCCTTGGTCTGAACTACCAGATGCCCAGTGAGCTGCTCCGTAAAAGCAACCAAGGGGAGGATATAATCATCGGGGTTATTGACACCGGTTAGTAATACAATTCTCTACGCAAATCTGAACAAGCTCTGGTTTGCTTCGAACTAAAACAAATCTTTAATCCTGCGGTGATCGATCTTGCTTTGCTTCAGGTATCTGGCCGGAGTCGAGAAGCTTCAGCGACGAAGGGTATGGCCCGGTGCCGTCACGGTGGAAAGGCAAGTGCGAAGTCGGGCAGGGCTGGAACAGCAGCAACTGTAACCGCAAGATCATTGGTGCACGGTTTTACAGCGCTGGAATTGACGAAGGGACCCTAAAGGCCGAGTACCTCTCGGCCCGGGACGCCCACGGCCACGGCACACACACGGCCTCCACCGCGGCAGGCTCCGTCGTAGAGGGAGCCAGCTTTCACGGTCTTGCCGCTGGCGCTGCGCGTGGCGGCGCGCCTCGGGCCCGCGTTGCCGTGTACAAGTCATTGTGGCAAGGCAGTGGTGGCAGCAGCGCCACCATTCTCGCGGCTATCGACGACGCCATCCATGACGGGGTGGACGTGCTCTCGCTGTCCCTCGGTGGCCTCGAAGACGACTCGTTCGGCGCCCTGCACGCTGTTCAGAAGGGGATCACCGTCGTGTACGCAGGCGGCAACAGCGGTCCAAGACCACAGACCGTTGAGAACACTGCCCCTTGGGTCATTACTGTAGCTGCGAGTAAGATTGATCGGTCGTTTCCAACCGTGATCACGCTGGGAAACAAGAAACAGATAGCGGTACACGCTCTGAAGAATCACTAGTCGAGAATTAGTATATTGAGTTGATGACTGATCTTGAGTGAAATCTACCAAATTTTCAGGGACAATCCCTCTATTACCAAGAGAAGAACTCATCCAGCAGCACTTTCAGAAGTCTTGAATTCGGAGACCTGTAAGTTACTTTGCCTTTCTTGATTGTTTTTCCTAATATAAAAACGCGTCAGAAAACTTGAAGCTGAACAGTTGGTTTCTACTTCCCGTGATTAGCTGCACGGCGGACGCTCTGAATGGTACGGATTTGAAAGGAAAGATTGTGCTGTGCTTTCCATCAGACCCAGAATCATCTCTACCGCTAGTCCCGGAGTACGCATTCCAAGTCGCGTTGCGAAACGTGCGGGATGCCGGAGCCTCTGGTCTTATTTTCGCCCAATATACGACCGACCTTCTAGGTGCTACAGCCCGTTGTCAGGGGATTGCCTGTGTACGTGTGGATCTTGACACCGGCTACCAGATTTTACGATACATAAGAGACACGAGGTACAACACTTATTGAGCAGAACTACATGCTTGTTCTTTATTAATTAATATACAGTTGAATCCTCACAGATAAATGTGTGATTGTTAAGCAGCTCCGCGGTGGCAAAGATTGAACCAGCCCGCACCTTTACAAGTAAAGAGTTACTGGCTCCCAAAGTGGCAGCATTCTCCTCTAGAGGTCCATCAATCTACTACGCTGATGTTATCAAGGTACCTACACTACAGTAAAATACTATTGCTTTCTACACAGTAACCATTAGGACGCCATCTCACTGCAGTTTTGCTTATTCCTTAACAGCCTGACATCGCAGCACCAGGAGCTAGCATCTTAGCAGCAGTGGGAGACTCCTATGAACCTATGTCAGGGACATCGATGGCTACGCCACACGTAGCTGGCATCATCGCCTTGCTGAAGGCTCTACATCCACAATGGTCCCCTGCTGCACTGAAATCGGCTATCGTCACCACAGGTAATCTGAACAGAGTAAATGACTATTGAACATTGACTGAGCAATGTTACATCTTTCTTAACTCTGTTCATTTTCCATGATGAAGCCTCTGTAACTGACGAACACGGCATGCCACTACTGGCTGAAGGGTTGCCCCGAAAGGTTGCTGACCCATTTGACTACGGAGGTGGGAACATTAACCCTAATAGGGCAGCTGATCCTGGCTTGATTTTTGACATTGATCCAAGCGATTACAAAAAGTTCTTTGGCTGCGCCATCAGCAGGACATCTGCAAGTTGCAATGAAACTTTGGTACCAGGCTACCACCTGAATCTACCGTCCATCTCTATTCCAGACTTGAGGTCTCCAATCACCGTATCGAGGACAGTCACAAATGTAGGTGAGGTCGATGCAGTTTACCATGCTGCAATCCAGAGCCCACCTGGAGTTTGGATGGATGTTGAACCTTCCGTCCTCGTGTTCAATTCTACAAACAAAGTACACACGTTTCAGGTGAAGCTATCACCTATGTGGAAGCTACAGGGAGACTACACATTTGGCAGCCTTACATGGTACAAGGGCGAAAAGAGTGTTCGGATTCCAATAGCAGCCCGGATGACACTCCATGATTTTTATGCTGATGTTGCATAATTGGGTTGGAACATGATGGCTATCTTATATCATTGTTTTCCTTTTATAGTGTTCTTTGCAACGGTATAGTACGTTGTGATTTTTTTGTACATCAGTAATTTTAATTTTATTGTGACTTCCTTGTATATCATTATGTTTATTGTGAGATGTTTTCTCCTTAAGAAATAACATTTTTTATTTTGACATTGTGCATTTTTTCACGAAGAAATACCATTCCTTAAATTATTCGTGTATTATCCACGGGATGCTCCATAGTGTACTTTTATTATTTTTTCTCAAGGTATCCATAAGATGTTCCGTAGTGTATTTTATATTTTTATATTGTAACCATAGATTGTTCCATGATGTATTTTCAATCGTTCCCTTAAAATTCATGGGATGTTTTACGGTATATTTTTTTTACAATAATATGTTTATGACATATTTTCGATTGTTCATTTAGCATTCATGGATTGTTCTACCGTACATTTTAGGTTACCAAGATATGTTTAATGATGTACTTTGGATTATTTGATTTTCCTTTACTTCTGTGTCTTGACGGCATTAATAAATCTACCAACCTTCTAACCGGTACGATAGATCAAGCCTTATAAATTGTACGTACATGCCCTCTACATCTTAAACTACAAAATTCCATAGGATCTACATAATAATTTAATGCGGCTGTAAATGTATTTAAAAATATACATAGACCTTTATTTGAAGAAAATTTGGTAAATTAAAATATAAAAATTACAATAATATATAGGTATGATTAAATAATTAAATTGTTAAAATAATCACTCAATTTTCTCAAAGTAACATTATATATGACCAGTTATTCACTAACAAATAAATGAACATATAGGTATGACTAATTAATTGATATATTTTAATAAACAAACAAATTCACTGCCAAGATATAAATTAATCTAAGTATTCTCTATTCATGGATGGTGGTGCTAGGATCCGTAAATTATGAAATTAAGGGATTTATAATGCAAGAAACATGTGAGGCTACATAATTAATCAATTTTAAGACACAAACTATAGTTAATACGGTATTAAAATACTCAAACAACATGCATTCTTTCTCTATACACAAACCATGAAAACCTAGATCTAATTAGGCCACAAATTATATATACAGGATTCATCCAAAAAAGACAGGGTACAAATTATCTGACTTTTTTGAGCAACCTCCTTCAAAAGAATGAAGATCAAAATCTCCCACCTTATATTTAGCAATTCTTGGATCTCCAAAGACGCCAACAATGGTGTCTTTGATCGGGCTAAACAGTGCTGCTCGGGGAGGAAGTATGTTCTAGCAAATTTTTAATGCCACTGCCAGTATAAATCTTATATTTACACTAGCGATCAATTAAGCCAACAGTTAGTACAGATTCAATTTACATTGGTGATTGTCTTAAGTGCACCGTTGATTAAATCTTGAATTTATACCGATGGTAGCCTTAAGAAACACTGGTATAAGGCTCTGTTTGGTTCCGAGCTCCTAAAACTTTAGTTTCTAAAAGTTTTAGACAACCTTCTAAAACCTCCTAAAAGAGTGTTTGGTTGCACCTCCTAAAACTGACTAAAAGCAATAAATGTTGTTGAACAAAGACACTTTTACCCTTCTTTAGAAGAGAGAGAGAGGAGGGGCAATAAATGAGGGATAGTGGGGGTCTAGAAATGACTTTAGGAGGTTGTAGGAGGGGGTGGAGCTCCTAAAGAAAAAACCAGCCTCCTAAAACTTTTAGGAGGTTTTAGGAGGGGGTGTTTGGTTCTTTAGACATATTTTATCTAGATTTTAGCTCCTAAAACTTTTAGGAGGGGTAACCAAACATGGCCTAAATATATTTACACATACGGTTTGTAGCCATGAGCCCACACTTTTGTGCTTGCCTTTATGAACCACACGGTTTGTAGCCATTCCACCATTCGTGCTCGGTAACCGCGGCCGCTTGGCACCACTGGCCGTGCCGCTTTGGACACAAAGAAGAATCCCATGTTTCTTGTCTCTGCCTCTCTGGATGAGGTTGTCATGAACAGGCGAGTGGTGGAACCGGAACATTGGTTGACGTCGAGAGCGACGTCATCTTGGCCTGTCAGCTTCCCACCCAGTCCAACGCGTTCATACAGCCTGTTCGGTTGACTGGTTCGTATCGTTACTGGTTCGTTTATGTGAGAGAGAAGTACTGCTGGCTAGTTCATATGAATAGTATCCATGTGAGGGGGCTGGCCAGCCAGCCCCAGCCGAACAAGCAGATAGTTAACGGCAAAACCGGCCTGCTGTACAAGTGCGCAAGTACGTGTGCATCGCGTCATCCATCACTGTGAAATTGTAAATTGCTGTAGTACATTTCTTTCTCTGGTTGCTATCTAAAAATAAGGTCTTAACTAGATACTTAAAAAGAAAGGTAGATGACCTCTCTTGCTTGTTCTATTCTGAGACTGAGTCCGTTAACCATTTTTTATTTGATTGTGTAGTACCAAACCAGCTCTGAGAGACTATTTTAGAAATTTTCAATAGGCCTTGCGGTGCTAAATTCTTAGCCGTTGGACAGATATGGCTATGCGATAAAAAGTTATAGTTGTTAATATGTTTTCCCAGTAGCGGTGTAGCCCTATCTAAAGGGGCTTTGAAAATTAAGGAATTGTCTGTGTTTAGGAAGATCCTTAGAAGGATTTAAGGACCTATTTGGAACAAAGGAATACAAAACAGAGGAACGAGAGAAAACGGAGAAAAAGTAAGGAATGAAGTGGTAAAACAAATGAATAGAAAAACACTGGAAAATATGACCAGAGGTGTTTGGAACGCAGGAATGAAAAACACACGAACGAGAATAAATTAGAACTAATTTGGTAGTTGTATGTGGGCCCTTATTGAATCAGTATGCCACTCAAACCAATCAGAACCGAACGTTGCATGTTGCTGCCTCGGACTTCCGCGACGGAGAGGAAACCTGAGGTGTGAGTGGATTTTTGTTTTCCTATGAAATGAGCATCTGGGTACAGGATTCCAGAGGAAAGGGTTGGGTGATTCCTTTGTTCCAAACATCAAATTTCCTGCCATTCCGTAGCAATGTGAATTCCTACAACTTTCCTTTGATTTTCCCGTGATCCAAACGGCCCCTGAAGTCCTTGCTTCTGAAAATCACGGTCATGGTCTAGCGCTAGTTGATAATCTGCCTACCGGACCACCATATGAACTTAACTCTAAACTTGCTGAACCGAGAAGAATTGCAACAAATTCTAGCAAGACTAACATGCTGACCCAAGAAAACATAGGGTGATGCTTCTTATTTCTGAATGCTACAAACTAGGAAGCTAACTACCCACCGGTTGAAGCACCGGAGTTTGAAAGGACCTTGATGTCGCTTAGAGAGGAGTTTGAATAGGTGTTTCTAAAATTCATTCTCCCAACAGATTAAATAGTCAGAAGTACCAATTCGGATCGGAACTTTCGATGCACGTCAGAAGTTAGCGTCAGAACTTCCGATGTTGTCAGTATGAAACAACATCACTTTATTTTGTGGCAGGAGATTTTTTAGATAAGGAAACAAAGTTCCAGCCTCTACTATCCGCTGATGGTACACAGGTGATAGTCAGGATAGAAACTAAAGCCATAAGGTTTGCACAACCATAAGAAAAAAAATAAGGTTCAGCCTAGCTAGTGAGCGCAGAAAACAAAGAAAAGAACTCTTTTGATCGGATTAGTGTGCACAACCATGGCAACACGCTCTCTTTTGATCGGATTAGGGTTTCTCTGTAGGCTGGTTGCGGTGGCTCAGGTCAACCCCTCACCTTGTGCCTCGGCCTTAACTTCCCTTTTATGGTGTTGTGCGACGGGAGCCCACCAGCCATAGAGTGGTCGGACGCCCTCGATCAGGGCGTTGATCCAAGGGCCCAATTGGGCCAATTGGTGGAGATCAAACTAACATTCTCCCTCTTGATCTCACCTTATTTCTTAAACTTACTTACTTTATCTTGTTCCTATTCCATCATAGATCAGTGCATAGAGCATGCCTCATCGTCACGGTCTGTTGCCATTAGATTAAACAGCTACAACGCACCTCTCTGTTTTGAAACAGATACTCAACTAGGTCCTTAGTATCCAGAAATCATAGACTTTCTCATAAACCCATGTCGACTGTGTGTTCTCTGAATGCACTGGGTGGTTAGCCTTTGGTAAGTGAATCCGCAAGTACTTACTCGGTATTTATGTGCTCAATGCTTTCAAAATGATTCTGAATTTTCTCCTTCACAACATATACCTTAATGTCAATGTGTTTGGCAGCACACTTGACTTGTTGTCTTATGAGTTAACTTACTTTAAATGGTTATTGCTGTTGTCTATCATTGTTAAATCCGGGTACATATTCCCTTAACCTCTTTTGCCTGTTCCTTAAGCCTCATGACAAGCTATACTATGGTATGCATCACTGATGACACCACAACTATTTCTTTGGAGCTTTTCCATAATAATACTCCAACTGTGAGTGTTAGACAACTGCAGTGGATTTCACTACACATCTCGCCAAAACTTAACTTTTTGTACCATCAACTATTTGAGAGTACTTATTCTTTCTTACTCAGCATGAGGCCTATGATACTTTGTAAAATTGTAAGATATTCTCAACTCAATTCTAGTGATCTATATATGAACTGGACTTCTGCCAAAATATCCTGGATACATAGACTACGTCAGGGTAATTTCTTACTTGTACTTGTACACACATCAAGCTTCCAACAGCTAAAGCATATGGAACCATATTCTTTTAATCGATCTCATATCGGTTCCTAAAACACTTAAAGTTCCCAAATCTATTACCCTTGACTATAAGAGCAGGCGTAGATTTACTCGCATGCATACTTTATTTCTTTAGAATCTTTTCTAAGTATGCCTTTGCGATAGTCCTAATACTCTATTTTTATCTATCTCGGTGAATTTTGATTTGTAGAACCAATGACGCTTCATCAAGATCATTCACATTGAAACTTGAGGACAAAACTTCTTCTCCAATGACAGATTAACATCACTACTAGTGAGTAGAATGTCATCTATTCATAGAATGTGGAAAATGAATCTTCCATTCTTGAACTTCACATAAACGCTACTATCCTTCTTATTTTCTTTAAAACCCAAACTTTCTTATCATTTCATTAACTTCAAATACTACTGTCTAGAGACTTACTTTTGACCCATAAATGGATTTCTACAGGCGGCATCCCATATGTTCTTTTCTTCCATGACAAAATCTTTTGGGTTACGCCATATAAACGTTTTCATATAAATCCCCGTCGAGGAATGCCGTCTTTACATCCATATGATGTAACTCTAAATTGTAATGTGTCATTAACACCATTATGATTCTAAAAAATCCTTACATAAGACTAGAAAGACAACTCTCATTGTAATCTATTTATTCTCTTTGCTTAAAGCATATTGCCACAAGTCGTACTGTATATCTTTCTACATTTCCTTTGGAGTTACATTTTGTCTTGTAGATCCATTAACAGCCTATTGTTTTGGCTCCATTAGAAATTACTTCTAAGTCCCAAACATCGTTGGTATTCATCGAATTCATTTCAACTTTCATAGATTCTTGCTATTTAAACAAGTAAACGCTTCTCATGGCTTCTTTAAGTGAGATGGGATCACCCTTCATTTAAATTTCTTTACTAACATAGACTTCATAATCATCAGAAAAACTGATTTACTAATTCTTTGAGACCTTCTAGGGCCTCAGCTACTGGCACTTTCATATGGGGCTGTTGTTGCTCTTCATTGCCAAGAGGCAATTGATTCTATAGGCTCTTGTATTACAAGATCCTTATTTACACTATTCATCTTCGAAGAGCTAACAACAGGTGTTGTATTAGTCATACAACATCAACAGGTATTAAGAAACTTGTTGCACTTGAGTCACTGGAGTGGGCACGTAGTCCCTCTTCTCTTCAAGTCTTAGGTCTCTACATACCTCTACATACCATGCTCCCCCAGATCTTCCCATCTTTTCTAAAGATGGTGTATCTTTAAATATCTTATTTTGGGTTTAATCCGTTTAAAATCTCATAAGGCGCTTTAAGCACCACCTTAACATCTTTGAGACTGACTACGCTATTTTCCTATCGGAACTTTAAAAATTCCAGGAATTTAGCTATTTCTCTACTTAGGGGTATCATTGTTGTGACTATTGTACTCCTCCGACGGTCACATTCATCTTAATTAATCTTTATCTCACTCTTAATGAAGAGTATCTTTCTTAATTGATCTTTATATTTTTTTTCTCCCCCTCAAAATATGGCATGAACTTTACTGCCATAATTTCGATAGCTATTCAAAAAGCTTATAAACAAGGAGACACTTATAACTTACTTCGTTCACATGATTGTGTCATGTAAACAAAGTTATTTCTTGATCCGTTTAGGAGTACACTTTCCTTAATTCACTTTAAGAATTCAACGAGGTCTTTCATTAGCGGTACTTTTGCAAGTCACACTTGTATCTTTTCTTATCTTTTGGTTAGTATTGACCATGACGATGCATTTCTATTGTGCCAAGATTAATACTAGGACAACATAAGAGCAACCCAAACTTCTCTCGCTATGCGGGATACAAAACATGTGAATCATCATAAAACTTTTCCCGCCATGCTGGATGGACTAGCATAATTACTATGCCAAAACTTCTCCCCATGCGGGATACATCTATATGAAAACTTAGTCATGACGACTAAACATTCACTTATACTTCATTTTTTAATTAAATCTTCCTATTGGTTCTAATTTAATCAGAAAATTAGTAAACTAACAAAAATTGTCTTGAACTGGCTTGACTCAAGCCTTTTCTTTCACATACCCCAGCATTGCAGCCCGTTGACATACAACCGAGTGATCTCATCGAATTAAAACATACAAGGTGCTTCTGCATCAATTCTACATCACCGTTGGACAGAAAATAGAATTAATGCATAGAACTCATAAATCAACTTGAAATACATATAACTACTCTTCAAAATTAAATTCTCCCATTGGTTCAAATTTAATTAAAGATAATCAACTTCATTGAAGCGAAAACTAAATGAAATACATTCTTTTAGTTTAAGATTGGTCCTTAACTACTCTCTGAAAATTGACCACGTTGGTGTAAAATTTATCTGAGATTTAAACTTTAAACTTAAATTTATTATAATATTGTCATCATCAACATTGGTCAGAAAATGATAATACCATAATCTTAATTAAACAAAAAATAGACTACTCTTCTAATTAAATTTTTTTGTTGGTTCTAATTTAATTAGAGGATTAACATGATCATAATTTACTAAATATAACTGCTCTTCAAATTAAATTCTCCCGTTGGTTGGAATTTAATTAAAAGATAATAAACTTTAAACTTTGCAGCAGAAACATAAACATAATGGGAGAATTTGACCCACAGAAAAAACTCCTCAAAACTAATTTTATTTGAGCCAATAATCAATTTCTAGGAAAAAACTAAATTCACTGGAAAAGAAAAAGGGAAAAGGCTCAATTCTTCACTGTTCACTCGGCCCGACCGCGGAGACAGCCTGGCCCAGCTCGCGCGCTCACCAGCGGCGCCCTCCCAGGCCACAACCTGGGCCTGGGTCGGGAAAGCGGCCTCCCGCCTGGGCCTAATCTAGCCCGATGAATCTACGCCGTTGATTTTCATCCGATGGCCACGCGGTGATCTCGGGCGAACAAAACCCCGCGCGGCATCGTCCCCCCAAACCCTAGGTCATTTGGGTCTCCCTCTTCTCTGTCGTGCCGCATCCAAACGGAGTGATTGAAGGTGCCTGCGGCGGAGGAATGGCGTCGTCGCCGGCCTTTTCGCTCCCCTATGGGTGAGCACGCCGTCGTCGAGCGGCCTAGCGGTGGTGCCCTAGTGCAGTGTCCACTAGAGAGAGACCAGAGAATAAGAGGATGATGGCACCATCGCCTGGCCCCCTCGTCAGCACGCGCGCTCCCCAGCGGGTGACTGCGCCACCGTCGAGCGGCCTGGCAGTAATGCCCTAGCGCGTCCGGTCTGTACCGGCGCTGACGTCCTTCCCGGGTGACCCGATGAGTGGAGGTCGGCGAGGCGCCTCCCATGCCCTTCCCCCTTTCCCCTTCTTTCTTCTCTCTGTTCGCATCTTGTTTCCCTTCTTCTCAGAGCTGATCCGATTTAGGGTTAGGGTTAGAGATCGGTTACTGTTTTTCTTCCCCGATGGATTAGGGTTCGGGTTAGTGCTTGGGGTTTGAGTTAGGGTTCAAACCCACAGTCTCTTTGCTTCTTCCCCTTCCCCAGTCGTAGATTTGGCCAGTAGGTTCTCTTTTCTTTCTTTCTTCTAGATTAGGGTTTGGGTCACGGGTTCAGGTTTGGTCGGTTAGGGTTTGACTGAACCCACTGTTCGTCTTCCCCGCCTACTATTTGTGGGTTAGGGTTAGAGTTCATGTTCTGTTTCACTTTTCTACCCTGGTCTACAATCTACACACTAGGATAACCTGGCTCTAATACCATTGAAAGAATCTTAGGAACAACTGGGAGTAGATCTTGTGGGTTTACTTCACTATTGCAAGTGTATAAGCCTTGAGAAAGCTGAGAAAACTTAGAGAGAAAAGGAGTAGAGGCCCATACCTTTTGGGCTTAGCAGAGGAGGTAGAGGAGGGAGTGGCCTCCATGGCAGCGGGTACATAGTGCGGGCGGTGAAGTCCGGCGCAGTAGTGGCAATGTAGAGGCGATGGTGAAGTCGGTGGCGGCTTCCTGTCGCTGGCAGCACACTCTCTTTTGATCAGATTAGGGTTTCTCTATAGGCGGGTTACGGCGGCTCAGGTCAACCTCTCACCTCGTGCCCCGGCCCCAACTTTCCTTTTATGGTGTTGTGCGACGGGTGCCCACCAACCATAGAGTGGTTGGACGCCCTCGATCAGGGCGTTGATCCAAGGTCCCAATTGGTCATCAGGCCAATTGGTGGAGATCAAACTAACACTGAAGCCATGATTAGTTTACGAGGCAATATGTTACATCTATTTACCTCTATTTCATTTTGCATGCTAAAGCATCTGTAACTGACAAAGATTGCATGCCAATACTGGCTGAAGGATTGCCTCGAAAGATTGCCGACCCATTTGACTATGGAGGTGGGCACATCAACCCTAACAGAGCAGCAGATCCTAAACTGATTTATGACATCAATCCAAAGGATTACAACTACTTCTTTGATTGCACCATCAAAACATCTGTTAGCTGTAATGCAACATCGACACCTGGGTATCTCTTGAACCTGCCATCCATCTCAGCTCTAGATTTGAGGTATCCAGTTACCTTGTGGAGAACTGTCACTAATGTAGGCGAGGTCAATGCAGTGTACCATGTTGTAATTGAGAACCCGGCTGGAATCAAGATCGAAGTTGAGCCATCTGTTCTTGTGTTCAATGCTGCAAACAAAGTTCACACATTTCAAGTCAAGCTATCACCTCTGTGGAGGTTACAAGGGGATTATACATTTGGAAGCCTTACTTGGTACAATAACCAAAAGAAGGTTCGAATTCCAATAGCGGCCCCGATCACGATGTATGATTTATTTGCAGATGTTGCATAACTGGGGTGGACCATTTATTCTGCATGGCATCGCTCATTATCAAAGTTTTTTCAGCACACTCCAAAAAAATTAAGAAAATAAGACATGCCAATTGTCAAGTTTCATCGTGGCTTATATTTATTTTGCTTGTAGCCAAATAGGCTATGTGTTGTCTAGATCCATTTGTTATGTTATATACAACTCTGATAACTATGTCGACTTCATTTTGTTGCTGTACTTTTCAATTGCTATTTCAATAGATCTCTATCTTTATATACTAAAGTAAATAGTGTTTCTTTTTTGTCCAAAAATTGATGGTAAAGAAGCAAGATTGGTCACAATCGTGTGATAGGCAAGGTGCACCCGTCGCAAGCGAGTGGTAGAACAGCTCATTACTCTGATCACACGCGTGGCACATCCTCCTCGCTGCCAAATTAATCCGATACGGAATTGAGAAGGTAAAACTAGAAATGCCTCAGCCCACATCGTCGCTACTGAAAAAACATTTGCGTTTGCACGCCCACTTCCTTCCCCTCTCGTCTCTTCTCCATTTTGCAAGTGCTTTTCCTCAGAGCGACAGTTAGTGTTGTGGTCATGGAAATGGTAGATTCGGGGCTCTCAGGCCGGATCCGATTCCCCTGTGCCAAATCTATTAGTGGGAAGAGGGATTTGTTCATGGTGATCTCCTCGGCCGGCGTGCTCCCCTAGGTGTTTAGTGGCTAGTCCCGATGGACTCAGCGTGCTCCTTTGGTTGGGGTGCCCTCTCGAGCGTGTCCAAGTAGAGGAGGATAGTACCGTGACGAGCGACGACATCAAAAAAACACCAAAGGTCATGCCCACAGATAAGGTGATGGCCGGGTGTGGGTACGTCCCTTTTGGCCACACTGATGTTCGGGATCTATGCCGGGCTCGTCGATAGGTCCTGTGTTATATATGTGTCAAATATGTGCATACTTGTTACAGTTGGACTTGAGTTGTATCAGGGGAAACATCCAGCCTCATTGTCATTTTGCTTGCTTGTTTTCTTCTATGGTGTTATGCTTTCATGTTCTTCTATTAGTAGATCTGTTTAGGTATGGATCTAACTATGCACTCTAACACCCTAGACAGTCGGCTTCGCCTATGTGGCCCTTCTACTCGACGACGACTCCATATGTCGCCCCAACTGTTGGAGTGTGTAGGTGTAGGAGCACCACACCATGGTCAGCAACGCTGGCAACCACCAAGAGGTGACCTTCCCCAACGTCATGATAGCCTTGTACGGGTCCTATCAGTCATGCAGCAGTTGGTGTTGCGGCCGTGGTGTCGTAGATCTAGAGCTTACAGGCCTGGATATAGTTCTCCCTTTGTTGAAAGCTTTGCCTCTGGCAGCCATAGTGGGTGTCACGCAGACCACAAGTGTTCATGCAGCTGGTGTGTGAGGCAGGCACTACCGTCCACAACCATGTGTTGTTTGCCATGGGTGCTTGGCCGTTAGGCTGGCTTCTTGGTGTAAGTCTTACTCGGCTCATAGACGGTGCTAGCGACGATAGTGTCCTGATGCGTCATATTCCTCCTTGGAGGCGTCATTGCAGAATCACTTGCCAACTTGCTGCATATGCGGTCTTAGGGTGAAAACCTAATGTCTTCAGATGTGCAATGGTAGCATTTTTCATGTCATTCCCTTCCTAGAGGCATCGCAACTGGAGACAGCCTATGTACGTTGTGGGTGTTCATAGTTGCATATAGTGCAAGCCAACCTTTGGTGATCAAATCCCCAGAATATTTGCACAAGTTACTAAGAGACAAGTATCGTTGTCAGTGTCCTTACTCCACCATCAATCCATTATCCATGATCCTTTATTATATTGTCCCACCAAATGCTGGGTTAGCAAGGCCGCCATGATCCCCTCTCTTGAATCTCCCCGTTCTTCTTTTGCCAGCCCTCCCTCCTTTCCAAGATCAAGGACGAGGCAAGGCTTTGGTGTGCTGCATGAGCTAAGCGCCAGAGAGATTGTCACAACTATGTAATTCTGTCTTTGCATCTTTGAGCTGTGTTTGTGCATGCTAGGCGCTCCGCCTCACATCTGGCTATTTTTTCTTCTTTCTTTGTTGCTAAGATTGTAACTCTTCTTTAACAATACATGATCGGCAGATCTCCTGTTGTTTCTTTCCAAAAAAAGAAAGAAATAAGGAACTCCAAGCTCTCGTATGCTTTTCTCGAATAAGCAAGAGTTTTGTATATCTTTGTATCAAGGTAGGAGAAGGATGTCATACACTACGTGTCTGGGTAGCCCAGCGCAAACTCAGCCAGGATCACGACGATTACGCAACTGACTCTAGGTACTAGTGGTCCTAAACTCCTAATTACACACGTGTTAGACAAAGTTCTCGTATGACATAACAATGGTGAAACAAGGAGGACGCGCCAAAGTGCTCAATATCATTGCGTTCTTAGCCGTGCCGAAATTACAAAAAGAGATGCCAAGTTCCACAATGCTTTACTTACATTTCTTTTCCTTCTAGGAAAGTAGTCTTTGCTATGTGGACTAAACATATATTTAATTTGTTATAGAACTCTAATAACTGTGAAGAAATGCAAAAGCTACGCTTTAGATTAATTAAGAGAGGAATGTC
This sequence comes from Miscanthus lutarioriparius, assembly GCA_904845875.1. Classification (NCBI taxonomy): domain Eukaryota; kingdom Viridiplantae; phylum Streptophyta; class Magnoliopsida; order Poales; family Poaceae; genus Miscanthus; species Miscanthus lutarioriparius. The sequence goes on along the minus strand of CAJGYO010000005.1, from coordinate 22,917,245 downwards.
AAAATCCCGTTGCTGATGTACAAATTCTTTAAAAATATAGGTGTACAGTATTTGTTAATGGTTGCTATAATTAATAGGCAAATTGAAACCAACAAATCATGAAAAGTCAATGCTTGCCCCAAATCAGCTCCCCGTTGGTTGATAGACAGAAAGAAATCCCCAAAGTCGTCCAACCAATCAGAATAGAGCCAAACTACAATTTTCCAGGTGTATGGCCCATCAACAATACACTCCACTTCTTGGCCTACGACTGGTCGACGCGTCATGCAAATCCAGCACCATCTACATCTCTAAGAGTTGTTTGCTGACTTATGCTAGTTAGAAATCAGAAGCTAAAACATTTGAGCCTAACTGTTGAGCTAGCATCCGATAAAATAAACTAAAAACTAAAAAGTACGTTATAAACGACTTTGTTTTTTTGCTGAGGAGCTAAAATTTATTATAAAAATCAATAAAAAAGGTCAACCGTTAGAAGCCAAAGGCTAGAAAAACAGCTTTTGAGCTAAAAGTAAAAAAACTGACCCCGTTCGTTTCGTAAAAATTTGACTTATGCTGAAATGCTGTGAGAGAAAAAACACTGTTCGTTCGCTAAAAAATATGGTTGAAGTAGTGCAGCAGACCAAACAAGCAAGCCCTAGTCTGTGTAGGTTGCAGTTGTATCAGTCTTGCAGCATACACGACCTTAGAAATCAGGATGCGTCAATCTTCACATGATGCACGGATGATCTCCTCAAATGACCAAATCAAATCTTTAAACTGGACTGGCTCAATCAGGCCTTGACTTTTGCAAAGAAGTGCAATGCAATTTGTAGCTCTAGGTCGTAAGCAAAATCGATAGCTTTGCTCCTATCGGTGATCTTGGAAATCGATCGTAGCACACAAACTAATTTAATTAGCAAAAAAAAAAAAATGTTAATGCTGGATCTAATACAAAAACTTCTGTGTTAATTCTCTTTCCTTTTGTAGACAAATTTGACAATGTTCTCAGAAATACAAAGATGTTCCTTTTGTCTTAATTCTCTTTCCTTCTGTGTTAATTCTCTTTCCTTTTGCTTGTTGCCATGTATGCTGGTGCATGCAAACATGCAATGTGTATATGGATAGCACAATAATTTTATACTTCCTATTTTGTCGTGATTCCTCTATCATATGACAGACAATATTTAATTAAGGAGAATCGCACCAAAGGACACAGCATGCGGGAGATGTCGTGGGATCGCAAACGTGGGCAGACGGACGAACCAAAATAAATATCGCACCAAAAAATAATTACACTTTATTCTTTTTAGTTGTAGAGATGGGGCATGCCTACGTATTGTGGATAATGAGATTGAGAGTGGTTACGGACTCTTCCCACACGCTGAGTCGCTGACGAAGAGAATAGAAAACATCTTTCACGTCTATAAATGCCAGCTCATTAACTTCAATAATGTGCAACGAGACATATATTGGCAAAAACACATGGCACTCTGTTCTTCCATGCGTGCCCATCTGGCGCTACTACTTTGCTTTTGCTTGCTTTTATCGGGAGTAAATGGACGATCTCGCAAGGTAGGCACGCTTGCTAATAGTTCAGCCATCACTGCTATCGTATGGTATAGCTTAAATAAGGCTTCTTAAATCCAAAATTCTACTCATCTATGTGTTTGTAGCTTTATATTGTCTATCTAGGCGATGTGAAACATGGGCACCCGAACGATGTAATCGCGTCGCACCATGATATGCTCACGACTGTTCTTGGAAGGTACTTTCTAGTTCCTATTTGACCCCTATGGATCATGAATTTGCTTTTACTTGCTGATTTTTATCAACCCTGATCGATGAACTATATCTAGTTCTCCATTATTTACTATCATAGATTTGCATAGTTATTAGGTGATGTTTACTTGCTAAGAGATCGAGTATGTTGTATATCCGTGGAACTCCTGAACTTTCAGCAAGGAAGAGACTTTGGACTCCATCATCCACAACTACAAGCATGGCTTCTCAGGCTTCGCAGCAATGCTTACTGAAGACCAAGCTAAGCAGCTTGCAGGTCAGGTGTTTCCGTCTGTAGGCGCAAGACTTTGCAGCAGTTATAGCCTGTAGAGACTAGGGATATCAGCAAACTAACCGCGCCTTTCTGCCTTCGCTAATCCATATCCAACAGAGCTTACAGAAGTCATCAGTATCGAACCAAGCAGAAGTTACACAACGATGACCACTCGAAGCTGGGACTTTCTTGGTCTGAACCACCAAACACCCAGTGAGCTTCTCCAGAGAAGCAACTATGGAGAGGACGTAATCATCGGGGTTATTGACACCGGTTAGTAACCAATATTAGTGTACAAAACTACTATTTCCGTCTAGAATTACTTACGTTTTAGTTTTATCCAAAGTCAAACTATCTAAGTTTTAACCTAATTTATTAAAAAAATTTACCAATGTTTATGTTAGCAAATATTCCCTCCTTTCTGGAGTGATAAACGTCGTGAGAAAGTCAAACAAAATCAGTTTTGACTTTTATTTTCTCTTACTATATATTATCATGCTAAAGAATCAATACAATCTAAGAAACACTTTTAATCACATCCGTTGGTACAAGTTTCATATTCTAAACTTGTATATAATATGAATAATTTGTTGATCAAAGTTTGTATAAGTTGACTTTTCTCTGTTTGAAATATGACTAAGTGTACTATTAGATTCATCATGTAACATGTTTTCACAGTTAGTAGTTATTTGTCATAAATGTTTATAATTTTCTCTATAAATTTGATCAAAAGATAGACATAGGTAGTACTGCAAACAAATTTCTCTCCGGCACATCGGGATGTACTGGTATATGTGAAAATATATGCAACATCTAGATAGAACACTTGTAACATGAAAACATTTGTTACAACGGAAGACTGAAATAAATGAAACATTTGGAACATACTGTTGCAACACATGTGTGAAACATATGCAACATCCAGATCAAAATGTATGCAATATACGTTTGAAACAGATGAAACATTTTAAATAAACTCTTGCAACGTGTCTCTGAAACACTTGCAACATGTGCGACATCCCCGATCTACTTTTACAACATCCATATGAAACAACTGTAATATACCTTTGAAACGTCTGAAACACTTGAAACATATATTGGAAACATAGGGGAAGTGGAGCGCCTGTGCCGGTCAATTCCGGCTGTCGGGGTGGCAGCCGGCGGCGAGTGGCGCGCGCGAGCATCACTAGCATCCAACACCATCGGCGCGCACGAGCACCACCGCCACCAGCACCGGGCTTGGGTCGGGTGGTAGGTGTTGCTGCTGTGATGGGGGGGTGAGAGGCGTGAGCGAACAACGACGGATGGGGCGCGCGGCAGCAGCGAGGGGAGTACGCATCAGCATCCAGGACGGGGCAGCCGTAAGGCACTGCGACATGGGAGGAGGAAGCGGAACGGATAAGGATGGGTGATTTTTTTATAAACTCACGAGCAGAGTAAGGGACATGGTAAAAGCGCAAGCAACGAGACGGTGGGCCTCGCAGGAGGCGGCAGAGCGAAAGCGGGCGGGTAAAAACGCAAGTAACGAGGTGGTGTGCCTATGGAAGCGTCCGACGATGTGCTCGTGTCGGACCTACGACGCGTAGCATTACCGCAGGCACATCACATGACATGCATGTCTTTCCGGCGCCAATGGTTGTTGATACTGGAGTAACACAATGATCCTGGCTTATCTGTATACGGTGCACTTGCTGCAGGTATCTGGCCGGAGTCGAGGAGCTTCAGCGACGAAGGGTACGGGCCGGTACCGTCACGGTGGAAAGGCGTGTGCCAGGTCGGAGAGGGCTGGGGCAGCAACAACTGCAGCCGCAAGATCATCGGAGCGCGCTTCTACAGCGCGGGCGTGGCCGAGGAAGAACTCAAGATCGACTACCTGTCGCCTCGGGACGCCAACGGCCACGGCACGCACACGGCGTCCACCGCGGCGGGATCCGTCGTGGACGCGGCTAGCTTCCACGGCCTTGGCGCGGGCGCGGCGCGCGGCGGCGCGCCCAGGGCCCGCATCGCGGTGTACAAGGCCGTATGGGGCAGCGGCCGCGGGGCTGGAGCGGCCAATACAGCCACCTTGCTCGCGGCCATCGACGACGCCATCCATGACGGGGTAGATGTCCTGTCACTCTCCCTCGCCAGCGAGGAGAACTCTTTGGTGCCCTGCACGCCGTTCAGAAGGGATCGCCGTCGTGTACGCCGCGGGGAACTTTGGGCCGGCGTCGCAGGTGGTTCGGAACACTGCTGCCCTGGGTCATCACCGTCGCGGCGAGCCAGATTGATCGTTCGTTCCCGACCATGATAACGCTGGGAAACAAGCAACAGATCGTGGTACGAAACACAACCGATAACTCACGATTCATGACTTAATACCTATGCTGATCTTGAGCAAGCTCTGCTAATTTTGCAGGGTCAATCCCTGTACTACTATGGGAAGAACTCAACGGGAAGCAGCTTCAAACCTCTTGCATTTGGAGGCCTGTACGATAAGTCCCTTGTTGTTCTTCGCTGCTTAATTTGTGTGAATTTTCCGAAAGTGATCGGCCAGGCTCTGTTCCTTTCATGTTAGCTGCACCGCCGATTCTTTGAACGGCACGAATGTGAGAGGCCAAGTTGTGCTCTGCGCATCCGCCGATTCTTTCCCAGTGGCACTAGAAAACGTCCTGAACGCCGGAGGCTCTGGTCTCATCTTTGCTGAATACACCAAGCATATCATCGATGCGACAGGTGATTGTGGAGGCATTGCATGTGTTCTTGTGGACTTGACCACTGCCCTTCAAATCGGCAAATACATGGTGGATGCAAGGTGAATTGCATTCTTCGATCTCCACCTTCCTGATCAGTTAACATTTGGGAATGCCAAGACCCTGTTTACTGGTAAAATCTTGCTCTTTAGTTTAAGCAGCTCTCCTGTGGCTATGATCGAGCCAGCGCGCACCATTACTGGTAAGGAGACACTGGCCCCAACCATCGCAGCCTTTTCCTCAAGAGGTCCATCCATCCAGTACCCTGAAGTAATCAAGGTACATAGACAAGAAAGCGTAGCTTTCACTAGATACTGAACCATATTACCTGTCATCTCACTGCAGTCTTGCTTCCTTAACAGCCTGACATCGCAGCGCCAGGAGCTAGCATCTTAGCAGCCATGAAAGATGCATACATATTTGGCTCAGGGACATCTATGGCAACACCACACGTGTCAGGCATTGTAGCGCTGCTGAAGGCATTGCACCCAAATTGGTCCCCGGCTGCACTAAAATCAGCCATCATGACAACAGGTAACAACCAGAATTCAGAACACTAGTTCTAATCCATGTGAAGCTTGTCTGATCTAACACATTTTTGCATGGCTGAAGCATCTGTAACTGATGAACGTGACATGCCAATACTGGCACAAGGATTGCCTAGGAAGATTGCTGACCCATTTGACTACGGAGCGGGGCACATAAACCCAAATAGGGCAGCTGATCCTGGACTCATTTACGACATTGATCCTAATGATTACAACAAGTTCTTCGGGTGCAGCTTCAAGAAATCCGTACGATGCAATGCAACAATGTTACCTGGGTATCACCTGAACCTACCATCCATCTCCATTCCAGATTTGAGGCAGCCGATTACAGTGTCAAGAACAGTCACAAATGTAGGTGAGGCCGATGCAGTTTACCACGCTGCAATAGAGAGCCCAGCCGGAGTCAAGATAGACATTGAGCCATCTGTTCTTGCGTTCAATGCCACAAACAAAGTTAACACATTTCAAGTGAAGTTATCACCTCTCTGGAGGTTACAAGGCGATTACACGTTTGGCAGCCTTACATGGTACAGTGGCCAAAAGACAGTCCGGATTCCAATAGCAGTCCGAATGACGATTTATGATTCCTATGCAGATGTTGCATAAACACAGAGAAACATGAAGGAAATATCACAGGGTTATTTTCCTTTCTGAAGGAAATATAATTGTGTGCTTGGCAATAGTACAGGGAAATAAGAGATGCAACTTCCACTATCATAGGGTTATTTTCCTTTCTGAAGGAAATATAATTGTGTTCTTGGCAATAGTACAGGGAAATAAGAGATGCCACTTCCACTGTGGTTTGTAGTTGTTTTTCTTATCAAATGTAGCCAAGCAGCTTCACTATTGTAAGGGCTAAATCTAGTTTGTGTTTAATATACAACTCTAATAACTACGTGAAAGTATAGATGTTCTGTTACAAACACACTTTTCATTGAGGATATAGTTTGTAATTTGTGTACTATAGCAATAGCTTAGCCTAATGATTTGGTCCCACCAAAACAAATGTTTTGGATTTTCCCCCCTTTCCCCAAAATTAGAGAATTGCAACGTGGAGGGGAGTACTCAAAATCAGCAGTAGCAACCTTAATCTCTAAAACCATCAACCACCTAGCTAGCTACTAGCTTACTACTAGAATCATTCGGCAATCGGCAGAGTAGTAATCATGGAGAAGGCTTGTTTTCTTGGATAAATGATACTGGTAGTCGATTACAAATGTAATTGTTTGGCAAAAACAAGTCATTTCAAACACAAGTGCATAACCCTTTGGATGTACTTAAGATAATTGATGCAGAGAAGCTGCAAGGATCATGGATGCCAAGAAATAGTAATACTACCACAATGGAAGGGTGCGCGCCAAAAACGTTGGTGCAAGATACTGTGCTGCAGGTCTTGATAAAGCTGCCCTCAAGAAAAACACAGTAACAAGCCTGCTCTGGATATGGATGGTCGTGGAACGCACTGCAGGCTAGAGAAATTTCCTGAGGAATATTTCAACCAGCCAGGAGAACAAACCCAGCACCCACCAATGGATTGGAGCCAACACTACAGATGTGAACAAACAAGCACAGGCATTCTGCAGAGAAGCCCCAAGTTCTGCTTGGCCTTGCCCTGAGGGAAACAACACGATCGGATGACACAAACCAATCACTAGATGGAACCCATCATCCATGATCCATGGGCCATGGCTTTAGGAACCAAAGCTCGTAAACATGAAGCTAAGCCGGCGAGATAGGGGAGGTGACGCATCTCGGTGAGTGCGATACTTTCTGAGTCTGCGGACATAATGAATTAGCGATGATCGATGGTGGGCTTTGGTTTGGCTTTGACCTTATCTTGGCTTGTAGAGAACTGAAATGCTTGTAGAGCTTCCATAGCTACCGGATCAGTATTTCTATCGTAAAGAACGTTACTTTTTTTTTGATGAAACAAAGAACGTTTCTTTCAGGCTAGCAATGTGCACCGGTGGGCGGAGCAAAACCAAGCTTGGACCGCGTTGCAAAGTCGGCAATCCGCGCGGTTTCAGTGTTAGGCTGTCAGCTAACAATCGAACTACTTGGCCAGTGCACGTAGACGGAGTCGGCAGAGGCAAACGTATCAGGGGAGCTTCGCTATCAAGAATGCTGGAGTATTTATTTACATTGCAGTCCAATTCATTTGGCAGAACGTCTATGGCCTATATTTCCTTTTCAGACATGGATATCCAACTACCGTGTTGTCTGGTGCTCACAACCCGTGTGTGGTCTACTACCTGGTCAATGGTAAGCAGATCAGGAACGGTCAGCTCCGGATCATCATGTATAAATAGAACCAGGCGTCTTCCATATATTATTTGTACGTAGAAGAGACAAAAAAACATTCAGACATTCACCAATCGCAACAAAGCCGTTTCGTGTGTCCAGCGCCAGCCCCGGAGACTAGGCGAAGATGAGGAAGTTCATGTCTCTGTGCGCGCTCCTCGTCTTGCTGTTCTGCGCGGAGAGCCTAGTCGGCGTCACGGAAGGGAGGCGCGGAGGCGTCCGCAACAGGGGAAACTCCACCCACAGCGGCGGCACCAGCTTGACGGCGTGCGTCGGCTCCTCGCTGCTGGCCACCGCAGCCATGCTCTTGTAGCCTCCGGTCGCGCTGTATCCACGTACGTTCGTTCATGAATTGGGTGGTGCGTGTGTGCGCCTGCACTACTGATTCCGTGTACGGAGTATATGTTTGGCGGCTGATAAGCCATTAGCGTGTTATATCCAATATAATTGACTCTAATATAAATTCAGCACGGCTAGCGTCCGGACGTCCGCGGCTGCAATCGGTTTCCTCTCTGTTTCGCGTGTCCACGCGTGGCCCGTGTTGCGCGGACTTCACTTGACCGCGTATGTGTCACCCGTGCCCACGCGCATCTCATCTGCAACATTAGATATATTTTTGAAACTTCAAGAATTTTCAGATGCAACACTTGTAATATAAAAAAAAGACAGATGAAACACTTGAAACATGCATATACAACACATGCAAAAAAAAAACAATTAAAAACAATTGCAAACATACGTAAACATCCAGATAAAACACTTGCAACATATGTGTAAAACATATGCAAACATCCATATAAACGCACTTGCAACCTCCGTCTAAAAAAACAGACGAAACATACGCTTGCAACGCATGTGTACAACCACTGTAATATATGCAACATCCCGATATACTTTTGCAACATCTGTATGAAACAATTGAAATATACCTCTAAAGCATCTGAAACATTTCAAATGTACACTTGCAACATACATCATATCTTGGTGCGGCCTCCTCCATCATCTGCATCAGGACGTCGCGGAGGTATAGCAGGAGGCGAGGTCGGAGGGCTTCCGCGCCAAGGCCCATTGCTTCTCCTTGCACTGGCGGTGTCGTCCGGAGGGATGGGCAGCGGAGCAGAAGCAATGACACGAGCAACAAGGGGGCGCGCGGAACAGCGGAGTAGGCGTGTGGAGCATCGGCAGGAGGAGCGGGGCGGGCGCACGGAGCATCGGTAGGAACAGCGGTAGGAGGAGCGGGGCGAGCGTGCAGAGCATCGATAGGAACAATGGCAGGAGGAGCAGGCCGGGCAGCGGAGCATGAGATAGAAGACCTGATTGGATATTATTAATGAACAATAGGTTATCACTGCATTCGAGAGGCGTGATCGTATCGTGGATTATTTATCGCTATTTGGTTTGGTGTGAGAGAAAAAAACAACATTCTGGCTGAAAATTTACGATCGTTACTGAGCAAGCGAACAGGCTGTATGTCACATATCCCTACACCCCGCGTCTGTATGATACTCAAGTAAAGGTTGGTCGCTCGTACTATTGGCTGATTTATTGTGAGAAAAAAATAATATTCATTGACTAAAAAATAGGACTTATAAGCCAAAGCGAACGGGACCAAAAGAATTACCGATATAAATATCCCAGCACTCTTCCTAGCGAAGCTCCCAGACACGTTCTGTCTGTGTCCGCCGACTCGGTCTACGGGAGCACTTGGATCGCGACCTAGCCACGTCGATTCAGCCTACCTACGTGTGCTAAATAAAAATCGACGACCTGGGTGATCAGGCAGTATTAATTTGGTTGCTGCCCTGGCCTGGGGGCTGCAGGCAGGGCAGCTTGATCCAAAATTCAACACAAGTACTCCGAACCAGCAACAAAGAAAAATCAGGTGCAAACGTGTTCCCGCAGACTTTTCAAATCCGAACCAGCAACAAAGAAAAATCATCCGACTAGCGTGTTGTGCGGTGATTTCGTCGTGGTGTCCTGTTTCGTACACATGGAGTACTCTACTTGTCAGCGCGTTAGGACTCCGGATCGCGTATAAGTACACCCAGATCCAGATGGACGCGCAGGCGCAGCAGCCCACGACAATTCAGCTCAGGGAAGAAGAGAAACCATTCTTCATTTCTACTCTTCACCAAGGCAGGGCGCGGATCCGTGAGGATAGTAGCACTAGCCTGGGGATTCAGAATCAGATGAGAAGGGTGCTGCCACTGTGTGTCGCAGAACCGACTAATTTATAAGAGCATAAATACAATGACAATCTGCAAGCGGTCGTACTGTCATACTTGAGCTTATATAAACTCGGTAGTCCGTCAAATACCACGACGGGTCTCGATAAACGATCCACGTACAACCAATATCGTACATGATTCAATATGCACGTCATATGTAAAGTTTACAGATACAGTCCATTCATCAGAGTACGAAATAATGTTATTACAAACCAAATTCGATAGATAGTAGCGAAAACAAATTAAAGTTTGAAACTAGCATTTGCCAACTTAGTTCAAATACAGGGCCAACTCATGATCACAATTCACAAAAGCATATAAGAGGGATTAATAAAGATGCCTGCCCAAGACTCACTCCTCATCCATGGCGGGATAGAAGCAATTCTTGCAATAGCCTTGATAAACTGTACCATCTACAACAATGGGAATAAAACCCTGAGTACGAGAAGGTACTCAGCTAGACTTATTCGTCATAAACCAGAAATAAATTGACTCCAAGGATTATGCAAGACTTTATAAGTGGAGGTAGATTGACAATATTTTGCATAAAGAGCGATTAACTCAGTTATACAATTATAATTCAGTCGTTAAGTTAATTATAGTTATTCATCTCTAGATTAGCAACTATCCTGTGCCAAACATGTAGTATATCATTGAAGAGCGTACAATAGTAACTATAGCCGGTGTAGTAATTCTATGTTTATCTGAACCATCACATTTTATAATACAATTACTACGATGTTGAGACTAGCCAAGTTTCTCACTATCCGATAGAGACGACGATTCGAATCGATTTCAATAGCAAAAATTATGTCGCTTCTATAATAAAACCGTCGTTGAAAATCAATTTTATACGAGTGATAATCCATGGCAAGGTCATCGCGTAGCGTTATTGACCAGAGATGAATTAGTCATAAGATCTTTTCCAAAAAGAATTAATCAGATAATCCGTGGCTGATCATCGCGTAGCGGGTATGGGCCGGGGATGAATTAGTCATAAGATAATCCGAGGCTCGGTCCTTTGGATTTTGTTTTCGCGGGGCTCCGTGCCGCTCTGCAGACTGGTGCTGTCTGTCCACGTCCTCCTCACCTGCCCCCCGTCCGTAGTCCCTAGTTTAAAATATGAAAAGTCCCTCGTTTAAATATCTCTGTTTGGACTCTTTCCATTCCTACGTTGGCCAGCTCAAACTAGACACCAATCCATGAACGCCTCTTACATATATAAATTTCACACGCGTCTTTCCACAATATTCATTCATGCACACGTCTATAAACACATGCCCATTAAGCCATTATCAGCACGATGAGCAGCAGTGCAAGATCGCACACAAAGAACATAAAAAAAAGATGGGGTTACATTCTTCCACGCGTGCCTCTGTAGTTTTGGCGATACTGCTTTGTTTTTGCACAGTGTCATTGGGAGCGCATGGAAGATCGCGTAGCAGGGTAAGAAACTGATGCATATTCTTGCCGATACACTAGTTTATTTGCACTACCTAAACAGAGTATATGACTGCCTTAGCAAATTGGAGTAATAAGTTTCTAAAATCCATTTTTTTTCTTTCTTTCTGATCCGGTCTGTATATATATGTTTGTAGCTTTATATCGTATACCTAGGCGATGTGAGACATGGACACCCCGACGATGTCATTGCTTCGCACCATGATCTGCTGGACTCTGTTCTGGGAAGGTACGTGGCTGCCGTTGTGGCCAGAATACTGTGGCATGGCTGTCTAGCCGCGCAGAAATCAGCAGCCAAATAGTATAATTATGTTTCTTACGCAAAATATGAAGTTAATTTTGATATATAAATTGGTCGTGGGGAATATTTTATGACATACTCTTTTAATTGGAAGCAATACATTATATACATATTCATATTATATGAATTAGCCGAGTTTCATATTATATACATGCAATATTCTAATGGACTTTAATTTGGGATCAGAATGGAGTATCAAATGGGAATTAGCCTATTGTGTGCATCCTATATATTATTTTGAAAGTCAAGCCAAGTCCATTTGCGTACATGGGTTATTGGGTTGTGATTAAATCTTTAATGAAGCCAACTACATAATAGGCGCCATATATTTTCTAAGATAATTCCTGGGCTATATCTCTTCTATTTTCATATATAGTATAGCCAGGCACCATGGTTTTCTCAAATTACTTGGCATTGCATATTAGCTAAAGAGGTTATCACTCTCTGTGCTGAATCAATTATCACTTATCAGCAAGGAAGATTCAATCCAAAGTTAGCAGAAAAAGTACGTGTACAAGTTCATTTGCTGATGGGTGCTCATAAACATTTTTAATGTGTAAACAGTTCTTTGCAAAAGATCTTCGCCTCCGTCGGGATCTGGGAGAAGAGAGAGGGAGGAGTCCGGAGGTTGAACAAGCTTGGCGAATGATGGGGGGCCCCTCCCAGCGTCGTTCCTGGGCGGATCTAGCGGAGGGCGAGCTTCGGGCGGAGGCTGCCGACCTGCAGTGGGAAGATGTCCTCGGCCGTGGTCCTATGGAGCGTGTGGCTCTCAGTGACTCGGAGGACTATCCCGATTCTGATGTGCCCGAGTCGCCGCCGCAGGGGAAGGGGAAGAGTGTGATGGAGACTGCTGGTAAGCGTCAGCGGGCGCGTCGTCATCGTCACAGCAAGCGCCGCACGGAGGGATTCATGGCGGCCGCGCGACGTTCCCACCCGGCCGTGGTGCCTGATCTGCCGCCCCCACCGCCGCAGTGTGCTCTGGTCCGGGGCGGGAGGTCCCCGCCGTCGCACCCTGCGCGGCCTCGGGGACAGCCGGACCGGGAGGGTTCTTCCAGGTGCGTTCCAGGCGCTGCGACAGGCGCCACAGTCCTCCAAGGTCGCCGCCGAGACCCGTCCCACCGGAGCTGGAGGGCTTGTGCTTCAACTGCCTCCAGCCGGGCCATGTCAAGGCGCAGTGCCGCGCCAGGCCGAGATGCTACAACTGTTGGGGCGAGGGCCACCACGCTGCGAGCTGCCCACTCCCCCGCTCCTCGGCTGTTGGGGTGAAGCGTGGCCGCTCCCCGCGGCGGTCTGGGGACGCTCGCCGAGTCGCGCCGCGACGCCCGGATGGTGCGCGCCATTGGCCCAACTCGGCGGACACCGTCTCCGGGGGTTCGTTGTCAGCAGGGCGGTCCACGTCGCTGCCTTACTGCTGTCGGCATCCATCGCCACCGGCTGCGCCATCGCCGCCCCCACCACCTCCGCCACCTGTCTTCCAGCCCGCCGCCGGCACCAGCTCGAAGTTTGATAGGGGCTCTAGAAACCTTGCCGACCCTGCTATTCGGGACCCGCGCGCGCCCACGGTGGTTATCCCGCGTTCCACGGAGATCCAGGCGGCCGAGGATGCACTTGAGCTGGCCCTGGTGGGCCTGGTGGGGGGCACCAGGCCGGTGGTTTCTACGGCCACAGTCTACAACTTCCTCTACTCTGAGTTTGAGCTTACAATGAACGATGTGCAGTTGCGGCGGCACCACCCGGAAGATTTCATCGCACGTTTTCGCCGGCGTGCGGACCGTGACCGTGTCCTTGCTTCGCGGCCGGGTGGATACCTTCTGCCCCTCACCTGGAGACCTTGGCAACGAACTTCACTGGCCACTGCAGAAAGCTTCAATTTTCAGGTGGTTGTGGGCATGCTGCGTGTACCGCTTCACGCGCGCAATGTGGCTACTGCCCAGATCATCCTGGGCCCTTCTTGCTCGGGGATTGAAATCACAAGGCTTCGAGACATACCTGATGATGACGACCGAGAATTCTTTGTCAAGGCATGGTGCAAACATCCGGATCTCATCGAAGACGAGCAGACCATCTCAATTCCGGAGCCTGTTTTGCCTGTTGCAGCTATGGGCAATCCTGCCCCGCCACGCCTCTTGCAGTACCAGGTTAGGATCAGGGTGGTCGCCTTCTAGGATTGGACCACACCCCCTGCCTCACCTAGTGATGATGTTCGTAATGATGATAGTGATGGCCCTGATGATGGTCGTGCTGATGATAACTTTCAAGACCGGGGGGAGCATTGGCCAACACCGCGGCGCGATAGTGATGATGACTCCGGTGATAGCAACTGTAATAATTATCACCCAACATGCTACTACCCACCAGAGGAAGCGGGTGGACGTGATCCATCCATGTCTGTGCAGGTGGGCGAGTTCAGATGCCCCTGTGCGCCGGAGGTCGTTGCTCGGCACACTGATGTTGATGGCACGCGCAAGGAGTCTGTGGAGGCTCCCGAGCGTTGGGAGATGATGTCTGCACCGCGTACTCCTTGGACGCGGGCATCAAATTTTACGACGGTCAACACTCCATCACCGTGGATTGATAGGCAGCTGGGCTCCCCTACCACCGGTGTCGTGGCGCGGTTCCTGAACGTCGCGCCACTGCTCCTCCACGTGGGTGTTTCAACACTCGAACCTGTACATGTTGATCAGGACTGGTGGGCTGATCTGGCGGTGAATGAGCTTTCAAATGATGTCAGTGCTCAAGCGTGTGTTGGTCAGGAGGGGGCCACTTCCGGGTCGACCTCGAACTCGGTGGACTGGTGGGCAGACCTGATTGAGGCTGAACTTGTCTCCACCACATATGTTGCGGCCAGCCCAGTTGTTGATGGGGCTGGACTTCATGAGGAGGATGAGAGCGCTGTGGAGGAACCTGTTTCTGTAGTGGATGCGGCCAATGATGTGGCCACTGTCATGGATGCGGCAGCCGCTACACAGGCTGCGCTGGAGGCGGAGGTGTGCGTCCCCATGCACACGCCCCTGATCCGCGCGGGACCTAGGCCTCGGCGGGCGCGAACGCCGGTCTCCATCCCGTCGCTGCGACGGAGTGGCAGGATCGCAGCAAGGCCAAGGGCACCAAATGCAACGGTGCAGGCGCAACTGCTGCTCCTTAAGAAGCTGGGAGTCACTGTGGCGGAGGGTGAGCATGCCTCTGAGGTTGAGAAGAAGATCAAGCTGGCATTCAGGGGAGATATGTCGACCAGGAAAAGGGAGGCACTACAACTCTTCCTTGAAAATGGAATTGACCTGACAACTGTGGACCTAAACCTCCATGGTCTGGAGGACGCGGCGCTCTGAGCGTTGCCATCACACACGGATGTCGCCCAATTGGTTATCCAATGTCGACGACCTTCAGTTGCTTCGTCTGGAACGTCCGCGGTCTCAATGATCGCGCACGTCGTAATGTGGTTCACGAATTGCTGCTGCTGCACAAGCCGTCGTGTGTGTGTATCCAGGAGCAGGTGCCTTCAGCTGATGATGGAGAGGCAGCTCTGGAATGGTGGTTGCGGTCTAGAAAGACAGTTCAAAAATCGCTGCGACGTGGCTTTGATTCGCTTATTTTCCTGGTGGGCTGGATGTTGTGGAAAGAAAGGAACTCCCGCACCTTTAATGCTGTTGCATCCACGCCTGGGCTGCTGGTTCTCGCGATGCAGGAGGAGGCCGAGCGCTGGTGCTCGGCAGGGAACAGATGCCTAGGGCTGATCTTGGCGAGGTTGTAGTTCGTTTTGCCCTTTGTCGCAAAATTTGCTAAAATGTAATCTTTGGTTGTGAATCCAGTAGTGCTAGGTTTTGGTAACCATGTCGTTACCATGGCTTGTTTTCAAAACTCTATCTGCTTAATGAAATATGCGCTACGGCGTGTTTTTAAAAAAAAAAGCAAGGAAGATTCTTTGGCCTCCATGACCCACAACTACAAGCACGGCTTCTCAGGCTTCGCTGCAATGCTCACCGAAGATCAAGCTGAACAGCTTGCAGGTAATGTCTTCATTAACAAAAATAACAACAGAATTAGTACGCATCTGCCGAAACCAGCCTTTTCTCTTATGGCTTTGTCAACTAATAAACGATTCATGTAATATGAAATTTACAGAGTTTCCGGAAGTCATTAGTGTCAAACCTAGCAGAACCTGCACTGCTACCACCACTCGTAGCTGGGACTTCCTTGGTCTGAACTACCAGATGCCCAGTGAGCTGCTCCGTAAAAGCAACCAAGGGGAGGATATAATCATCGGGGTTATTGACACCGGTTAGTAATACAATTCTCTACGCAAATCTGAACAAGCTCTGGTTTGCTTCGAACTGAAACAAATCTTTTAATCCTGCGGTGATCGATCTTGCTTTGCTTCAGGTATCTGGCCGGAGTCGAGAAGCTTCAGCGACGAAGGGTATGGCCCGGTGCCGTCACGGTGGAAAGGCAAGTGCGAAGTCGGGCAGGGCTGGAACAGCAGCAACTGTAACCGCAAGATCATTGGTGCACGGTTTTACAGCGCTGGAATTGACGAAGGGACCCTAAAGGCCGAGTACCTCTCGGCCCGGGACGCCCACGGCCACGGCACACACACGGCCTCCACCGCGGCAGGCTCCGTCGTAGAGGGAGCCAGCTTCCACGGTCTTGCCGCTGGCGCTGCGCGTGGCGGCGCGCCTCGGGCCCGCGTTGCCGTGTACAAGTCATTGTGGCAAGGCAGTGGTGGCAGCAGTGGTGGCAGCAGCGCCACCATTCTCGCGGCTATCGACGACGCCATCCATGACGGGGTGGACGTGCTCTCGCTGTCCCTCGGTGGCCTCGAAGACGACTCGTTCGGCGCCCTGCACGCTGTTCAGAAGGGGATCACCGTCGTGTACGCAGGCGGCAACAGCGGTCCAAGACCGTTGAGAACACTGCCCCTTGGGTCATTGCTGTAGCTGCGAGTAAGATTGATCGGTCGTTTCCAACCGTGATCACGCTGGGAAACAAGAAACAGATAGCGGTACACGCTCTGAAGAATCACTAGTCGAGAATTAGTATATTGAGTTAATGACTGATCTTGAGTGAAATCTACCAATTTTTCAGGGACAATCCCTCTATTACCAAGAGAAGAACTCATCCAGGAGCACTTTCAGAAGTCTTGAAATCGGAGACCTGTAAGTTACTTTGCCTTTCTTGATTGTTTTTCCTAATATAAAAACGCGTCAGAAATCTTGAAGCTGAACAGTTGGTTTCTGCTTTCCGTGATTAGCTGCACGGCGGACGCTTTGAATGGTACGGATTTGAAAGGAAAGATTGTGCTGTGCTTTCCATCAGACCCAAAATCACCTCTACCGCTAGTCCCGGGGTCCGCATTCCAAGTCGCGTTGCAAAACGTGCGGGATGCCGGAGCCTCTGGTCTTATTTTCGCCCAATATACGACCGACCTTCTAGGTGCTACAGCCCGTTGTCAGGGGATTGCCTGTGTACGTGTGGATCTTGACACCGGCTACCAGATTTTACGATACATAAGAGACACGAGGTACAACACTTATTGAGCAGAACTACATGCTTGATAAATGTGTGATTGTTAAGCAGCTCCGCGGTGGCAAAGATTGAACCAGCCCGCACCTTTACAAGTAAAGAGTTACTGGCTCCCAAAGTGGCAGCATTCTCCTCCAGAGGTCCATCAATCTACTACGCTGATGTTATCAAGGTACCTACACTACAGTAAAATACTATTGCTTTCTACACAGTAACCATTAGGAAGCCATCTCACTGCAGTTTTGCTTATTCCTTAACAGCCTGACATCGCAGCACCAGGAGCTAGCATCTTAGCAGCAGTGGGAGACTCCTATGAACCTATGTCAGGGACATCGATGGCTACGCCACACGTAGCTGGCATCATCGCCTTGCTGAAAGCTCTACATCCACAATGGTCCCCTGCTGCACTGAAATCGGCTATCGTCACCACAGGTAATCTGAACAGAGTAAATGACTATTGAACATTGACTGAGCAATGTTACATCTTTCTTAACTCTGTTCATTTTCCATGATGAAGCCTCTGTAACTGACGAACACGGCATGCCGATACTGGCTGAAGGGTTGCCCCGAAAGGTTGCTGACCCATTTGACTACGGAGGTGGGAACATTAACCCTAATAGGGCAGCTGATCCCGGCTTGATTTATGACATTGATCCAAGCGATTACAAAAAGTTCTTTGGCTGCGCCATCAGCAGGACATCTGCAAGTTGCAATGAAACTTTGGTACCAGGCTACCACCTGAATCTACCGTCCATCTCTATTCCAGACTTGAGGTCTCCGATCACCGTATCGAGGGCAGTCACAAATGTAGGTGAGGTCGATGCAGTTTACCATGCTGCAATCCAGAGCCCACCTGGAGTTTGGATGGATGTTGAACCCTCCGTCCTCGTGTTCAATTCTACAAACAAAGTACACACGTTTCAGGTGAAGCTATCACCTATGTGGAAGCTACAGGGAGACTACACATTTGGCAGCCTTACATGGTACAAGGGCGAAAAGAGTGTTCGGATTCCAATAGCAGCCCGGATGACACTCCATGATTTTTATGCTGATGTTGCATAATTGGGTTGGAACATGATGGCTATCTTATATCATTGTTTTCCTTTTATAGTGTTCTTTGCAACGGTATAGAAGAGTAAGCAGTGCAAGTTCCAGTATGCCCTCATCTGTATATTTGTCTCTTTATCGGCATTAGCAGAACAGCTTGCGTTATTGAGCTAGCTAAATTTGAATAAAGCTGCACTTGTTATACAACTATGTCAAAATACAAATGGATGCACAATTATTATTTAATTCTTCAAACAGATATACGTGTTCTTTTGTTATATAAAGCTATAACAGCTTTGACTTTTGTACTCTTTCCTAGTACGTTGTGATTTTTTTTGTACATCAGTAATTTTAATTTTATTGTGACTTCCTTGTATATCATTATTTTTATTGTGAGATGTTTTCTCGTTAAGAAAGAACATTTTTTATTTTGACATTGTGCATTTTTTCACGAAGAAATACCATTCCTTAAATTATTCGTGTATTATCCATGGGATGATCCATAGTGTACTTTTATTATTTTTTCTCAAGGTATCCATAAGATGTTCCGTAGTGTATTTTATATTTTTCATATTGTAACCATAGATTGTTCCATGATGTATTTTCAATCGTTCCCTTAAAATTCATGGGATGTTTTACGGTGTTTTTTTTTACAATAATACGTTTATGACATATTTTCGATTGTTCATTTAGCATTCATGGATTGTTCTACCGTACATTTTAGGTTACCAAGATATGTTTAATGATGTACTTTGGATTATTTGATTTTCCTTTACTTCTGTGTCTCGACGGGATTAATAAATCAACCAACCTTCTAACCGGTACGATAGATCAAGCCTTGATAAATTGTACATACATGCCCTCTACATGTTAAACTACAAAATTCCATAAGGATCTACATAATAATTTAATGCGGCTGTAAATATATTTAAAAATATACATGGACCTTTATTTGAAGAAAATTTGGTAAATTAAAATAAAAAATTACAATAATATATAGGTATGATTAAATAATTAAATTGTTAAAATAATCACTCAATTTTCTCAAAGTAACATTATATATGACCAATTATTCACTAACAAATAAATGAACATATAGGTATGACTAATTAATTGATATATTTTAATAAACAAACAAATTCACTGCCAAGATATAAATTAATCTATGTATTCTCTATTCATGGATGGTGGTGCTAGGATCCGTAAATTATGAAATTAAGGGATTTATAATGCAAGAAACATGTGAGGCTACATAATACATCAATTTTAAGACACAAACTATAGTTAATACGGTATTAAAATACTCAAACAACATGCATTCTCTCTCTATACACAAACCATGAAAACCTAGATCTAATTAGGCCACAAATTATATATACAGGATTCATCCAAAAAAGACAGGTGTCGGATACTATAAAAAGGGGTACCCTAAGCAAGAACCGAAAATATTGCTTAGATCTTGCCAATATCAAAGCCAGAGGACAACCACGAGGTCTCGGCTGATTCTCCGATTTGCCCGAGGCCCGCACCGCAAAGGCCTCGGACGAAAGGCCGACTCTCTGCCTCGCCGAGGCCCTCTCGCCCGAGACCCCGCCCCGCTAGGCCTCGGACGGGTTTCCGATTCTCCGACTCGCTCGAGGCCGGCTCGGCAACAACCTCGTCGCCTCTATCTCGACCGACTTCTCTGACAAAACGTCACGTGTCCAACCACTCCCGCAACGTCAGCCGCACGTCAACGCAGTACAGCAGAGTGGCCGACGGGACGGGAGACAGGACTGGGCAGGGATTACCGGCCGCTGTGCTCGACACTGTGCCCATAACTGATGCCCGTACCGCACTGTGCTACCTAATTCCTGCTCCAGGAATAGTGCGGCGTGGGGAGTCAAGTCTGAGTCACTATAGCCTCGGAATAAGTGTATAGGACCAATTGCTCCCTCCAAGCCTCGGCAATCCACTTCAGGGCCTCGGTAGCCTCGAGATTCGTGCCCGCCGAGCCCCCCACAATAGCTCGGCCTCGGCACCAACTGAGCCTCGGCTCTTTTCACTGTCAACGCACAGCGACCGGCACGACGACGGCCATACCCTGCGCCGAGCTATCACTGGAGCTCCCATGTCGCACAGGATCAGGTGTGACCGGCGCGTTGCTCCAGTGCATCAAGGACAAGGCCGCTCCATTGACCATGTTGCCACAATAATAAGCTACAGGGCTCAGACACGCCACCTCCGCTTACAAGACGCCGCATAGCGAACACATGTATGACCCCTATCCCCCCTTCAACTATAAAAGGAGAGACCGGGGCCGTTTCTAGGGGCGAAAGATAGACGAACACTCGCATAGGCTCACGTAGACTCAGACACCCGCTCCCCCACTGCCTGAGAGCAACGTCTCAAGCAGCCCACATCGCTCCACGTAGAGACTTGGGACTAGCTCCCTCTCTCGCCCAGCTTGTAACCCCCTACTACAAGCACTTCGGTGCAAGGAATACAAGATCGATCTCTCAGACTAGACGTAGGGCACCGATTGCCTGAACCAGTATAAACCTTGTGTCTCTTTGTATCACCATCCGGGATTAGGGGCACGCAGTTCAAATTCACTAGTTGGTTGAGGACCCCCCGGTCCGAAACACCGACAGTTAGCGCGCCAGGTAGGTGATACTGCGTGTTAGCTTAATCGTCCCAACAAGTTCTGGATGGCAGACCCCATACGCCCACTACGTCTCGGCACGGTGATCTGGTTTGGGAGCCTAGAGTTCATGTCTCTAGGATGTGAGTACGACCTAGTACTCCTCCCATCTAGAGCCCCTTTGGCCGACGACGGCATCGCGCACCAGCAGCCCAGGCGCAGGCGGCGCCCGGGCCGCCGCTCACATCGCGCTCGCCAGGCACGGCGCAAGCGGGACCACTCCGACACCGCACGAGCTTAGGGCGACACGCCACGCTCCGCCGGTATCCCATTCCTGGCTGTTGGCACAGAGTCCCTGGTTGGGGACCTATCTAGCTTAAGCCTGGGCAGGGGAAAGACACCGGTGACGTGCAGCGATGCCCCGTCATCAAGTTCCGTACCGCCACCGCCTGAGGAGCCAACTCCGGCGGAGCAGGGCCCGGCGATGGCACCATCCCCATACCCCTTTGGGTTGAGAAATGCTGCCGCCACCTTTGCTTCCGCCTACGCTTCCGCTCACATGGAGCCCTCAGGACGCCACCAACGTTTTGTCCTTGACCTCTTCGCCACAACCTCGGCTCACACCCACACTGACCCCTCGGAGGAGGACGAGGCATGGGCCGGAGCAGATTTCTCTAGACTTCGCGACCCCCAAGCTATGCACGTCTTCTTGGCCGCAAGCGACTACTGCTTCGGCTACTCCGACTCCGATGACGAAGGCACTTATGATCCCACTCGAGAGTGCTTCCACATCAGGCTCGGGATGCCAGGAGCAAGTAATGAGAGTGAAGGGGCAGACAACCGCTCCCCGCTCTGCCAAGGGGCAGGCGATGCCACACCTCCGCTCGTCGAGCCTCGGGCAGCACGGAACGAGAACGTCGCCCCCGAGGAACTTTAACGCCTAGACCTAGAGCAGCTTCGTGAGCTCTAGGCAAAAGTCGACCAAGACCGACTCCTGTTGCAGCAGCTCTGAGACACTCTCGAGCGGGAGCAGCGAGGTCATGGTGATGGCAGAGGAGCCCGACGGAGGGCCCGCGACGTCCACCGCCGCATCAATAATGACAAAGGGAGTGAGCAACCCCCAATCTTCAATCGCGCTAGCCAGAACGTCGCGGCAGCAGTGATGCTAGTCCGAGCGATGCCCGAGCCCTCTACCACGGAGGGCCGACGGGTCTGCGGCGAGCTCCGAGACCTTCTCGAGACCGCCGTGGTACAGCAGGCCAAAAGCTCCTCGTCTCAACGACGCAGGGACACCGCGAAATGGCCCTCGGTGCACGATCGCCTCAGGGCCCCCTCAGTGCACGACCACCTCAGCGACCGACGTGAGGCGCAAGACGACCACGATGTGGTCAGCAGGCGACGACGCCACGACGACGATGGGCCCGCCCGAGGCTACCACCCACACCGAGGCGGTCGCTACAACAGTGGCGAGGACCGTAGTCCTTCTCCTGGGCCGCCTGGCCCTTGAGTCTTCAGCAAGGCCATCCGCGGTGCCCCATTCCCCGCCCGGTTTCGGAAACCGGCCAACCTCACAAAGTACAACGACGAGACCAACCCCGAGCTTTGACTGGCCGACTACCGCCTGGCTTGTTAGTTAGGCGGCGCGAACGATGACCTGCTCATCATCCGCAACCTCCCCTTGTTCCTGTAAGACTCGGCGCGAGCCTGGCTCGAACACCTCTCTCCCTTGTAGATCCACAACTGGCGCAACTTGGTAAAGGACTTCGTCGGGAATTTCCAGGGCACATACGTGCGCCCCGGGAACTCCTAGGACCTCAAGAGTTGTCGCCGGAAGCCGAATGAGTCTTTTCGAGACTTCATCCGGCGATTCTCCAAGCAGTGCACCGAGTTGCCCAGCGTCGGCGACTCAGAAGTTGTCCAAGCTTTCCTCTCCGGCACTTCCTGTCGAGACCTGGTCCGAGAGTTAGGCCAGAACGTACCAACCTCAGCGGCCACGCTCCTCGACATCGCCACCAACTTCGCCTCGGGCGAAGAGGCTGTCGGGGCCATCTTTCCCGAGGACGACGCAAAGGGGAAGCGGAGGGATGAGGCCCCCGGGGCCTCGGCCGCCCGTTTCTCCAAGAAAAAGAAAAAGGGGCGCCAGGGGAAGCAAGAGGCCCTCGAGGCCGATCTAGTCGCAGCCGCAAATCGCAAGAACCCCCAAGGCCCCGCCAGGGGCCCCGGACTATTCGACGATATGCTCAAGAAGCCCTGCCCTTACCACCAGGGCCTGGTAAAGCATACCCTCGAAGAATGCACCATGCTTCGACGCTACTACACCAAGCTCGGGCTCCCCAACGACGATGCCAAGAAGAAGGGCGCCGACGACGGAGACAACGACAAGGACGATGGGTTCCCCGAGGTGCACAATGCCTTCATGATCTTCGGCGGGCCCTCAGCGTGCCTCACGGCGCGTCAACGAAAGAGGGAATGCTGGGAGGTCTTCTCGGTTGAGGTAGCCACTCCCCAGTACCTTAACTGGTCTCGGGAGGCGATCACCTTCGATCGGGAAGATCACCCCAACCATGTCCCAAACCCCGGGCAATACCCGCTCGTCGTCGACCCGATCATCGGCAACACCCGGCTCACCAAGGTACTGATGGACGGAGACAGCGGCCTCAACATCCTCTACGCCAACACCCTAGAGCTCCTAGAGCTCGACCAGTCACGGCTCCGAGGCGGTGCCGCACCCTTCCACGGCGTCGTGCCGGGGAAGCGCACGCGACCCCTCGGGCGCATCGACTTATCGGTCTGCTTTGGCACTCCCTCCAACTACCGCAAGGAGACCCTTACCTTCGAGGTGGTTGGGTTCAAGGGGACTTATCACGCTATCCTGGGGCGCCCGTGCTACGCCAAGTTCATGGCGGTCCCGAACTACACCTACCTCAAGCTCAAGATGCCGGGCCCCAACGGCGTCATCACCGTCGAGTCCACGTACAAGCATGCATACGATTGCAACGTCGAATGCATCGAGTACGCCGAGGCTATCGTGGAGGCCGAGGCCCTCATCGTCAACCTCGACCAACTCGGTAGCGAAGTGCCCGACTCCAAGCGTCGTGCCAGGACTTTCGAGCCCGCAGAGGCCGTCAAGCTCGTCCCGGTCGACCCCAACTGCTCCAATGGCCGAACGTTGAGGGTCGGCGCCACCCTCGACAGCAAATAGGAAGCCATGCTCGTTGACTTTCTCCACGCGAATGCTGATATGTTCGCATGGAGTCCCTCAGACATGATGGGCATACCGACGGAGGTCGCCGAGCACGCCTTGGACATCTGGGCCGGCTCTAGACCGGTGAAGCAATGCCTGCGCCGATTCGACGAGGAGCAGCGCAGGGCCATCGGCGAGGAGGTGCATAAGCTGTTGGCGGCCGAATTCATCAAGTAAGTGTCCCATCCAGAGTGGTTAGCTAATCCTGTATTAGTTAAGAAGAAAAATGGAAAGTGGAGGATGTGTGTGGACTACACTGGTTTAAATAAAGCATGTCCAAAGGTTCCATTTCCATTACCTCGAATCAACCAAATCGTTGACTCCACTGCAGGATGCGAGACCCTATCTTTCCTTGATGCGTTTTCCGGTTACCATCAAATCAAGATGAAAGAGTCCGACCAGCTCGCGACTTCTTTCATCACCCCATTCGGCATGTACTGCTATGTGACCATGCCATTGGGTCTTAGAAACGCGGGGGCCACATACCAGCGGTGCATGACCCACGTCTTCGGCGAGCACATCGGGCAAACTGTCGAGGCCTACGTGGACGACATCGTGGTCAAGTCTAGAAAGGCCAGTGATCTCGTCGATGACCTGGAGATCACCTTTAAATGCCTCAGGGAGAAGGGCATCAAGCTTAATCCCGAGAAGTGTGTCTTCGGGGTCCCCCGAGGCATGCTCTTGGGGTACATAGTCTCAGAGCGCGGCATCGAGGCCAACCTGGAGAAGGTCTTGGCCGTGACCAACATGGGGCCAATCCGACACCTCAAGGGAGTACAGAGAGTTATGGGATGCCTTGCGGCCTTGAGCCGCTTCATCTCGCGCCTTGGCGAAAAAGGTTTACCTCTGTACCGTCTCTTGAGAAAATCCGAACGCTTTTCTTGGACCCCCGAGGCCGAAGAAGCCCTCACCAAGCTCAAGGCACTGCTCACCAACCCTCCTGTCCTGGTACCGCCAACCAAGGGCGAGGCCCTCTTACTCTACGTCGCCGCAACGACCCAAGTGGTCAGCACGGCCGTAGTAGTCGAGAGGCGGGAAGAGGGGCACGCTCTACCCGTCCAACGACCTGTTTACTTCATCAGCGAGGTACTCTTCGAAACTAAGACACGCTACCCCCACATCCAGAAGCTAATCTACGCCATAGTCTTGGCTCCGCGCAAGCTGCGTCACTACTTCGAATCCCACCCGGTGATTGTGGTGTCGTCTTTCCCTCTGGGAGAGATAATCCAGAACCGGGAGGCCTCGGGTAGAATAGCCAAGTGGGCCGTCGAACTCATGGGGGAAGCCCTGTCTTTTGTGCCTCAAAAAGCAATTAAATCCCAGGTCTTGGTCGATTTTGTGGCTGAGTGGACCGACACCCAGTTGCCACCTGCTCAAATCCAAGCGGAATGCTGGACCATGTACTTTGATGGGTCTCTGATGAAGATCGGGGCAGGCACAGGTCTGCTCTTTATCTCTCCGCTCGGAGTGCATATGCGCTATATGATTCGGCTCCACTTCGCCGCCTCCAACAACACCACCGAGTACGAAGCTCTCGTCAACGGCTTGCAGATCGCCATCAAGCTTGGAGTACGGCGTCTCGACGTACGGGGCGATTCGCAATTCGTCATCGACCAAGTCATGAAGGAGTCGAACTGCCATGACCCCAAGATGGAGGCATACTGCAAATTGGTGCGTCGCCTAGAAGATAAGTTCGACGGTCTCGAACTCAACCACATTGCGCGAAAATTCAACGAGGCCACGGACGAACTGGCGAAGATGGTGTCGGCACGGGCCCTGGTCCCCCCGAACATATTCGCCAGAGACCTGCACAAGCCCTCGGTCGACTACGCCTTGGCGGTAGAAGAGGGCCCACCGGTCGAGCCCACCACAGGGCCTGAGGCCCCCTCTGTCACCGAGACCCCGGCGGCCGAGCCCGAGGCCATGGAAATCGACGCAGGACCTCCTGAGACCGATCAGGGTATGGACTGGCGAGTTCCGCTCCTTGATCGCCTCATTCGAGGAGTGCTTCCTGCGGATAGGACCGAGGCCCAACGGCTCGTGCGACGAGCCAAAACTTATGTCCTCAGCAACGGCGAGTTGTACAGATAAAGCCCATCTGGCGTCCTCCAACGATGCATCACCACCGAGGAAGGCCGAGCCCTGCTTTGGGACTTGCACGCGGGAGCCTACGGGCACCATGCTGCGCCTCGGACGCTCGTCGGAAACGCCTTCTGCTAAGGATTCTACTGGCCAACGGCGGTCGCTGACGCCACGAAGCTAGTAGCTCCTGCGAGGGATGCCAGTACTATGCACGATAGACGCACCTCCCGGCCCAAGCCCTCCAAACCATCCCCATCACATGGCCATTCGCCGTGTGGGGGCTGGACATGGTTGGGCCTCTGCAGAAAGCCCCCGGGGGCTACACCCACTTGTTGGTAGCTATTGACAAGTTCTCCAAGTGGATCGAGGCTCGTCCGATCACTCAAATCAAATCCGAGCAAGCGGTATTGTTCTTCACTGATATCATCCACAGGTTCGGGGTTCCAAACACCATCATCACCGACAATGGGACATAATTCACCGGCCACAAATTCCTGACGTTCTACGACGACCACCACATCCGTGTGGTCTGGTCGGCCGTAGGACACCCTAGGACGAATGGCCAAGTAGAACGTGCCAATGGCATGATCCTACAGGGCCTCAAGCCAAGGATATACAACCGGTTGAAGAAATTTGGCAAGAAATGGATGGCCAAACTCCCGTCGATCATATGGAGCCTGAGGAACACCCTGAGCCGAGCCATGGGGTTCACGCCGTTCTTCCTGGTCTATGGAGCCGAGGCTATCCTCCCCATTGACTTGGAGTACGGTTCCCCAAGGCTACAGGCCTACAACGAGCAAAGCAACCGCACTACCCGCGAGGATGCCCTCGACCAACTGGAGGAAGCCCGAGACGTTGCGCTGCTACATTCGGCCAAGTACCAGCAAGCCCTACGATGCTATCAAGCCCGGCGCATTTGAAGCCGAGACCTGAAGGTGGGCGACCTGGTGCTGAGACTGAGGCAGAGCAACAAGGGCCACCACAAGCTGACCCCGCCATGGAAAGGGCCGTACATCGTCACCAAAGTGCTAAAGCCCGGGACCTACAAGCTGGCCAACGAAAAGGGCAAAATCTTCACCAATGCTTGGAACATAGAATAGCTACGTCATTTCTACCCTTAAACTTCCAAGCATTGTATACATTGTTTCTCGAAATATATTAAAGAAGCGTTCTTTAGTTGTTCTAATTTTTCGAGAAACCCCCCCCATCGACAGGGGATCGACATTGCGATAACATTATAAGGGAGACTCGGCTCTGCCTCTGCCAAACCGAGCCTCCCTCGGGGGCTAGAAAGGGGGGAACCCCCCCTAAGTCCTAAGTCCCAAGCACTATTTTTAATCGTTTTTTGAATAAATTTCTACGCCAAACTCTCTGGCATGTTCTGATAAATCAAGTGTAAAAAACCTAAGGACCGAAAGTCCGTCTCAGGGCCAAAAGGCTGGCCGAGCCGCGAGAATGGCCTACGCCTCCGGGCTACGGCAACTCCCTCACCACCTTTTACCCGAGGGGCAGCTTAGACTCCGAGGAAGTTTTCTGCAAATGATATGTTCAGAGGCGCGACAGAGGGCAGAGGCTCGGAAATACAATAAAACGATTAAAAAAGCGTACACACGAGTACTTTATAAAGGCCTCGACGGCCACGAACGTCACGCTATGACAATAATCCTAATCCGTTTACATGGCCCCTTTGGCCCAGGTCAAGGCTCAGGATCTCCCGCATCGGCGGCTGGCGTGGGAGGAACTACCTCTTCTTCGAACAGGCTAGCCAGCGCCGTGCCTGGGGCCTCAGCCGCCTCCATCAGCTTCGTGACCTCCTCATCGGCCTCCTCGTCATCCTCAGGCAAGACGTAACCATCGCTGATGGCCATGAGGTTGACGCCGGTGTAGTGCGAGGAGACAACAGCCAGGGCACGCTTGACGCCAGTGTGCAACGCCCGCCGTTGTCA
Organism: Miscanthus lutarioriparius; assembly: GCA_904845875.1. Taxonomy (NCBI): domain Eukaryota; kingdom Viridiplantae; phylum Streptophyta; class Magnoliopsida; order Poales; family Poaceae; genus Miscanthus; species Miscanthus lutarioriparius. Next base: position 22,889,180 of record CAJGYO010000005.1, on the reverse strand, counting down.
CTCGCGCACTTGGCCACTCAACGCAGTCAGGCGGCTCCTAAGGGAGCTACCCGACTCAACCCCCTCAACCTCCAGGGCCTCGCAAATAGTACGGGCAGCACTCTGCAGCGCGTCGTGCTCCTCGGTCTCTGCCTCGAGCGCCGCCTGCACTGCGGCTGAGGCCTCGGCCACCCGGAAAGTCTCCTTCTCCAACCCTGCGCCAAAACAAGCAGGATGGGGTCAAGCACAAAAGAAAAATAAGCCAAACAGGGCCGAAGCCCTACGGGACTCACCCTCGGTTTTCTCTTTCCAGCGCTGGACCTCGACCTGAGAGGCCTCGACTTTCTCTTTCCAGCACTGGACCTCGACCCGAGAGGCCTCGGCCGCCCTAGAAGCCTCCTTCTCTAGCTCTGTACCACATCGGGGAGTTAGGGGTCGAACGCAAGAAAAACAAGTAAAACAAAGGGAACAAAACTCACCCTCGCACTTCTCCTTCCAGACCAAGGCATCGACCCGGGAGGCCTCAGCCACCTTGAGGGCCTCGTCCAGGGCACCCTTCGTCAGCAGATGCGCACCCTGCTCCTCCCCTAACTGCCCGGCGATGGCCTTGGTAGAGACCATCACCTCTTCAGCCCGGGACCTGAAGGCATACCGCTCACCGGCCACTCGAGTCGGCTCCTCCTCCAACTCCTTGATTCGCGCCACCAAAGGGGCGGCCTGCTCCCGAGCCGTGGCCGCCTTGGCCTTCATATCAACACAACGAAGGCGAAGGTCCTTCACCTCCGCGCTCCGCGCCGACAAAAGCTCGTTGGCATTGGTGAGCAGGTCCTTCTGCTGCCGGAGTTGGTCCTAGACGTCCCTCTCCCGACGGAGGAACAACGACTTCCCGAGGGACCAGGCCTCGAGCTCTTGGACAGGCAGAACAGGGGTCATGCACTGCGAGGAGACTCATAACAAGACGACACTACACGAGGAAAGAAGACGCGTACCTGGGCGACGCCGGGCAGATCATTGTCCATGACGGACAGTGCTGTTCGCAGTGACCGCACCGCCAGCCGGCGATATTGCTCGAAGGAGCCCCAGCGCCCCCCTCGGCCACATCCTCGAGGGCGAACAGAGGCTCCTCCTTAGGGTTGTCCTGGCTCAGCCATGATACACGCGGGTGGTCCCACCCATGGGGCTCGGGTCGTACCCGGACGAGGGCCGAGCTTCCCTCTCTAGAAGCCGAAACTAGCTGTTCCATGGTACTGGCCGCCTCGGCATTTGCCGCCTCCTTTCCCCGGGAAGTATCATCGGAGGAGGTCACCTGAACCTCCACCTCCCGGGCACTCTCCCGCGACGGTGGCAGGTCTTGGGCCGGGGGTGGCACCAAAGCTTGCCCCGCCTCCATCTCCGTATCCCGGGCCACCTGGTCCGCCGCGCTCGCCTCCACCACCTCGGCCTCGATGGTCCCGGGGGCCCCGGCGCTAGGCACCTCGACTTCAAGAGCCTTGGCCTCGGCCACCTCGGCCTTGGAGGTCCTGGGCACCTCCTCGCCCACCCGCTCCGTGGCCACCTCGGGAGCATCTCCTTGGGCGACTGGCTCCTCCAGGTCGTCCCCGGCCGACGCCGCACCACGCTGCACGACGGTCTACGCCTCCGCCGCCCGTTGAGCAGTGGAGCTGGCGCTCACCTTGAGTGCCTTACGTGGCGCCAAGTCAGGCACCTCCACCTGACGCTTCTGGCTGAAAGCAAAAACACTCTCAAGGTCAGCGTACGACCAAGGGGCGAGCGAGAGATACTACAAACTCCACCGAAAAGACACTCACCTCGAACGGGGATGCAACCGCTTCGGCATTGCTACCCTCCTCTACAACGGCGGTGGCGGCGGCAGCGACATGGCCTCTGTACCCACCGAAGATCATGAAGGCATTGTGCACCTCAGGAAACCCGTCGTCCTTGTCGTTGTCTCTGTCGTCGGCGCCCTTCTTCTTGGCATCGTCGTTGGGGAGCCCGAGCTTGGCATAGTAGCATCGGAGCATGGTGCATTCTTCGAGGGTATGCTTTACCGGGCTCTGGTGGTAAGGGCAGGGCTTCTTGAGCATATCATCGAATAGTCCGGGGCCCCTGGAGGGGCCTCGGGGGTTCTTGCGATCTGCGGCTGCGACTAGATCGGCCTCGAGGGCCTCTTGCTTCCCCTGGCGCCCCTTTTTCTTTTTCTTGGAGAAACGGGCAGCCGAGGCCCCGGGGGCCTCGTCCCTCCGCTTCCCCTTTGCGTCGTCCTCGGGGAAGATGGCCCCGACAGCCTCTTCGCCCGAGGCGAAGTTGGTGGCGATGTCGAGGAGCGCGGTCGCTGAGGTTGGTACGTTCCGGCCTAACTCTCGGACCAGGTCTCGGCAGAAAGTGCCGGAGAGGAAAGCCTAGACAACTTCCGAGTCACGGACGCTGGGCAACTCGGTGCACTGCTTGGAGAATCGTCGGATGAAGTCTCAGAGAGACTCATTCGGCCTCTGGCGACAACTCTTGAGGTCCCAGGAGTTCCCGGGGCGCACGTATGTGCCCTGGAAATTCCCAACGAAGACCTTTACCAAGTCACGCCAGTTGTGGATCTGCAAGGGAGGGAGGTGTTCGAGCCGGGCTCGCGCCGAGTCTGATAGGAACAAGGGGAGGTTACGGATGATGAGCAGGTCATCGTTCGCGCCGCCTAACTGACAAGCCAGGTGGTAGTCGGCTAGCCAAAGCTCGGGGTTGGTCTCGCCGCTGTACTTTGCGAGGTTGGTCTGTTGCCAAAACCGGGCGGGGAATCGGGCGCCACGGATGGCATTGCTAAAGACTCAAGGGCCAGGCGGCCCAGGGGAAGGACTGCGGTCCTCGCCACTATCGTAGCGGCCGCCTCGGTGTGGGTGGTAGCCTCGAGCGGGCCCATCGTCGTCGTGGCATCGTCGCCTGCTGACCACATCGTGGTCGTCTTGTTCCTCGCGTCGGTCGCTGAGGCGGTCGTGCACTGAGGGGGCCCTAAGGCGATCATGCACCGAGGGCCGTTTCAAGGTGTCCCCGCGCCATCGAGATGCGGAGCTTTTGGCTTGCTGTACCGTGGCGGTCTCGAGAAGGTCTCGGAGCTCACCGCGGACCTGTCGCCCCTCCGTGGTAGAGGGCTCGGGCATCGCTCAGACTAGCATCGCTGCTGCCGCGACGTTCTGGCTAGCGCGATTGAAGATTGGGGGTTGCTCACTCCCTTCGTCGTTATTGATGTGGCGGTGGACGTCGCGGGCCCTCCGCCGGGCTCCTCTGCCATCACCGCGACCTCGCTGCTCCCGCTCGAGAGTGTCTCAGAGCTGCTGCAGCAGGAGTCGGTCTTGGTCGACTTTTGCCTGGAGCTCACAAAGCTGCTCCAGTTCTAGGCGTCGAAGTTCCTCGGGGGTGGCGTTCTCGTTCCGTGCTGCCCGAGGCTCGACGAGCGGAGGTGTGGTGTCGCCTGCCCCTTGGCGGAGCGGGGAGCGGCTGCCTGCCCCTTCACTCTCATTACTTGCTCCTGGCATCCCGAGCCCGATGTGGAAGCACTCTCGAGTGGGATCATAAGTGCCTTCGTCATCGGAGTCGGAGTAGCCGAAGCAGTAGTCGCATAGCTTGGGGGTCGCGAAGTCCGGAGAAATCTGCTCCGGCCCACGCCTCGTCCTCATCCGAGGGGTCAGTGTGGGTGTGAGCCGAGGTTATGGCGGAGAGGTCAAGGACGAAACGTTGGTGGCTTCCTGAGGGCTCCGTGTGAGCGAAAGCATAGGCGGAAGCAAAGGTGGAGGCGGCATTTCTCAACCCGAAGGGGTACGGGGATGGTGCCATCGTTGGGCCCTGCTCGCCGGAGTTGGCTCCTCAGGCGGTGGCGGTGCAGAACTTGATGACGGGGCGTCGCTGCACGTCACCATTGTCTTTCCCCTGCCCAGGCTTAAGCTAGATAGGTCCCCAACCAGGGACTCTGTGCCAACAGCCGGGAATGGGATACCGGTGGAGCGCAGCGCGTTGCCCTGAGCTCGTGCGGTGTCGGAGTGGTCCCGCTCGCGCCGAGCCTGGCGAGTGCGACATGAGAGGAGGCCCGGGCGCCACCTGCGCCTGGGCTGCTGGTGCGCGATGCCGTCGTCGGCCAAAGGGGCTCTGGATGGTAGGAGTACTAGGTCGTACTCACATCCTAGAGACATGAACTCTAGGCTCCCAAACCAGATCACCGTGCCGAGACATAGTGGGCGTATGGGGTCTGTCATCCGGAACTTGTTGGGACGATTAAGCTAACACGCAGTATCCCCTACCTAGCGCGCCAACTGTCGGTGTTTCAGACCGGAGGGTCCTCAACCAACTAGTGAATTTGAACTGCGTGCCCCAAATCCCAGATGGTGATGCAAAGAGAGACAAGGTTTATATTGGTTCAGGCAATCGGTGCCCTACGTCCAGTCTGAGAGATCGATCTTGTATTCCTTGCACTGAAGTGCTTGTAGTAGGGGGTTACAAGCTGGGCGAGAGAGGGAGCTAGTCCCAAGTCTCTGCGTGGAGCGGTGTGGGCTGCTTGAGACGTTGCTCTCAGGCAGTGGGGGAGCGGGTGTCTGAGTCTACGTGAGCCTATGCGAGTGTTCGTCTATCTTCCGCCCCTAGAAACGGCCCCGGTCTCTCCTTTTATAATTGAAGGGGGGACAGGGGTGATACATGTGTTCGCTATGCAGCGTCTTGTAAGTGGAGGCGGCGTGTCTGAGCCCTGTAGCTTATTACTGTGGCGGCATGGTCAACGGAGCGGCCTTGTCCTTGATGCACTGGAGAACCGCGCCGGTCACACCTGATCCTGTGCGACGTGGGAGCTCCAGTGACAGCTCGGCGCAGGGTATGGCCGTCGTCGTGCCGGTCGCTGTGCGTTGACAGTGAAAAGAGCCGAGGCTCAGTTGGTGCCGAGGCCGAGCTATCGTGGGGGGCTCGGCGGGCGCGAATCCCGAGGCTGCCGAGGCCCTAAAGTGGATTGCCGAGGCTTGGAGGGAGCAATTGGTCCTATACACTGATTCCGAGGCTATAGTGACTCAGACTTGACTCCCCACGCCGCGCTGTTCCTGGAGCAGGAATTAGGTAGCACAGTGCGGTACTGGCGTCAGTTATGGGCACAGTGCCGAGCACAGTGGCCGGTAATCCCTGCCCAGTCCTGTCTCCCGTCCCGTCGGCCACTCTGTTGTACTGCGCCGACGTGCGGCTGATGTTGCGGGAGTGGTTGGACGCGTGACGTTTTGTCAGAGAAGTCGGTCGAGACGGAGGCGACGAGGTTGTTGCCGAGCCGGTCTCGAGCGAGTCGGAGAATCGGAAACCCGTCCGAGGCCTAGCGGGGCGGGGTCTCGGGCGAGAGGGCCTCGGCGAGGCGGAGAGTCGGCCTTTCGTCCGAGGCCTTTGCGGTGCGGGCCTCGGGCGAATCGGAGAATCAGCCGAGACCTCATGGTTGTCCTCTGGCTTTGATATTGGCAAGATCTAAGCAATCTTTTCGGTTCTTTCTTAGGGTACCCCTTTTTATGGTATCCGACAACAGGGTACAAATTATCTAACTCTTTTGAGCAACCTCCTTCAAAAGAATGAAGATCAAAACCTCCCACCTTATATTTAGCAATTCTTGGATCTCCAGAGACGCCAACAATGGTGTCTTTGATCGGGCTGAACAGTGCTGCTCAGGGAGGTAGTATGTTCTAGCAAATTTTTAATGCCACTGTCAGTATAAATCATATATTTACACTGGCGATCAATTAAGCCAACAGTTAGTACAGATTCAATTTACATTGGTGATTGTCTTAAGTGCACCGCTGATTAAATCTTGAATTTATACCGATGGTAGCCTTAGGAAACACTAGTATAGACATATTTACACCGACGGTTTGTAGCCATGAGCCCACACTTTTGTGCTTGTCTTTATGAACCACACGGTTTGTAGCCATTCCACCATTTGTGCTCGGTAACCACGGCCGCTTGGCACTGCCGGCCGCGCCGCTCGTGCAAATGTGATAGCTCGTAGAGTGTGGACACAAAGAAGAATCCCATGTTTCTTGTCTCTGCCTCTCTGGATGAGGTTGTCATGAACAGGCGAGTGGTGGAACCGGAACATTGGTTGACGTCGAGAGCGACGTCATCTTGGCCTGTCAGCTTCCCACCCAGTCCAACGTGTTCACAGTTAACGGCAAAACCGGCCTGCTGTACAAGTGCGCAAGTACCTGTGCATCGCGTCATCCATCACTGTGAAATTGTAAATTGCTGTAGTACATTTCTTTCTCTGGTTGCTATCTAAAAATAAGCTATACTTAAAAAGAAAGGTAGACAACCTCTCTTGCTTGTTCTATTATGAGACCGGAGTCCGTTAACCATTTTTTATTTGATTGTGCAGTACCAAACCAGCTCTGAGAGACTATTTTAGAAATTTTCAATAGGCCCTGCGGTGCTAAATTCTTAGCCGTTGGACACATGTGGCTATGCGATAAAAAGTTGTAGTTGTTAATATGTTTTCCCTGTAGCTGTGTAGCCCTATCTATAGGGGCTTTGAAAATTAATGAACTGTTTGTGTTTTCAGGAAGATCCTTAGAAGGATTTGAGGGCTGGTTTAGAACAAAGGAATACAAAACAGAGGAACGAGAGAAAATGGAGGAAAAAGAAAGGAATGAAGTGGTAAAACAAATGAATAGAAAAACACAGGAAAATATGACAAGAGGTGTTTGAAACGCAGGAATGAAAAACACATGAACGAGAATAAATTAGAACTAATTTGGTAGTTGTATGTGGGCCCTCTTGAATCAGTATGCCACTCAAACAAATCAGAATGGAACGTTGCAGGCTGTTGCCTCGGACTTCCGCGACGGAGAGGAAACCTGAGGTGTGAGTGGATTTTTGTTTTCCTATGAAATGAGCATCTGGGTACAGGATTCCAGAGGAAAGGGTTGGGTGATTCCTTTGTTCTAAACATCAAATTTCCTGCCATTCCGTAGCAATGTCAATTCCTACAACTTTCCTTTGATTTTCCCGTGATCCAAACGCCCCTAAAGTCCTTGCTTCTGAAAATTGCAGTCATGGTCCAGCGCTAGTTGATACTCTGCCTACCGGACCACCATATGAACTTAACTCTAAACTTGCTGAACCGAGAAGAATTGCAATAAATTCTAGCAAGACTAACATGCTGACCCAAGAAAACATAGGGAGAGGCTTCTTATTTCTGAATGCTACGAACTAGGAAGCTAACTACCCACCGGTTGAAGCACAAGAGTTTGAAAGGACCTTGATGCCGCCTAGAGAGGAGTTTGAATAGATGTTTCTGAAATTCATTCTCCCAACGGATTAAATAGTCGGAAGTACCAATGCGGATTGGAACTTTCGATGCACGTCAGAAGTTAGCGTCAGAACTTCCGATGTTGTCAGTATGAAACAACATCACTTTATTTTGTGGCAGGAGTTTTTTAATAAGGAAACAAAGTTCCAGCCTCTACTATCTGCTGATGGTACACAGGTGATAGTCAGGATAGAAACTAAAGCCATAAGGCTTGCACAACCACAAGAAAAAAATAAGGTTTAGCCCAGCCAGGGAGCGCAGAAAACAAAGAAAAGAATTAATTCTCAATCTGATTCCTAAAGTTCCAACCAAACTTCACAAAGATGGCCAAAATCAAAGTCTTCCAGCTTCTGCACCCCTTCTTGAATAACGGCCGCTCCTCCTCTCTATGCAGCACGGATAACTGTTTGATCCAAAACGTTGCTCTAAAAATTACATGTATAAAAGTGTTAGATTTAGCCTCGTTAAATACCATATCATTTTTATTCAACCATATCGCCCAACAAAGTGCGTCAGCTCCTAGTAAAATTTGGTTTGTGAGTTTGTGACTTAATCCACGTAACCAGGAACAAATCAAATCAGCAAAGTTAGTAGGTGGTTGAATTCCAAACGTGATATGCACAATATTTCAAACAAAGATAGCAAAGTGGCAGTCAAAGAACAAATGTTGGATAGTTTCCAGGACTACATAGACAACACTTGACATTTGCTTGTCAATTCCTCTTTGCTAAGTTATCTTTCGTAAGTGTTGCCCCTTTTTTAAATATCACAAAAAGATCTTATTTTTTAGCGGTACTTTTATAGTCCAAAGAGGGATTTTCTTAGGGAGAACGTCTTTTCAGGCCAAAGTTTTATACATAGACCGGATTGTGTACGTACGTGCCATTCTTAATGAGGTTCCATCGGAAAACATCTTTCCCGTTTGTGAGGTAAGCTTGTATAACTTTTGACACTAAGTCGAATCCATTTTTCTTTTATTTGGAACATCATTTTACAAATCCTCGCTAATCAAAGCGTCACCTCTCTTATAGTGACATGTCCTAAGGACTTACGGTTTATTTATATTCCCGTCCAAACAATACTGGTTGTAAGGAGGTGGGGGTACGAGAAGAACATGTGGTGTTGGAGTTTTCCTTTGGACTCATTTTTATATAATTTTGTTGACCAAGGGAATAGAATCTTCTTCATATAAACGTCTATAAATAGTGACACATTTGTGGCACCTATCAACAACCAACATACAACATAGGAAAGTGGGAAACATGGGATTCTCTATTCCATCGCGTGCCCCGGTGGCTTCAGCGCTCCTGCTTTACCTCTTCTTGCCTTTACTACCGGGGGCACATGGAGGATCCCGTAGGGTAAGCATGCATGCCCGATGCATTGCTAACAGTTTTGCAAAGAAGCTTCCAAAATCGAAACTCTAAGTAATCACCTATCTTTGTATAGCTATATATTGTATACCTAGGCGATGTGAAACATGGACACCCCAACGATGTCATCGCTTCGCACCATGATATACTCAGCAATGTTCTTGGAAGGTACGTACGTGTCCTCCTCTTAAAACGACTAATCCTGATGAATGATGTGCAAATTCATGGTTGATCGTGTCCCATTGTTACCTCTTCCAGTATGGACGATTCTTTGGCTTCCATGGTTTACAACTACAAGCATGGCTTCTCAGGCTTCGCACCGATGCTCACGGAAGACCATGCTCATCAGCTTGCAGGTCAGTCCATTCAGGCCCCGTTCGGCTGGCAGAATTTTGGCCGAAACTGGCTGAAAACACTGTTTTTGATGAATTGTTGTGAGAAAAAACACTGTTCCGGCTGAAAAAAGAAGCCGAACAAGCCGAATATGGGTAAGCCAAACGGGACGATTTTGCTCAAACTGGAATTCGCCGTCTCACTTGCAGTTAAGCCACGAAACGAACCAAAATCGCTTTTGGTTAAATCGGTTAACTTGGTTAAAGACAATACAAATTATTCCTCCACGAGTAATAATTCAATACTAAATTTGCATGGGGAACCACCAAAACAAGGAGAATGCATCCTACAACAAAAGCAAAAATTGAAAGCAACTAGGAATACTTGCAATAACTGGATGAGTCTCATACAAATATGAAATGTGTTAAATAAGCAAATTGATAGAACATAATCTCAAACAGTTTCATACTGATCGATGATGATGGGGTTGCGCACGGCGTCCCTGTGCATGTTCTCGAAGGAGAAGGAGCCGGAGCCGGAGCCGGAGCTGCCCTTCCACGTCTTGATCCGGACGGCGTTGTCCGAGTGCCAGATCACCGCGTAGTTCACCGTTAGCCACGCACGCCCGCGTGCCCTGCTTGCCCAGGCTCCCGATGCTCATGCCGTGGCCGGCCACCGGGCCGCAGGGAGGTGACGTTCTCGGTGTGCTTGTTGAGGGTGCCGGTGCCGATGGAGACGCACTCGTCGCAGTTGGAGACGGCGGTGTTGGTGATGAGGACGTCCTGGGCGTTCTCGACGTGGATGCCGTCGGTGTTGGGGCTCAGCGCCGGGGAGCTAATGGACAGGCCGCTGACGAGCACGCGGCGGCAGCTGTCAAACTGGACGGGGCTGTTCTGCACCTTGAGGCCTTGCACCGTCACGTTGGTCATGAAAAACCTCAGCGCCTGAGGCCTGATGATGGATATGACAGTCGATCGGCAAAGAATTAACCCACCATGAGAGATCAACGTCAGTCCGTCGGATATTTCAAGGATTTTTTTTTTGGCTCACCATTACTTACTCTTCACTTGATCACTTCATTCTAGAACTGTAGCTGAACATTTGTCAGTGCACCGTTAAAGCAACTATACTTTTTGTGGCTTCTTAACTCTGCAGAGCTTCCTGAAGTCATCAGTGTCCATCTAAGCAGAAGCTGCAGAGCGACAACCACTCGTAGCTGGGACTTCCTTGGGATGAACTACCAAATGCTCAGTGGACTACTCCATAGAAGCAGATACGGAGAGGACATAATCATCGGGGTCGTCGACACCGGTTAGTGACCAATCACAATCATAATCTATGAATTGATTCCATACTGCAAACACATGTCTTTTGGCGCCCTGCTGTCTAGTGCAAGTGCAAGGTCCACCAACACACCACAGTAACGTCGTAGCACGCACCCCGCTGTCCCCGCAGGTATCTGGCCAGAGTCGAAAAGCTTCAGCTACCAAGGCTACGGGCCGGTGCCTTCACGATGGAAAGGCGTGTGCCAAGTCGGAGAGGCCTGGGACCGCAGCAACTGTAGCCGCAAGATCATCGGAGCGCGGTTCTACAGCGCCGGAGTGCCCGAAGAGATACTAAAGACCGACTACCTGTCGCCCGGGGCATCGGCACCCAAGGCACACACACGGCCTCCACCGCGGCAGGCTCGGTCGTTGAGGCGACCAGCTTCCACGGGCTCGCCGTGTACAAGTCCCTCTGGGGACAAGGCACTGGCACCAGTGCAGGCGTGCTCGCGGCCATCGACGACGCCATCCATGACGGGGTGGACGTGCTCTCGCTGTCGCTCGCTCACCCCGAGGAGAATTCGTTCGGCGCCCTGCATGCCGTCCAAAAGGGGATCACCGTCGTGTACGCGGCCGGGAACGACGGGCCTAGTCCGCAGACGCTTGAGAACACGGCTCCGTGGGTCATCACAGTTGCCGCGAGCAAGACTGATCGCTCGTTCCCCACGGTTATCACCCTGGGAAACAAGCAACAGATAACGGTATGAATTGAATACATACAATACAAACGCCCACTCTGAAGAATCACAAGGCTGCCACGTATATTTACATAGAAGCAATGAAGCAGATGTTACTGATCTTGAGGAGACAAACAACTCTTGCCTATTTTTCTGGGACAATCTCTCTATTACCAAGGGAAGAACTCATCCAGGAGCAGTTTCAGAAGTCTTGCCAATGGAGACCAGTATGCAAAGCCATTCAATTTACTTTATTTTCTGCAAATGCTCCAAAAATTCTGAAATTGACAGCAACTTTTTAACTTAATTTCTGCCTTCTCTTAGATGCACGCAAGATGATTTGAACGATACTGATATTAAAGGGAAAATCGTGATTTGCACATCGCCAAATTCACCAACGACGAACGGCCCACGCGCGTATTTCTCAGTCGCGTGGCAAAACATCGTGAATGGAGGAGGAACTGGACTTATTTTTGTTCAATACACGACTGACATTCTGCAAGACTTGGGTGACTTTCCATGTGTTCTTGTGGACATTGACACTGGTAAAAAGATCAAAAAGTATATCGACTCCGCCAGGTACACCACTTCCTGGATCCTCATTAATTAGCACGTACAACAATACACATAACAAGCTAGATCAATTCTTTCTCTATCATGAGCTGAGCCTTTCTCCGGTAAATTTCTGGTCGTTTCAAGCAGCCCACCGGTGGCGAAGATTGAACCAGCCCGCACCATTATAGGTGCCCTGCTAGCCCCAAAAGTGGCATCATTCTCCTCCAGAGGTCCATCACCCGACTACGCTGATATTATCAAGGTACATAGAGTCAAATGTTGCATCTAACGGTCTGTAGGCGCAAACATGCCATCACCTGTTGTCTCACAGCAGCGTTTGCTTCCTCCACAGCTTGACATAGCTGCACCTGGAGCCAACATCCTAGCAGCAACAGTAAATTCTTACGAAATTATGTCAGGGACATCAATGGCTACCCCACATGTAGCTGGCATCATCGCGCTATTGAAAGCTCTGCATCCAAACTGGTCTCCTGCTGCACTGAAATCTGCAATCATCACCACTGGTAATAAAACCAAACACCGCTTTAGAAGACGATTTGACTTCTGAAGCCATGATTAGTTTACGAGGCAATATGTTACATGTATTTACCTCTGTTTCATTTTGCATGCTGAAGCATCTGTAACTGACGAAGATCGCATGCCAATACTGGCTGAAGGATTGCCTCGAAAGATTGCCGACCCATTTGACTATGGAGGTTGGCACATCAACCCTAACAGAGCAGCAGATCCTAGACTGATTTATGACATCAATCCAAAGGATTACAACTACTTCTTTGATTGCACCATCAAAACATCTGTTAGCTGCAATGCAACATCGACCCCTGGGTATCTCTTGGACCTACCATCCATCTCAGCTCCAGATTTGAGGTATCCAGTTACCTTGTGGAGAACTGTCACTAATGTAGGCGAGGTCAATGCAGTGTACCATGTTGCAATTGAGAACCCGGCTGGAATCAAGATTGAAGTTGAGCCATCTGTTCTTGTGTTCAATGCTGCAAACAAAGTTCACACATTTCAGGTCAAGCTATCACCTCTGTGGAGGTTACAAGGGGATTATACATTTGGAAGCCTTACTTGGTACAATAACCAAAAGAAGGTTCGGATTCCAATAGCGGCCCGGATCACGATGTATGATTTATTTGTAGATGTTGCATAACTGGGGTGGACCATTTGTCCTGCATGGCATAGCTCATTATCAAAGTTTTTTCAGCACAGTCCAAAAAAATTAAGAAAATAAGACATGCCAATTGTCAAGTTTCATCATGGCTTGTATTTATTTTGCTTGTAGCCAAATAGGCTATGCGTTGTCTAGATCCGTTTGTTATATTATATACAACTCTGATAACTATGTTGACTTCCTTTTGTTGCTGTACTTTTCAATTGCTACTTCAATAAATCTCTATCTTTATATACTAAAGTAAATAGTGTTTTTTTGTCCAAAAATTGATGGTAAAGAAGCACGACTGGTCACAATCGTGCGATAGGCAAGGAGCACCCGTCGCAAGTGAGTGGTAGAATAGTTCATTACTCTAATCGCACGCGTGGCACATCCTCCTCGCCGCCAAATTAATCCGATACGGAATTGAGAAGGTAAAACTAGAGATCCCTCAGCCCACATCGTCGCTACTAAAAAAAGATATGCGTTTGCACGCCCACTTCCTTCCCCTCTCGTCTCTTCTCCATTTTGCAAGTGCTTTTCCTGAGAGCGGCAGTGAGTGTTGTGGTCATGGAAATGGTAGATTCGGGGCTCTCCGGCCGGATCCGATTCCCCTGTGCCAAATATATTAGTGGCTAGAGGGATTTGCTCATGGTGATCTCCTCGGCCGGCGTGCTCCCCTAGGTGTTTGGTGGCTAGTCCTGATGGACTCAGCATGCTCCTTTGGTTGGGGTGCCCTCTCGAGCGTGTCCAAGTAGAGGAGGATAGTACCGCAACGAGCGACGACGTCGAAAAACACCAAAGGTCATGCCCACCGATAAGGTGATGGCCAGGTGTGGGTACGTCCCTTTTGGCCACATTGATGTTCAGGATCTATGTCGGGCTCGTCGATAGGCCCTGTGTTATATATGTGTCAAATATGTGCATACTTGATACAGTTGGACTTGAGTTGTATCAGGGGAAACATCCAGCCTCATTGTCATTCTGCTTGCCTGTTTTCTTCTATGGTGTTATGCTTTCATATTCTTCTATTAGTAGATCTGTTTAGGTATGGATCTAACTATGCACTCTAACACCCTAGACAGTCGGCTTCGCCTATGTGGCCCTTCTACTCGACGACGACTCCATATGTCGCCCCAACTGTTGGAGTGTGTAGGTGCAGGAGCACCACACCATGGTCAGCACCGCTGGCAACCACCAAGAGGTAACCTTCCCCAACATCATGATAGCCTTGTACGGGTCCTATCGATCACACAGCGGTTGGTGTTGCGGCCGTGGTGTCGTAGATCTAGAGCTTCCAGGCCTGGATATAGTTCTCCCTTTGTTGAAAGCTTTGCCTCTGGCAGCCATAGTGGGTGTCACACAGACCACAAGTGTTCATGTAGCTGGTGTGTGAGGTAGGCACTACCGTCCACAACCATGTGTTGTTTGCCATGGGTACTTGGCCGTTAGGCTGGCTTCTTGGTGTAAGTCTTACTCGTCTCATAGACGGTGCTCGCGACGATAGTGTCCTGATGCGTCATTGTCGGTGCAGAAAGTGACCAACACGTAAATATTTGTAGTTTTACCGTACGTTGTGATTGGATGTGGCCTAGCACTCAATGACATAGAGTTTATACTGGTTCAGGCAACGTGCCCTACGTCCGGTTTGAGTCGGTCGGTGACTTTATTCCTGAGCCCTGGTGCTCGAAGTTTGCTCTGGGGTTACAAACGGAAGGTAGTAAGATGGGGGTGCAAGAGGTCCAGTCGAACTCTGGTCCAAAGGGCCGAGAGTGACGGGAGCTCCTATATGCGCTAAGTATTTGAGCGTGTAATCTGTGTAGCTTTAGAGTGTCTAAAGCTAGCAGAGGGTGAATCGATCGTTGGTTGTTCGAATTGTTCCATAGTCCTCTGTGTTGGAGTTCCCGTCTATCGATCCCCTTTGTTGGGAGAGAGCGCATCTCCTTTTATAGATGAAGGGGACGGCCTTACAAGCGAAAGAGAGAGAGAGAGTACGTATGCTACTAAGTCTTGTTGCCCACACCATCGGGTACAAGATGATGATAGGCGCCCACAATACTGTTTGTGTCAGACGCATGTGGGAGGTTTTTACCGCATTCACCATGTATGGCAAATGACGGCGCCCACAACACTATCGATGCCTAGAGGCATGTGGGGGGTTTTACCGTGTTTGCCTGGTATGGGAATTGATGGCGCCCACAACACTGTAGGGCAAACGTCGGCGCCCACAACACTGCTTAGGTTCTAACATGCCTGGAAGGTTGCAGGGCACCCTTCTAACATGTCATGTCGGTACTGTCCTATAGGTGTACAGGGTACGGTCCTTGGTATTGCGGTTGACTTAAGCGCCCTACCTTACTTGCTCTGTCCATTTCCTGGGTCCTCACCAAGCGGGCGTCCCCGGTCGGTTGGTCCTAGTCGGCTCTGACTGCGCTAGTCAGAGAAGGGATGTAAGCAGAGGTTTGGTGCATCCCCGGTCGAAGACTTGGGTCAGAGTCGGAAGCGGCGTTGGCCAGGCCTTCCGGTCAGAGAAGCGGGTCAGAGTCAGAAGCGAGTGACGTTCCTCCTCGGCCAGGCCTTCCTGTCGGAGAGGTGGGCCAGAGTCGGAAGCGAGGCCTTCCGGTCAGAGAGGTGGGCCAGAGTTGAAAGCTGGCGACGTTCCTCCTAGCCAGGCCTTCCGGTTGGAGAGGCGGGCCAGAGTTGGAAGCGGGCGCCGTTTCTCCTTGGCCAGGCCTTCCGGTCAGAGATTGAATCACCCTTCTGGCCTGTCGTTAGGTATTTGGGACGGCCCAGGAGTTGCGCATCGTTCGCAACGTCGTCTGCTGGGACGAGCTTTTGCTAGGAAGCAGGTCCGTGAGGGACCCCAGGTTTATGAACCCGATAGGAGCCCCCGAGCCCTCGGGCGATTCAGGTAGAATCATCTGGGGGATTTTTTCTTGACAGCGGGTGTGCACGAGCGCACCTGTGGGTGTAGCCCCCGAGCCCCTGGGCGATTCGGGTAGAATCGCCTTGGGGTTTAGTCAGCGGGTGTGAGTGTGTGCACCTTGGTGGGTGTAGCCTCCTCTTTCTAGTTTTTGACCCATCGTTTCTAGGAGCATGGTCCCAGGCATTTGGTCACGGCCGAGGGACTAGGTGAGATGAAGTCGTCAACCAGGGCGTCGGGCATGCCGAGGGTTTGGGCGACTCAGAGTCACGAATCCAGGGATCGGGCGAGTCGGAGTCGCCAACCAAGGCATCAGGCGCGCCAAGGGATCGTACGAGATGGACTCACGGATCTAGGCGTCGGATGCAGCCGAGGGACAGCCAAGGGATCGGGCGAATCGGTGTCGTGGACTCAGGTGTCGGGCGCACCGAGGGTTCGGGCGAGTCGGAGTCATGGATCTCGGGATCGGGCGAGTCGAAGTCGCCAACCAAGGCATCGGGCATGCCAAGGGATCAGATGAGACGGACTCGCGGATCTAGGCGTTGGATGCAGCTGAGGGATAGCCGACTGATCGGGCGAGATGGAGTCGCGGACCTAGGCGTCGGGCGCAGCCGAGGGATTGGGCGAGACGGACTCACGGACCTAGGCGTCGGGCGCAGCCGAGGGTTCGGGCAAGTTGGAGTCACGGATCCAGGGATCGGGCGCGCCGAGGGTTCGGGTGAGTCGGAGTCATGGATCTAGGGATCGGGCGAGTCAGGGTCGCCAACCAAGGCATCGGGCGTGCCAAGGGATCAGACGAGACAGACTCGTGGATCCAGGCGTCGGATGCAACTGAGGGACAGCTGAGGGATCAGGTGAAACAGAGTTGCAGACCCAGGCATCGGGCGCAGCCAAGGAACAGCCGAGGGATCGGGCAAGATAGACTCGCGGACCCAGGCGTCGGGCGCAGCCGAGGGCAGCCAAGGGATCGGGCGAGACGGACTCACGGACCTAGGCGTCGGGTGCAGCCGAGGGATCAGGCATCCCGAGCCCTTGAGCCCCGTTGGGCTCGGTAGGGGTCGGTTTGAGTTTTGTGCGTTACCCCGTCCACAGTTTCCGCAATCGGAGGGGCTGAGCTAACGTCACTTGCCTTGATGGCTCGAGTGACGCGCTCGGTGAGCTCGCTAATGGGCACGTTCGAGAGAAATCTGGGTCCGTCGTTCGTGACGGGGTCGGCATAGCCCTCATGTGGCATTCCACTACTCCTTAACCCGTGTCTCGGTAGATGCCTGGGTCATTCCAGAGACCAACCTGGGTGGCCCGCTGGCCTCCCCTTGATAGAGATTCAGTGGGCATGGCTCCAGGTTAGGATCGAAGGAGAAGGTTGAGATGACCCTATCTGCTTCGGAGCAGGCTGGGCTGGAGCTCATCTATGTTTTCTCCCATGGCTCTGTTTGACGCGAGGCAGCCTCGAGCCCTTCGTGGGCAGGCCTTTAAACCCCGGTCGGTTGTTGCTTATGTTGAATGAGGCAACTGCCGCTTCGTGACGCAACACGGAGCGTTGTGATGCATTTAACTGCATATGCGATGCTTCGGATGTATGGGATGAATGAATGCGTGTATGGATGAATGTGTGAATGCGTGCATAAATGTATGAATGATAGCAGATGAATGAATGATCATATAAAGAAATAGTGGGGGATGGTAATGTTACCTTGACTTGAGTGACGGGGTTTGAGGAGCTCCTATCGGATATGTCCGACCAGGATCCATGCTTGTTGTTTATGACGGAGTCATCATGGCCCACATGGGGTGTCCCTCTGCTCCTTACCTATCTCTCGGCGTTCTCCTGAGCCGTCTAATCGACTCAGGAAGCCCGTTGGTCTCTCCTGGGCGGAGATCCCATCATTGGGCCCTTCGAAGTCTTGCCTGGGAAGGTGGAGGGCCACCTGCGTGCAGTTGTGCCTTGTTTCCTGGGTCCGACGTGCGGTAGTGGTGGGCCATGCCTAGGCCACATCCCGTCTGACAAGGCACCGTCTCGTCGAGCAAGGCACATCCCATCAGTCAGGACGCGTCCCACCGTATCCCATCCGCATTGAATGGGGGAAGGGAGAGGGTTTTTCACCCCAATCCTTTGCCTTTCCTCAACTACCGTGCCTCCTTCTTAAATAGGGGAAGGGAGGGGGCTGTCGTCCTGTTCCTTCTCCTATTCCCCAACTATTGCCTCTTTTCCTTCTTCCTTATCGCCAAGAGCATTTGAGTGCCGCGGTGGTTCCTAGCAGAAAAGGGGTAGAGCGTGGGAGAGGAGAAACTCACAGATCCGTTCACGAATCCGGAGCGCAATGTCGAGCTGGAGGCTGTCCAAAGTGGACGAGGCGGTGCTGGCCGCCATTGCTAAGAAGGGGCTGCTTCCGTCGAAGGAAGTGACGCACTGGATCCTACGCAGGCTCCTTAATGAGTGGGGCCTAGAGCTATAGCACCTCAATCCGACTGGGGTGCTACACGTCGCTGGCTTCATCACCGTCTACGAGGCCTTCCTCGGGATGGAGCCGCACGTGGATTTTTTCCAACAGATCTTCACCGGGAGAGCTTCGTCGGAGGGGAAGCTGCTCAGGACCACGTCGGTGGGGGGTTTCGCTCCTGCAGCTGCTCAGGTCGGCCAGTTCATAAAGTTTGATAAGATGTCAGAGACATCCTCCAGCCATGGCAGCCATACTTTGGTAGGCAAGGTCCCTATCTAGGAGTTGTCCCGTCTGTATGATAAAGTCCGGGGCTCCGTGTTCTTCTGCTGAGCATCTATAGCTTGCTGCTTTGGCATTTGCCTATGGCACGTGCCGTGGCCTTACTTTTGGTGGATGGTTGGGTCTGAACCCTGGTGGTAGTTATGTCTGGTGGCAGTAAATGCTCTTGGATGATGCCCATGAACTTATGAACTTGTTGCGGCACTTGGTGCCCGCCTCCGGAAGACACCTGGACCTGGACTTTGCCGCCATCTATAAGAGGGTACACCGACGATTAGAGCGCGGACACCATCCATGCGCCCGGGGAAAGCTTGCTGCCACACGCACAGTTTGGTGGCCAAGCAAGTCTCTACGTAGCGAGTGATGGAGGCTCGCCGTGTGGGCGTGGCTGAAGGCGTGCATCAAGAAGACGTCACCTAGCCTGCTGATGGAGTGGAGGCCGGGTCGGAAGCTCCGTCCGAGCCGAGCGTCGCCCCGTCGGAGGGCGAGCAGCCTTTAACTTTGCCGGTCGTGTGGTCAACCAATGTCGTCGGGCAGCGGCAGTAGAAGTAGTCAGTAGATGTAATAGTTTAAGTTCGTGGGGGAGCCCTCGTGTGAACAGTTGTATTTGACGAATACATCAATTTTTGTTTTATGATGAATTACTTCGTTTGGGAAAGCTTGTCCCATTCGTTCCTTATTTTTACCCTGGCATAACTTTGTTTTTATTCTTTCTTTTTCGCACCTGCCCATTCGCCCCATAGGCTGCAACCTTAAGAGCCCGGGCATGGCCCACGAGGCTCAGCTGCCCGTAATCGTAGGTAGTGGTGGGGTGCGATCGGTCGGAATGTTAAAAGCAAAGTTATATAAGGTAATTAAAGGAACGAACTACCCTTTCATTCGGGTAGAAAAGTATTTTACCATAAGATAGTAAAAAAGAGAGGTGGTATCGCACCCTCGTGGAGCCCCCGAGCGACCCAGGTCGAAGGTGTTCGGGCCAGGGTGCTTTGTAGGAGTGAACGTTGAATGAAAGAAAACGGAAAAGACCAAATTTTAGGGGAAGAAATGACATAACTATTCGATGTTCCAAGTGTTGGGGAGAACGTCGCCGTTGTCGTCCTTCAGTCGATAGGCCCCCGATCGAATCACTTCGGTCATCGTATAGGGTCCTTCCCATGGTGGAGAGAGTTTATGCTTCTCCTTGGTCGATCAGGTCCTTCGAAGCACGAGGTCTCCGACCTAGAGGATCCTTCCTCTGATTTTCCTCTCGTGGTACCTACGGAGAGTCTGCTGGTAGCGAGCGGAGCGGATGACGGTCATCTCACGGGCCTCCTCAAGCAGGTCGACTGCGTCCTACTGAGCCTCCATGGCTCGGTCGCGATCGAAAGCCTTCACTCTTGGGGCGCCGTGGTCGATGTCGGAGAGCAGCACTACTTCAGCTCCGTAGGCTAGGAAGAAGGGTGTGAACCCTATAGATCAGTTTGGGGTCATTCTCAGGCTCCAGAGGATCGCTGGGACCTCTGCAACCCATCACCCAGCGTATTTGTTGAGTCGGTCAAAGATGCGTGGCTTAAGTCCTTGAAGGACCATGCCAATAGCACGGTCGACCTGGCTGTTAGTATGTGGATGTCCGACCGAGGCCCAGTCGATCCTAATGCCGTATCCATCACTGAAGTCCAGGAACTTCTTCCCAGTGAAGTTAGTTCCATGGTCAGTGATGATACAGTTAGGAACGCCGAACTGATAGATGATGTCGAGGAAGAACTTGACTGCCTCCTCCGAGCGAATGTTGGTGATGGGCTTGGCCTCTATCCACTTAGTGAACTTGTCGACCGCCACGAGTAGGTGAGTGAAGCCGTCTGGGCCCTTTTTGAGGGGTCCTACCATGTTGAGGCCCCAGACCATGAACGGACAGGTGATGGGGATGGTTTGGAGCTCCTGTGCCGACAAATAAGTTTGCCAAGCATAGAACTAGCATCCCTTGCACCTACGGACGACCTCCTCTGCATCTTGTAGTGCGGTGGGCTAGTAAAAACCTTGGCGAAAGGCTTTTTCGACCAGCGACCTCAGGGCCGTGTGATGTTCGTAGATTCCGGCATGGACCTCGAGGAGGAGCTATTTCCCTTGGTTGGTAGGGATGCACTTCATGAGTACCCCCGATGGACTTCGCTTGTAGAGTTCATCACTGATGGCGATGAATGTCTTGGCACGTCGAGCGATCCGTCGAGCTTTAGTCCTTTCGGGCTTGTCGAAGTGGTCAGGCAGGCCCTGCTGGGGCTGCTTGGCCATGCGATCAGCTGCGGCAACCAACGCGGAGTTGGCCGTTCGGCGCCAATCCTTCTTGTTCTTCTTGCCCCTCTGTGTGGAGGGGCCCTCATCTTGGTCCTCGCACTTGGCCTTGCCCTTTTTTCGGCCTCCGTTGAAGACTCCTCTGACCGCCTCCTCGTCGGAGGCGTGGTTCGTGGCGACATCGAGCAGGTTGCGGGTGGTATGGGGCTTCAGGCAGCCAATCTTGTGGATTAGGGACTCGCAGGTTGTCCAGAAGAGGAATGCACTGATGACGTCCACGTCGATGACATCAGGAAGGGAGTTGCACCGCTTTGAGAACCTGCTGATGTAATCCCACAGGAACTCATTGGGCTCCTACTGGCAGCTCATGAGGTCTCAGGAGTTCCCAGGGCGGACATACGTCCCCTGGAAGTTCCCGACGAAGACCCTCATGAGGTCCGCCCAGTCGTGGATGCTGTCGTGCGGTAGGAATTCGAGCCACGCTCGAACATGTTCCCCCCACGCAGATGGGGAGGTACTGAATGATGAGGTGATCATCATCCACTCCTCCGGCTCGACAGGCGAGTCGAAAGTCCTCGAGCCATATACCGGGGTTCGTCTCCCCGGTATACTTGGTGATGTTGGTAGGCGGTCGGAAGCGTTGCGGGAACGGCGCCCTCCCGGGCCCTCTGAGCTGGGGCTCCGGTCGTTGGGTCGGTGATCACGCCTGGGGAGCATTTCACCGGTCCTCTTGATAGTACAGTCGGAGGTCATGTCGCCTGCTCTCACCACCTCCCGATGGATGTCATCATCATGCCGAGCCCAACGTTGGTTGCTGATGATGCTGCGAGCGTCTCGGTTCGGCCTGAGGCGTTTGCGCATAGGCGGCCGGTGTGGAGCGGGCGCCAGGTCAGGCTGTGGCGCAGCTATGCCCTTCTGTTCCGCGCCTGGGTGCTGTAGTGGTGAGCGGATGGAGTGATGCGTCTGGTGCATCCCCGCCCCCCTGGCGGGGAGAGAGGCCGCGAGTCGGTGTCGCGACGCGGAGCTCCCCGCCTGTTGAACGGCGGTGGTCTCCATGTGTGCCCAGAGGTTCCGGTGGACCGCCTGTTCCTGTGGGTCGACGGGCTTAGGAAGGCCACGCAGAAGCATCGCCGCCACGGCGATGTTCTGACCAGCCCGAGCGAACTGTGGGGGATCGTTCCCCCCGTCGATGATGTTGCGCTGAACCTAACGGGCACAACCTCGGGCACCACTCGCTGGGTTACGCGCACATGGCGCATCATGGTGTGCTGAGCGCGCCAGCGTAGGTGGCAGCTGGTTCTACCGCCTTTGTCATAGCTCCTCGCCGTGCTTCCAGGCACATGCGAGGGCATCCGCATGAGGGTCTAGAGGGGTGTGGGTCTATAGAGACTCCGCCACCACCGGCGGCTATCCCGGAGTGTCCGCCATAGCGCACTACCAAGATAGAGGGTGCCTGGGTGCCGCGATGTCGCCAATGCTGGAGCCGTCGCTCTCAACATCGTCATCCATGAGGTCGTGAAAACAGGTAGGAGCGTAGCTCGCCATCCCCACGAATTCGTATGTGAGAGGGGTGGCGCCAGCATCCTTCAGATCCCCTGGACGTACGCGTCCATGGGGGACGCGAGGCTATAGGGGAACCGGTCGCATGGCGGTCACGGCATGGACAACGGGGTCCCTCCGAAGAATCAGCGAAAGGCGGTAAATAGCGAGTAAATAACAAAGCGTACGTTACTCACAGTTGGGTTTGAGCCTTGTGCGGGCTTGGAGCGAAGCGCAGACGCCTTGTCGTTGAAGTCACCGGGAGTCCCAGAGCCAACGGAGGATGCGCCTCCTCCGACGAGCGTCGGAACAAGTACCTCCTCGCAGAGGTGCAGCACGCCGAGCCGGTCGGCGACGAAGTCTAGGCTTCCGAAGAGGAAGGCCTAGGACGGTTCAAATACGGGTGGAACCCACATCCCAATAGGTGGGAGTGCAGGAAACTCTAGTGAGCCGAAGCGAGTCATATCGCTTGAGCTTGCCATGGCGAAGATGGCGCAAAAGTGGGCCATCCGATGACCAAAAGCGTGAACGTACGGCGTCTTCCCCATGGACGGCGTCAACTGTCGGTGCAGAAAGTGACCAACACGTAAATATTTGTAGTTTTGCCATACATTGTGATCGGATGTGGCCTAACACTCAATGACATAGGTTTATACTGGTTCAGGCAACATGCCCTACGTCCAGTTTGAGTCGGTCGGTGACTTTATTCCTGAGCCCAGGTGCTCGAAGTTTGCTGTGGGGTTACAAACGGAAGGGAGTAAGATGGGGGTGCAAGAGGTCCGGTCAGACTATGGTCCGAAGGGCTAAGAGTGACGGGAGCCCCTACGTGCGCTAAGTATTCGAGCGTGTGCTCTGTGTAGCTTTAGAGTGTCTACAGCTAGCAGAGGGTGAATCGATCGTTGGTTGTTCGAATTGTTCCAGAGTCCTCTTTGTTGGAGTTCCCGTGTATCGACCCCCTTTGTTGGGAGAGAGCACATCCCCTTTTATAGATAAAGGGGATGGCCTTACAAGCGAAAGAGAGAGAGAGAGAGAGAGTACGTATGCTACTAAGTATTGTTGCCCACGTCGTCGGGTACAAGATGATGGTAGGCGCCCACAATACTGTTTGTGTCAGACGCATGTGGGAGGTTTTTACCACATTAACCATGTATGGCAAATGACGACGCCCACAACACTATCGATGCCCAGAGGCATGTGGGGGTTTTACTGTATTCGCTTGGTATGGGAATTGATGGCGCCCACAACACTGTAGGGCAAACGTCGGCGCCCACAACACTGCTTAGGTTCTAACATGCCTGGAAGGTTGCAGGGCACCTTTCTGACATGTCCTGTCGGTACTGTTCTGTAGGTGTACAGGGTATGGTCCTTGGTATTGCGGTTGGCTTGAGCGCCCTGCCTTACTTGCTCTGCCCGTTTCCTAGGTCCTCACCGAGCGGGCGTCTCCAGTTGGTTGGTCCCGGTCGGCTTTGACTGCGCCAGTCGGAGAAGGGATGTAAGCAGAGGTTCGGTGCATTCCCGGTCGAAGACGCGGGTTGGAGTCAGAAGCGGCGTTGGCCAGGCCTTCCGGTTCGGAGAAGCGGGTCGGAGTCGGAAGCGAGCGACGTTCCTCCTTGGCCAGGCCTTCCTGTCGGAGAGGCGGGCCAGAGTCGGAAGCGAGGCCTTCCGGTCGGAGAGGTGGGCCAGAGTCAAAAGCTAACGCCGTTCCTCCTGGCCAGGCCTTCCGGTCGGAGAGGCGGGCCGGAGTCGGAAGAGGGCGTCGTTCCTCTTTGGTCAGG
Organism: Miscanthus lutarioriparius; assembly: GCA_904845875.1. Taxonomy (NCBI): domain Eukaryota; kingdom Viridiplantae; phylum Streptophyta; class Magnoliopsida; order Poales; family Poaceae; genus Miscanthus; species Miscanthus lutarioriparius. The sequence continues at coordinate 22,865,236 of CAJGYO010000005.1, read as the reverse complement.
CCTTCTGGTCGGAGATTGGATCACCCTTCTGGCCTGTCGTTAGGTATTTGGGCCGGCCCAGGAGTTGCGCGTCGTTTGCAACGTCGTCTGCTGGGCCGAGCTTTTGCTGGGAAGCAGGTCCGTGAGGGACCCCGGGTTTATAAACCCGACAATCATATTCCTCCTTGGAGGTGTCATTGAAGAATCACTTGCCACCTTGCCGCATATGCGGTCTTAGGGTGAAAACCTAATGTCTTTGGATGTGCAATGGTAGCATTTTTCATGTCATTCCCTTCCTAGAGGCATCGCAACTGGAGACAGCCTATGTACGTTGTGGGTGTTCATAGTTGCATATAGTGCAAGCCTACCTTTGGTGATCAAATCCCCAGAATATTTGCACAAGTTACCAAGAGACAAGTATCGCTGTCAGTGTCCTTGCTCCACCATAAATCCATCATCGATGATCCTTTATTATACTGTCCCACCAAATGCTAGGTTAGCAAGGCCGCCATGATCCCCTCTCTTGAATCTCCCCGTTCTTCTTTTGCCAGCCCTCCCTCCTTTCCAAGATCATGGATGAGGCAAGGCTTTGGTGTGCTGCATGAGCTAAGCGCCTCAGAGATTGTCCCAACTATGTAATTCTGTCTTTGCATCTTTGAGTTGTGTTTGTGCGTTCTAGGCGAGCTGCCTCACATCTGGCTATTTTTTTTCTTCTTTCTTTGTTGCAAAGTTTGTAACTCTTCTTTAACAATACATGATCGGCAGATCTCCTGCTGTTTCTTTCCAAAAAAAGAAAGAAAGAAGGAACTCCAAACTCTCGTATGCTTTTCTCGAATAAGTAAGAGTTTTGTATATCTTTGTATCAAGGTAGGAGATGAATGTCATACACTACGTGTCTGGGTAGCCCAGCGCAAACTCAGCCAGGATCACGACGATTACGCAACTTACTCTAGGTACTAGTGGTCCTAAACTCCTAATTACACACGTGTTAGACAAAGTTCTCGTATGACATAACAATGGTGAAACATGGAGGACGCACCAAAGTGCTCAATATCATTGCGTTCTTAGCCGTGCCGAAATTACAAAAAGAGATGCCAAGTTCCACAATGCTTTACTTATATTTGTTTTCCTTATAGCAAAGTAGTCTTCGCTATGTGGACTAAACATATATTTAATTTGTTATAGAACTCTAATAACTGTGAAGAAATGCAAAAGCTACGCTTTAGATTAATTAAGAGAGGAATGTCAAAATCCCGTTGCTGTTGTACAAATTCTTTAAAAATATAGTTGTACAGTATTTGTTAATGGTTGCTATAATTAATAGGCAAATTGAAACCAAAAAATCATGAAAAGTCAATGCTTGCCCCCAAATCAGCTCCCCGTTGGTTGATAGACAGAAAGAAATCCCCAAAGTCGTCCAACCAATCAAATATAGAGCCAAACTACAGTTTTCCAGGTGTATGGCCCATCAACAATACACTCCTACTTCTTGGCCTATGACTATGGCCCCTGGTTATAGATGGCCAACGGGCCGGCCCGGCCCGATAGCCAACGGGCCGGCCCGGCCCGATAGCCAACGGGCCGGCACGGCACGCCGTGCCTCCCGGGCCGTGCCTCACAGGGCCACGGGCCTAGCCTCCGGCCCAGGCACGGCACTATGGGCTGATTTTCGTGCCGGGCCGGCCCACGAAGCACGACCAATTTCACAGGTCGTGCCAGCCCGAGGCCTACTGGCTGCCGACAGAGAGAGAGAGAGGGGAAGGGGGTCGATGCCGCTCGCCGCCGAGGAGATCGACGCCGGATTCGGAGGAGGCCAGCGCGCTCGATATCGAGGAGGCTGACGCCCTCAAAGCAGGATCCGGAGGAGCCGCTCGAGGTCAGCCACCACGCTCGTCGTCCCTGGATCCGGTCGCGCCTGCCCTCGATCTGCCGCCGGGGATGCCACCACCCTAGATCCGCCGTCGGAGGCCGAGCACGCCCTGGATCCGCCGCCAGGGGATGCCACCACCCTTGATCCGCTGCTGGAGGACGGGCATGCCCTGCATCCGCCACCGGTGAGCGCGCCCACCCTGGATCCGCCGTCGGGGAGCGCCACACGCCTCCTCGCGGGTGGATCTCGTCGTCCTCCGCCTCCTCGCGCCGGATCTCATGAATCCTCCGGATCCGGATCTCGTCGGGGTTGCGAGCTCGGTGGATGCGCCACCTGCTCCTGGCCGCACCGTCGCCCCTCGAGAACCGCGCGCGTGGAGGATCTGCGTAGGTTCGCGACGACATGAAAGCGCGACCACGAGATCCAAGAGAGGAGGAGCTAAAGTGCGGCCGCGCGGGGGCGCGAGCGGCGGTCTTTGGGCGTGGTGGAGGAGGACAGGAGGAGCCGGGAGGAGGCGATGGAGCTGGAGCGGATCAGGAGCCAGCGCCGCGTGGTGTGGTCCCGATTGATGGAGCTGGAGGAGGGGCAGTACGGGGCGAGGGGCAGCACAGGAGCGTGGTGGCGCCGCAGAGGAGTGAGTGCGACGCGGCCGCGTGGGGAGGGGACTGCGCAGCGGCAGGGAGGGGGAGGGGAAGGGAGTTAGGGTTCGCCGGTTCGGGGCCGCGTGGGGCTGCGTGGGAAGGGGGAGGGGAGGGGAATTGGTGGTGGGATCTGGGAACTGGGAGCGTGGCGGTGGGGCTCGCGGGAGAGGAGGCTGCAACCTGTGGCTGCGGTTGACGAGCAGGCCGTGCCGTGCCGGCCCAGGTGCCTGGGGTAAGGCCCAGGCACGGCCTACTCCTCCGTGCTGGGCCGGGCCGTGCTTGGGCCCGGCCAAAAAAACGGGCCTTGGGCCGGGCCGACGGGCTCAGGCTGCATGGCCAACTATACCCCTGGTCAACGCGTCATGCAAATCCAGCACCATCTACATCTCTAAGAGTTGTTTGCTGACTTATGGCATCCGATAAAATAAACTAAAAACTAAAAAGTACATTATAAATAACTTTTTTTTGCTGAGGAGCTACAATTTATTATAAAAATCAATAAAAAAAAGTCAACAGTTAGAAGCCAAAGGCTAGAAAAACTGCTTTTGAGCTAAAAGTAAAAAAAACTAGCCCTGTTCGTTTCGCTGAAATTTGGCTTATGTTGAAATACTGTGAGAGAAAAACACTGTTCGTTCGTTAAAAATACTGCTGAAGTAGTGAGCAGACCAAACAAGCAAGCCCTAGTCTCAGTCTTGCAGCATACACGACCTTAGAAATCAGAATGCGTCAATCTTCACATGATGCACGGATGATCTCGTCAAATGACCAAATCAAATCTTTAAACTGGACTGGCTCAATCAGGTCTTGACTTTTGCAAAGAAGTGCAATGCAATTTGTAGCTCTAGGTCGTAAGCAAAATCGATAGCTTTGCTCCTATCCGTTATCTTGGAAATCGATCGTAGCACACAAACTAATTTAATTAGCAAAAAAAATGTTAATGCTGGATCTAATACAAAAACTTCTGAATACAAGGTGAAACAAATAGCATTTGATGTTTTTGCTTCTCCTTTGATGATAGCTGTTATTCCCCAAGGTTCCGCAAGAGACAAGCGGTTACAAGACCCGTTTGGTGGAACTTTGGTTTGTTTCTGCTTCGGCTTCTCTATGAAAGAGGTTATAAGCCCCGCGGGGCTCCGTTTTATTAGCTCGGACTCCTTGGTGCAATGTGTCAAGGTGCTAGAGCTATTTGGAACCCCGTGCCAAACGAAGTAGCAAGTTGACGAATCATATTTAAGTGGTCAAGTGGTAGAACTGATGTAATGTGTTATACGGTCAGGTCTACTAGTTGAAGCATCAGTTGCGAGGAAAGAATGTACTGAATAAATGATCTCTTCGACCGGAATAAATTAAATTGCAATGATGCAATCCCGAACACACCTGCTCATTGAAACATTATCTTGCGGCGCGAGCTCACACAGTCACACATGACAAAACCGCGCGCCCAGGCAACCGGATATCGCTTGACTTTGGTGCCTTGTAGAAATATCTTATCTCACAAAGTATTTTCCATTGAGGGAATTACAAGGTTATCATCTGATTTTTCTCGTGAGAAAAGGTTATCATCTGATTCAACTTAGAACATAATAGTTCAAATAGGTTGAATCGCTGTTGAAAAAAAGGAGCACCACAAAAGTTTGTAGCAAAACCTGCTGGGATGCACTAGTATAACTTTCTAGGGAGTGATCGGTGCTTCGGTTTTTGATACGTTCACTTGTGGATGTGTCAGTGTGTCAGCGACTGAAAGTGAGATACCCCTCAAAACAATATTGGAAATTAAAAAAAATCAAAGGAAAAGTGGTACTCCATCGGTCCCAAATATATCAACTTCTAGAGTTACCTATGTTATTTTTAAAAAAAAATTGACTAATTTTCTAGGAAATAATATCTATATCATATGGAAAATAAGTGCACTATGAAAACTTTGTTTCAAGTATCTAATTATATTAATCTTTGTTATAAATATTGGTGTTCCGAAGTTAGTCAAACTTATAACAACTTTTTAATTTATTTAGAGATGGGGCATGCCTACGCATTGTGGATAATGAGATTGAAAGTGGTTACGGACTCTTCCCACACGCTGAGTCGCTGGCCAAGAGAATAGAAAACATCATTCACGTCTATAAATGCCAGCTCATTAACTTCAATAATGTGCAATGAGACATATATTGGCAAAAAACATAAAGACCGGTAATCACCTATAATATGTTTCATCTTTCTTATTATCACAAAATAGTTATTTGATTTATGTACAATAAATCAAACAAATGCTCATCTCCATAAAATTAGGAGGCTTTCTTATATACAATTTCATGAAGTCATGGGATGATGGAAGATTGTCACCGATCAACACTGGAAGCATATATTCTCTAACTATATTCCGTACACTACATACAAAATTAATAACTTAACTTATTATATCTACCATGCACAGCTATCAAATTCACTGAGGATGTAATTTTTGGGGGACATTCTTAAGAGCTATGCAAACGAATGTTTTGACAACTTTCCTGAAGATCTCCAAGTCATGATTAAGGACTTATACATAATGTAACTTAAATGGTTATATGAGAAAAAACTTTACTATGACTTTTTAGTTTCCCGGATTGTATATATGCTCAAAGATATTGTGTAAAAGTTAAACTATGAAAAAAAATTGGTTGTTTTCATGTGTCTCCACAATAAAACCGTTATGTTAGCACGAGCATTATAGCAGTACTGGCACAATGGAAGGGTGCGCGCCAAAAACGTTGGTGCAAGGTACTGTGCTGCAGGTCTTGATAAAGCTGCCCTCAAGAAGAACACAGTAACAAGTCTGCTCTGGATATGGATGGCCGTTGAACGCACTACAGGCTAGAGAAATTTCCTGAGGAATATTTCAACCAGCCAGGAGAACAAACCCAGCACCCACCAATGGATTGGAGCCAACACTACAGATGTGAACAAACAAGCACAGGCATTCTGCAGAGAAGCCCCAAGTTCTGCTTGGCCTTGCCCTGAGGGAAACAACACGATCGAATGACACAAACCAATCACTAGATGGAACCCATCATCCATGATCCATGGCTTTAGGAACCAAAGCTCGGAAACATGAAGCTAAGCCGGCGAGATAGGGGAGGTGACGCACCTCGGTGAGTGCGATACTTTCTGAGTCTGCGGACATAATGAATTAGCGATGATCGATGGTGGGCTTTGGTTTGGCTTTGACCTTATCTTAGCTTGTAGAGAACTGAAATGCTTGTAGAGCTTCCATAGCTGCCGGATCAGTATTTCTATCGTAAAGAACGTTACTTTTTTTTTTGATGAAACAAAGAACGTTTCTTTCAGGCTAGCAATGTGCACCGGTGGGCGGAGCAAAACCAAGCTTGGACCGCGTTGCAAAGTCGGCAATCCGCGCGGTTTCAGTGTCAGGCTGTCAGCTAACAATCGAACTACTTGGCCAGTGCACGTAGACCGAGTCGGCAGAGGCAAACGTATCAGGGGCGTCATGTTATGAGACCCAGGCGTTCTTTACGATATGTGTGAAACAGATCAGGAACGGTCAGCTCCGGATCATCATGTATAAATAGACCCAGGCGTCTTCCATATATTATTTGTACGTAGAAGAGAAAAAAATCATTCAGACATTCACCAATCGCAACAAAGCCGTTTCGTGTGTCCAGCGCCAGCCCCGGAGACTAGGCGAAGATGAGGAGGTTCATGTCTCTGTGCGCGCTCCTCGTCTTGCTGTTCTGCGCGGAGAGCCTAGTCGGCGTCACGGAAGGGAGGCGCGGAGGCGTCCGCAACAGGGGAAACTCCACCCACAGCGGCGGCACCAGCTTGACGGCGTGCGTCGGCTCCTCGCTGCTGGCCACCGCAGCCATGCTCTTGTAGTCTCCGGTCGCGCTGTATCCACGTTCGTTCGTTCATGAATTGGGTGGTGCGTGTGTGTGCCTGCACTACTGATTCCGTGTAAGGAGTATATGTTTGGCGGCTGATAAGCCATTAGCGTGTTATATCCAATATAATTGACTGTAATATAAATTCGGGACTGCTAGCGTCGGTACATCCGTGGCTGCAATCGGTTTCCTCTCTGTTTCGCGTGTCCACGCGTGCCCCGTGTTGCGCAGACTTCACTTACCGCGCATGCGTCACCCGCGCCCACGTGCATCTCATATGCAACATTAGACAGATGAAACACTCGAAACGTGCATCTAAAACACATGCAAAAAGAAAAACAATTGAAAACCATTGCAAACATACGTAAACATCCAGATAAAACACTTGCAACATATACGTGAAACATATGCAAACATCCATATAAACGCACTTGCAACCTACGTCTGAAAAAAAAACAGATGAAACATACGTTTGCAACGCATCTGTACAACCACCGCAACATATGCAACATCCCGATCTACTTTTATAACATCCGTATAAAATAATTAAAATATACCTCTAAAACATTAAAAACATTTTAAATATATAATTACAATATGCATCATATCTTAATGTGACCTCCTGTGCCTTCTGCATCGGGGCGCCGCAGAGGTACAGCAGGAGGCGAGGTGCGAGGGCCTACCTAGCGAAGCTCCCAGACACGTTCTGTCTGTGTCTGCCGACTCGGTCTACGGGAGCACTTGGATCGCAACCTAGCCACGTCGATTCCGCCTACCTACGTGTGCTAAATAAAAATCGACGACCTGGGTGATCAGGCAGTATTAATTTGGTTGCTGCCCTGGCCTGGGGGCTGCTGGCAGCTTGATCCAAAATTCAACACAAGTACTCCGAACCAGCAACAAAGAAAAATCAGGTGCAAACGTGTTCCTGCAGACTTTTCAAATCCGAACCAGCAACAAAGAAAAATCATCCGACTAGCGTGTTGTGCGGTGATTTCGTCGTGGTGTCCTGTTTCGTACACATGGAGTACTCTACTGTCAGCGCGTTAGGACTCCGGATCGCGTATAAGTACACCCAGATCCAGATGGACGCGCAGGCGCAGCAGCCCACGACAATTCAGCTCAGGGAAGAAGAGAAACCATTCTTCATTTCTACTCTTCACCAAGGCAGTCTTTCTGTCTGTTCAGCAGGAAAGGAGATAATGTTGTTAGTTTTGCTGCCTAGCTGGTTATCATATGCTAGCAAACATGGTCACCATTGTAATAGGACGTACAATTTATTTTGTGGTGCTCATGCCAATAATAACGAGCTAAGTATTGTCTTGCATTTAATTGGGCTTAGCCTAACTTTAAACCAAATATATTACAAGGTCCATAATAAATGCTTGTGTAATAAAGGATTAATCTGTATGCAAAATTAATAGGAGATCGACTTAGCTTAGATCGGTGACTATTTGTGCACATGTTATGAGTTTAAGAAAAGATGGAAGGCATTACACACCATGGGATAGGCTACGGCATGAGTGATGCGGTGCCAGAGAAATTTTTGACACTCCAAACTCACCAATAGGTCTAAGTTTGCTATTGTAAAAGAAAGAAGGGTGAGAGCGAGGGATGATGGACCGAGAGACGGAAGAAGGTTCCAAACTCATTAACAGGTCTATGTTTGCTATCGTAAAAAAAAAAGGGTGAGACTAAGGATGACGGACCAAGAGACAGAAGAGAGTGACAGACAGAAGAAGAGAAGGGTGTGGCTCTAAACTCATCAATATGTCTGTGTTTGCTATTTATAAAAGAAAGAAGGGTGAGAGTGAGGGATGACGGACTGAGGGACAGAAGAGAGGTGATAGACAAGAAGAGAAGAGTGAGAGTAAGGGATAACGAACCAGGGATGAAAGAGAGATGACGGATGGACGAGGAGAGCGAGGGATGGCGAACCGAGGAATGGAAGAGAGATGATGAACGGATGAATAGAGAGTAATGGATGGAAGAAGAGAACGGCGCGAGTGAAAGATGATGGACCGATGGACAAGAGCAGATGAGGAGTGACTTCCAGATGGAAGAAAAAAAATGCCACTTTGATAATATTAGATAGCAATAATACAAATGAAGGTTTTACTTAAGGTACACAGACCAGAGGATTGCGTGTATTGTGTGCCATGGTCATGGCCCCACATAATGTTTAATTTCTCTCCTTCATTTTGTACTTGTTAAAATATTCTTGCGTTGCAAACACATCTGTTCTCTTCTTTTGCTACACAACTTTCTATATGCTTACAAAGCTATATTGATCTCCACCAACCTCGTTCCCTATTTCTAATAGTTTTTCATGACAACTTATTTGATTAGTTTTCTAGAGCACTTGTTTGGAGAAATTGTCTACAAAACTTGTTATGAGATACTTTCATAAAATTGTTTCAACCAACTTATTTAAACAAGTTTTCTAGGGAACTTTGTTTCAATCAAACTTCCTTTGAAAGTTTTACTGTAAATTCATGCAGAAACTTACCCTATAAAACCACTCAAAAGAGTTTATAAAAGTTATGCGTATAGGTTCGACTTCCGCCGTCCCGAGTCCTAAGATTTACCTAAGTCAAACCGTGTACTAAGTTTAACTAATTTATAGAGAATAGTATAGACACCAATAGGTATATTATAAGAACAGATTCCATCATAAATCTAATAATACAAATTTGGTATTATAGAATTGATTTTTGTTTTAATAAATGTGGTCAAATTCGTGGTTTGATTTAGAATAATAGCAAGACATCAAAAAAATTTAGACAAAGAAATTTTAATAATAAAAAAAAGATTATGGAAAAGAAACAAAATTTATAAAAATATAAAGTTATGGAGGATCTGAAATCTAGCGCTAGGCGTTTTCCTCTAGCGCGGCGTCTCAAAATATACAGAATAAACTTTCTAAAGGTAGTTTTTGTGATTTTGAAACTAGTATATATTTTCCATTCTTTTGTGCATCTTATTATTTAGCGGCTAATGTATGGTCAATTGTGATGTATTTTTGCATCTTACTATATATTAGACGCGGCTAATGCACGGCCGGTCGTGCTATTAGCATGTGAAATGCACACTTTCACATTCTTCCTCCTCCGGCCCTTTTCCTACTCTCCCACCAGTCTTCCTCCTCACCTTCGGCCCGTCTTCCTCGTTCTCGCCCCCACCCCAGCCTTCCTCGAACGCCGCCCCCGGCTAGCGGCTCCCTCGCCGTCGGCCTAGCCGCCCACCTCCCGGTTCCGCCCCCTTCTCGTCCTTGCCCCGCTGCGTTGCTGTCCACCGCCTGCAGCGACCTCCTCCTTCCCCTCCCCCCTCCCACCGCCACCATGGCCATGGTGCCCCTGCCCTGGCCTGGCCCGGCCGCCTACTACGCCGCTGAAGCCCTAATGCTGCCCTCCCGCCATCCCTACCGCCTGACCGGCATGTCTCCTCCGAGCCCTTTCTAAGACCGCCGGAGTTGGGGAAGAAGAGAGGGAGTGAGGAGAAGATGGTGCACCACCAGAACGATTTGGAGATGTCGAAAATGCGCGCGGTCGCCGAGGAGAGCAGGAGCGGCCGTCGAGGAGGCTACTACAGCCGCCGGGTAGTGCCTGCGCGGCAACCGAGAAGGGCGAGGCCTATGCAAGAGAGGGAGAGAGGAGAAATGGATGGGGAATGAAAGGAAGAAGACGATGTGGATAAAACCGGTGGGACCCATCATGTGGTAGGCTGCGGGTGTTAGTGTGCGTGCCTAATCGCACGAGCCTGCCCGGCCAGAAAGATGCTTTTGCCTTATTCTTATTTGATTTATATGTGCGAATATAGTCAATGTACCTCTTCCATGTTCAAAAAATGTATTTCTTATTTTATGTAATTATGATAAATCTTAAATTATGCGGAATATTGCTTAAAACGAAACATAGATACACTGAACACTACACTGATATATTTTTCATTCAGGGCCCTTGACTTAACACCATTGAATCCAAAAACTAAGAAAGAGCCATATAACGAATTAAAGATTGTTTTTAGGTCAAATAGGTAAGTTCAGAACTGAGAAGGCCAAGGAAAGAAGCATAAACTTTTTTTTAGGGCCAAGGAACTCTCTTTGACCGTTTCTCCATCTGAGGTCTTTTGAAAATTTTGAATTTCAAATACGAGAAATTCAAACGTGATTTTCCTTGCACAGATGATTTTAAATGAAAAGATTGTCAACTACAAAGTTATATAACTCTTCGAGATCTACAACCTTTCTTTTGGTCGTTTCTCCATTCAATTTTATTTGAAAAATTCAAATTTGTACCACGTAGCTTCTATTTTTTAGAAGTGACTCTATTTTTAGATGTGGCTGAAATAGGACCGCCTCTATAAATAGGGGCATTTGTAGAGACAACTGAAAATAGAACTGTCTCTAAAAATTGATTTTTAAAAACGTCTACAGCTAGAGTCATCTCTACAAATTTATTGTTAAAGGCGACTCATTTCGAACTCAACAGAGGCGGCCGAAAATTATGTCGCTTCTATAAGAAAACCGTCGCTGAAAATCAATTGTATACTAGTGATAATCCATGGCAGGGTCATCGCGTAGCGTTATTGACCGGAGATGAATTAGCCATAAGATCTTTTTCAAAAAGAATTAGTCAGATAATCCGTGGCTGATCATCGCGTAGCGGGTATGGACCGCCACCGGGGATGAATTAGTCATAAGATAATCCGAGGCTCGGTCCTTTGGATTTTGTTTTAGCGGGGCTCCGTGCCGCTCTGCAGACTGGTGCTGTCTGTCCACGTCCTCCTCACCTGCCCCCCGTCCGTAGTCCCTAGTTTAAAATATGAAAAGTCCCTAGTTTAAATATCTCTTTTTGGACTCTTTCCATTCCTACGTTGGCCAGCTCAAACTAGACACCAATCCATGAACGCCTCCTCTTACATATATAAATTTCACACGCGTCTTTCCACAATATTCATTCATGCACACATCTATAAATACATGCCCATTAAGCCATTATCAGCACGATGAGCAGCAGTGCAGGATCGCACACAAAGAACATAAAAAAGATGGGGTTACATTCTTCCACGCGTGCCTCTGTAGTTTTGGCGATACTGCTTTGCTTTTGCACAGTGTCATTGGGAGCGCATGGAAGATCGCGTAGCAGGGTAAGAAACTGATGCATATTCTTCCCGATACTAGTTTGTTTGCACTACCTAAACAGAGTGTTATCATGTATATGACTGCCTTAGCAAATTGGAGTAATAAGTTTCTAAAATCCATTTTTTTTCTTTCTTTCTGATCCGGTCTGTATATATATGTTTGTAGCTTTATATCGTATACCTAGGCGATGTGAGACATGGACACCCCGACGATGTCATTGCTTCGCACCATGATCTGCTGGACTCTGTTCTGGGAAGGTACGTGGCTGCCGTTGTGGCCAGAATACTGTGGCATGGCTGTCTAGCCGCGCAGAAATCAGCAGCCAAATAGTATAATTATGTTTCTTACGCAAAATATGAAGTTAATTTTGATATATAAATTGGTCGTGGGGAATATTTTATGACATACTCTTTTAATTGGAAGCAATACATTATATACATATTCATATTATATGAATTAGCCGAGTTTCATATTATATACATGCAATATTCTAATGGACTTTAATTTGGGATCAGAATGGAGTATCAAATGGGAATTAGCCTATTGTGTGCATCCTATATATTATTTTGAAAGTCAAGCCAAGTCCATTTGCATACATGGGTTATTGGGTTGTGATTAAATCTTTAATGAAGCCAACTACATAATAGGCGCCATATATTTTCTAAGATAATTCCTGGGCTATATCTCTTCTATTTTCATATATAGTATAGCCAGGCACCATGGTTTTCTCAAATTACTTGGCATTGCATATTAGCTAAAGAGGTTATCACTCTCTGTGCTGAATCAATTATCACTTATCAGCAAGGAAGATTCTTTGGCCTCCATGACCCACAACTACAAGCACGGCTTCTCAGGCTTCGCTGCAATGCTCACCGAAGATCAAGCTGAACAGCTTGCAGGTAATGTCTTCATTAACAAAAATAACAACAGAATTAGTACGTGTCTGCCGAAACCAGCCTTTTCTCTTATGGCTTTGTCAACTAATAAACGATTCATGTAATATGAAATTTACAGAGTTTCCGGAAGTCATTAGTGTCAAACCTAGCAGAACCTGCACTGCTACCACCACTCGTAGCTGGGACTTCCTTGGTCTGAACTACCAGATGCCCAGTGAGCTGCTCCGTAAAAGCAACCAAGGGGAGGATATAATCATCGGGGTTATTGACAGCGGTTAGTAATACAATTCTCTACGCAAATCTGAACAAGCTCTGGTTTGCTTCGAACTGAAACAAATCTTTTAATCCTGCGGTGATCGATCTTGCCTTGCTTCAGGTATCTGGCCGGAGTCGAGAAGCTTCAGCGACGAAGGGTATGGCCCGGTGCCGTCACGGTGGAAAGGCAAGTGCGAAGTCGGGCAGGGCTGGAACAGCAGCAACTGTAACCGCAAGATCATTGGTGCACGGTTTTACAGCGCTGGAATTGACGAAGCGACCCTAAAGGCCGAGTACCTCTCGGCCCGGGACGCCGGCGGCCACGGCACACACACGGCCTCCACCGCGGCAGGCTCCGTCGTAGAGGGAGCCAGCTTCCACGGTCTTGCCGCTGGCGCTGCGCGTGGCGGCGCGCCTCGGGCCCGCGTTGCCGTGTACAAGTCATTGTGGCAAGGCAGTGGCAGCAGCGCCGCCATTCTCGCGGCTATCGACGACGCCATCCATGACGGGGTGGACGTGCTCTCGCTGTCCCTCGGTGGCCTCGAAGACCACTCGCTCGGCGCCCTGCACGCTGTTCAGAAGGGGATCACCGTCGTGTACGCAGGCGGCAACAGCGGTCCAAGACCACAGACCGTTGAGAACACTGCCCCTTGGGTCATTACTGTAGCTGCGAGTAAGATTGATCGGTCGTTTCCAACCGTGATCACGCTGGGAAACAAGAAACAGATAGCGGTACACGCTCTGAAGAATCACTAGTCGAGAATTAGTATATTGAGTTAATGGCTGATCTTGAGTGAAATCTACCAATTTTTCAGGGACAATCCCTCTATTACCAAGAGAAGAACTCATCCAGGAGCACTTTCAGAAGTCTTGAATTCGGAGACCTGTAAGTTACTTTGCCTTTCTTGATTGTTTTTCCTAATATAAAAACGCGTCAGAAATCTTGAAGCTGAACAGTTGGTTTCTGCTTTCCGTGATTAGCTGCACGGCGGACGCTCTGAATGGTACGGATTTGAAAGGAAAGATTGTGCTGTGCTTTCCATCAGACCCAGAATCATCTCTAGTCCCGGGGTCCGCATTCCAAGTCGCGTTGCGAAACGTGCGGGATGCCGGAGCCTCTGGTCTTATTTTCGCCCAATATACGACCGACCTTCTAGGTGCTACAGCCCGTTGTCAGGGGATTGCCTGTGTACGTGTGGATCTTGACACCGGCTACCAGATTTCACGATACATAAGCGACACGAGGTACAACACTTATTGAGCAGAACTACATGCTTGTTCTTTATTAATTAATATACAGTTGAATCCTCACAGATAAATGTGTGATTGTTAAGCAGCTCCGCGGTGGCAAAGATTGAACCAGCCCGCACCTTTACAAGTAAAGAGTTACTGGCTCCCAAAGTGGCAGCATTCTCCTCTAGAGGTCCATCAATCTACTACGCTGATGTTATCAAGGTACCTACACTACAGTAAAATACTATTGCTTTCTACACAGTAACCATTAGGAAGCCATCTCACTGCAGTTTTGCTTATTCCTTAACAGCCTGACATCGCAGCACCAGGAGCTAGCATCTTAGCAGCAGTGGGAGACTCCTATGAACCAAAGTCAGGGACATCGATGGCTACGCCACACGTAGCTGGCATCATCGCCTTGCTGAAAGCTCTACATCCACAATGGTCCCCTGCTGCACTGAAATCGGCTATCGTCACCACAGGTAATCTGAACCGAGTAAATGACTTTTGAACATTGACTAAGCAATGTTACATCTTTCTTAACTCTGTTCATTTTCCATGATGAAGCCTCTGTAACTGACGAACATGGCATGCCGATACTGGCTGAAGGGTTGCCCCGAAAGGTTGCTGACCCATTTGACTACGGAGGTGGGAACATTAACCCTAATAGGGCAGCTGATCCTGGCTTGATTTATGACATTGATCCAAGCGATTACAAAAAGTTCTTTGGCTGCGCCATCAGCAGGACATCTGCAAGTTGCAATGAAACTTTCGTACCAGGCTACCACCTGAATCTACCGTCCATCTCTATTCCAGACCTGAGGTCTCCAATCACCGTATCGAGGACAGTCACAAATGTAGGTGAGGTCGATGCAGTTTACCATGCTGCAATCCAGAGCCCACCTGGAGTTTGGATGGATGTTGAACCTTCCGTCCTCGTGTTCAATTCTACAAACAAAGTACACACGTTTCAGGTGAAGCTATCACCTATGTGGAAGCTACAGGGAGACTACACATTTGGCAGCCTTACATGGTACAAGGGCGAAAAGAGTGTTCGGATTCCAATAGCAGCCCGGATGACACTCCATGATTTTTATGCTGATGTTGCATAATTGGGTCGGAACATGATGGCTATCTTATATCATTGTTTTCCTTTTATAGTGTTCTTTGCAACGGTATAGAAGAGTAAGCAGTGCAAGTTCCAGTATGCCCTCATCTGTGTATTTGTCTCTTTATCGGCATTAGCAGAACAGCTTGCGTTATTGAGCTAGCTAAATTTGAATAAAGCTGCACTTGTTATACAACTATGTCAAAATACAAATGGATGTACAATTATTATTTAATTCTTCAAACAGATATACGTGTTCTTTTGTTATATAAAGCTATAATAGCTTTGACTTTTGTACTCTTTCCTAGTACGTTGTGATTTTTTTTGTACATCAGTAATTTTAATTTTATTGTGACTTCCTTGTATATCATTATTTTTATTGTGAGATGTTTTCTCGTTAAGAAAGAACATTTTTTATTTTGACATTGTGCATTTTTTCACGAAGAAATACCATTCCTTAAATTATTCGTGTATTATCCATGGGATGATCCATAGTGTACTTTTATTATTTTTTCTCAAGGTATCCATAAGATGTTCCGTAGTGTATTTTATATTTTTCATATTGTAACCATAGATTGTTCCATGATGTATTTTCAATCGTTCCCTTAAAATTCATGGGATGTTTTATGGTGTATTTTTTTTACAATAATACGTTTATGACATATTTTCGATTGTTCATTTAGCATTCATGGATTGTTCTAACGTACATTTTAGGTTACCAAGATATGTTTAATGATGTACTTTGGATTATTTGATTTTCCTTTACTTCTGTGTCTTGACGGCATTAATAAATCCACCAACCTTCTAACCGGTACGATAGATCAAGCCTTGATAAATTGTACATACATGCCCTCTACATGTTAAACTACAAAATTCCATAAGGATCTACATAATAATTTAATGCGGCTGTAAATATATTTAAAAATATACATAGACCTTTATTTGAAGTAAATTTGGTAAATTAAAATAAAAAATTTACAATAATATATAGGTATGATTAAATAATTAAATTGTTAAAATAATCACTCAATTTTCTCAAAGTAACATTATATATGACCAGTTATTCACTAACAAATAAATGAACATATAGGTATGACTAATTAATTGATATATTTTAATAAACAAACAAATTCACTGCCAAGATATAAATTAATCTATGTATTCTCTATTCATGGATGGTGGTGCTAGGATCCGTAAATTATGAAATTAAGGGATTTATAATGCAAGAAACATGTGAGGCTACATAATACATCAATTTTAAGACACAAACTATAGTTAATACGGTATTCAAATACTCAAACAACATGCATTCTCTCTCTATACAGGATTCATCCAAAAAAGACAGGGTACAAATTATCTAACTTTTTTGAGCAACCTCCTTCAAAAGAATGAAGATCAAAATCTCCCACCTTATATTTAGCAATTCTTGGATCTCCAGAGACGCCAACAATGGTGTCTTTGATCGGGCTGAACAGTGCTGCTCGGGGAGGTAGTATGTTCTAGCAAATTTTTAATGCCACTGCCAGTATAAATCCTATATTTACACTGGCGATCAATTAAACCAACAGTTAGTACAGATTCAATTTACATTGGTGATTGTCTTAAGTGCACCGCTGATTAAAGCTTGAATTTATACCGATGGTAGCCTTAAGAAACACGTATAGACATATTTACACCTGACGGTTTGTAGCCATGAGCCCACACTTTTGTGCTTGTCTTTATGAACCACACGGTTTGTAGCCATTCCACCATTCGTGCTCGGTAACCACGGCCGCTTGGCACTGCCGGCCGCGCCGCTCGTGCAAATGTGATAGCTCGTAGAGTGTGGACACAAAGAAGAATCCCATGTTTCTTGTCTCTGCCTCTCTGGATGAGGTTGTCATGAACAGGCGAGTGGTGGAACCGGAACATTGGTTGACGTCGAGAGCGACGTCATCTTGGCCTGTCAGCTTCCCACCCAGTCCAACGCGTTCACAGTTAACGGCAAAACCGGCCTTCTGTACAAGTGCGCAAGTACGTGTGCATCGCGTCATCCATCACTGTGAAATTGTAAATTGCTGTAGTACATTTCTTTCTCTGGTTGCTATCTAAAAATAAGCTCTTAACTAGATACTTAAAAAGAAAGGTAGACGACCTCTCTTGCTTGTTCTATTATGAGACCGAGTCCGTTAACCATTTTTTATTTGATTGTGCAGTACCAAACCAGCTCTGAGAGACTATTTTAGAAATTTTCAATAGACCCTGCGGTGCTAAATTCTTAGCCGTTGGACAGATGTGGCTATGCGATAAAAAGTTGTAGTTGTTAATATGTTTTCCCTGTAGCGGTGTAGCCCTATCTATAGGGGCTTTGAAAATTAATGAACTGCTTGTGTTTTCAGGAAGATCCTTAGAAGGATTTGAGGGCCGGTTTATACAAAACAGAGGAACGAGAGAAAACGGAGGAAAAAGAAAGGAATGAAGTGGTAAAACAAATGAATAGAAAAACACAGAAAAATATGACAAGAGGTGTTTGGAATGCAGGAATAAAAAACACATGAATGAGAATAAATTAGAACTAATTTGGTAGTTGTATGTGGGCCCTCTTGAATCAGTATGCCACTCAAACCAATCAGAATCGAACGTTGTAGGCTGCTGCCTCGGACTTTGCGATGGAGAGGAAACCTGAGGTGTGAGTGGATTTTTGTTTTCCTATGAAATGAGCATCTGGGTACAGGATTCCAGAGGAAAGGGTTGGGTGATTCCTTTGTTCCAAACATCAAATTTCCTGCCATTCCATAGCAATGTCAATTCCTACAACTTTCCTTTGATTTTCCCATGATCCAAACGGCCCCTAAAGTCCTTGCTTCTGAAAATTGCAGTCATGGTCCAGCGCTAGTTGATACTCTGCCTACCGGACCACCATATGAACTTAACTCTAAACTTGCTGAACCGAGAAGAATTGCAATAAATTCTAGCAAGACTAACATGCTGACCCAAGAAAACATAGGGAGAGGCTTCTTATTTTTGAATGCTATGAACTAGGAAGCTAACTACCCACCGGTTGAAGCACAAGAGTTTGAAAGGATCTTGATGCCGCCTAGAGAGGAGTTTGAATAGGTGTTTCTGAAATTCATTCTCCCAACGGATTAAATAGTCGGAAGTACCAATGCGGATTGGAACTTTCGATGCACGTCAGAAGTTAGCGTTAGAACTTCCGATGTTGTCAGTATGAAACAACATCACTTTATTTTGTGGCAGGAGTTTTTTAATAAGGAAACAAAGTTCCAGCCTCTACTATCTGCTGATGGTACACAGGTAATAGTCAGGATAGAAACTAAAGCCATAAGGCTTGCACAACCATAAGAAAAAAATAAGGTTTAGCCCAGCTAGTGAGCGCAGAAAACAAAGAAAAGAATTAATTCTCAATCTGATTCCTGAAGTTCCAACCAAACTTCACAAAGATGGCCAAAATCAAAGTCTTCCAGCTTCTGCACCCCTTCTTGAATAACGGCCGCTCCTCCTCTCTATGCAGCACGGATAACTGTTTGATCCAGAACGTCGCTCTAAAAATTACATGTATAAAAGTGTTAGATTTAGCCTCGTTAAATACCATATCATTTCTATTCAACCATATCGCCCAACAAAGTGCGTCAGCTCCTAGTAAAATTTGGTTTCTGAGTTTATGACTTAATCCACGAAACCAGGAACAAATCAAATCAGCAAAGTTAGTAGGTGGTTGAATTCCAATCGTGATATGCACAATATTTCAAACAAAGATAGCAAAGTGGCAGTCAAAGAACAAATGTTGGATAGTTTCCAGGACTACATAGACAACATTTGACATTTGCTTGTCAATTCCTCTTTGCTAAGTTATCTTTCGTAAGTGTTGCCCCTTTTTTAAATATCACAAAAAGATCTTATTTTTTAGCGGTACTTTTATAGTCCAAAGAGGGCTTTTCTCAGGGAGAACGTCTTTTCAGGCCAAAGTTTTATACATAGACCGGATTATGTACGTACATGCCATTCTTAATGAGGTTCCATCAGAAAACATCTTTCCCGTTTGTGAGGTGAGCTTGTATAACTTTTGACACTAAGTCGAATCCATTTTTCTTTTATTTGGAACATCATTTTACAAATCCTCGCTAATCAAAGCGTCACCTCTCTTATAGTGACATGTCCTAAGGACTTACGGTTTATTTATATTCCAGTCCAAACAATACTGGTTGTAAGGAGGTGGGGGTACGAGAAGAACATGTGGTGTTGGAGTTTTCCTTTGGACTCATTTTTATATAATTTTGTTGACCAAGGGAATAGAATCTTCTTCATATAAACGTCTACAAATAGTGACACATTTGTGGCACCTATCAGAAACCAACATACAGCATAGGAAAGTGGGAAACATGGGATTCTCTATTCCATCGCGTGCCCCGGTGGCTTCAGCGCTCCTGCTTTACCTCTTCTTGCCTTTACTACCGGGGGCACATGGAGGATCCCGTAGGGTAAGCATGCATGCCCGATGCATTGCTAACAGTTTTGCAAAGAAGCTTCCAAAATCGAAACTCTAAGTAATCACCTATCTTTGTATAGCTATATATTGTATACCTAGGCGATGTGAAACATGGACACCCCAACGATGTCATCGCTTCGCACCATGATATACTCAGCAATGCTCTTGGAAGGTACGTACGTGTCCTCCTCTTAAGACGACTTATCCTGATGAATGATGTGCAAATTCATGGTTGATCGTGTCCCGTTATTACCTCTTCCAGTATGGACGATTCTTTGGCTTCCATGGTTTACAACTACAAGCATGGCTTCTCAGGCTTCGCAGCGATGCTCACGGAAGACCATGCTCATCAGCTTGCAGGTCAGTCCATTCAGGCCCCGTTCGGCTGGCAGAATTTTAGCTGAAAAACACTGTTCTGGATGAATTATTGTGAGAGAAAAACATTGTTACGGCTGAAAAAAGAAGTCGAACCAGCCGAATATGGGTAAGCCGAACGGGACGATTTTGCTCAAACTGGAATTCGCCGTCTCACTTGCTGTTAAGCCACGAAACGAACCAAAATCGCTTTTGGTTAAATCGGTTAACTTGGTTAAAGACAATACAAATTATTCCTCCACGAGTAATAATTCAATACTAAATTTGCATGGGGAACCACCAAACAAGGAGAATGCATCCTACAACAAAAGCAAAAATTAAAAGCAACTAGGAATACTTGCAATAACTGGATGAGTCTCATACAAATATGAAATGTGTTAAATAAGCAAATTGATAGAACATAATCTCAAACAGTTTCATACTGGTCGATGATGATGGGGTTGCGCACGGCGTCCATGTGCATGTTCTCGAAGGAGAAGGAGCCGGAGCTGCCCTTCCACGTCTTGATCCGGACGGCGTTGTCCGAGTGCCAGATCACCGCGTAGTTCACCGTTAGCCACGCACGCCCGCGTGCCCTGCTTGCCCAGGCTCCCGATGCTCATGCCGTGGCCGGCCACCGGGCCGCAGGGAGGTGACGTTCTCGGTGTGCTTGTTGAGGGTGCCGGTGCCGATGGAGACGCACTCGTCGCAGTTGGAGACGGCGGTGTTGGTGATGGACGTCCTGGGCGTTCTCGACGTGGATGCCGTCGGTGTTGGGGCTCAGCGCCGGGGAGCTAATGGACAGGCCGCTGACGAGCACGCGGCGGCAGCTGTCAAACTGGACGGGGCTGTTCTGCACCTTGAGGCCTTGCACCGTCACGTTGGTCATGAAAAACCTCAGCGCCTGAGGCCTGATGATGGATATGACAGTCGATCGGCAAAGAATTAACCCACCATGAGAGATCAACGTCAGTCCGTCGGATATTTCAAGGATTTTTTTTTTTGGCTCACCATTACTTACTCTTCACTTGATCACTTCATTCTAGAACTGCAGCTGAACATTTGTCAGTGCACCGTTAAAGCAACTATACTTTTTGTGGCTTCTTAACTCTGCAGAGCTTCCTGAAGTCATCAGTGTCCATCTAAGCAGAAGCTGCAGAGCGACAACCACTCGTAGCTGGGACTTCCTTGGGATCAACTACCAAATGCCCAGTGGACTACTCCATAGAAGCAGATACGGAGAGGACATAATCATCGGGGTCGTCGACACCGGTTAGTGACCAATCACAATCATAATCTATGAATTGATTCCATACTGCAAACACGTCTTAGCTGTCTAGTGCAAGTGCAAGGTCCACCAACACACCACAGTAACGTCGTAGCACGCACCCCGCTGTCCCCGCAGGTATCTGGCCAGAGTCGAAAAGCTTCAGCGACCAAGGCTTGTAGCCATGAGCCCACACTTTTGTGCTTGTCTTTATGAACCACACGGTTTGTAGCCATTCCACCATTCGTGCTCGGTAACCGCGGCCGCTTGGCACTGCCGGCCGCGCCGCTCGTGCAAATGTGATAGCTCGTTGAGTGTGGACACAAAGAAGAATCCCATGTTTCTTGTCTCTGCCTCTCTGGATGAGGTTGTCATGAACAGGCGAGTGGTGGAACCGGAACATTGGTTGACGTCGAGAGCGACGTCATCTTGGCCTGTCAGCTTCCCACCCAGTCCAACGCGTTCACAGTTAACGGCAAAACCGGCCTTCTGTACAAGTGCGCAAGTACGTGTGCATCGCGTCATCCATCACTGTGAAATTGTAAATTGCTGTAGTACATTTCTTTCTCTGGTTGCTATCTAAAAATAAGCTCTTAACTAGATACTTAAAAAGAAAGGTAGACGACCTCTCTTGCTTGTTCTATTATGAGACCGAGTCCGTTAACCATTTTTTATTTGATTGTGCAGTACCAAACCAGCTCTGAGAGACTATTTTAGAATTTTTCAATAGGCCTTGCGGTGCTAAATTCTTAGCTGTTGGACAGATGTGGCTATGCGATAAAAAGTTGTAGTTGTTAATATGTTTTCCCTGTAGCGGTGTAGCCCTACATGCTACCATTCCTGCAGGCTAAGCGGAAAGCTCCAGCTGCACCTGAACGACCGTAGCAAGCAGGTCAGAATGGTAAAATCTTTCCCGCTTATCTCAGTGCACCCCGAGATGTCGTATCTCCGACGTGGCGACCCGGCACTGGTCCCTCGTATACGGAGTCCGGATTCTTGCGGGCCCCATCGTTATCCTCTGACGTGGCTGGTCGGAGTCCACGGGTCTCGACCGGGGATGGAATAGTCGCCGGCGTACGTCGAGGTCCGCTCCGGCGGCGTAGGGCCGCCCGGAACCAAGCTGCTACGCTTGTCCATTCGCGCGTGCGGCCGCCGGAGACCGACCGGCGCGCGTAATCCAAAGCACGGTAGGGCTAGTTGCGCCTCGTACTCTTGTGCTGCCGCTGAGACTGAAAGCAAGCTCCTGCTCGTACCTACTCAGGTTGTTGTCGGATAGATGAGACGGCGGGGTTTTCACTTTCCACGCCTGCAAACAAAGTTCACACATTTCAGGTCAAGCTATCACCTCTGTGGAGGTTACAAGGGAATTATACATTTGGAAGCCTTACTGGGTACAATAACCAAAAGAAGGTTTGGATTCCAATAGCAGCCTGGATCACGATGTATGATTTATTTGCAGATGATGCATGACTGGGGTGAACCATTTATTCTGCATGCATCGCTCATTATCTAAGTTTTTTTAGCACGATCCAAAAAAATTAAGAAAATAAGACATGCCAATTGTCAAGTTTCATCGTGGCTTATATTTATTTTGCTTGTAGCCAAATAGGCTATGTGCTGTCTAGATCCGTTTGTTATGTTATATACAACTCTGATAACTATGTCGACTTTCTTTTGTTGCTGTACTTTTCAATTGCTACTTCAATAGATCTCTATCTTTATATACTAAAGTAAATAGTGTTTCTTTTTTTTGTCTAAAAATTGATGGTAAAGAAGCACGATTGGTCACAATCGTGCGATAGGCAAGGTGCACCCGTCGCAAGCGAGTGGTACAACAGCTCATTACTCTGATCGCATGCATGGCACATCCTCCTCGCCACCAAATTAATCCGATATGGAATTGAGAAGGTAAAACTAGAGATCCCTCAGCCCACATCGTCTCTACTGAAAAAAGATATTCGTTTGCACACCCTCTTCCTTCCCCTCTCGTATCTTCTCCATTTTGCAAGTGCTTTTTCTGAGAGTGGCAGTGAGTGTTGTGGTCATGGAAATGGTAGTTTCAGGGCTCTCGGGCCGGATCCGATTCCCCTGTGCCAAATCTATTAGTGGGCAGAGGGATTTGCTCATGGTGATCTCCTCGGCCGGCGTGCTCCCCTAGGTGTTTGGTGTCTAGTCCTGATGGACTCAGCGTGCTCCTTTGGTCGGGGTGCCCTCAAGAGCATGTGAAACGACCTGATTTCCGCGAAGGGAAATCCACAGAGTCGAAGTGTATTATGACCGTTGTAGATCATACTACCAAAATTCCAGTCGAATACCACATCCATACAACGATAATATCAGAGTACAAAATAGTGCGGAATTACATAAATTATTACATCGCCGCATTGGCGGAATCAAAAGTAGCATTCATTCAGAACAACTTGAAGATAAGATCGCCAAACTCGAGCGTAGGAACGAACCCCTCAACCGTCAAACTCCTCAGAGCTATACTCCTCAGCAGAACCTATGTGCCAAAATTTATCAGTACGATTTGTACTGGCCACTCCCACCCTATGAGCATTGCTTTGTGAAAATTGGATGCAAGTTGAATATATTCAAAAGGAACCTATAAGGCTGGGGTTTCCTATGCTTTAGCATATCAAGTATATATATATTAATAGTTGGTCAAGTTTAAACACCATTCCCACACCCATTCCACCCCATTTCCGTCCAGAGCCAGGTTTCGATCCTGGGATCGATATACCATCATCTCCACATTATCACCACATCACCACCATACCATCGCTCAGTCGACAGGCCAACTCCCTCTCGGCACTGTCTCATGGCCCGTAGCCCCTGGCTACGACCGACACTCTCTCACGGGGGTAGAAGAGAAGGACTCATCTCACTATCTAGTTTAAGCGAAACCCAGGAAAGGTTCATAGCCGACAAGTCGGCATATGTATCGATCGATCAACCATACACTCTGCAGAGGTTTTACATAACCACAAGATCCGCCTTCCTCATTGACCGTAAATCAATCGGGCTGATTCCGGCCGCTTGCTAGCCTTGGATAATGTCACTCTACCATTCGGTCTGGTACACCCCAAGTCTAGTCAGGGTGGTGAAAGCCTATGAGTCATGAGCCGAGTCCACAAGGTCTCCATGAAGTCTCGGAAGGGTGTGGGGAATCCTCCGCGCCCGTACTTCCTCGTAACTTTGTCGCTATCAACCTAGCAGTGAGTGGCAATATCCTACCAAGTAGTCACGTCGTCCGCGCCATATATAGGGCGAGTGGTATGTAAGGCTTCCCGGTGAATCTGAGTACTAGTAAGTCCTTAGGGATGACCAAGCCAGAATATCTTCATCAGGGTTTCCATTTACCGTGCCACCACAGCACCTCCACCCCGGGCTCCTCCCATCATAGGTTCACACCCAGGGCCACCTCATATACCATTTACCCACCACAGGTATCCATTTCCAGGGGTGCCCAGGTAGCACCTCGTGGCAAGACTTGCCCCAGGCTCGTCGTATATTCTAACTTGGTCGACACAACCCTCACCCTCCACGCACCCAAGTCACACACGCAGCACTATCCCCATAGTCCAGATAACACCAGTTTCCACCACGCATCATGTAGTACAAGCGTAGTAGAAGTAATAAGCAATGAAATATAGCAGCAAGCGTGTGTCTAGCCTAATAGTAGGGTAAGCAGGGGTAAGGTTGTGTCAAGGTAAAGGCCATCAAGTAAGCATACTACCATGCAAGTCCTATCATAGTGTGAATATAGCAATAAAGTAAAGCAATGGCCGTTCTATATTAGCCATGCGTAATAGGTGCTACGAGGTTGGGTGGGATGTGGCACCTTCAGTGAAGTCGTCTCCGTACTCCTCACGGTACTCTCGGTCCTCATCCGTCTGGTTCTCCTCCGAGTCTGCAAATGATCGCATTATAGTCGCGTTAGTGACGTCTATAGAATAGCACAAAAAGCAATGAAAATTCAAAAGAGCCAAATGCACTTAAACATGGGTTCATTGCGTAGAGCTCGGTTTTAGATGAATTTTGGTTCTGGTCTTGTATTTTTCTGAGGTCGTATGAATTATTTATGAATTTCCGAAGATTAAATCCATTTCTGAAAATAATGAAGGCTGGTTGATTCAGGGCTGACACGTGTCACACTGTGACTGGTTCACGTGGCAGGTAGGGACTTGGAGCGGTGTATCGGCTGGTGAGGTGGTCGGAGATATCGCCGAGGTGGTCGGAGAGATCGCCGAGGTCCCCGACGCTGGCGTGGTCTCATCTTCGGCATGACGTCAGCATGGCGTCATCAGAGCTAAACTGCGGCTGACAAGTGGGTCCCAGTCAACGGTGACTGACAGGTGAGGCGCGATTCATGGTGAACCCGCCTATGTTGGTCCATAGACTGCAGAGCCGGTCTATGAAGGACTTGGTCCACTTACTCCTTCCCAGGGTTCGATTCACGTGCACCAACTGCACGGACGTGTGGCCGGCGAGGGGAAAATCCCCATCTTCTTCCCCGGCGTGCTCCCGCCGGTGGTGAGCTCACCGGCGATCCCCTCCAGCAGTGTGGGTGTGCAATTAAGGTGGGCAAAAGCTTGGCCTTGCCATGGCGGGTGCCCCGGTGAAGTTAACGTGGTGGCCGGGCGGCTCTAGTTGGCTGGCCGCGGTGGCGGCGGTCCTTGTACACCGGCGAGCGGCGGTGTGGTGGCTGTGGCGGTGGTACCGGAGATTGGTGGTGCGCATGAGCTCCTCGACGCTGCTACGGCCATGGCGAGCAGGTCGAAGGGGCTCCAGGAGCTCTCAACGCCTCCGGCCACGGTGGTGGGGGCAAAGCGGAGGCGGTGGCGCTCCGACGAGGTGCGGTGCGGCAACGCAGGGCTCCGGTGGGCTTCATCCTCGGCTAAGGTGAGTGCGGTGTGTCTTTTGTCATGGCGGAGCCAATCGGGGTGTCAACGTCGCCTTTACCACGACGTAGAAGACGCGGTGGTCTCGCCATGGTTGTGCTCTCGGCCATGGCGTGTAGGGTGGTTGTGCCGGTGTTCCCGAGCCGCTAGGGGTCGATGAGGCCAGGCCTTGGGCTTGTGCGTGTGCGGTGCGTGTGCAGCGTGTCCAGGAGCAGGAATGCTCCGCCTCTGCATCCCCTAGGTGCGGGAACGCGGTGGCGTTCATGGCGAGTACGGCTAGCGTGGTGAGCGGCGAACCACGTGGCTCACCATAGGGCTCGTGGCGGTAGTATGGCGGTGCGGTGGTGAGGCGAGGCCGTGATGAGGCGATGCAGTGCCGTGCCGAGCAGCTACGTCGCTGTAGCTGATCGGGGCGGCGCTCCTGGCTCCAGCGAGGTCCGGTTCCGCAGCGGCTTCCTTCTCCTCCTTGCTTCTTCCTCCTCCCTCTCTCTCGGCTTGACGCGGTGTGGTGGTGTGCCACCAGCGGCGGCGGTGAACGGGCTGAGGGTTAGTGCTCGTGGGCGTTGGCTTTTATAGCCGAGCTCCAAGGGCTCCAATGGCGGACGGCGATCGGGCGGTGGTGATGCGTGCGACGCATCTGACGGCCCACGTGCGGTAGCGTAGGCGCGGCGCAAGGGGGAACAGGGTCATTCTTCTTCCGTGACCCCCCTAGCCCATGCCTGCCAAGCTAGTCGGGGCTTAGTTGGGAGGAGAGACTAGCGTGGGGAGGAAGAAGGCCCTGTTGCTGGGGTGGCTAACACGTGGGGTCCGGTTGGCAGCGGCAGTAGGCGAGGTAAAAGGGCGCGCGGGCGTGAGCAGCGCGTTGGGCCGGCTTGCTAGGCCTGGTGCTGCAGCGCGTGCGGGGGAGGAAGGCAAGCGCAGGCTGGGCTGGTTAGCGGGCCGAGCAGGCTACGAGGCTTCCTTCTTTTCTTTTTCTGATTTGTTTTTCTTCTTCATTTGAATTAAAATTTGATTTGGAGTTTGAATTCAAATCTGGTGTATCTCATCCATTGGATTTTTAGATGTGAGGCCCACAACACTCTTATATATATTAGGGACTTTATTTAGCTATTTTGCGTAACAAAAATAGTTGTAGTTTTGTTATACAAAAATAGAAGGGACAATTGGCCACAGGACATGCCAAATGAGCACCGACGGCTGGTGGACACCGCAAATGCGCCAATTTGTTGCTGGCCACTGTGTTTCCACTTTGAGTTGCCAGAAGACACCGCGCCCCGGTTTGAGCCAAGAGAGGAGAGAGAAATATTCATTTTGGACATGTGGTGCCCTTGAGCCAAAACGGCAACCCGGTCTAGTTCGACCACATTTAACCGGCCCGACCCGGTAGTTAGGGTATCGACGCCCTCCCGCCTTCCCTCTCTTCCCCATCCCCTTCTCCAAATCGGCGGCGGTGGCGATTTGGTTGACGGTGGCGGTGGCGCAGGCTTGGCGGGCACGGGATTGTCAAGCGGGCCGGTGGGGACAAGCAGAGGCCTGAAGATGGCGATGGGCTCCGACGCTTCCTCCTCGATAGGTTCGCGCGGACCGAGTCGACAGCCGCCGACGGGTGGGTAGCCGCTGTGCCCTTTCTGCCGGACGGCCACCATTGTGGAGCGGACCTCCAGAACCACAAACAGCCCAGATAAGTAGTTCTACACTTGCAAGAATCGGGACTGGGTGAGTTTTTTGTACTTCATGTTGTTCATTTTCGTCAACGCCAACTCTAGATCTAGGGTTCATCCGAAATCTCTGCTTGAACAGGGCAACAGCAAGTGCGCTTTATTCATGTGGAAGCTGGTGAGTGATGGCATCGATGCTGCATCATTGACGGTCGGAGTCTAGGCATTGGAGAAGTCTCTATTGGCCCTGGGCAATTCTGTTGAAGCTCAGAGTCTCCATGTCAGTAGAATAGCTGGGCAGCAGAGAGTGGATAGGTGGTTGAATGTGGCCAGTGTGTTTGTAGGAGTTGTGTGCTTTGTTGTCTTGTGCAGTTGTCTTGTGCATCTTAATGCAGAAGCAAGATTAACTTTGTAATGGCTTGAGAAATGAATGGAAGACAGTTATCTTGCAATTCCAAGTTTAATACAAGGAAACTGAGCCTCAGATGGCCATAATACAATACCAAGTGTCATAATACAATACCGGTCCAAGTGGAGCCTCATATGGCCACGATACAATACCAGTTTACACATTACATAGTTCATTTGCCAGAATTCAATACCAGGTGTCATACATAACCCAAACCAAGTTTATATGGCCATAGCATCCTTAAACTGACAGAAAAGTTCACAAAATCACATAAATCCATCATAAATAGGAAGCCATGTTGCTTGCACACTCCTAGACTTCCATCAACCTCTTCTTGCTCCTAGTGCTAGCGCTGGGACTTGCTGATGATGCACTTTGGCTCCTTGTCACTGCTCCTTGGTTGGCCTGCTTCCTTGTCACCGGGGAGTTTGAAACCCTGCACAGTTATACACATGTTAACATGTAGTCCCTAAACTAACATAAAAACTAAAGGTAACAGATGGATCACATACTGTTTAGCAAGTGTGGGCTCTGCAGGTGTGGGCTCTACAGCTGTGGGCTCTGCAGCTGTAGGAGTTGCCTTCTTTTTCTTGTTGGGTTGTTTCCCCTTGGTGGAGGCCTTCCTCTTCTTCTTAGTACAAGGATCTTCTGGGTTTTCTGTAACCCTGATCACTTTTGGCTTGGAAGTCCTCTTCCTCTTCTTGGATGGATCTTCCGTGGTTTCTATGATCTCCACCACTTTTGGCTTGTAAGTCCTCCTCCTTTTTGGTGGTGCAGGTGGTGGGGCATCAGGATCATGTACAGTTTCATTGCAGGTTTTCTATAGGTGACCAAATCCACCACACCTTTTACACCTTCTCTTGCCTCTACTGCTTGTCCCACCTTCTTCAGAGCCAACTATCCTTCTCTTTCTTGGCCTACCTGCTGCTCTATAGCATAAAAGAGGAAGTAGCTTGAAGCCAAGGTCCACCTTCTCCCATTCTTCCTTGTCTGGCATTGGAGGCATAGCAGATGCATATGCTGCTATGAACTTCTGCACAGAGTAGTAAGGGTGCACAAAATCCTCCAATAGGACCCTTCTTGTGCCAATGAAAGCTATGGCATGCACACAGGGGAGTCCAGTGAGCTGCCATCCTCTGCATGTGCACTCATGGTTGTCCAGATCAACAATGAATCTCCAAGGAACTAGGTCTTTATTCACTCCTCCTACTTCTCCAACCATTGGACCACTCCTATGTATGCTATAGTTAAGGGAACTGCTTTTCTCATGCAGAACCTTCATGACATGAGGCAAAATCTTGAAGCCTGACAACTTTGAGTCCAGGTTTCTCCTAGTGCAGAACCTCTCCATGATCAACTGCCTTATCTTATCCATGAGGTCTAGAACAAGTAAGGACTTGTGTTCCCTGATCCAACTATTGAATGTCTCAGCAATGTTGTTGGTGACATAGTCACATTTGCTTGTTGTGTTGAATTTGGCCCTTGCCCATAGCTGCTTGTGGTTCTCCAGCAGCCAGTTAGTTGCCTTTGGGCATGCTTTGTGCATCTCATTCCAATGCCTCTCATGTGTTGTCATTCTGTAGCACCTTGATGCAGGCCACAAGTTCTTCTCAAACACTTCTCCTCTAAATCTCTTCTGGAAATTCTTGACAAGATGCCTTATGCATTCTCTTTGTTCTACACCATTGCTGAAGATTTTGGTAACTGCCTTATCAATTCCTTTGCCGGTCATTAGGAAACAAGAAAAGAACCAGAAAACATTGTCAGTCATTAGGAAACAAGAAAAGAACAAGGTCTGCTGAAATATGTTGAAATAAGAAAACTAACCTGCATCTGTTGAAATAACCAGACCATGTGGAGAACCAATTGCCTTGTGCAGCATCTTCATGAACCATTCCCAGTTCTCCATGGTCTCACTGCCAAAGACTCCATAGGCCACTGGGAACATCCAGTTATGGCCATCAACACCTATAGCTGAAGCTAACTGACCCTTCCACCTTGCTGTCAAAACTGTAGAATCAATCCCTAGGTACGGTCTACAACCATTAAGGAAGCCATCAATGCATGGCTTCAGTGCTACAAACATCCTACAAAACCTTCTCTTCTCATTCACAAGCTCCCATTCAATCTCTACAACACTACTAGGACACCTCTTCTCAACCTCCCTCTTCCAAGAAAACACATGGACAAAGCTGTCCTCCCATCCACCTAAAATCTCATCTAATGCCATTTGCCTGCCGTCCCAAACAACGTACTTGCTCACCTTGATGTTGTACTTCTCCTCCAATTGTTTCCTTAGAGCTTTAGGCTAAATAGTTGGGTCATCCCTTAGCCAATTGATAACTCTGTCCTTCACCCAATGATTGGTAGCCATGCAATTCTTTTCCAAATTCCCTGTGCCGGCACATCTGTGCTTGTGTGGCATCTTCTTAATCTGCAACCATCAAAGAATGAAGGTAATGAAATAATATAGAGTTAGTGAAACAGCTACATCAATGAAACATGGCATAAACAAGTAATGAAAAAGTGCATACCTGCCATGTCTTCCCATCTGATAACTGAGATGCATGAATCCTCCACCTACACCTCTCTACCTTACAGTAAGCTTGGTACCGCCTTGACTCACTATAAGGAACTGCAAGTTCAACTTCATTAAGCACAGCATATTGCCTAATACACCTCTTAAAACATAAACCATCTTCAAAAGTAACACCAACTGCTATTTTAGGGTTATCTACGTCAGTGACATGCAGCACACTCTCACAGCCCCTCTCATCATCCACCTCTAGTGGGTCATCATCCTCTGGGTCAGTGTCAGGATAGTAAGAACAATCCTCTTGACCATCATCATTGAGCTCATCATGGTACTTCTCTTTCTCATCATCCACTCCTACATACTCAACCTCATCCTTCTCTCCCCAGTCATCATTCTCATCATCCTGGGCATCAGCACTCTCATCACTCTCATCATGGTCAGCAATGTCATCAGCCTCAAACTCTATAGTCTCATGAGCATTAACATCTACAGTGTCATCAGGCTCAGTATTTCTAGAAGGACACTCAGCAGTAGGAGCTTGTAAATTATCAGGGTAAATCACATCTAAAGGCATAGCAACTTCAACATTTTCATCATCAGCAAGATTATCATGCTCAACAGGATTAGCATGCTGAACAGGATTAGCATCAACACGAGCCGTGTTCCAAGGAGTTGTGTCAATAACATCTACAGTTAGTGGCAGCTTCCTACTATCCCAATAAACATCAAATGCATGCAGCAGAGCACTATCAGAATTTATGTGGACTGTCTCATTCTTGGTTGTGTCAAAGGAGACACGGAGATCTTGATCCTAACCATGAACTATCTCCTCACCGAGCAGCTGACGAAAACCCATCCAGTTGAAAATATCCTTATCCACCACACGCATGTAACTCTGAGTAACATGATAGTCACCGAGCCCATCCGGTCTTTGCTCTACATAAGCAGGAACTCTAATCGCCAATCTACACGCTGAGCTTGGATCCATGCTAAATCAAAACAAAGTGAAACCAAAATCAACTCTAATCTAAATCTGCCACGTTTCTAATGCATCCGCAGGCAAACAAATCGATCGACAAGCAGAGAAGATAGATATCATACCCTTTTTGAAGCCATTTCAATTGAGAAACCCTAGGCGGAGACCCAGGGCACTGCGCGGTCTTCCGGGTTGGGGACGGCATCTTCGGGTTCCTGATGGGGGACGACATCCTCCTCAACTCCACATGGCGGATGACGCCTTCGGCTTGAGGTATAAGCGGCGGGGCTCAATGGATTGGACGGCGGCGCGGTGACAAACAATGGAGTGAACGACGACGGCGGGCGAGAAGGGGATGGGGAAGAGAGGGAAGGCGGGAGGGCATTGATACCCTAACTGCCGAGTCGGGCCGGTTAAATGTGGTCGAGCCAGACCGGGTTGCCGTTTTGGCTCGAGGGCACCACATGTCCAAAATGAATATTTCTCTCTCCTCTCTTGGCTCAAACCGGGGCGCGGTGTCTTCTGGCAACTCAAAGTGGAAACACAGTGGCCAGCAGCAAATTGGCGCATTTGCGGTGTCCACCAGCCGTTGGTGCTCATTTGGCATGTCCTGTGGCCAATTGTCCCAAAATAGAAATAGTTTTCACTTTAAGCATTTATTCTTTGGTTTGATTAATATTTACTTTATGATTTATTACTTTAAAGGAGTTGTTAAGCATTACGTAAAGCAAATGGAAATCCAAATCACAATTTGAGTTAACAATGTATGCAACATTTTATTTGTTAGGATTTTAAATAAACATAATTAACAAATGATATGCTATGCTCATGAAATTGTCTAGTTGGGTTACAACTAATGCAGCACCTAGGGTTGGCTCCTACAGATGTCACTCGTCATCACATAGGATTTTGAAGAAAAATTTTGTAGTTGTGATTTTTGGTGTGTGGATTTTTGGGTTGTTACAGTCCCACCCCCTTAACAGAATCTCGTCCCCGAGATTAAAGCGTAATGTACCCTTCGAAGAGATAACGATATTGTAGCCGGAGGTCAGACTCTTTGTCCCATGTTGCTTCCCCCTCAGTGTGATTGCTCCATTGGACCTTGCACATAGGAACAGTTTTACTTCGGGTCTCTTTGGTATCTCTACCCAGAATTCGGATAGGATGTTCTTTATACTCAAGAGTGTTCTGAATGTCAGGTGTATCAGTCGGGATCACTTCATCGGGCACTCTCAAACACTTGCGTAGCTAGGATACATGAAACATGGGATGTACACCCGCCAATTCCTCAAGTAGCTCAAGTTTGTAAGCGAGTTTTCCAATCCTCTTGCGTATCTTGTATGGCCCAACAAATCTAGGGGCAAGCTTGCCTTTCACATGGAATCTGACAGTTCCACGTAGCGGGGATACCTTGAGATAGACGAAGTCTCCCACATTGAACTCAAGTTCTCTTCTTCTTTTGTCAGCATAGCTCTTGTATCGACTTTGAGCAATTCTCAAATTCTCCTTTACTTGAGCAACTCCTTCTTTGGCATCTTGAATCTTAGCAGAGTCAAAGAACGATCTTTCCCCCGGTTGAGACCACATCAAAGGTGTCTTACAAGGTCTGCCATACAGAGCTTCAAACGGCGACATCTTGATACTGGCTTGGTAGCTGTTGTTGTAAGAGAACTCTGCATAGGGTAGGCATTTCTCCCAATCAGAGCCATAATTCAGTACACTAGCGCGAAGCATGTCTTCTAAGATCCGATTCACTCGTTCAGTCTGTCCATCTGTCTGTGGGTGATAAGCGGTACTGAAATCAAGTTTGGTTCCGATGGACTTGTACAGAGCTTCCCAGAATCGAGACATGAACTGAGGACTACGATCAGATACAATATTAGAGGGAGCTCCATGCGGTCTGAGGATATGCTCAACATATAGATCTGCTAACTTTTCGGCATCGGTCTTGGTCTTAACGGGTACAAAGTAAGCAACCTTGGTCAAACGATCAACAATCACCCAAATGGAATCATTGCCTTTCTGTGAACGGGGCAACCCGACTATGAAATCCATGGATACGCTCTTCCATTTCCACTCGGGAACGTCAAGAGGCTTCAGCAATCCTGTAGGCCTTTAATGTTCAGCTTTGACTCTATTACAGGTGTCACATCGTGCCACATGTCCCGCAATGTCTGTCTTCATGCCTTTCCACCAAAAGTGTTTCTTCAAGTCTTGATACATCTTTGAACCTCTAGGGTGAATATAGTACTTAGAATCATGAGCTTCTGACAGAATTTTCTCTCATAGTGCTGGATCAGAAGGTACATAGATTCTGTCCTTGAACCAGATGGTTCCTTGTTCATCTTCATGGTGGTTGGTCTTGTAGCCTAGTTTCATCAGACCACGGAGATACCCAATTTCTTCACAATTTTTCTGAGCTTGACGGATGCGATCTGTGAGATCATACTGTATGCGGAGCTCATTCAACAAGCCATGTGGTAGTATCTCAAGTTGGAAATCATCAATCTCTTTCTTGAGCTCAGGTGGTACGGATTTAGTGATCAAAGTGTGACAGTAACTCTTGCGACTGAGAGCATCTGCGACTACATTAGCTTTTCCCGGATGATAGTGAATTTCTAGGTCATAGTCCTTGATCAACTCTAGCCATCGGTGTTGTCTCATATTCAGATCTTCCTGAGTGAAAAAGTACTTTAAGCTCTTGTGATCGGTATAGATATCACACTTGTTGCCTATCAAGTAGTGCCTCCAGATCTTCAATGCATGTACAACTGCTGCTAACTCAAGATCATGAGTGGGGTAACGGTTCTCGTGTTCTTTCAACTGTCGAGAAGCATAAGCTATCACTTTCCCACCTTGCATCAATACACAGCCAAGTCCTTGACGGGATGCATCACAGTAGACCACGAAATCTTTACTGATATTAGGCAATGCTAGTACAGGAGTTGTGGTAAGCCTCTATTTCAATTCTTGGAAGCTTCGCTCGCACTCGGGCGTCCATTCAAACTCCTTGGTCTTCTTCATAAGGTTGGTCATCGGACGGGCTATCTTGGAGAAATTTTCGATGAATCGGCGATAATATTCAGCCAATCCCAAGAAACTTCTGATTTCTGTCACATTACGGGGTTGATCCCACTCTTTCACAGCTTTAATCTTAGCTGGGTCAACTGCAACACCTTCAGCTGATAGTACATAGCCTAGGAAGGCAACTTTCTGTAGCCAAAACTCACATTTGCTGAACTTTGCGTAGAGCTGATGTTGGGCTAGTTTCTCAAGCATAGTTCTCAAATGATGTTCATGTTCTTTAGCGGTGGGTGAATAGACAAGGATGTCATCAATGAATACTACCACGAACTTATCCAGATCATCCATGAAAACCTTATTCATCATGTTCATGAAGTAGGCGGGAGCATTCGTGAGTCCAAAGGACACCACAGTGAACTCAAATTGCCCATACCTAGTCACAAAAGCTATCTTCAGGATGTCACTCTCTCGAATCTTCATCTGATGATAGCCAGATCTAAGATCAATCTTAGAGAAATACTTGGCACCTCGAAGCTGATCAAGAAAATCATCAATCCTTGGCAGGGGGTACTTGTTCTTGATGGTGACTGCGTTCAAGTTCCGGTAATCAATGCACATTCTCATCGAGCCATCCTTCTTCTTAACAAACAGAACAGGGGATCCCCAGGGTGAAGCACTGGGTCTG
Organism: Miscanthus lutarioriparius; assembly: GCA_904845875.1. Classification (NCBI taxonomy): domain Eukaryota; kingdom Viridiplantae; phylum Streptophyta; class Magnoliopsida; order Poales; family Poaceae; genus Miscanthus; species Miscanthus lutarioriparius. Next base: position 22,829,937 of record CAJGYO010000005.1, on the reverse strand, counting down.
ATATACCCCTTCGAGATGAGGTCATCAAGCTGTTTCTTGAGCTCGGCTAGTTTGTCAACTGGCATGCAATAGGGTCTCTTGGCAATGGGTCCTGTTCCCGACAAAAGATCAATGATGAACTCTATATCACGGTCTAGTGGCATACTCGGTAATTCTTCAGGTAATACATCGGGATAGTCTCTGATCATAGGCACATCATGAACTGTCTTCTCCTCTTTTTGTGATTCTGAACTAGCTTTAAGGGCACATAGGATAGAAGTGGACTTTCCGGACTGGGGTTCACATCTAATAACTTGGCCTGATGGGTGGGTCACTTGGACGTATCTAGGTGAACATGATATGATACCTCGGTGAATGGTTAGCCAATCCATACCTAAGATGACATCTAGGCTCATGGAAGGTAATAGGGTTAGGTCGGCTTTAAAGATAAGACCCTCAATGGTAAGACTCACTCCCTTACAGATGTGGGTGCACTTTAGGTCTCCTAAAGGTGAGCTGGTGATGATAGGCTTTCCACGTGGGGTTATAGGCATGTCATGCTCTCGTGCAAACTTGGATGATATGTAAGAACAAGTTGCTCTAGAGTCAAATAGAACTGATGCAGTATTGCCATTAACTAAAAACATACCGTACACAACATCAGGGGCAGCTTGTGCTTCCTCAGCGTCTAGATGGTTGAGACGTCCACGAGTAGCAGATCCCTTGAACTGAGACTTCTAAGTGGCTGAGTTCTGCGGGCACTCAGCGGCTTTGTGACCCGGTTGGCCACAAGCGAAGCAGGTGAAAGGCACACCGCCTATAGGGGTTGGCGCGGGTGCCTTCCAGTTTCTAGTGCTTGGTGCAGAGCGGTTCAGTGCTGGGCGTTCATTCGCTGAGCGGGGATGGTTGGAACGGTCCTAAGTGTTGCGGTCCTGAGCATAATGGTCCCAGGTGTAACGATCCTAAGCAGGACGGGAGTATTTGGTGGTGTAGCCTCCACCACCCCTACTCGATCCAGGGTTGTCATCCCTGTTGTGGCGAGAGTGTTCCCTGGATGGTGCATCTTTGCGGAACCTCTTGCGATCACGGCCACAAAAGGACTCCTCAGGCTTACGCTTCCTCTCCCTGTACTCCTCTCTAGCTTCAGCATGGTCCTTCTCGATCTAGATGCAGCGATCCACCAGAGCACGCAGCGTGCTACTCTCAATATCGCCAAACTTCAGCTTGATGTGCGGGTTAAGTCCCTTGCGGTAATAGTACATCTTCTCCTTCTTAGAGTTCACAACATAGGAAGGTGCATAGCATAGAAGGTTGGTGAAGCGAGTGGTGTACTCAGTCACCCTGTCCTTTCCCATCTTGATGTTGCGGAACTCCTTGGCTTTGGCCTCCATGATACCCTTGGGAATGTGATACTCAGTGAATGCTTTGGCGAACTCATCCCATGAGATGTTGGTAGGGTCCTCATGGGAATCACTGAAACTGTCCCCCCAGGCGCGTGCTGCACCTGTGAGCTGGTGTGTGGCAGCTCCAACACACTCATCGTCGGTGAAGGTGGTGAGGTCGAGCTTCTTTTCCACCTCCTTGAGCCAGTCATCGGCTACAAGCGGGTCAGGGCCGGTGCCATCATAGGTAGGTGGCCTCAGCTTCAGAAATCCCTCCAGCTTCCTTTGGAAGTCATTCTGCTGACCTCCCTGGCGACGGTTTGCTCCATCTACAAGAGCTGCAAGAAGTTGGGTCTGTTGCGCCATCACCTCTGCCAGGTTCAGTGGTGGTGGTGGCGGAATGTTCTCCTCAACAAGTGGCGAGGTATTCTCTAGGTTGAAGGGTATCCCTCCACGTCCATGGCCACGGCCATGGCCACGGCCACGGTTGTTGCCACCACGCCCCCCGTTTGGTTCGACTGGTTCGGGGGTGGGCGTACGTCTACGGTTCATTAGGTGAGCAGATTGGCGGTTCGGCATCTGCAACACGGATCATAGGAATTTTAGTATTTGTGCCCTAAGTGCTTATAATTAAGTATGATTACATGATTTTGATGATTTTAAAGAAAAACATTTATACTATCCAACACTCATTACAAAGAAGCAATAAGATCCATAAGATGCAATAAGATCCAAAACATTCATTACATGGGTTTTATTACATAGCATCATCTCTAGTAGCTACACTTGAAGACTCACGAGAATCGTACTACGCATAGTGTCTCATATTACATCTCATAAGGGGTACATCATGGGGTACAACTTATGAAAGCCACTGACATGACTCATGACCTCGCAGGGTCATCTACTCTAACTCGTACACCGCAGCTGGGATACGACTATTCTCGATCTCGATCTCCTCGTTAGACTTGTGAAGTCGGGACACGTACTTCAAGGCATCGGTGAGTTCCTCAGTAGGCTTGGCTCCAGGTAGGGTAGGGCAGGCGTCTAGGTTGAGGCGAGTTGGGGCTAACTCAAACTCCTCTATCCTAGGCTTCGTCTTGCTACGAATCTCTTTGGGTAGCTGATCCCACATACCCTTCATCTCCCTGAGGCGCTTCTTGTCAGACTTCTGCCAAGCCTGCCAAGTCCTCTCACACTTGTCCTATAGGTACTCGTTCTGCCTAAGTGCCTCGATCAGGTGACCCTAGTTGCGAACGGCCTTCTTCCTGAACTCCTCTAGCTCCTGAGTCATGGTCTTGTTCCGAGATTGGATTTTCAACATATCAATCCCCTTGGACCTCTCTCTGTCTTCTCTGCGGTTGAACTCGGCCTTCTTGTCGTCCAACTCTCTCTGTAACTCCAAGACCTTGCTGTCGAGGTAGCAGTTCCTGTTGCCTAGGTCAGCGGCTTTGTCCTGTAAGTCAGCGACCTCAGCTCTGTGGACTTCTTCACGACGGTTGAGCTCGTCCTGTAGCTTGGCAACTGTCTCAAGCAGACTAGTTCGCTCCTGTGCTCCCTGCGAGTCTCGCTCCTGGTACTCCCACAGAAGGGCCTGGTCCTGACGTCTCCTCTGCTCAAGCTGGGTCACGTACTTGTCCTGCTCTAGTAGGTGGATAGCCGAGACGCGAAGGCATCTGTCCTCCTCGGCAAAGATAACTCTGCCGGCTGTGAAACTCTGCTCACTAGTGGGTAAGGCTGAGGTCGAGGGCCTAGGGAAGTAGACGAAACTCTATCATCTTCAAGTGCTTGTAGTGGTCCCTCATTACTCTACGAAGTGCCTTGTGTGAGACAGCTCACAGTCCCTCCTCAGCTGTGTCCTCTATAGTCAACTCGGTGAAAGCTGGGATAGAAGGTAAGGTAATGCTAGCTGGGAACTCGACTGAGGTGACAACCGGTCCTTTGATTCCTCCTTCCTGAACTGACTTCCTAGTGCAGGTAACCTTGACAAGCTCGTCAGGGACTCCTAACGTGATGAGAACTCAGCAGAGGGTCTGTGCAAAACCCCCGAGCTCACGTAGGTCGAAGGTAAGCTTGGCGTGGTCCAGAGGTAGCGATCCTAGAGGTGGCCATTCGACGTTCGTTGCCATCTGCATGTTTTAAGGAACCAGGTGTTAGCAGGTCAATAATAGATAAACCTTGCATAAAAGTAAATGCAGGGTCGGTATATAACCGAAAGAAGGGTTGTTCATGTCCTATTCTATCGTCCATTTCTGAGGGTTTTGTCCTAGGGTCAAGTATGGCTCTGATACCAACTGAAATGACCTGATTTCCGCGAAGGGAAATCCATAGAGTCGAAGTGTATTATGACCATTGTAGATCATATTACCCAAATTCCAGTCGAATACCACATCCATACAACGATAATATCAGAGTACAAAATAGTACAGAATTACATAAATTATTACATCGCCGTATTAGCGGAATCAAAAGTAGCATTCATTCAGAACAGCTTGAAGATAAGATCGCCAAACTCGAGCGTAGGAACGAACCCCTCAACCATCAAACTCCTCAAAGCTATACTCCTCAGTAGAACCTGTGTGCCAGAATTTATCAGTACGATTTGTACTGGCCACTCCCACCCTATGAGCATTGCTTTGTGGAAATTGGATGTAAGTTGGATATATTCAAAAGGAACCTATAAGGCTAGGGTTTCCTATGCTTTAGCATATCAAGTATATATATATTAATAGTTGGTCAAGTTTAAACACCATTCCCACACCCATTCCACCCCATTTCTGTCCAGAGCCAGGTTTCGATCCTAGGATCGATATACCACCATCTCCACATTATCACCACATCACCACCATACCATCGCTCAGTCGACAGACCAACTCCCTCTCGGCACTGTCTCATGGCCCGTAGCCCCTGGCTATGACCGACACTCTCTCACGAGGGTAGAAGAGAAGGACTCATCTCACTATCTAGTTTAAGCGAAACCCAGGAAATGTCCATAGCCGACAAGTTGGCATATGTATCGATCGATCAACCATACACTCTGCAGAGGTTTTACATAACCACAAGATCCGCCTTCCTCGCTGACCGTCGTCAACTGGGCTGATTTCGGCCGCTTGCTAGCCTAGGATAATGCCACTCTACCATTCAGCCTTAGTACACCCCAAGTCTAGTCTGGGGTGGCTGAAACTGTGAGTCATGAGCCGGGTCCACAAGGTCTCCATGAAGTCTCAGAAGGGTGTGGGGGGACTCCTCCACACTGAAAGGTCCTTGTTGGTTTTGGTAATTGAGTGACAACTTAGGTGGACTAATTGTGTTTATGTGAGATACACAGGTGATTAGTCCACAGGTACATGTGTATGAGCAACATATGCCTTGGAGGTAAAAATGGCTTGGAGATGTTGCAAAGCTCACACATGTGATGATGAAGGAGCTTATTGCACATGAGACATGACATTGAGTCATGTGATCAAGGTTGAGAAGATCAAGACAAGACTTGGCTTGATGGACCGGTTGCAAGCGTGAAGGGCAAGTCAAAGGCTTTGGAGTGATGGACCGCGTGGCGGTGAAGCTTGAGCAAGACTTGGCGCCGATGGACGATGGCAATGGTGAAGAGCAAGTAGAGTCAAGATCGATGAACCAATACGATCATGTGATGATATGAAGTGGATCATATCATTGTTGATCGTGTTGGTGCATGTGTTGCATCGACATTGAAGGAGATGGAATGGAATGCGCAAGGCAAAGGTATAACCTAGGGCATTTCATTTCACTGGTCATAGGTGTGTAGAGAAGTTTATGACCGGGTTTAGGATAGATGGCCGTACTATCAAGAGGGGCAAACTTGTTTGCATATCGGTCATCTAGTGCCACTCGAGTGATCTAACTTTGCATTGTCGCTAGGATCGAGTGGCGTGGCAAGTTGAGTGGCTAACATCCTTTGGGAAATGATTGTGAAAATGCTAACACACATACACATGGTGGTGTACACTTGGTGGTGTTGGCACATTTACAAAGGAGGTGGTGTTTGCAGGGGATTCGGCGCTTTTGGGAAAATAGAATGCCTGTTTTCTATTGCGCCGGATGTAAGTTCTTGTGGTTAGCACATTGGAGCAAGGGTGATGAAGTTAGAAGTGAAAACGAGTTAGTCGCGAAGATGCTGGCGTCGGTCAACTGACCGGACGCTGGATCTGAATGCACCGGATGCTGGCAGGCTGCGTCCGATCAGGCTGACGTAAGATGACGTAGAAGCTAGAGTGTGACCGGACACTAGCTGCGTCCGATCAAGTGTGACCGGACGCGTCCGGTCGAGGTCGGTACCTTACTAGAAACGACCGGACGCTGGGGGTTCAGCGTTCGGTCAGTTGAAAGCTGCTGCGTTCGGTCAAGTCAAGTGACCGTTGGAACCGGGACACGTGGCCGTCTGTGGGCGACCGGACGCTGAGGTCCAGCGTCCGGTCAACACGACCGGAGCGTCCGGTCGGCCCGACCGTTGCCCAGTGAAGGGGTAACGGCTAGTTTAGCCCTTGGGGCTATAAATAGAAGTGGCCCTCGGCCATGGCTGGTGCTGAGCACCTCAAGGGACTTAGTGTCCATGCTTGTGAGTGCTTGGGAGCCCTCCATCACACATATACTTGATAGTGATCATTCGATTGTGTGAGTGAGCGATTCTAGTGCGATTGCATCGTGAGGTTGCATCGAGTGGCACTAGGTGGTTGTGTTGCAAGCCGGTGGTGCTTGTTACTCTTGGAGGTTGCCACCTCCTAGACGGCTTGGTGGTGGTCTCCGTCGAAGCCCGCAGGAAGCTTGTGCGGCGCTCCGGAGAAGTGCTTGTGAGGGGTACTTGTGCTCGCCCCGCGGGAGTCGCGAAGAGCAACTTTAGTAAAGCGTGTCATTGAGCTACCCTCACTCAAGGGGTAGGTTCTTGCGGTGCCCGACGTGCGGGCTTAGCGGGTGATGCTAATTAGCCGCCGAACCACCAAGTGAGCCGTCGACACAACGGGGACTAGCGTGTTGACAAACACGTGAACCTCGGGAGAAAAATCATCGTGTCAACCTTGTTCTTCCTGTTGGTTTGCATCCCCATTACACAAGCTTGCAATTACTTATATATATATATCTTAAGCTTGTGTAGTTGCTCTTGTAATTAGATAGCTTGTGTAGCTAGCTAATTACCTTCTTGCTTGTGTAGCATAGAAGTAGCTCCCTTGCGTGGCTAATTTGGTTTTAGTAACCTTGTTAGTCACATTGCTTAGTTTGTGTAGCTAAGTATTTGCGCTCTCTAATTAGGCGTTGGTTCCCTTGTTATTGAGCATTGCTAGTGAGCTTAGTTAGCTTTATGCTTTTGCTTACTAGCATGTGTAGGAGCTCCCTTGTTACTCAAAGTACTAGTGGCATAGGTTTGTGTGACCTTGCTCCTAGAATTGTTTAGGAGAGCTCTAGCTAGCCCGGCACCTTAGTTGCTTTATTAGTATCTTTGCAAGGTGCTAGTGAACATATATAGAGGGGTGTAGTCTTGGCTAGACCGATTGTTTTAATTCCGCATTTATATTGGCTAGCCGACGCGATTAATTTTAGAAAAGACTATTCACCCCCCCTCTAGTCCGCCATCTCGACCTTTCACACGCCCTGTACCTCCTCGCACTGTCCGCTATCAACCTAGCAGTAGTGTCAATATCCTACCAAGTAGTCCGGCCGTCCCACACCATATAGGGCGAGTGGTACGTAAGGCTTCCCGGTTAATCTGAGTACTAGTAAGTCCTTAGGAATGACCAAGCCAGAATGTCTTCATCAGGGTTTCCATTTACCGTGCCACCACAGCACCTCCACCCTGGGCTTCTCCCATCACAGGTTCACACCCAGGGCCACCTCATATACCATTTACCCACCACAGGTATCCATTTCCAGGGGTGCCCAGGTAGCACCTCGCGACAAGACTTGCCCTAGGCTCGTCGTATATTCCAACTTGGTTGACACAACCCTCACCCTCCACGCACCCAAGTCACACATGCAGCACTATCCCCATAGTCCAGATAACACCAGTTTCCACCACGCATCAATGTAGTACAAGCGTAGTAGAAGTAATAAGCAATGAAATATAGCAGCAAGCGTGTGTCTAGCCTAATAGTAGGGTAAGCAGGGGTAAGCTTGTGTCAAGGTAAAGGCCATCAAGTAAGCATACTACCATGCAAGTCCTATCATAGTGTGAATATAGCAATAAAGTAAACCAATGGCAGTTCTATATTAGCCATGCGTAATAGGTGCTACGAGGTTGGGTGGGATGTGGCACCTTCAGTGAAGTCGTCTCCGTACTCCTCATGATACTCTCGGTCCTCGTCCGTCTGGTTCTCCTCCGAGTTTGCAAACGATCGCATTATAGTCGCGTTAGTGACGTCTATAGAATAGCACAAAAAGCAATGAAAATTCAAAAGAGCCAAATGCACTCAAACATGGGTTCATTGCGTAGAGCTCGGTTTTAGATGAATTTTGGTCCTAGTCTTGTATTTTTCTGAGGTCGTATGAATTAGTTATGAATTTCCAAAGATTAAATCCATTTCTGAAAATAATGAAGGTTGATTGATTCAGGGCTGACACGTGTCACACTGTGACTGGTTCACGTGGCATGTAGGGAGTTGGAGCGGTGTATCGGCTGGCGAGGTGGTCGGAGAGGTCGCCGAGGTGGTCGGAGATATCGCCGAGGTGGTCGGAGAGATCGCCGAGGTCCCCGACGTTGGCGTGGTCTCATCTTCCGCATGACGATAGCATGGCGTCATCAGAGCTAAACTGCGGCTGATAGGTGGGTCCCGGTCAACGGTGAGTGACAGGTGAGGCGCGATTCATGGTGAACCCGCCTGCGTTGGTCCATAGACCGCAGAGCCGGTCTATGAAGGACTTGGTCCACTTACTCCTTCCCAGGGTTCGATTCACGTGCACCAAGTGCACGGACGTGTGGCCAGCGAGGGGAAAATCCCCATCTTCTTCCCCGGCGTGCTCCCGCCGGTGGTGAGCTCACCGGCGATCCCCTCCAGCGGTGCGGGTGTGCAATTAAGGTGGGCAAAAGCTTGGCCTTGCCATGGCGGGTGCCCCGGTGAAGTTAACGTGGTGGCCAGGTGGCTCCAGTTGGCTGGCCGCGGTGGCGGTGATCCTCGTACACCGGAGAGCGGCGGTGTGGTGGCTATGGTGGTGGTACCGGAGATTGGTGGTGCGCATGAGCTCCCCGACGCTGCTACGGCCATGGCGAGCAGGTCGAAGGGGCTCCGGGAGCTCTCAACGCCTCTGGCCACGGTGGTGGGGGCAAAGCGGAGGCGGTGGCGCTCCGACGAGGTGCGGTGCTGCAACGCAGGGCTCCGGTGGGCTTCATCCTCGGCTAAGGTGAGCGCGGTGTGTCTTTCATCATGGCGGAGCCAGTCGGGGTGTCAACGTCGCCTTTACCGCGACGTAGAAGACGTGGTGGTCTCGCCATGGTTGTGCTCTCGGCCATGGCATGCAGGGTGGTCGTGCCGGTGTTCCCGAGCCGCTAGGGGTTAGTGAGGCCAAGCCTTGGGCTTGTGCGCGTACGGTGCGTGTGCAGCGTGTCCAGGAGCGGGAATGCTTCGCCTCTGTGTCCCCTAGGTGCGGGAACGTGGTGGCGTTCATGGCGAGTACGGCTAGCGCGGTGAGCGGCGAACCACGTGGCTCACCGTAGGGCTCGTGGCGGTAGTATGGCTGTGCGGTGGCGAGGCGAGGCCGTGATGAGGCGATGCAGTGCCGTGCCGAGCAGCTACGTCGCTGTAGCTGATCGGGGCGGCGCTCCTGGCTCCGGCGAGGTCCGGTTCCACAGCGGCTTCCTTCTCCTCCTTGCTTCTTCCTCCACCCTCTCTCTCGGTTTGACGCGGTGTGGTGCTGTGCCACCAGCGGCGACGGCGAACGGGCTGAGGGTTAGGGCTCGCGGGCGTTGGCTTTTATAGTTGAGCTCCAAGGGCTCCAATGGTGGATGGCGATCAGGCGGTGGTGATGCGTGCGGCGCATCCGACGGCCCACGTGCGGTAGCATAGGCGCGGCGCAAGGGGGAACAGGGTCATGCTTCTTGCGTGACCCCCCTAGCCCGTGCCTGCCACGCTGGTCAGGGCTCAGTCGGGAGGAGAGACTGGCGTGGGGAGGAAGAAGGCTCTGTTGCTGGGGTGGCTGATGCGTGGGGTCCGGCTGGCAGCGGCAGCATGCGAGGTAAAAGGGCGCGCGGGCGTGAGCGGCGCGTTGGGCCGGCTTGCTGGGCCTGGTGCTGCAGCGCGTGCGGGGGAGGAAGGCAAGCGCAGGCTGGGCTGGTTAGCGGGCCAAGCAGGCCGAGCCGGCTACGAGGCTTCCTTCTTTTCTTTTTCTGATTTGTTTTTCTTCTTCATTTGAATTAAAATTTGATTTGGAGTTTGAATTCAAATCTGGTGTATCTCATCCATTGGATTTTTAGATGTGAGGCCCACAACACTCTTATATATATTAGGGGCTTTATTTAGCTATTTTGCGTAACAAAAATAGTTGTAGTTTTGTTATACAAAAATAGAAATAGTTTTCACTTTAAGCATTTATTCTTGGTTTGATTAATATTTATTTTATGGTTTATTACTTTAAAGGAGTTGTTAAGCATTACGTAAAGCAAATGAAAATCCAAATCACAATTTAAGTTAACAATGTATGCAACATTTTATTTGTTAGGATTTTAAATAAACATAATTAACAAATGACATGCTATGCTCATGAAATTGTCTAGTTGGATTACAACTAATGCAACACCTAGGGTTGGCTCCTACAGATGTCACTCGTCATCACATAGGATTTTGAAGAAAAATTTTGTAGTTGTGATTTTTGGTGTGTGGATTTTTGGGTTGTTACAGCATGTCCAAGTAGAGGAGGATAGTACCGCGACGAGCGACGATGTTGAAAACCACCAAAGGTCATGCTCACGGATAAGGTGATGGTCGGGTGTGGGTATGTCCCTTTTGGCCACACTGATGTTCGGGATCTATGCCGGGCTCGTCGATAGGCCCTATGTTATATATGTGTCAAATATGTGCATACTTGTTACAGTTGGACTTGAGTTGTATCAGGGGAAACATCCAGCCTCATTGTCATTCTGCTTGCCTATTTTCTTCTATGGTGTTATGCTTTCATGTTCTTCTATTAGTAGATCTATTTAGGTATGGATCTAACTATGCACTCTAACACCCTAGACAGTCGGCTTCGCCTATGTGGCCATTCTACTCGATGATGACTCCATATGTCACCCCAACTGTTGGAGTGTGTAAGTGCAGGAGCACCACACCATGGTCAGCAATGCTGGCAACCACCAAGAGGTCACCTTCCCCAACGCCATGATAGCCTTGTACGGGTCCTATCGGTCATGCAGCGGTTGGTGTTGCGGCCGTGGTGTCGTAGATCTAGAGCTTCCATGCCTGGATATAGTTCTCCCTTTGTTGAAAGCTTTGCCTCTGGCAGCCATAGTGGGTGTCACGCAGACCACAAGTGTTCATGCAGCTGGTGTGTGAGGCAGGCACTGCCGTCCACAACCATGTGTTGTTTGCCATGGGTGCTTGGCCGTTAGGTTGGCTTCTTGGTGTAAGTCTTACTCGGCTCATAGACAGTGCTAGCGACGATAGTGTCCTGATGCGTCATATTCCTCCTTGGAGGCGTCATTGAAGAATCACTTGCCACCTTGCTACATATGCGGTCTTAGGGTGAAAACCTAATGTCTTCGGATGTGCAATGGTAGCATTTTTCATGCCATTCCCTTCCTAGAGGCATCACAACTAGAGACAGCCTATGTACGTTGTGGGTGTTCATAGTTGCATATAGTGCAAGCCTACCTTTGGTGATCAAATCCCCAAAATATTTGCACAAGTTACTAAGAGACAAGTATCGTTGTCGGTGTCCTTACTCCACCATCAATCCATCATCCATGATCCTTTGCTATATTGTCCCACCAAATGCTGGGTTAACAAGGCCGCCATGATCCCCTCTATTGAATCTCCCTATTCTTCTTTTGCCAACCCTCCCTCCTTTCCAAGATCAAGGACGAGGCAAGGCTTTGGTGTGCTGCATGAGCTAAGCGCCTGAGAGATTGTCACAACTATGTAATTCTGTCTTTGCATCTTTGAGCTGTGTTTGTGCGTGCTAGGCGCTCTGCCTCACATCTGGCTATTTTTTCTTCTTTCTTTGTTGCTAAGATTGTAACTCTTCTTTAACAATACATGATCGGCAGATCTCCTGCTATTTCTTTCCAAAAAAAGAAAGAAATAAGGAACTCCAGGCTCTCGTATGCTTTTCTCGAATAAGCAAGAGTTTTGTATATCTTTGTAATCAAGGTAGGAGAAGAATGTCATACACTACGTGTCTGGGTAGCCCAGAGCAAACTCAGCCAGGATCACGACGATTACGCAACTTACTCTAGGTACTAGTGGTCCTAAACTCCTAATTACACACGTGTTAGACAAAGTTCTCGTATGACATAACAATGGTGAAACATGGAGGACGCACCAAAGTGCTCAATATCATTGCGTTCTTAGCCGTGCCGAAATTACAAAAAGAGATGCCAAGTTCCACAATGCTTTACTTACATTTCTTTTCCTTATAGCAAAGTAGTCTTCGCTATGTGGACTAAACATATATTTAATTTGCTATAGAACTCTAATAACTGTGAAGAAATGCAAAAGCTACGCTTTAGATTAATTAAGAGAGGAATGTCAAAATCCCGTTGCTGATGTACAAATTCTTTAAAAATATAGTTGTACAGTATTTGTTAATGGTTGCTATAATTAATAGGCAAATTGAAACCAACAAATCATGAAAAGTCAATGCTTGCCCCCAAATCAGCTCCCCGTTGGTTGATAGACAGAAAGAAATCCCCAAAGTCGTCCAACCAATCAGAATAGCCAGACTACAGTTTTCCAGGTGTATGGCCCATCAACAATACACTCCTACTTCTTGGCCTATGACTATGGCCCCTGGTCGACGCGTCATGCAAATCCAGCACCATCTACATCTCTAAGAGTTGTTTGCTGACTTATGCTAGTTAGAAATCAGAAGCTAAAACAAATAGCCTAACTGTTGAGCTAGCTTTCAAAAAGATGAAAGCTAGCATCCGAAAAAATAAACTAAAAACTAAAAAGTACGTTATAAACACTAGACCACAACACTAAGATTAGCGATGGATGGTCTGACGCTAAAAGCGGCTACAGCGACAGACAATTTGATGCTAAAAAGTTATAGCGACAGACTTCTGCAGACGCTGTAAGTCTTGTCGCTAAAAATCTTTAGCGTCAGACAGTACTTTTAGCGACAGACAATCTGCTGCCCTGAATATTTATAGGGCCAGATAGTCCATTGCTAGTTTTTAGCGACAGATGCTCTGTTATCAAGCATATACCGACAGATCATCCAATAGTCCATGTATTTTATAGCGACAGATTGTTTAACAGGACACTATAAATACACCCAAAAAAGATAAATACAATTAGAAAACATTTAGCACATATCAAACCCACTTTCAAGCTTAATGTCCATCCAATAATGGTACAGAAACACATACATCACATGAAGGTCAATACATGTAACATACAATACTAGTATTTTATGTTTAACATACTAAGGTTTGTGTACACAATCATTTCTAGGAATTCAAAAATCAAAAGCAATGGCTTGCCAACAATAGAGCACATCCACCAGGTTATGTGGAGAACCATTTTTCAGAAACTTAAGCCAAAGATTAGTGCCCATCACTTCCTGAAAAATATAACCACCATGTAATTAGGCAAGTGGAGAAAAAAATGCAAAGCTACTGCACGGTATGAGTTTATAATCAGCAAGTGTAGACAACCATTTTCTAGAAACTCAAGCCAAATTACAGGTTTTTCTCCTACTGCAGTTAAATAGTCATCTACTACAACCAATGAGGAATAAACAACAAACCCCAAGCATGTCAGGATGGAACAAGATGAAACCATCACTTCTGTAGTATTACAGCAGTGAGTTAAATGTTATTTGCTGGTTTCTAGCTTTCTACTAGTGATATTTATCTACTCAGATTTGTTTGGGATCACTCTGTGAAAATAAATGACCTTGGTTACTTTTTTCACTGTCAGACATTGACATCTTAAGTGCAAGAATGCATCGAACACAGTTTTAATTCTCCTAGAAGGTAGTCAGGTCTCAAGTGCTATGTGTTTAGGATCAAATTTGGATTCAGAAGCTGACTGTTGGATTAACTGATCGGGCTACAACAGGCCTAGGGTGCAAGCTTCTCTTTCGTTGCAATACAACTTATCAGCTCAAGTACTGAAATATTATGTACAGTAGTAATGAATTATTCATGCAAAATAGATCTTGCATAACATGGGCTTAATTAACTAGTAATGAATTAGAAGTGAATCAATCTATGCTCAAACTTCAGCCTATCTTTCTTGACTTGAATGGCATAAAATTATCAAGAAGAGCAGCATTATATAAGATAATCACGTTTGTTCAGTGTTTTCAAATGAAATGGCTAATCTATAGTATCAAAATCAAGAGCCCAGTCATCTAAGCTGCCATCCTTCAAGCTAGACTACTTGCATGTATTTGCAACAAAATCATTCATCTTAGCACACAACAAAGTTTACCAATTTACGTGGTGGATGTACAGGAAGATTTCTTTCTTTTAGATAGGCGTCGTTGCTCTTCCTCCAGTAAACATAACAGCCTTTTGTTCTCCTCATCAAGAATCATGTTGTCCTCACTCAGTGTAATGACCTTCAACAAGAACCGACAATGAAACAATTGATTGTTTAGCAAGACACTGAGATAAACTCAATGCTTGACTGATATTTACAAGAACCGACAATAAAACAATTGATTGTTTAGCAAGACTGATATTTACAATGTATCATCAGTAATGCTCAGCATATGATACTTTGGAAATCAGCATAATTACGACATGATAAGCATATTCTCAGTGGCCCAGTGAAAAGTAGCAAGTTTTTAAGTAACTGTGAATGCCCAAAAGGAATATTCTTTGTACACATAGTAGTTTGTTCTAAAGCACACCAACTAATGTTTTAATGAAATGCATCCTCCGTAGTCCGTACGCAGATCCTTGCTAAACTGAGCATTCAACATGAAGAACTAAAAGCAAATCAGAATCCGAAAAGCATGAAAACATTATTCTAAAGAAGAGTCTCTTTGATCCACATACATACGACTGATAATAACCATTCACGTAAGGATGCAGGCTTACAGCAAGAAAGCAATTAGATATGCCCAGTAAGTCATAAGTTACTAAAACACAATAACAACAAACAGAAATCTTAGTAAAAGTTGGCCCATGCAAGCAAAATGATTACACAGCTAGTTGCATGAGAATCAAATGACACAAGTGCACCAAAGAAACATATCTAATTAACCTAGCATCTCTTCATGTACAGAAGACATTTAATAACAGATCTAGAATAAAATATCTAAAATCAGACCTATTTAAAATGCATGGACATTCGAAGGATTTTCTAGTTATCAGTTATCACCTAACTCACCTACTAAAGACAACGCAAAAATTGTTCAAGAAAAACAAACCACTTTGATGAACCAACTGAATGCTGATTGCAATGAAAAACATGAGTTGTAACACTCCATACTTTGCATTCAATATACAAGTATAGAAGAAACTCATTAAATCAGGTCCAGTTTGAAATATGATCAACATATGATGATATAAACAAACTTATATATGTTATCTCCTACTCATATACTAAAATAGCCCAAATATTGTTCAAAAAAATAGCACTTCAATGAAATGGAATCCTATGGAATGCTGATAGTGATTGAAGACATTAGTTCTAGCACTCAACTAATACTTTGCAAGCACACAGTGACACAGGAGATACACTACTGATTAGGAGTTTAAGACTGCATTTTATAGAATACTTAGCAGGTATAAAAAAGCAAGAGAAAGAGATCAAACTTAGTGTTCAGTAATAATAGATCAAAAAGAGACATAGAATTAAAGTGTGATTCAGTGAACTTTGCTTAGATGTACGTGGTAAGCATATACCTTCTTCAGCATCAGCTTTCTCCGAAGACACGTCATCCTCCACACTGGTACCAGAGATCTTTGAGGTTCCACTATCATCTTTAGAAACTGTACTCTTCACTGACTCTTCATTTGGCATGCTCTTGGGAACATTTCCCAAAAAATCGCTTTCCTCCTCAGCTTTGTATAGCAGGGCGCATCCATATTTGAGGTATGTGCTGGCACACTCCAGCACGAGCTCTCCATAATGTGAAGTCCTAGTGGGCAACGAATGCACAAAATTGTTAGTGCACCACTGTAAACGTTATTAACATAACTTGCATTAGGCCATGAGGGCCAATGTAAAACGAGATAGAGCAGCACAACTGAAATTGATAGATACAGAGATTTTATCAACCAAGTTACTGATACAAGGTCCTAAGTTAGTTTGTTGTTGATTGACTTCTGAAATGTTTGCATAATCTCAGACAGACAACACATTTTCCTTAACCATGGTATACTACAGTACACTCCAAAGTTGTTTAAAAAACAGTACACTCCAATTGATGGTGAACACAATTTAGGCACCATGACAAACCATGGCCAAGTGTTGCTCCACAAACCACCACAGGTCTCGAAGCCAAATCCAATAGATCCCTGACAACGATAGACTCTCTACATCTCACTCACCGACATAAACGAAACGATAACACCCCTGTTAAGCAGTCTGCTGTAGAACTCCTTAAACCCTAGTGGACTGAATCCCCGAGCCACCCAAGCATTGATGCGAAAACCAGCAAATCTGGACAGAAACGCACCGTACCAACCGCCAATTGCTCCAAAATACGCCAACACGCGGAGTCGCTTCACAGCTACATGTCGCAGAAGTGGAGGGAAATCGGGCGGAAAGGAAACCCTAACTCGATCTCGGCGCTTGGTGGCGGTCTCACGGCTTCGACGAAGTCCTCGTCCTCGATGGCCTTGGCGCCCCTGTCGAAAGCTCTCTGTGCCCGCTCTAGGGTTTGTGGCTCCTCCTCCACCTCGCGGGCACCGCCGCCTCAGTAGGCTCTGAGTTGGCGTCGGCGGGGCTGGGGCTCCTCCTCCTCCGTGGCCAGGGCGCCCGTGTTCTCCGACGAGGAGGCCATGGGCGGCGGCGGCGGCTGATTCCCCTTCTAGGGCGGGAGGCTGCGGGTGGAAGGGAGGGGGAGAAATGGGGAAATTTTGGGGAACGGAGCGAACTTCATGGGGGGTATCTGGGGTTGCCGCCAATGAGGTTCTAGGTAGGGCCCGTATGGGCTTATTCTTGTTTGTGAGTGTGGGCCGTGATGGGCTATTTGTCTTGATCCATATTGTGGGGCACGAGAGTTCAGCGCGGGGCCCATTTTCTTTAGCGACAGATAGATTGACGGTACACTTGGCTTTAGTGACAGACGGTTCAACGCTAAATATGAATACCTATAGCGACAGACACTAAATCGCTAAATGAGGATTTAGCGTCAGATGGTCTCTGAATTATCTTTAGCGTCAGATCATCTATCGCCAAATATATTTTTTAGCGTCAGATGTCTGACGGGGAAGCGGTGTTGTGGTGTAGTGAAATGACTTTTCTAAAAAAAAAATTTGCTGAGGAGCTAAAATTTATTATAAAAAATCAATAAAAAAAAGTCAACAGTTAGAAGCCAAATGTTAGAAAAACTGCTTTTGAGCTAAAAGTGAAAAAATTGGCCCCATTCGTTTCGCTGAAATTTGGATTATGCTGAAATGCTATGAGAGAAAAACATTGTTTGTTCGCTAAAAAATACTGTTGAAGTAGTGCAGCAGACCAAACAAGCAAGCCCTAGTCTGTGTAGGTTGCAGTTGTCTCAGTCTTGTAGCATACACGACCTTAGAAATCAGGATGCGTCAATCTTGACATGATGCACGGATGATCTCCTCAAATGACCAAATCAAATCTTTAAACTGGACTGGCTCAATCAGGCCTTGACTTTTGCAAAGAAGTGCAATGCAATTTGTAGCTCTAGGTCGTAAGCAAAATCGATAGCTTTGCTCCTATCGGTTATCTTGGAAATCGATCGTAGCACACAAACTAATTTAATTAGCAAAAAAATGTTAATGCTGGATCTAATACAAAAACTTCTGAATACAAGGTGAAACAAATAGCATTTGATGTTTTTCCTTCTCCTTTGATGATAGCTGTTATTCCCCGAGGTTCCGCAAGAGACAAGCGGTTATAAGACCTGTTTGGTGGAACTTTGGTTCGCTTCTGCTTCGGCTTCTCTATGAAAGCGGTTACGTTTTATTAGCTCAGACTCATTGGTGCAATGTGTCAAGGTGCTAGAGCTATTTGGAACCCCGTGCCAAACGAAGTAGCAAGTTGACGAATCATATTTAAGTGGTCAAGTGGTAGAACTGATGTAATGTGTTGTACGGTCAGGTCTACTAGTTGAAGCATCAATTGCGAGGAAAGAATGTACTGAATAAATGATCTCTTGGACCGGAATAAATTAAATTGCAATGATGCAATCCCGAACACACCTGCTCATTGAAACATTATCTTGCGGCGCGAGCTCACACAGTCACACATGACAAAACCGCGCGCCCAGGCAACTTTCTTCTGTAGAAATACGTATATTTTTCCTCAACCGGATATCGCTTGACTTTGGTGCCTTGTAGAAATATCTTATCTCACAAAGCATTTTCCATTGAGGGAATTACAAGTAGGGATGAAAATGGTCGGAAACGGTCGAAAAATCTCTTAACCGTTTTCTACTTCTACATTTTGAATACGAAAACGAAAACGAAAACGAAAACGGTAAAGCCGAACACGAAAACGAACACGAACTTACGGAATATCAAAAATTTCGAAAACGAACTAATTCGAGCGGAATTATATCGAACACGGTCGGTATACGGAAAATCAATACGGAATATTGACCTGTAGGACCAAGTGCATAACAATTAACGAGTACATAATAATTAACAGGTCCTACAACTTTCTTAAAAAGTATCTCCATTCGACACGACGTAAGGAAGATATGATTTTTTTTAAGGCAACAAGCGCTTGTACGCGATTAATATATCGCTGACTTTGTTTAATTTTTTTTGAACATCTTCAAGACATCAAATGAAAAAACTAAGAACTAGAAAGTTGTAGATCTCGTTGAGAGCTACAATTTTCATATAAAAATCATCTTCATCCGAGATCGTATGAAAAAGATATAATTTTTCTAAGGTTGGACTTGTTGGGCCAAATTTGGTTTAAACCGAATTTCGAAACCGAATTTCGAATTCGGAATATTCCGAATTAAAAGTAGAAATCGGTCGAACAAAGCCGAAACCGAATTCGATCCGATTTCGAATTTGGTGTTCCGAATTTCGAATTCGAATTTAGTATTCCGTATTTTATCCGAAAATACGAATTCGCTCGGGTCAAATGTAGAAAACGATGCGGTTCGATTCGGGATATTTTCTTTCCGTTTTCATCCTTAATTACAAGGTTATCATCTGATTTTTCTCGTGAGAAAAGGTTATCATCTGATTCAACTTAGAACATAATAGTTCAAATAGGTTGAATCGCTGTTAAAAAAAAAGGAGCACCACAAAAGTTTGTAGCAAAACCTGCTGGGATGCACTAGTATAACTTTCTAGGGAGTGATCGGTGCTTCGGTTTTTGATACGTTCACTTGTGGATGTGTCAGTGTGTCAGCGACTGAAAGTGAGATACCCCTCAAAACAATATTAGAAGTTAAAAAAAATCAAAGGAAAAGTGGTACTCCATCGGTCCCAAATAAATCAACTTCTAGAGTTACCTATATTTTTTTTTAAATTTGACTAATTTTCTAGGAAATAATATCTATATCCATATGGAAAATAAGTGCACTATGAAAACTTTGTTTCATGTATCTAATTATATTAATCTTTGTTATAAATATTGGTGTTCTGAAGTTAGTCAAACTTATAACAACTTTTTAATTTATTTAGAGATGGGGCATGCCTACGTATTGTGGATAATGAGATTGAGAGTGGTTACGGACTCTTCCCACACGCTGAGTCGCTGACCAAGAGAATAGAAAAACATCATTCACGTCTATAAATGCCAGCTCATTAACTTCAATAATGTGCAACGAGACATATTGGCAAAAAACATGGCACTCTGTTCTTCCATGCGTGCCCATCTGGCGCTACTACTTTGCTTTTGCGTGCTTTTATCGGGAGTAGATGGATGATCTCGCAAGGTAGGCACGCTTGCTAATAGTTCAGCCATCACTGCTATCGTATGGTATAGCTTAAATAAGGCTTCTTAAATCCAAAATTCTACTCATCTATGTGTTTGTAACTTTATATTGTCTATCTAGGCGATGTGAAACATGGGCACCCGAACGATGTAATCGCTTCGCACCATGATATGCTCACGACTGTTCTTGGAAGGTACTTTCTAGTTCCTATTTGACCCCTATGGATCATGAATTTCCTTTTACTTGCTGATTTTTATCAACCCTGATCGATGAACTATATCTAGTTCTCCATTATTTACTATCATAGATTTGCATAGTTATTAGGTGATGTTTACTTGCTAATATGTTGTATATCCGTGGAACTCCTGAACTTTCAGCAAGGAACAGACTTTGGACTCCATCATCCACAACTACAAACATGGCTTCTCAGGCTTCGCAGCAATGCTTACTGAAGACCAAGCTAAGCAGCTTGCAGGTCAGGTGTTTCCGTCTGTAGGCTCAAGACTTTGCAGCAGTTATAGCCTGTAGAGACTAGGGATATCAGCAAACTAACCGCGCCTTTCTGCCTTTGCTAATCCATATCCAACAGAGCTTACAGAAGTCATCAGTATCGAACCAAGCAGGAGTTACACAACGATGACCACTCGAAGCTGGGACTTTCTTGGTCTGAACCACCAAATACCCAGTGAGCTTCTCCAGAGAAGCAACTATGGAGAGGACGTGATCATCGGGGTTATTGACACCGGTTAGTAATCAATATTAGTGTACAAAACTACTATTTCCGGCTAGAATTACTTACGTTTTAGTTTTATCCAAAGTCAAACTATCTAAGTTTTAACCTAATTTATTAAAAAAATTTACCAATGTTTATGTTAGCAAATACTCCCTCCTTTCTGGAGTGATAATCGTCATGAGAAAGTCAAACAAAATCAGTTTTGACTGTTATTTTCTCTTACTATATATTATCATGCTAAAGAATCAATACGATCTAAGAAACACTTTTAATCACATCCGTTGGTACAAGTTTCATATTCTAAACTTGTATATAATGTGAATAATTTGTTGATCAAAGTTTGTATAAGTTGACTTTTCTCTGTTTGAAATATGACTAAGTATATTATTAGATTCATCATGTAACATGTTTAAATGTTTATAATTTTCTCTATAAATTTGATCAAAAGATAGACATAGGTAGTACTGCAAACAAATTTCTCTCAGGCACATCGGGATGTACTAGTATATGTGAAAACATATGCAACATCCAGATAGAACACTTGTAATATGAAAACACTTGCTACAACGGAAGACCGGAACAAATGAAACATTTTGGAACATACTGTTGCAACATATGTGTGAAACATATGCAACATCCATATGAAACAACTGCAATATACCTCTGAAACGTTTGCAACATACGTCTGAAACAGATGAAACATTTTAAATAAACGCTTGCAACATGTCTCTGAAACACTTGCAACATGTGCAACATTCCCGATCTACTTTTGCAACATCCATATGAAACAACCGCAATATACCTCTGAAACGTCTGAAACACTTGAAACATACATTTGGAACATAGGGGAGGTTGAGTGCCTGTGCTGGTCAATTCCGGCTGTCGGGGTGGCAGCCGGCGGCGAGTGGCGGCGCGCGAGCATCACTAGCATCCAGCACCAGCGGCGCGCAAAAGCACCACCGCCACCAGCACCAGGCTTGGGTCGGCTGAGCGCGTGGCGCGCGATGGGAGGGGGCTTGCTGTTCTGCGCGGAGAGCCTAGTCGGCGTCACCGAAGGGAGGCGCGGAGGCGTCCGCAACAGGGGAAACTCCACCCACAGCGGCGGCACCAGCTTGACGGCGTGCGTCGGCTCCTCGCTGCTGGCCACCGCAGCCATGCTCTTGTAGCCTCCGGTCGCACTGTATCCACGTACGTTCGTTCATGAATTGGGTGGTGCGTGTGGGAGTATATGTTTGGCGGCTCATAAGCCATTAGCGTGTTATATCCAATATAATTGACTGTAATATAAATTCGGCACTGCCAGCGTCCGGACGTCCGCAGCTGCAATCGGTTTCCTCTCTGTTTCGCGTGTCCACGCATGGCCTGTGTTGCGCGGACTTCACTTGACAGCGTATGTGTCACCCACGCCCACGCGCATCTCATCTGCAACATTAGATCTATTTTTAAAACATCAAGAATTCTAGATGCAACACTTGCAATATAAAAAAAAGACAGATGAAACACTTGAAACATGCATATAAAACACATATAAAAAATAATTAAAAACCATTGCAAACATACGTAAACATCCAGATAAAATACTTGCAAAATATGTGTAAAACATATGCAGACATCCATATAAACGCACTTGCAACCTACGTCTAAAAAACAGATGAAACATACGCTTTGCAACGCATGTGTACAACCACTGTAACATATGCAATATTCCGATCTACTTTTGCAACATCCGTGTGAAACAATTGAAATATACCCCTAAAGCATCTGAAACATTTCAAATGTACACTTACAACATGCATCATATCTTAGTGCGGTCTCCTCCCCCTTCTGCATCAGGGCGCGTAGAGGTATAGCAGGAGGCGAGGTCGGAGGACTTCCGCGCCCAGGCCCATTGCTTCGCCTTGCGCCGGTGGCGTCGGCGGCGGGATGGGCAGCGGAGCATAAGCAATGACACGAGCAGCACGGCGGGCGCGTGGAACAGCGGAGTAGGCGTATGGAGCATCGGCAGGAGGAGCGGGGCGGACGCACATAGCATCGGCAGGAACAGCGGTAGGAGGAGCGGAGCGGGCGTGCAGAGCATTGATAGGAACAACGGCAGGACGAGCAGGTCGGGCGGCGGAGCGGGAGATGGAAGACCTGACTGGATATTATTAATGAACAATAGGTTATGTCTTATGTCATATGTCCCTGCACCCCGCGTCCGTACGATACTAAGTAAAGGTCGGACGTCAGATCAAAAAATTACCGAGCCTTGTTTAGATCACCTCCAAATTCTAAGTTTTTTCACTCTCTCTCTATCACATCAATTTTTAGACGCATGCATGGAGCATTAAATATAGGTAAAAAAAATAACTAATTACACAGTTTGATTGTAAATCACGAGATGGATCTTTTAAGCCTAGTTAGTCCATGATCGGACAAAGTTTGTCAAATACAAACGAAACGTGCTACAGTGTCCAGATTAAAAAAAATACAATCTAAACAAGCCCCGATATAAATTTCCCAGCACTCTTCCTAGCGAAGCTCCCAGACACGTTCTGTCTGTGTCTGCCGACTCGGTCTACGGGAGCACTTGGATCGCGACCTAGCTACGTCGA
This sequence comes from Miscanthus lutarioriparius, assembly GCA_904845875.1. NCBI lineage: Eukaryota > Viridiplantae > Streptophyta > Magnoliopsida > Poales > Poaceae > Miscanthus > Miscanthus lutarioriparius. The sequence goes on along the minus strand of CAJGYO010000005.1, from coordinate 22,807,015 downwards.
TCCAGCCACCCTACGTGTGCTAAATAAAAAGGAAACGCCCATGTAACAACCGGTTGTTTTTAATCCTCCGGACAACTAGATTTTTCTCATATACTTATAGTTATATTTACACGGTTCTATTAATATATTTATAATAATTTCTTCAGTGTAATTTATTAGATAGAGTGATGTAATTTAAGTATTTCTATAGATTGCAGATCTTAAAAACATATGTGCCAAATTTTTTAAAAAAAATTACAAATTATTTTTATAAATTACAAATAACAGAAAAACATATGTCAAATTGTTCACAATCGTCAAATATCAGATACAACCCCTGTTAGCCCCTGTCTATCCTCTTGTCTCGCTCCACTAGTCCACCGGATCTTCTGCGCCGCCCCTACACCCACTGCTAGCTGTGCTTGCCGCAGAGGATCCTGGGGAGGGACTGAGGGAGGCTGTCACGGGCAGGCTACGCGTCGCGGGGCGTGCTGGTTGCTGCGCGCTGCTCGAGGGACGGGGCCCACATACGGTGCGGTTTCCCAACACGCCAGAAAACCGGTTGTTCGCAGGAGTCAAAACAACCGGGCACCAGATAGCAAATCTGAATAAAAAACGACGACCTGGGTGATCAGGCATTGGTTGCTGCCCTGGCCTGGGGGCTGCAGGCAGCTTGATCCAAAATTCAACACATGTTTAGGTGCCCGGAATCGCCGCCGAAAACACTGTAGATTATTATAGCGTAACATTTTGTTTGTATTTGATAATAATTGTTCAATCGTTGACTAATTAGGCTCAAAACGTTCGTCTCGCAAAGTATAACTAAACTGTGCAATTATTTTTTAATTTCGTCAACATTTAGTACTCCATGCATGTACTATAAGTTTGATGTGACGGAAAATCTTGTTTTTGTATAGTGCCAAAGTTTGGATTTGAGTGTGAACTAAACATGGCCACGAGTACTCCGAACCAGCGACAAAGAAAAATCAGGTGCAAATGTGTTCCTGCAGACTTTTCAAATCCGAACCAGCAACAAAGAAAAATCATCCGACTAGCGTGTTGTGCGGTGATTTCGTCGTGGTGTCCTGTTTCGTACACATGGAGTACTCTACTTGTCAGCGCGTTAGGACTCCGGATCGCGTATAAGTACACCCATATCCAGATGGACGCGCAGGCGCAGCTGCCCACGACAATTCAGCTCAGGGAAGAAGAGAAACCATTCTTCATTTCTACTCTTCACCAAGGCAGGCCGCGGATCCGTGAGGATAGTAGCACTAGCCTGGGGATTCAGAAGAAGATGAGAAGGGTGCTGCCACTGTGCGCGCTCGTCGTCGTGCTCCTCTGCGTGGCGAGTCTCGTGGACGTCACGGAGGCGGCGGGGCGCGGAGGAGGCAAGGGTGGCCGCGGCATCGGCGGCGCCGGCGCCGGAGCCAGGGGAAGCCACAGCGGTGGCCCGCGAGGCCTCAGCGGCGGCACCTGGACGGCGTGCGTCGGGTCCTCGCTGCTTGCTGCGGCGGCCATGCTCTTGTAGTTGTAAGCTCGTCTCACGCTGCATAGCGAACGTCTACGCAGTGGTCCACAGTTTCTTTTTATTGGGATTGGGGGTACGTTCTTTTATTCTTTTGCCGCTTATGAATTGGGGTGTGGAGTGTGCACGTGTGGTGTTACACGGTCCTTAGGATATGCATGTGATCCTTTGGCCGCATTTGACACATAGAAGCTGTGATTAGTGATTGTAAACCTTGTATCATGGATTTTGAGTTCTGTACGATAATACTACTGATTTTGTGTAGACGTACACGCAATTCGTGAATTTTAAGCGACATTGTTAATTGAAGATTAGTTTGTCAGAATCTCGGCTACTTTGAAAACAAGATTAGTTTGTCAGAATCTCGGCTACTTTGAAAACACGCACCATAATCTCCCTTACCTTCGATGCTTCAACATTAGCTGAAATGAAACAGCTACAATTCAACGGCATGCTCTGCCCACAAGGCCACAAGCAAATTGAACTCCCTGCTTCCAAATGGGCCCTGGTCCTGTGATGAGAGTGCTCATCGATTTGCAGGCTAGCAGTCTACCACAATTTGCTCCAGTATGCAGTATCTGCGCTTCGCCTACGGAAGTTTGGATCTGCAGTCTTTCTGTCTGTTCAGCAGGAAAGGAGATAATGTTGTTACTTTTGCTGCCTAGCTGGTTATCATATGCTAGCAAACATGGTCGCCCATTGTAATAGGACGTACAATTTATTTTGTGGTGCTCATGCCAATAATAACGAGCTAACTATTGTCTTGCATTTAATTGGGCTTAGCCTAACTTTAAACCAAATATATTACAAGGTCCATAATAAATGCTTGTGTAATAAATGATTAATCTGTATGAAAAAATTAATAGGAGATCGACTTAGCTTAGATCGGTGACTATTTGTGCACGTGTTATGAGTTTAAGAAAAGATGGAAGGCAGTACACACCAGCATGTGTGTCACGATGCATGTGGGATAGGCTACGGCATGAGTGATGTGGTGCCAGAGAAAATTTTGACACTCCAAACTCACCAATAGATCTAAGTTTGCTATTGTAAAAGAAAGAAGGGTGAGAGCGAGGGATGATGGACCGAGAGACGGAAGAAGAGAAGGGTGTCGTTCCAAACTCATCAATAGGTCTATGTTTGCTATCGTAAAAGAAAAAAGGGTGAGACTAAGGATGACGGACCAAGAGACAGAAGAGAGTGACAGACAGAAGAAGAGAAGGGTGTCGCTCTAAACTCATCAATATGTCTGTGTTTGCTATTTGTAAAAGAAAGAAGGGTGAGAGTGAGGGATGACGGACTGAGGGACGGAAGAGAGGTGACAGACAAGAAGAGAAGAGTGAGAGTAAGGGATAACGAACCAGGGATGAAAGAGAGATGACGGATGGACGAGGAGAGCGAGGGATGGCGAACCGAGGAACGGAAGAGAGATGATGAACGGATGAGTAGAGAGTAATGGATGGAAGAAGAGAACGGCGCGAGTGAAAGATGATGGACCGATGGACAAGAGCAGATGAGGAGTGACTACCAGATGGAAGGGGGAAAAATGCCACTTTGATAATATTAGATAGCAATAATACAAATGAAGGTTTTACTTAAGGTACACATACCAGAGGATTGCGTGCATTGTGTGCCATGGTCATGGCCCCACATAATGTTTAATTTCTCTCCTTCATTTTGTACTTGTAAAATATTCTTGCGTTGCAAACACATACATTCTCTTCTTTTGCTACACAACTTTCTATATGCTTACAAAGCTATATTGATCTCCACCAACCTCGTTCCCTATTTCTAATAGTTTTTCATGACAACTTATTTGATTAGTTTTCTAGAGCACTTGTTTGGAGAAATTGTCTACAAAACTTGTTATGAGATATTTTCATAAAATTGTTTCAACCAACTTATTTAAACAAGTTTTCTAGGGAACTTGGTTTCAATCAAACTTCCTTTGAAAGTTTTACTGTAAATTCATGCAGAAACTTACCCTATAAAACCACTCAAAAGAGTTTATAAAAGTTATGCGTATAGGTTCTACTTCCACCGTCCCGAGTCCTAAGATTTACCTAAGTCAAACCGCGTACCAAGTTTAACTAATTTATAGAGAATAGTATAGACACCAATAGGTATATTATAAGAACAGATTCCATCATAAATCTAATAATACAAATTTGGTATTATAGTATTGATTTTTGTTTTAATAAATGTGGTCAAATTCGTGGTTTGATTTAGAATAATAGTAAGACATCCATTTTTTTAGACAAAGAAATTTTAATAATAATAAAAAGCTTATGGAAAAGAAACAAAATTTATAAAAATATAAAGTTATGGAGGATCTGAAATCTAGCGCTAGGCGTTTTCCTCTAGCGCAGGGTCTCAAAATATACAGAACAGACTTTCTAAAGGTAGTTTTTGTGATTTTGAAACTAGTATATATTTTCCATTCTTTTGTTTAAGAGAAAAAGCAATTATTTTACGTAATCTGGTAGAAAAGCACGAGACGTCACGAAAAGTGTTTTGCTTGCTTTGGCTACCTGAACTCTTGTAGTGGGCTTTCAAAAAGAAACTCTCGCCGTTTCAAAAAGAAAAAAAGAAAGAAACTCTTGTAGTGGTCAGAACACAGTGGCGCTTGGGCACATTCACTTTGCACTCTATCCTGAATCCCTTTTCTTTTTATGCCTCAACTCTTCGGTGGCATCTATCTGCCAAAACTATCTCAATGATTGGGAGAATAGGTTACCATTGACATATAGAACTTGTTGCACCGGGCAGGTCATTCTGGTGGGTGTTGACTGAGCGAATACTTCTTCAATTTTGGTGGTATGACTTTACTCTTTGTACTCGTGCTAATTCCTAGTAGTTTATAAGAAATAAGATGATATACATTTTGCAAACCAAACAAAAGTTAAATAAATAGTCAGAAAATAATGAACTAATTCATTCCTCCGCGCGCAAAGTCTATAAGTATCTCAATTCAATCCTCAACGCCACTGTGGCCAGCGAATCAATTGGATGCAAAGTCTAAACTTTCTACGCAACTCGCACTACCTCTTTCCTTGACGGCGACAACGTGGTCCTTCGCTGCTTTGCCTCCCCACGCATTGCTACACTGCGCCTGCCATTCTGCAAAGAGTGGAGAGACAAGAGTGGCGGAGGTACCGGGCGTCGGCGCGCCACACCATACTCATCGTTCACGTCGACGAGCAGGAAGCCAACGACGGGGAGGAGTTGGGGGACGACACGGGTTCCACGATGCGTGTGGAGGCAGAAGAGGAGAAATGCTCCGTGCAGCGGCAGGCGACGGTGGCGGTGCAGTCCGCATTCCGCCATTCCGCAACGCGCCGGGTCGAGCTCAGCTCAGCACCCGGAGCTCTTATCCCGGCCACATCCAACTCCTCTCTATTTGCCGTACCTACGAACCAAAAGGACAAAAGGTCGATAAGATTTCCAGACACTCCCATTTCCCATTCCCACCCATCATATACCAGAGAGCGATAAGCCCAACCACTTGCTTGCAAACGAAACGAAACGAAACAAAACAAAACAATGGCGACAGCGAGTGAGATCGCGGCGGTGGGCGTGATCGGCGCGGGGCAGATGGGCTCGGGCATCGCCCAGCTCGCCGCCGCCGCCGGCTGTGCCGTCCTTCTCCTCGACGCCGATCCCACCGCCCTCTCCCGCGCCGTCGCCTCCATCTCCGCCTCCCTACTCCGCCTCGCCGCCAAGGGCCAGCTCTCCCAGGTAAGAGCGCAAGAGCGTTGACCTCCCAAAGCACCCTTCCCGGATTGGTGTCCGGTTGCTCGGGGGGGAAAAAAAAGATGCTGCTTTCAGCTCTCTTCTTGACAAATTTTGGGGCTTGCTTGGTCTCCAGGCCGCGTACGAAGACTCAATCAAGCGGATAAGGTGCGTCTCCACCGTGCAAGATCTCAGGGATGCGGATCTTGTGATCGAGGCCATCGTGGAGAACGAAGATGTCAAGAAGAAGCTGTTCGTGGAGCTGGATAAGATCACGAAGTCCTCGGCCATTCTTGCGTCCAACACTAGCTCCATCTCTATAACCCGCCTGGCTTCATCTACCAAACGCCCCTCTCAGGTGATGATGAGCAACCTCTGGCGTCTATCTGTACATGCAAAGAATTTGAATTTGCTCTTCAGGATTGTGAAGTGAGTTCCATGGTGCAGGTGATAGGCATGCACTTCTTTAACCCTCCTCCGATAATGAAATTGATCGAGATTATCCGAGGAGCTGATACAACAGATGAGGTGTTTGCTGCAGTCAAATCTTTTTCCGAAAGGTAACTAAAACTTTGCTATGCCCTTTCACCTGAATCAGTTTGTTCATAGCTAGCAGAGCAAAACTAGTGTGTAGTGAATTAGTCAAAAAGATATTGAGTTTGCTTCATTTCACTGTTCTGTTAAAGTTTAGATCTGGAATTGACACTGTGGGCACTATTTACCCAAATACCCAGTCCAAACTTCTGGCAGTTGTTGTAGGTAACATAGTGTTTTTCCCTTCAACATAAATCTTTCATGGCCACATGATTGTTACTCCAACAACTCTACACACAAAATGGATCTCACAGGTTTTAAAACAACACGTACCTGTCTCAGGCTCTCAGAGCACTTGCCTATCTTGGATGTTGACAACAGCTTGTGCTAGTCTGAAATCACAACTCCGTCTAATCTGTAATGTCGATGTTACCAGACCCGTAACCCTTGAGATTGCCTGATGATTTGCAAAATTTGCAGACTCGGGAAGTCCGTTATATGCTCGCAAGATTACCCAGGATTCATTGTGAACCGCATCCTCATGCCAATGATCAATGAGGCTTTTTGGGCACTGTACACCGGAGTGGCAACCAAAGAGCACATTGACACAGGGATGAAGCTGGGCACGAATCACCCGATGGGCCCTCTGCAGCTTGCCGATTTCATTGGGTTGGATGTATGCCTTTCAGTACTTCGGGTACTTCACAGTGGCCTGGGAGATAATAAGTACAGCCCTTGCCCTCTTCTTGTTCAGTATGTTGATGCTGGCCGGCTTGGAAAGAAGCGTGGACTAGGTGTATATTCATATGGACAGAAGTCTTCATCAGTCAAGCCAAAGTCGTCTCTGTAAACATGAAAGTAACTGTTGAGCAAATAAAACGAGATGTATGTTACATTGCACATTATAGAAAAAGGAGCACAACTTAATTCAGAGGCACACAATTGGACGCTTCAAGCAGTTCAAATTCGCAATGGCGGGCTTTGCTGCTCTATGTATAAAAGATTGTTTAGTGTTCTAATCTAATAAATGTAAGTCATGAAAATTACATGCTCAAAATATCCAGCAATTCAAGCCCAGCAATAAAATGCCGCCTCCTGGGTGAACTTCATACGTACTCGCTCTATTACAAATTGTAAGTCGTTTTGGCTTTTCTAAGTACATAGCTTTTGCTATACACTTAGATATAGCTCTATGTCTAAAAAAACAAAAACGATTTATAATTTGGAATGGATGGAGTAGTATATAATTTTTCAGATACTCAGGCAGTAGACAACTCAGTCCCAGAAATGATCACTCTGTGTATAACGTAGCATAGAATAGCCTTTCAAAAAAAATAGCCTTGACCCAATTGGCACACGAAATGCTGACAAGAAAGGTGATGTAAATGGGTAGTGAAGTGCATCTGCCTAACGATCATGTGAAGCATACGAAATGGTGACAAGAAAGGTGATGTAAATGGGTAGTGAAGTGCATCTGCCTAACGATCATGTGAAGCATGTTAATATGTACCGAGTATTATCTTTTCTTCATGCAAAATGAACCAAGGACAGAGTAATGTTCACGCACACGACAGACATGTATTATCTTTTCTTCATGCAAAATGAACCAAGGACAGAGTAATGTTCACGCACACGCCAGACATTTCCCTAAATTGTATTCTGCAAGAGAGAAAAAACAGCAAATCTCTACACACCATATGTTTCTCCCTTGTAATCTTCTACTAAAGCTCCAAACAACAGATCTCACTCTACCGGAGAAGGAAACCAGTGAATTTCTACTGTGAGCAGGTGCAACATATATCATTATACTATATTCTGGTTGTAACTGAGTCGTCATATGGGTCAAACTTCACTATTCTTCTTGCATCTGGGAGCAAAGGATGCTCTATTGGTTTGTGCCCTTTCTTGTACCAATAACTGATGATGTACGCCTCCAGTTTCCTAACCTGAGGAAGCACAGATTCGTCCCAAACCAGTAAGAAATGATAATAAACAAGGGGAGTAATAATAATAAACAAGGTCAGAACTCAGAAATATGCCATATGCTTGAAACACTACCTTCAAATGACTAAACAGCAAACCAAATGTTTTAAAAATGTCTAAACTGCTAAAATAGAATAAATGTCAATATATTAACAAAAAACAAACCTATTTGCCAAATCATGTGTGAACGAATATAAATAATAGAGTGAAGTACATTTTATCAACCTATTTGTCTCTGAGTCTGAAGAATCCCCAACTTAAAAACCATAAATCTTGGTGCTTCCAACTTTCAAAATCAGACAAAATCAGACAAAGCCGAAAACCCATGAATAAAGCAGCATATGCAGCAGCATACGAAGTTTATTCCAGGACTCCAGGCATTAGGATTATATCAATAACACTGCTCGTCTTCCCTTTTCTTTTCAAGGTTACAAAAACGATGTTAGCTTTACAGGATAAATAGGGAACATACCCTTTTGACAATGTACGATTCATCAGAGATGTTTAAAGGCTCTGTCAGTACTGTAAGAAAGCCATTCCTGTTTCCATAGACCACATCAGTGAAGTAACGGTCACCAACCTGGGGAGGTGACAACCTAAAATTAGAGAACTAGAACGTATTTCTAGTAAGAATAGTCACAGCTCACAACTATCCTCCTACCAACACAAGATTTGTGGCTGAACAACCAAAGTAACTCTCTATTTCATTAGCTGGTCCACCTGGTTTCTTTACATCTGCAATCAATAGAACAAATGCACAAACACATTATCTCTTAAACATGAAAACAATGATTTAGAGCTCCCACTTCTATAGCAAAGTCAAATTATAAGAGCACGACACAGGCACAACAACGTACACATTTGAAAACATCATGAGGTGTATTTTGGTACACAACTTATATTAATGAAACAACAACTATAACTAAAACAGTACTGCACAATGCAAATGGACCATCCAGGCAACAAGTTAGCTCTTTCAAATGCTGATGTATTTCCATTATGATGATAATGAAATGGGGGACCCCCCTAGCTTCAAAAAAAAAAAAGGCAACAAGTTAGCTCCATCCAATGAGTTTCCTTCAAAGTTAGGCATTAGATCTAAGAACTTTTGAAATTACCAAGAACAAATCAATTTACAAGTGTACAAAGCTAAGAACCACCATTTTGAAGTAAGATTACGAAACTGAGCACTTATTCATCGAACAGAGCTTCTTTGAGCTATCAGGTAAATTTCAAAGGATAGACACGAAAGCCAGGTAGCGAGTTTGCACTTGCCATGCCTGATCACATGAACCCCCTCGATGGCCGCTTCGATCGCCCTCGCATCCACCCCGTCCGGATCATACTCCGTCAACCCTTCCACACCCACAGACAAATCAATTCGATTAACACCCAGAACCTTGCAAAAAAAGAAAAGAAAAGAAAAGAATCGCCCCAATTCTATAGGTAGGAGCAGTCAAACCAGGCAGACCTGCGGAGTTGCTGTAGATGGCAAGCGCACCGGGCGGGAACGTCGCGCGGCACTGGTCGAACGCTGCAGCGAGCGGCGGCCAGAGCGCGGGCGCGTAGGGGGCCGTGAGCGTGTTGTCCTTGTCGAAAACGACGCCGCGGAACCCGGCGCGGCGGAGCTCAGCCCAGTCGAGCCACCTGATGTCTTGCACCGACACGTGCGGCAGCGCTAGGGGCGGCTTGGACGCCGCGACGGCCGCCACCGCGGCCACGCCGGCTGGGTTGAACCGCTGCCCCAGCGCGCGCCGCCACCACGCCGCCGCGCCCATGGTGGCCGCTCTGTCCGCTGAGGCGGCGGCGGTTGTTGTTGTCGTCGTGTCCGTGTTAGGGTTTGCAGCTCTAGATCTAGGGGGCGGAAGCGGGGAGGCGCGGGCAGCGGAAGGGCGTAGTGGCACCGGCGGCGACCGTAGCATCGGAACAGGGTCCTGGCTTGTTGCCGGCCGCCGATAGGTGTGGAAGAAATCGATAGGAATAGGAATAGGATACCCGTGAACGGCTACTCCCACTGCCTTGCCGACCCCACCTGCCAAGCAAACACCGTTCCGTCGAGATGGATGAACTGCCCCCTGGTTTCCCCTCTCTCGGCCTCGGCCATGCCCCTGTCCCCACCCATATGGCGCCGCCGCCGCCGGAGCGCGCCCCACCGGCGCTGCTGGACGAGATCGTCGAGGAGATCTTCCTCCGCGTGCCGCCCGACGACCCCGCGCGCCTCCTCCGCGCCGCGCTCGTCTGCAAGCACTGGGCCCGCCTCCTCGGCGACCGCGGCTTCTGCCGCCGCTACCGCGAGCGCCACGGGGCGGAGGGGGCGCCTCCTCTGCTGGGCTTCCTCGCCAACCTCACCCACACGGGAGGCTCCACGCGCTTCTTCCCCACGCTGGCATTCCGCCCCGCCCCCGCTCACCGCCGCGACTACCGCGCGCACGACGCCCGCCACGGGCGCGTCCTCCTCAACCGGATCACGTGGGGCGGTCGCGGCGTGGCCCAGGAGCAGGACGACGCGCTCGCTGTCTGGGATCCCGTCACCGACGAGCACCGGCCCCTGCCGCTCCTCCCGCGGCCCCAGCAGGTGCGGAGCTGGAACGCCGCCGTGCTCTCCGCCACCCCGACTGCCACCACCTCGACTGCCGCCCCGGCCACTTCCTCGTCGCCTTCGTCGGCATCGACGCCAAGGAGATGTTCGCCCACGTCTACTCGTCGGAGGCCGCGGCGTGGGGCGAGGCGACCTCCGCCCAGCTCCCAGGCGACCATCTCGACGACACGCTGCCCGGCGCTCTAGCGCGGAACGCACTCTACTTCGTCTTCCAGGCGGGATACAGGATGCTCAAGTATGATCTGGCTACGCGCAAAATGTCTGTGATTCCCGTTCCACAGAGGCCCTATGGTCGGCGCTTTGGGCTCATGACTATGGAGGACGGTAGACTGGGATTTGCAGAAGTGGACTCGCGGTTTACTCTCAAGCTCTGGTCAATGGAGACCGGTCCTGAGGGAGACGCAGGAAAATGGGCAGTAAGCAGAGCCATTGAGCTCAGGGCACTGCTCCCTACTCCTGCCCTCGGGGCAACGCCTTGTGTGGTTGCCTTTGCGGACGTCGTTGGTGTCATCTTCCTCAAGACGACTGATGGGCTCTGCACTCTTGATCTGAAGACTGGGCAGAGCATTTGTGTTATGACTGATGACTTCTATGATATCATTCCCTACGTGAGCTTCTACACTCCAGGTACCAGCACATCAGAACCTGCTGCTTATTAGCCTTTTACATTGTTGCCTGTTTGGGATTTCTCTCTATATAGTGGATTTATAGGCACTAGTATCCAGTATGGGGAATATGTGCTCTAGAACAATATAGTGATTTTATAACATTGTACTATCCCATGTCATGCAAAACTGTGATACCCCTACACTCATATTTTCTTCTCTGGCCACTATTGGAATTGGCTACATATGCAGTATAGCAATTTCTTCATCACATATGGTGGGATCTAGAAAATTTATCTTAATTTGGGCTGGGCCATGAAGGTGAAAGTAATTGTAAAGGGCTATTACCTAGTACTCTATAAGTTTGTATGATCGAGCTTTCTACACTCCAGTTATCAGCGTCAAACATGTCCTTAACCCTGTGCATTCCTTAGCTATGATATATCACATTGTCGCTTAACAGCATAAAAGTATGGATGTGACTTATCCAAAAAAAATGGATGTGTTTTTCTGCAACTTCGAGTTCGTCTCTTAATCTGACCAGTTGTGCTATTTGCCTGTCCTGTTAGCCATTAGCACTTAGCAGCTACTTGTTGGTTCTTTGTGCTTGGTTAGAACTTAGAACCAGATGTTTAATGAGCGGAAGTTGATTTCTCAACCTTGCTAAATTTTTTTCTGGAAATGTACTTATTTCTGCAGTGTTACGAGTGGCCTCCACAGGTGAGGGACCAAGTGGCGGTCCTTCGACTGCTTGACAGACTTAAGGTGCTCGCTGGAGATTTTCTTTGAAATGGGAAATTTGGTGGTAGTAGCAATCGAAAAGATAGTATCAGCTTTATAGTGGGGTGTGTCTTTATCATTAGTGAGGTTGGTGCTGATCTCAGTGTGCTGGTGTTGTGGGAGCACCCAAAATCATACAACATATATTTGTTATAATCTTGAAATCACAGCGCACTTGGTTGTATGGGACAAGATCATTGAACAACATTGAGCTTGTGCCTGAGGCCTTGACTACAGACAAAATACAATTAGGAATACTGAAGTGGCCAAGAAAAGAATGGAGATACTGATGTAATCTAGAATATCTTTACTCATCAACCGTTGTCTTATACTCTTAATTTTAGCTCATGAGAGAGCATACTAAACTCTGTTTCAGTTTAAAGGATCCAGAGCAGTCAAAGTGCTGTGTCACTGGTCAACTTCCCCTGTTTTGTCTTTCTGATGCTTCAGAATCCATATGTGGGGCTAAGTGCTTGTTGCTTGCATGTTGCATCCATCTAATTTTGACGGTGACATTTTGTTTTTGCTTGGTTACTGTGCTGGAGGGTGATGCTCATTTGCTGGCGATAATCCATTTGCTACTTGCAGCACATTTCATTTACTTGATCACTCTCGGCTTGGTTACGACTGATCTGGATGTTATATATTCAGTACTACTTGATCACTCTCCATGTTTCAAATGATATTTTTGTTTTTTGTTCTTTTCATTCTAGTTCCTTCTAACGGCATCTAAAGCAAGGGTAAACGGAAGTTTTAATCCATAACAGTTAGGGCCAAATCACCATTGAACTCTAACATAGGGGCATAATCACCAAATTCTCTTTATGTATCAAGAAGAATTGAGTTCACGGAGGCTTCCTTGAATGGCCTAGGCTTCCTTGAATGGCCTTGCCCTAAATTAATTGCGAAGTCACGAGATAGGAGCGAAAAAAAAAAGAGGAAGATAACAACAGTTTTATGGAACTGTCCAACATAGTTGAATGTAATTTCTGCCCAAAGATGAAGCGACGCACATAAAGAGAGAAAAAAATAGATTTAAACAAATGAGAATTATTAGCAAAGTTATTTTTAAATAAAAATCTTATAATGTTATAATAAGAAGAAAAAAAACTAGCTATCCATGTTATTTGTGTGAACTGTAGCTAGTTTTATAATTATTCAAGGTTCCAATAGGAATTGAGCTACATCAAGCACCCCCCAGCGTACTTTGAAGTCACAGTAGCTCTTTAATTGAGAGCTGAGAGTTGACCTAGTAGCTCTCAAGTTCACAGTAGTAACTTTGAAGTCAAACTCTGAGTTGCGAGCCACAGCGTACGTGTTTGGCGCTTAGTTCAACATTTTCACGTGACAAACGGTCTGGCATGCGGTGTATTATACTACTGTCAATGTCAATGAGCGATCATTGCTGCTACGCCTACGCGAAGAAGACGAGTACGGAAGAGCGCTAAAGCAGGGCAGCTGCCGATGGGGTTGAGGAACACCACGGCGACCATCGTCGAGAGCCTGAGGACTGTGGAAGGGCAGCTGGTGCGCGTGGAGGTCCTCGTCCTCCTCAGCAACCTCCTCCTGGTCCTCCTCGTCGTGCTGAGCCCCTACCGTCACCGGCGCGGCGACAAGTCCTTCCGCTTCCTCATCTGGGCGGTCTACACGCTCGCCACCGTCCTCGTCCCCTACACCATTGGTCTGCTGGAGGCCGGCCCGTTCCACGACCAGACCTTCGTCCTGTGGGGCGCCGGCCTCCTGGTGCAGGCGGGCGCCGACTCCCTCTCCGCCTACAACCTGCGCGACGTCGAGCAGTGGAAGCGGACGCTGCTGCAGCAGGGGCTGCAGATCGTGCTGCTGCTGTGGCTGATGGTCCGCTGCGAGGGCCGGAACAGGTGCTACAGCGCCACCATCTGGATCTTCTGGATCCTGAGCATCGCCAAGGCCCACGCCAAGTTCCAGGCGCTGAGGGAGGCGAGCAGGACGGACGGCCTCATGAAGCACACCAAGGTGGTCGCCGACTACATGATGACCGAGCACGAGTCGGGCCATGTCTTCGACGCCGCCACCATGGAAGGATACAGGTACATATTCCACGGGGAAGACCTCACGCTGCCGTACTTCTCCAAGCCGGACTACAGGACGGCCATCGCCGCGTGCGCGTTCACCACGGTCGACACCGTCTGGCAGTGGATCGACAGCCAGAGCGTGTCTGTCTTCAGCAGGGAGCACGGCGGCATCCTCAAGGACATCGCTCTGTCCTTCACTCTGTTCAAGCTGCTCAAGCGGAGGTTCGCCAAGTACGAGCACGGCGAGGCCGGTCGTCCCAAGACGCGGCGGCTCGTCGTGTCTGGGCTCCTCCGGGAAGAGGCTGACTACAGCCGTGCCTTCCGGGTGATCGAGATGGAGCTCGCGTTCCTGTACGACTTCTTCTACACGAGGCACCAGTCGCACACCCAGTACGTCGGAATGACGGTGGTGTTTGTGTTCCCCGTGATTGTTTGGAACGCCATCTCCGGAGCTTTCAGCAGACACTACCACCGGACCAGCTTGGAGCAGACTGTCAATGGGATAGATGTCATTCACTGCATCACCGTCGTGTTGATGGTGATTGTTGTCGTCGTGCTGGTCGTGGAATCGCGCATCGACGACCAAAAGTGGAGGGTGGTCGACGATCTGCATACCCTGACCGGCGCGAGCAAAATCACCTGGAAGGGAGAAGCCGTTCCGTTAGACGACGGCAGCAGGAAGAAGGCGATGAAACTGATCAAGAAAAGGAAGCATCGGAAGCTGACAGGCAGGAACTGGGACAGGAAGCTGGGGCAGTACTCGCTGTTACGCAACTTCGACTACCACCCGAGGAATGTAGCCTCGATTCTGTCACTCGGCTTGATCGAGCCAACCAGGGACGGGCAGAAGGCTTCGAAGAAGGTCGAGTTGCCCGAGGAAGTCGTGATGCGCGTTCTGTCGCGGTTCAAGGCGAACGACGGCCGCCTAGCAGATGGGCGCGCAGCGCCTCGCCGTCGCCGGGAACGACGCGACCCGGCTCACGTGGGCGTGCGAGTTGCCCTCGCATGTCCACACGGTCCTGGTGTGGCACATCGGGACGACCATCTGTGAGATGACGACGCCGCAGCAGCTGCCGCTCACCGGCGACCGCCTCGTGGCCAAGTGCCTGTCGGAGTACTGCGCCTACCTGGTGGCGTTCGTTCCGGACATGCTGCCGGGGCACGGCTACGACACGACGCGTATCTTCAACGCTGTGGTCATGGAGGCTCGGGACTACCTCGCCGGGTGCGACACCATGAGAGCCAGGTGTGTCAAGCTTCTAGAGCTGCAGTGCAATGAGCTGACAATATTGGGGATGGGAGCAAAGCTTGGGAGTGAGCTCAGGTACAGAGTTCACGACAGGGCGCGGCGGTGGAAGGTGCTTGCAGACTTCTGGGCGGAGTTCGTCCTCTTCCTCGCGCCGTCAAGTGACGCCGACATCCACGCAGAGAAGCTCGCGGCCGGCGGGGAGTTCATGACCCATTTGTGGACCCTGCTCATCCACGCCGGCATCCTGGAGCGCCCCTCTTCTTCCTCTCCCTAGAGGCCTAGAACCAACTTCGCAGGAGGGTACAATACTGATACAACACCCGATGATTCTGTCCTCTGAGCAACCAAATCTGTTTGCATCTTCGTCTTATTCTTTACGCATTCATGGCTGCTGCTGCTAGGCTAATTTATTGTTTATGTTTATTGGTCCAAATCCTAATTAAATTTGCGTACAACATTACTACTATGTCGCTGAATGTCAAGCGGAGGTCACGAAAACTTGCACATTCTTATTTCGCCACAAGGGGCCACTGGCCACAGTTCCCAAATAACTCTGAAATCACTACTCAAAATCCAATAGCTCTGAACCAGAAGAAACTACAGAGTCGTGCTGAAAGAAAGTAGAGAAGTTGAAGATTGCAGACCGAGGCACCTGAGCAAGGAAAGAATGGGTTGGTTTTATATTACTGTAATCAGCTTATGACTCCCATTATCTCACAGACTTATATAAATGAACAGTAAATAGAAACAGCTTGTTCACCTACCGCGGACATTCACAATTCAGTTTGTTATATATTTACAAAGTTGGTAAATTAACCTAGCAAGACTCATCAGAAAAACAGCTTCACCATTTTTTCACATTGAATATTCCTTTTACATAAATCCGTTCACCAGATGCAGATCTCATTTGCATCACCACCGAATGGACAGTGACTTCATAAATTAATAGCTGAGGATCAAAACTGATCTAGTCTCGAGTTTTCAAAGCATATCGCAACTCCTGCATTAAAGACAAGAGCGCAGTGTATCAGAAGGGCAACAATCAGCAAGCATAATCGCAGCAAATGTATTTCATGACTGGGTTTTACCATATCGCCGTTGCTAGAGGCAAATGAAGGATGAAGGTCCGAAAGAAGTTTATCTTCCCTCAGTCTTTCCAAGCCATCAAATTCACCTGTACTGGAAGCCATCGAGCCAACACTTCCATGGTGGTGGTCCATCCTTATGTACATCTCAAGTTCTTCGACTTTCCGAGACAACTGAAGAGCAATTAACTGAAAGAACATGGATTTCACATCCTTTAGTTATTTAGGTCCAACCGAGTAAACTAGGAATGCTCAAAAATCAAGGAAGAGATCCATTGAGAAAGCAATCACCTGTACAAGATGTTGAACGGACAAGGTTGGCCGACAACTTAGATAAGGCTTTTCCAAGTTAGGTATGGCTTGTCCATCGACAGGAAGCAGAACCAGACACAACTGGAACTGCAAAACAGAAATATGGACAGTTGGACAGGTCAGCAGACCTGGCACACGCTCCATTTAAGCTCATCTTGACAGAGCTACTAAAGCATGGAAGATAAATATAGTAGAGACATGTAGCTGGTGTGACAAAAGGCCAGCGACCCTTTCCAACTGTTTCCCTTGAAGAGAAGGGGAAAAAGCAAATAGGAAAACAACACTGTAAAAACACGACATGAGCATGAAACTTGCAATTTTGTCCCTCCTTTGAAGAGTTGTTTCCCAAACAGGTTTTGCTTCATGATTAATTCCTATATTTCTGAAGTATAGCTGTGAGAAAAGACTATGTCCAGCACAACATAAATACAAAATGAAAGTACCTCTTTATCCATTTCATCAGCATTACGGAGGTGATCCACCAATTTTGCAACGCGCGCACTCCTTCCAATCCTGCCATTTGAACCAGCACTGCCATGTCGATTTTGGCTCCGTGTACCGTTTTTCCCCCATGCAAGCATCTCTCCCCGCAACGGAGAGGTGGCTAAAAATTCTTTTCCACCAACTAATTCATCATTCTCCTCAAAGCTGTGATCACTACTGCCAATGGTTCTAGCAGGCGATGCTTGTGATGCAGACGTCTTCCTGCATCTTTTCTGTCTTAAATCTGGAGAATGATCGTCAGCAGAAGATGGCGCTTTGGTGACCTCATTGGCATTTTCCTCTTCCCTATCCTCCTCATCAGAGCCAGTAGGGGCAATATCAGGGGTAATAGTTCTACCTCTTCCCCGTGTTCGCATATTTCTCCTGTACTTCCTTGAAAAGGCAGTGGCAGTTGCTTTTGCCGTAGAACGTTTCTTACCAATTGCCTCGGACTGTCTTCTGAATGTTTCCTCAATGGTTTCTTGTATCTTAATGAAAAAAACAATGATGCGTTGACATAGATGGTTAAATATAAGGATATAATGCAAATGAATTTTGTATAAACAAATACAGTGCTCGTATTGACAAAGCAGCTGAGATCACCTTTTGATTCCGAATCCTCTCCTGCTCATTGAAAGCAAGTTCCTGCAGTATCAAGTATATTAGAAGCACTTCATGGAGAGGCTAAATGAGGCTAGCAAAACGATGATGGGGAACATAGACATCACCTCTTCCTCGTACTTGTCAATATCTGGATACAAGGCTGCAATCAGTGCATCATATTTAGGATCGTCCCTCAAAGAACGTCTACTTGCACAATGAGTGCGACATGCTGGACATTCATTATTTCTGCAAAATCAGAGCATTATCTTTATTATCAGATAATAGCCCTCTATTTTATGATCTAGAGACAAAATTAGGCTTCGAATTCTACTTTTAAAAATTGATTGTGACACGATTTTAGAGAAAATGAGGCCTGGCATCATACCCTAGCCGCATAGATTTGTCAATGCAGTCTCTACAGAAGCGGTGCAGACATTCCATAACTGTCCTTGTCTTCCGGATAATACCTGTCAAATAGAATGATTAGACTCCATGGTATATTGTCATCTGACAGAAAAACGATGCCAATCAAGCAATTAAATTCTCAAACTTCAAAGATGTAAATTATTGTATCTAACTCCTTCCATTCCAAATTGAAGTTCGTTTTAGTTTTGTTCTAAGCCAAAGTTCTCTAAATTTGACCAAGTTTTCTATAAGCTTGGTCAAAAAAAAGATAGAAAAATTGGGCTTAGGAGAGAACTGAAACGGCCAATAATTTGGGACAGAGGGAGTAGTAACAAACAGATTATCTACTTGGATATGGGGTTTCATCCAATATATTCCTTAGCTCAGATTAATATAACCATTTTACCTAATTTTGTATGAACACTGAAAAGGCGATAAAAAGCATCACATGGTCTATAGGAAATAAAAAACACCAGATGTGACACATGGTAGGTTATACTAGAGAAATTAGAGACGAACTGACACCAGAATCAGAAGGGTTACAGCCACAGTGGATAAGAAATATTACAATAAGGGAGAAAGTGTATCGCATCTAAGAAAACAGTGTGATTTACACTTGGAGCATGTAAAGTAATATGCTGCTCTCCCTATGTACGCGCGGCAGGGGCAGGCGCCGAAAGGGCTCCCCTGCTGCTGCACTATAGCCACGGCAGGGGCAGGTGCCGAAAGGCTCCCCTGCCGCACTGTAGCCACAGCAGGGGCAGGCGCTAAAGTCAGCCCTGCTGTCACTTCTAGTCACTGTAGCAGCATGGCAGTCTAGCATGTCTGTATACTATGATTAGATGGGTAGAGTTGTATATATAGCTTCCCACTGCAACTCAGTGAAGAGAGTTCAGTTTGCTACATCCAGAAGCAGAGCTTTCGGCCAGCGCTGGGCTTGTGATGTGTGTGTGTCTGAGTTGTTCTTAATATCTTCTTCTACCTCTAGCCATAGTGAGTGAGTGTGCTGATAAGCTTACTGCTTACCTGTACAGGGCAACCGAGGGACCAACAGAGCAATCCCTTAAAAAAATGGCATGTATATGATACCCAGCTACAAATAACTGGAAGATGAGTTTATACTAGCAGACAGCTAGTGCAGACAATTCAATGTAGAGACATGGTTCTTTAATCTGAATCTTCATTAAGAAAACATAATTAAAAATCATATTGATGCTACATGATACACTAAATGAAAGAAATCTAGTGCAACTGCAGAGTTGCCCTTCAAAAAGTGTAAACCGCAACTTTAACTATAGGAACTTTAAGTCTGTAATGGGATTACAGATGTCCTTATTCACAAAACGAGAGGGAGGTAACTGAGAGAACGTCACAGATTTCGAAAGACAATCATTTGCCGCCTTCATTTATCTATCTGTTTGAGATGCATCCGGTGCACTGACAAATACATAGAGGTGAAAAAGAAAAATAGCCTGCAATCTATCAACAATAGTGTGCAGACCATTTACTAGACACACAAAATAGTATAGATTTGAATGAAAGAAACAAGCAGGATATTTAATATGCTAGGTTAAACAATGAATTGAAAAAATCAGATATGTACAAGCATAAGGGAATCATATCATGTCTAGATTTCAGTTTCGACCAAGAAAACTGAAAATAATAATATAACATCCAGGTTTATCTAAGCAAATTAGAAAGAACATTCTCACCTAAACAGATAGGGCACTGAACCTCCTTCCTTATGTCTGCTAATTTCACTAGCATAAACCTGAGAGAAAGCAGTTCACATAAGCTTCAAATCATGTAAAACATCAAATATTTCAAAGTCCATGAGCCTGAATAATGATTTTCAATCTATGTAGTGCAATGAAATGCAGGTAAATATAATTAAATGTAACATCTGCATTTATGTCTTCTTTTGAAACCAAAAAGGTATAGCTATTTTATGACACTACACAAAGATCACATAAAGCAAGCAGAAGTGAAGGTCGATATGTAACTAATAAACTGAATATTTGAGCATACTTAAGTATTCACTATCCAGAGGGTATCAGTACTGAAATAGTCCCAGTAAAGAATTGCTTACAGTTACAGTCTGATATGGATACATTGACTCATACTCCGTATACCTGAGACTGAGATAAAAGAATATGGAAATTGGACTTGCGACTGAAGCCAAGCTGTAGAATATTTCATCTCATGAATTTCTAAAGCATATGCATTGCTGGTTGGAAAACATATGTGCATTACAGTCGGAACTGTTAACTCTTCCAACGTACAGCAATAGCCACGGCAGACAGAGCAGTTCAGAATTTCAGATGAAAGCAGTGGTTCAAACACAACAGTACAAGCGCACAAAACAAAGAGAGTGCCAAGTCACCAGCAGGACGGCGATCTCCATCGCGGTGATGGCCTGCATCATGACGGAAGCATGCATATCATATAGGCCATCGCATGCCTGCCTAGCTCGAACGCATATGATGCATCATCCATGTCAGCTTGGCGATCGGTGCGTTTGCATACAGGTGACCTGATCATACGAACTAAGCAACCATGACTGAAACGGATAGCTCATCGAGGACCAAGCCCACCGGCGGGTCGGGAACTCCGGATACGAGGAACCGGCGGGCGGGGTGCACGAGACAGGCACCGCGAGCAGGCCACAAGCATATCGTAGACAGCGAGAGGGGGTCCACGAGATCGGAGGGATAGACCGCGGAGGAGAGAGGGAAAGAAGGCTCACTCGTCGGTGCCGCCGCCGTCGCTCTGGGAGAACTCGCTGTCGCTGTCCGCGCCGCCATCATCCTCCGCGTCCGAATCTACCAAACCCGCACACAAGCCTCTTAGCCATATTCGCGCGGGGATACAGAAGGCGACATGCACATCGTGAGAGAACGAGATGCGACGGACGCCGGTCCCGATGCCGTCGTCAAGCTCACCGTCTTCGAGTCCGTGCTGTGACTCCGGGTCAGTCAACCCCGCTTGGCGGCGCCCCTGCTCGGCAGCGGCGGGCGTCCTCCTCTTCCTTCTCCTACGCCTCCGCCTCCGCCGGCGGCGGCATCAGAGGCTGTAGCCGCGACGTCGTCGCGGGGTTTCGAAGACGGCGATGGGAGCCGGCGCTTCTGCGCGGGCATTCTGGGTTTCTGCCCCTAGGATCTTGGCTCTCGGGTTGCAGCAAGGGCGCGAGGCGGTGGTTCGCCACCCTGCCGAGGCGTCCGGGGCTTGGGAGGGAGGGGAGGTGGTGTGGCTCGACGGGGAGGATGGGGAGGACCGGGGAGGGGTAAGTATATGGAGAGGTGGGAGGTGGCCAGGTGGGTGAGGGAGCCGTCCCTGCCTGGAAGGGATGCGGAGAGAAAGAAGAGGAAAATAAGCAGGGCGGTGTTCGTCTTGTGGTGGGTTTGCAATTGCAGGTTTGGTCTATTTGACGGGCTGCGGTGGGGGCCGGCGCCTGCTGCTTCTCTGACTGGCTTAGGAAGTCGCGCGACAGACCAGGGGCGGGGCGGCAACAGCAAGCGACGCACGGGCGGCGCATGCAGGCGTGAAGGCCGCCTCCCCCTCGCCTCGCCTGCCTCGCTCCGCGTTCCTTGGGCTGGCGGCTGTGTGACTCCGATTCTTCCTAGTGAGAGGAAGCCGTGGGCTGTAGTATTCGCATACCGCTTGGCCGCTTGGCGCTCGATCCACGTGAGAACACGCGGGTGTTCTTGTTTCAGATTGAAGCTGAAATTGCAGAACACGGGTGACTGGGTGAGGCAAATCGCTGCTGCGCGTCCCGCCGTCCCCGGCTTTGTGCTTGTTGTTTGCCACAAAGGCGTCGACGTCCTCCTTCCCCGGCGCCCCTATGCGGCGAGCGGCTCGCGACCGACCTCTGCTGACGGCCGGTGATCCCGGAGTCTGGAAGCTGCTGACAACCCTTGGTTAAAGGCTTGGCTCCGCCTCTCTCACCCGGCGTGTCGGCCAGTTGCGTGTAATCAATCTTCATTGTTCACGCAGTTGGCTGTGCCGGTTGGTTCTCTGCCAACCTTTCTAGTCTCCAGCGGCCGACGGACTGGTGTCTGGTGGAGATCAGTCCAGGAAATCTTATGTGGCCACGCTTATAATTGATCTCTGTTCCGTCAGTTTGTAGAGCACGTTGAAAGGAAACCATCCGAGATGAAAACACAGCGTAGACTCTTCAGTTTGAATAGCTTACAGCAGGGGAGTGAGTCAAGACAGGCCAACTTTGATACTGCATGACAACAGATCAAACGACTAGCAACGGTGGCCAGTGGAACAGACAACCGAACAGGCGAGCAAGAGCAAGTCACCGACACCGACGTACTCGTAGCAAGGAAGAAGACTGAAAATAAAAGGGCCACTACGTCAGTACGTGAGTACAATCGAACCAAGGGCTCCCACGATGGAATGACACTATTTTATCGGAGAAAGGAAGGGGCATATGTCGATGTAGAAGTCACTTGCAAGGGAGCCATAAAATATTTCCTTTCAGTTCCTGACGAAGACGCTAGGCATTTAAAAGAAGCGACTAACTAAGATATGTTCAGTTATTCACACAACTCTACTCCTAACAGCGTTGAAACTTCAAGTTCTTCTGGTGTAGAGGTTACAGGGACTCATTGCAACTCTTCAGTTCATCAGGCTGCAAAATTAATTGTCAGGCTGGTTGATAACGATAGCTTTGTTAGTTTTATCTGGTTGTTTGCTTTGACTGGTACAACATTGCAAGTTGGAGCAGGAGGGAAAGGATAGGAGCAGCTTGCTCTCTTGGGGAGAAAAGAAAACGATTGAGGCTCTGAGCAAGAATCCCAACTCTATAAGCTTCTGTTAGCAGAGGTCATAAACCAGAAACCAAATTTGATAGAGCAAAGTATCAGGCTCTTGCATTTCACACTGTCTACGGAGAAGTGAAGAGGCCGACGTGAGCTCGAGGGACTAGCAGGAGACGTGACTCGTCCTCAGGCCTCGGTGGCTAGGCCATGGAAGTTGCTAAGGATCGATCGTGCTCCTGTTACTCACGCCACAGCTTGTGCCATCCCAACGAAAGCAGTCACCATGGGTCAGTGGCGGAAACATGCACACCATCGAAAGCCCGACTCCACGCACGTTCAATTCTTCTAGCAGGGATCCATATATCTTGGCCAGTGCCGCTGGTGGTCCGGTCGTGGACGACATGACCAGAGGGCAGAGGCTAATAAAAAACAGTCCGAAGGAAGCAATTGTCGAGCACATTGTTCTAACACCCACCCTCAGTTCACCGGATCCGCACGTGCCTTGCCCGCTTGCCGGATGCCAGCGTGAAGCACAACTACGAGCTGCAGCTAGCGGCTAGCGCACTAGACACGAGGCGGCGACGAGGTCGTCGGATCGCCTTAACGGCCACGCGAGGCAACCTAGGAGAGGTCGGAGGGGGTGAGAGATGACAGTAGAGCGGGGCTTCAGGCTTAGGCTTACTCTTCCATGCTTCCGGCGCTCGCGGACTGGGACGATTCGCCGTTGGTGTCGGTTCCGTCTCCTCCGCCGCAGCCACCAACCTCCTTGTCGTCGGGATCTGCGAAACCGCCCAAACACAAACGAAACCTCTCAGGCACATCCACGACCCAGGGCATCGAAGACGACGTGCGAGCCGAGAGACAGAGGCGCCGCGATCGGGGCGGCGTCGTTCATCTCACCACCGTCGCGAGGCCCCCGATGCGGCGGGCGCTCCTGACGCGCGGAGGCCTCCCCATCCATCTCATGTGAGGCTCCGCCCCTGCCTCCATCACCGCTGGCGGCGGTGTGCCGCACTGCGACGCGGCCTTCGGAATCATCGGGGGTGGGCGACGGGAGCGGGCGCTTCTGGGCGGGCATTTCGCGTCCAGGCGGACGCCCGCCGAATCCTCGCGGCGGCTGCGGTGGCGTTCCCTCGCGAGTCGCGAGGCGCCTGGTGGAGAGGGAGGAGAGCGTAGGGTGGGTGTGGAACTGCGGGGCGGAGGCAGAGAGGCCTGCGGGGCAGAGGGAGAAAAAGGACGGGAGAAAAGAGAGAAGAGACGCGACGCGTTCGCGTCGTGCTCAGTGTGTGCGTGCGTGTTTCTGTTGTGTGGGGGCGCTCGCTTGTGGTCTGACCGGGTTCGACGAGCGTCCGACAGCCAGGGGAGGACAAGGAAGCGAGGGACGTACGGGGCGTGCAGGCCGGCGGGCGGCGGCCGCCTGAGGCCTGAGCTGCCGTCGTTCCTGGGCGGGAGTATAGATGGGCAACGGACCGGCCCGACACGGTAACGGGCCAGCATGGCCCGATGGGGTTCGGGCCGAGTAGGCACACCGTGTCCTACGGGCCATGCCTAACAGGCCCGTGGGTCTGATCTTTGGCCCAGGCACTGCCTTATGGCCCTTTTTTCGTGCCGGGCCAGCCTGTCAGGTACGTCAGAATTTGCGGGCCATGCTAGCCCACAGCCAGAATTTGGCATAGATAACAAGTGTCAACTCACAAGAACTGACAGAACGACGTAGATAACAGAAACTTAGATAACAGAATGAGTTGTTTGTGTAATACTACCTTATTAAAAACCTTTCTGGGTAAAACTCGTCTTTGTGAGAAATCCTAAAAAAGAAAAAAGAGTGCAGCCAGCTCTAAAGATTGTATTAAGTTATTACAGACCATTGTTCAAATGCAAAAGTTACACACGTGAGTGAGTGACAAGTCCACTCTCAACTCACACAAAAGCACAGTAGCAGCAGCTCCACCTTTATCTTCATTTTCATCGAGTATTCAAGTTCACTCTCAGTCACCAGCAGCAGCAGCTCCATCTTCATCTTCATCGAGTCCACTCTCAGTCACCAGCAACAGCAGCTCCACCTTCATCTTCATCAAGATACAAATTCTTGAATGCTTCTTCAAGCTCTTTGTTATCAGCAGCTGCATGTTGTTCCCTCTTTTCTCCTAACTCCCAGTCCTTCAAGCAGGTCAGCATCTCAATAGTTTCAGGTAACAAGCGCCAGCGTCGTTCTTCAATGATCCTTTCTGATAAACTGAAATAAGATTCTGAAGAACAAGTAGACACAGGAACCGACATAATATCTTTTGCCATTGTAGATAAGATTGGATAGATTAGTTTGTGATCACGCCACCAAATCTTCTAGATAAGGTTTCAACCTCTTTAGTTTAGATTTAACAATCAGATTAATTATATGACAAGCACAGCGTTGATGCACAAGAGTATACTTACGTTTATTAGAATCTAAAGGCTTAGGTGAAGGATCAGAACCCAAATAACAAACAAACATAGGTGTCAAAGTTTTCATAATCTTAGCATTAGAAGAAGCATTATCTAAAGTGATAGCAAAAATCTTATCAATCAGACCAAACTCCTCAACCACAGCAGCAACTCCTTCAGCAATGTTTTCATCAGAATGTTTCACTTCAATCAACCGAAGACCAATAACCTTTTATCTGTAACTCCCAATCAATATTCACATAGTGAGCAACAACACTAATATAGTCATCCTTAGCATTACCAGATCAAATGTCTGAAATCAAAGCAACAGACGAAGCAGCACACAACATAGAATTATTAAGCACATCACGGCATTCATTAAACAGCTTACTAAGATCTCTAGTGGTGCTCCTTCTAGAAGACTTAACAAACCTAGGGTTATGAGCATGAACAATATAGTCCTCGAAGGCCTCTGTCTCACCTATACCTAATGGAAGGTCAAGCCTAGCAATCAATGGCACAACTCAGATCGAGCCACAGTAGGATTATAGTTCCAGTTATGCACAGAACCATCAGGATTAAAAGCAAGCCTAGACTGAATCCTAGCAAAGCATGATCAACCTTTTCCTACAAGATTTTGGTGCCTAATCAAATGACCAGTACCAGCAACAGATCTAGCACTCAAAACAGCCTTACACATTCTATAGATAGTAGTAGTTCGAATCTTGTTACCATTCACCTCCTCATAGATCTCCTCAAAATCAGCCCAGACAGCAGAATTGCGCTTACCCACAGAAGAAGAGGTTGGAGTACCATTACCATCTGTGCTGTTGGTGTTGGAGGCCACCGCCGTCCCTGCATCACCGCCATCTAGATCGATCGGAGCAGGGCCGCTACCGACGTCAACACCGAACATCGCCATTCGCCATCGGGCCCTCGGTCGCGGACGGTGGCTCTCCAGCCCCGTTCCTCAATGGTGTGCGCGGCCGCCTTACCCACTCTATGCCGCAGCTAGAGGACGAGGCATCAGGAACTGACCAAAAAAAGGAGAAGGTCAGAACTCAGAAGGATGAACGGGTTAGGGTTAGGGTTAGCTCTTACCTGTGCAACCAGAGCCCGACGCCGGAGAAGACAAGGGCTACATAGAGGCAACGAGACAGGGAACGGATTAGCAAGGACGGCGAGTGCCGGCGGAGGGAGTGACGGGGACACAAACTCACATGGTCACCGAGAGGACAGAGGAGAGAGAAGGAAAAGGGAGAAGATCAGGGAACTTAGGGTGATGTGGGGGAGCGGCGGGGAGGTCATCGGAGGCGGTGGCGATGGTTGACGGGGACGGTCGAAGACGAGGGAGAGCGAGAGTGTGAGCGACGGAGCTAGAGCGAGAGAGAGCGACGCGGCGGGGAAGGGGAGGAGATTTCTAAGTTAGGGTTTGGGGAGTGAGGGGGGCAGCCATGGCGCCTGCATTTTATAAGGAATGGGGGGAGGGGTGCAGCGGGGAGGGGAGGTGGGCTAGGCCAAATGCAGCGGGGAGACGGGAAGGGGAGGTGGGCCGGCACCGGGCCTACTGTTGGGGAGCGGGCCATGTCGTGCCGTCCCACGTGCCGAGGATGCGACCCAGGCACATCCTGCTCCTCCGGGCCATGCCAGCCTAGGCCCGCTGGCCACCAGGCCGGGCCGTGCTTGGGCCGGGCCAAAATACCGGGCCTCGTGCCTGGCTCACGGGCCCGGGCTGCATGCCCATATATAGGCGGGAGTGTACCTCAGCGCTACGTTCGCAGATCTGTTCGACGCGGCGGTCTATGGCCATGATTAATCACGTGAGGAAGTAGTTCCCATTTTTTGAGAAGCTGACATCCCATGAAAAAAATCGTATGCAACGCCATCACGCAGCGCAATCGGCGCATTCTATGCGACATGGCATAATCGTGTGACACGTAATCACGTGACATCGTCGATCTATTTCTTCAAATCACGTAGATTAGCTAACCACGTGAGGAAACTGCTGGTGGGACTTGCAGACCACGTGGATCCTTGGCTGGTCGCGTGACACCGTCGATCTATTTCTTTAGATCATGCGGATCGCCTAACCATGCGAGGAAGCGCTAGTGGGACTCAGAGACCACACGGATCGCCTTGGGTGGTGGGACTCAGAGACCACATAAATCGCCTTGACTAGTGGGACCTATAGACCACGCGACACTACAAGGGGAGGGTGTCGACGTGATGATTGTTGCTTGACGGTGTTGCATAGAATTTTTTTTTCCGATTTGGAAATTCTTTTGGCGTCACGGGTTTTCGCTATCTTTGAGATTCTTGCACGCGTTTAAAATTTATTGAATTCGTAATTTTTGGATGGCAAAAAAACTAAAATATTGTATAATAGTGATGTATTTTATTATAAATATTTAACTTTAGACTCATATTTTTTATTGTTTATTTATGTTTTATATTCTTTTATTCAATGAATGTGTAGTTCTTTGTTGGGAATCATGTCTTTTGTTGAAGTCTCCAATAAAATTTTGATTAGGTATTATAAATTTCAGTAATTTTGAAGGTGACAAAAAAATCGATTACTAAAACTGAGACCCTAGATTTTGGTCAATCGTTATATGGGATCTGGGTTATGAGTATGTTGTCTTTCCTCTTTCCTACCGATAAGGCATTCTATGTCGATCTAAAATCATGAAGCAAAGCACCTATATAAGAGTTGTAGCTTCCATTGGAAATAATTTAGATTTGTTAGAAATGAAGCTAATGCAGGGATAAAAACATAAATATAATGTTTTTACCGAGTTTGTTTTAAAGGCTTTATCTTATGTTTGAAAAAACAAAAAAATTGTAACGGAAGCTGCAAATATGGAACTATAGTTGTTTTTGCCGTTTCCGATCTTTAAGCAATTTTCCACTTTTTTAGCAAAAGTTACTATAGCTATTTTAAAGTTTTCTTCCTCCAAAACAAATAAACAAGCCAAGTCCATCCTTTCTAGCTAAGCCCATGACACATTGACTCATGCTATGATGCCTACAACCCTAGCTCCTTCATCCAAATTATCAAGTATCATATATACTTCCTAACTGTAGTTAGCAAGTGAAAGTTCATCTAGGCCCTAAGTGGATTTTGGTGGATTGAATGACAACGTGATTAAGGAGCTAACAATATTCATGAGATTTGTAGGTATTTAGCACCAGGTTGATTATTGTAGGTTCTGTATGAATGTTGATGATATAAATGTGAAATGAGTCCAAATTTGATTGTTCCAATATATAGCAAGATTGTGTTTGTTATTGAAAAAGAGACATGGGTTGATGAATATCATTTTGTCTCTATTATGAAGCTTTGTTATGACATGCAATGTGATTTTTATATTAAATCTGGCAAGCAAGTGTGTTGACATGACATGAGACATGAGGGTTTGCATATAGATTGGTCTCACTTAGAAAGCTTAGAACAAATCAAAGATGGTGAATATGGTATTCATGATGATGATGATGATGATTAGTTTTAGAGGCCATAGAATGCGTCTTTCCAAAGTTGACATCATCATTGTTCCTAAGTATACTAAAACCAACAACATTAGGTAGCAATAAATTCTTATTTATGTCATTGTGAAAACATAGGAACGAGCCCACCTTATCATTAACTTTCATAGACATATCCATAGGTGTCATGTCCTCATCAAGGTGCACAGATGGTGTATGGCGTTGGTACTAGATAATAGCCATGGGTGCTAAGAGGGATTGTTCTCTATCATTGTCTTCCCAGTTGTGGGTGTGTTGAGCCAATGAGAATGTCAAGCCCTTTGAAGGGGGTGTATGTGACATTCGGGTCAATTTGAATTTTGCCCATGGTCGTCATCCATGTTTGTGTTGATGTGAGACTATGGGGGGTTTAGTACAATCGTGATTGAGGGTGGGTTAGACCCAACATATAAGGCTTCTCGAGTACATACTACCGTCCCTAGGTTAACCCTTTTTATGTGAAGCGAGAATGAAGGCGTAAGTGGGTTGGTGGGAGTAGGTGTGGTTCACCAAGCCTCTAGAGTGGATTTGAGTCGTTTGTACTCTCAGACGTTATAAATATGTATATATAACATGGAACCATAGCAAATCATTATCCAATGCACAAGAAAATAACTTTTTGAATGGTGTAAAAACCCTAAAATCTTAAAATATTGTACCTTGTATATTAGTAAACAAGTCATGGGTAGTAAAAAGGATGCAACATGGGCCTAAAACTAAATATTCTATCTAAAAATGGAAATGAAATTATGTATGAAAGGATCAAGATGCCCAAGAGAGGGGTGAATTTTGCTAATTCTAAATTTTTGCAATAATTAAGCCCTACACTTAGCCGATTTCACCCCTTGTGTCTAAAATGTGTTTCTATTGTTCTCCCGTACAAAAGTTTTACACCCTAGATTCTAATCCTACTCTAGCGTGACAATTTTAGGAATGTAAAGACATGAAATGAATTGCACAAATGTAAATGCTCAAAATAAAGAGAGGGAAAGGAACACGACGATGTTTTCCTGAGGTATCGGAGAGTCGTCACTCCACACTAGTCCTTGTTGGAGCACCCAAGCAAGGGTGTAGCTCCCCGTTGATCCGCGTAAGAATCAAGTGCTCTCTACGGGCTGACTTTTTTACACTCTATCGCGGTGAATCGCCCACAACCGCTCACAAAATGACTTGGGTCATCCACAAGCTCCGCCGGATGATCACCAAGCTCCCAATCATCACAGAGCCGTCTAGATGATGGCGACCACCAAGAGTAACAAGCACAAACTCTCACTTGACCAAGACAAGCCTAATGAGTAAAGTGGATACACACTTGCTACTCCCTATGCACTAATGAGGTATTTAATCTTGGATAATCAAATCTCAATCATCCACTAGGCACTTGCTCTCTCTTACACTCTAAAGGTATTTTTCAGCTGAACAAATAGGCAAGAGAACCTTAAATGGACGGGGTGGGATATGTATTTATACCCCCTATTCACAACATAACGGTTGAGGTCCAACTCAGTAAGTATCGGGATGATCGGACGCTCCAATCAAGGTGACTGGACGCACCGGTCAGTGTAATACGTCAGTGTGTCAGAAAGAGCCATTTGCACTGATCGAACTCTGGCCTACATCCGGTCAGCACCCACCAGACACATCTGGTCATCAAAAACCCTTTCTTAAACCTTACTGATGTTGGCCGGACGCCGGCACCCAGAGTCTGCTCATTTCTCTGTTCAGCGTCTGGTCCGTGGTCAACAGTCTGTCCACGCTGCTACAGATACGGCTAGCATCGCGTCCGATGAGCACTGGTGTCCAGCGTCCGATCGCACTCTGACTGCTGCTGCCGATCAAATGAACTGACCAAACTCTCCAAGCTGCGTCCGGTCACTACCGAATCTGCGTCTGGTCAGTCATTTGACTCTCCATTTGCTTCTAATTCAAAATTCTCTGTGAATGAAGTTGACTCCTATCGATCTTAGGGCTATTCCTGAGCTACCTAGTGCTAAGTTTAACAAGTGTGCACCACACCTAATCTATTAGACTTACCTAGGTTAAGTTACTAGTCCATACCTCTCTTAATAGTATGGCCAAAGGAAAAATAAAGTTTTAAACTACTCTAAATGTCTCTCCAACACCAAACAACACTTAGAACTAGTCCGTCGTTAACCTTGTCGTCCATCCTTTGAAAACTGAAATGATTTCCATCGACAGGGGCATGACAACCACGATTGCCCAATCAATTTTCATTACTATGACATAACTCAAATTGCCTTTACAAAACACACGTTAGTCATAGTAATCTCGTGTCGTCATTAATCATCGAAACCCAACTGGGGACCTAGATGCTTTCAATGTAAATGACCAGGATCTGTAGATCGTGTAACCGTAAGTGTAAATGAAACAACCATATTGGTGTCACAAGGGTATTATAACCTTAAGTGCAAACGAAATCATGTGAAGGAACACCATACTAGTGTAAAATTGCATAATCCTGACCTCAACAAATTTGCTTTTGTTTCTTCAAAAAATACTATTTTGTATCCCAAATGAATTTATGCTTTTAGATCATTAAGTTTAGATTTCAAATACATATTTCATAGAAAATGTATCGAAAATGAATTTCATGGTTATGGAAATTTGACACTATTAAGTTTAAAAAGCCCAGAGTGTCTATGTGAACAATGCAGTCCCACGTGTAAATCATGGTGAGGTATACATTGAGACCACGTAAGAAGGAGCCAAACCAATGTGACTATTGCATAAAATGTAGCATGTTTTATCACCAATAAATCATTCTTTTGATAGTAATCGATTCTAGGCAGTTTACTCAAAGTCACATAGAGCGTAAAATAAGTCACAAAGTCTTTGCAAGCATTGCAATCCATGTGTAAGTCTTAGTGAGGTATTTAGTAGGTCAGCGTGCATGGAAAAAAAAATGCTTGTGCATAAACCATAATAAGCAAGCAAGGATGTGATGCACCTAACATTTCTATTTGACAAGTGATTAGGAATGCCAGATAACATGAATTTGAAAATATTTTCTAAAATTTTTCAAGATTCATTTAATTTGTTTTCAATTTAGAGAGTGAAAAATGTAAGGTTTTTAAAAAATGCATATTAATTTAATCGGTTGCATGCATTTATGCATCCGCATTAATTTTATTGAGTGAAAAATGGTTTTCCAAATAATTAAGTTCAAATAGGTTTTGTTGTATTTTAAAATTAAAACTTTCATAAATATGTTTGAAAAATATTTTCAAATTTTGTTTGAAAATGAATTAAAAATGGATTTTGAAAGGGGTTTCCAAATGTGTTCGACAAACATTCAAGTTTAGTTTCAAAATCAAATTTCAAACTTTTATTAATTTCAAAATATAGTTTCAGGATGGTTTGCAAAATAAAAAACGCTTTAAAAACTGTTTCGACTGAAATCCTATGAAACCCAGCCCACAAATCTGCTCCTCCTTTTCTATTTGGAAAAGGTATACAGTACCTCACTCAACTTTTACAAAAGTCTATTTTTTTAGTTAAAAAAAGATTATTTTTGCTCCATAAACTCTAAAATCGGGTAAACCACCTCCCTGAACTTTTAAAACCATTCGTTTTACCTCCCTGACTGGTTATAAGCGATTTTCAAAGGCGGTTTTGTCTTTTTCTTTTTTATTTATTTTGACTGAATCTTTGAAAAAACATAGTAAATCACAAAAAATTATAAAATAGAAAATCCAATTTTGTTAGACTCCATATGAGTAGATCTACACAGTGACCTGTGTTATGGTATGCTTTAGTATAATTTTTTTATTGTAGCTTTAGATTTATGCTTTTCTATAATTAATTCGTAGCTACAGTTTTTATGGTCTAATTATGGTGAAATTTTTATTTTTGGCTAATTATTGTATGCTTGAACTTTATAAAAATTTCATACTAATTGGATCATGTATAAGTTATACATGATCCAATGGGTATAAAAGTTTTACTACAGTTTAAGCATACAATAATTAGTCCACCATAAAAATTTCACCATAATTAGACCATAGAAACTGCAGCTATGAATTAATTATAGAAAAACATATATCTAAAGCTACAACAAAAAAGTATACTAAATCATACCATATTATATGTTCACTGTGTAGATCTATTGATGTGGAGTCCAACAAAATTGAATTTCCATTTTATGATTTTTTTATGATTTAATATAATTTTTCAAAGATTCAACCGAAATAAATAAAAAAGAAAATGACAAAACCGTCTTTGAAACCCGCTTATAACTGGGCAGGGAGGTGGTTTACCCGGTTTTAGAATTCAGGGAGAAAAAACAGACTTTCGCAAAAGTTGAGGGAGGTAAAGCGGGCTTTTTCCTTTCTATTTCTTTATTTTTGTTTTCAGCCCACTTCATCTTTTCATTGGGTCGATCCCGTTTCTCTCCCCACGCCTTCCTCTTTTTATTCTTGGGCTGCCAGCCCAATAGTTGGCCCGTTTAGCTGCCAACACAGCCCGGCAGTCATCATATAATTACTACGGAGTATGTTTGAAGCAGGCTACAGCTACAGGAATCCCTGTTTCCTAAAAAAAACAATCTAAAGGAATCCCTCCTTTAGGAAAGTGCTTTTTGTGTCAAATTAGGTTTTCAGCTATATACACTGGTCGTTCAGTTTCTAAATCTGCAAATGCTAATGACTGCCTCAAACACGAGGTGTGCCTCCGGACATGTTTGATATGCTGTACTAAACTGTAGTCACCTAGATCTAGATATTTAAATATGTGAACTAACAGTGAACTAAACTTTAGTTTTCACCTCAACTAGCCATTAGTCCATTATTAGTTGATAAATATCGGCTAAAGTTAACTAAAAGGTGGTCATGAGTCCACGCCTGAGGATTTTTTTTTTCTTTTAACTCATACTATCCAAACACACTTGACTAAAAGTGCTCCAACTAAATTTTTAACTCAACTAAAACATTTGTTCATCTAAAGTTTAGGCCTAGTAATCAAAAGGCAGGCCCCAGGCCTTACGAGGCCTAACCCGTATAAGCATGTATGGCCCAATTGCAGAGCTTGGTCCAAGGAGATGTCATCGGTCTGGCCATACCAGGCCTGACCCGTATAGGCATTATGGCCCAATTGCGAGCCACATGAGCTTGGTCCAAGGGAGATGACATCGGTCGACGGTCTCATATGCATCATAATCAAAATCGATCATTCCTCGTTATAAAAAAAACGATCATTCCTTGGTCCACGTTGTACACAATCGATTTTTAGAAAATTCTAAGATGAAAAATAATTAATTTTTTTTATGTAGCGACGAAAAAGTGAGAAACGATGGGAAAGCATAGAGGGTGATATTGTGTTTTGGGGATTTATTAAAATAATGGAGTTAAGGTATAAATCTAGATGACTTGATGGTACAAATTAGGTTGGGGAATATTTGTGAAGAGAATATTTAAATTGTTTCTTTTCTTTTCTAGCTCTCCAGTGGGATCCGCCATCCATGCGTCATTTGGTCTGTCGATCCTTATTCTTATTTTTTTTTCTCACTCTCTACTCCGTCCGTGTCCGTCCTCTCGTCCCTCACTCTCACCCTTCTCACTTCCCGTCAGCAGCTACAATACATTTGTTGGTGTGGTGACACTCATATCCAGACATCTGTATCACTTTTCACCCTTTTTAGACTCACAACATGTATTTATTATCGACCTTAAAATTTAGTTGAGTTAGGGTTAGGTGAAGCCCAATTAAATATAATAAAATATGTAGCTCGTTATTATCGGCACGAGCACCGTACAACAAATTATGTCTTATTGCAACGCACGAACATGTTTGCTATAAATACCGAAAAAAGGGTGGAAGGCAATAACTTTTGCCCTCTTGATGGTTGATCTTGAACCTATACATCTGGGTTCAAATCCGATCTCCGACTTGGCACGTGTGTTCGTATTTTCACTTCTTTCAGTAGTATCCGGCGTACCCATGGACATATTCGGTGACTTTGTTAACTTTTAGATTTTAGATCTATGGGTTTAATCTTTCAGAGGTGTTTACACGGTAGAACTTGCGTGCGTACGCTAATAAGAGTTACTAGGACCAAACGTTATTGGAGCAAAAAAAAGAGAGTACACGCCGCTGCCCGAGATACGGAGCCGATGCCGAGATGGTTACGCCAGCCAAACGCGTCCACGTACGCCAGCAGCAGCCGGTGGAGGGAGACGTCGTCAAGTGGGGCGCGCCGCACGCAGCTGCGGAGACAACGACTTGGACCCGCTAGCGCGGCGGCACGTCAGGCAGAGCAGAGACGTGTCCCGTCCGGCCGAACCGAACGCGCCCCCCACTCCGCGCCGCGCGCTCCACGCCGCCTGTCACCATCACTCATCACTCGCCCAAACAAAACAAACAGGCAAAGCGGTCGCCGGGCAATCCCGCCCTTCCTCGCGATCCGTCCGTATGTCCACTTGGCGTGGCGACGCACCGCTCGCGTGCACGGCGGACCCACGCGCGCCCCACCTCGCCACTGATTTGGAGAGGCGGCACGTAGAAGGCGCCGCACCAGGACCATAGCGGCAGCCCCTCTTGTCCTCCTTTTCGGCTCTCTCTCATCCCGTCATTTTCTACGCTTACAGCTACGCGAATGAACTGGTCCACGAACGACCGCGACGCACCGGCGGCACCCGCCAGCTGTGGTGCGGCTGGGCGGTGGGCCCAGCACCGCACGTAGTTGTCAGGTGCGTGCGCTATTTGTGGGCGCTGTCGGGTACCAGAAGGAGCGTGAGATCGCAGATTTGACGTGCTCAGCTCGGGATTAATCAGCGTCCCACCCAAGTGGCGATGGCGTGGAGACGCCAACTCCACCTCGGCGGCGGCTCGCTCGGCGCCACGATCTCCTCGCCCAATAATCGCGTCTCCACAGCGGGGTGCATCCTGGCGCCTAACCATTCGTGGATGAGGAGGTTAGACTGTCTCCGTCGACAGTTACCCAAAATAAAACACTTATTTCACGATTGGGTAGTGCTACGGGTAAAGAATTCAATACTTATTTTTGACTTCTCCAACAATAAAATCTAAAAGAAAACAGGCTTCGTAATCCATGACTCCGTTCCCTTGAACTGCTTCGATACTTTTCAGCGAACGAACAGTATTTTTCTTTTGCAACAAATTAGCCTAAGCCAATTTTCAGCGAAGCCAGCCAGGTGGTAAATAGGAGTACGCCATGTTTATTCTGTCGACGTCTAGTATTCAACTAGTACATAGGAGTTGTGTAAAAAAGACCCCTCTCTTTTATTTTATCCTTCTAGTATCTTTAGGTCTATTTGGATCACTTGGAACTAAAGTTTAGATGGGCTAAAGTTTAGTCAGACTAGAATTTAAATGGCTAATCACAATACCTTTTGTGTATACAAGCAGTATCCATAGGTGTACAAATAAATTTTAGTGATAGGGGTGTACACGCAGGTAAGAGAGGTGGAGCCTAATTGTTGTGATGACCGTGGAGTAAAACGTGCTAGAGATCATAGAATTATCTAAATTCAGATATATTAAGAAACAAGAGGACGTGAAAATATGATAGGGAAGGACGTGATTGTACTCTAAATAAATAGTCCCTTGAAATATATCCGCATACGTTCCAATTGATCAAAATTTGTGTCTCTATTTCATTGTATTTGTCAATCCATGGGCCAACACATAGTTTCAAAAACTCTTACAAAATGACCACATATACAATAGTTAAAATGCACGCTACAAATCAGTGATATAATAACCATGTAAATACCATATACGCACCCCTTTCTTGTCAAAAAATAAATGGAAATATATTAATGAAATACTTTTTTAGGGTAACTTGATAAAAAAAGGTCCATTATTTCTCCAGGTTTAAGTTTTTCTTGAAAATATTTTTATGCTTATTCCAAATTGTATACTCCAGTATTTACTACTCCTCCGGTCCCTTATAATCGCTTACATGCATTTTTCGTTTTGGTTATAATCAACTGTCGACATTGTTTATTCGGTCATTTAAACCACCAGTAATTACAAATGTTTTTTCTCTCACAATAAACCAAAGATCGGTAGGTCAAACCAAATTTAAAAAATCAACCAAATGAGCAGGCCTGAATATCTAGTGGAGTGGGAATACCGATAGTAAATTAATTAGTCTATCATTTAAACGGATGGCCAGGAACGAAGCGTTGCATGCACGGTGCCTTTTTCACCTACGAGCGATGAGGTAGGAATGCATGCGGCGCGGTTGTTAACATGCAGTTAATACGTTTCTTGGCCTTGCCGCGCTAGATATACAGGACCGGAGGGAGTAGTACTCAACATTGTATACTCCCTGAAGTTTAAGGGAGCACCGTTCCGAAAATCCGCGTCGGCAAGGAGCTGCCAGCCAAACCGTCCGTGCTCCGTGGTCCTCTCCTATGCAACGGCGCCTGGTACACGGTCGGGCGTACGTCCAGGGCCATCAGGAAAGTGGCTGTGCCGCCGCTGCCGCAGGCGTGTGGTGGAAGCGGCGCGGCATCACGCGATCCGCGGGCAACCGGCGCGTGCCGGTGCCTGCCGTGGTGGTGGCGGCGGCTGTACTGCCTGTCGGTAAAAATAAAAAGAGGACCGGAGGCCTGCGTGGCCGGTGGGCGCCTCGCCTCGGTGGGGGAACCCCCCGGCCTCGCGATCCAAGCAACACGCCCGCGGGCCGGCTGATGCCGACATTTTGGTGGTTGGTGCGGTCCTCTTCGCGCCGCACGCTGATCCTGATCTCGCCGTTAGCGCGCGCGGGCGCGGCCGTCCGCCCACCGGTTCACGCCTCTCATGTGACGTGATCCGTTGATCTGCCGCGCGCGACTCGGCCGTCCGGTAGTTTTCCCTTGGATTGGATGACCTGACCTCTCCCGCGCGCGTCTTGTTCGTCTTCGTTGTTCCCCTCTTGGATCGGATGACCTGACCTCACGAGACGAGATCGAGGCTGAGCTTAGCAAGGAGCACGTACGAGCAGTAGTTGTGCTAGCACTGGAAGCTCATCTGTCGCATTCGCAGGGGATTTGCCAGATCGGCTGGTTCTTGTTCTATCGACTCACAATATACGGAGTATTCAACTCGGCATTGAGATTTGATACCGTTTGGAGAAGGCCAGTGTTTTGCGTCTCGGAAGCACCGCTCTGTGTGTACCATGCATATCAATTTATTAATTCATTTATCTTCATCTTGTACAACTCTTTCAAAAAGAAACACAAGGAAATTTATCTTCATCTTTTCAAAAATAAACACGAGGAAAACAGTCTTGGATTAAGTACAAGTTTCATATTCAAATTCATTAAGTTTCATATCCAAATTCATTATACCCCTGCATTCATGCTTGAACCGGAGTACAGAGTACTTTGAAAGCATGAGGCTGAGCTCTGGTACTTTTGCTTCAGTATATATACGGCGATTTTTGTAACTACAAGCAACGTCAAGAAGGGTTTGCTGAAACTGTATCGTCACACCGATCAATTGGTAACGAATAATCATGGCGTGTGCTGTCCGTCTATCGGATCGAAAGGCAAGAAATTCGGTCCACCTTTCCTACCATCAGCACGCACTTCCCCGCACCAGGGGGGGGTTGGCGGGGAACGTCACCACCACCTTCCAATCGAGAGCGAGCCTTTGTCCGCGAGCGGCGTATCTTCCGGCACCAACAAGTTTCCGCTCGCGACACGGTTCGCTCAAGTTGACGATCCGTTTGCGGGCGCAGGCGCGGCGTGGAGACTGGAGACTGGAGAGGGAGGCGTGCGCGCCTGCTCGGGATGGATGCAACGACAGCGCGGCGGTGGAGGCCGCCGCGGCCCCACGTGTCTTTACGCTCCGCTGCGTGCGCGGCCGATGCCGACGCCGCCCCTGACCCCAGCCAGGGACGCACGGATCGTGATGCGTCGTCTTCCTCTCTCGCGGGGCCCGCGCGCCCGCCCACGACGTGCTCGCGCTGCCTGGCGTGGCGTGCCGCTCCCTGCAGTGCCCCGCTCCAGGTGGGCCCTCGAGCGGCGGCTTTGCCTTTGCGTCCGTCTCCGTGCCGTGCTCCCTTCGCTTCTGGGATTTCTGAGGGATTTTCGTTCCGCGCCCTCCAGTCTCCCGTTTTTGGCTCCGTGCCCTTGCTCAAGAGCTTGTCACGGGACTCAGTTGCTCTTTGATTGCGATACTATAGCTGTTAGTTCAAACTAAAATTACAGTTTTTTAACAGAGAGAGAGAGAGAGAGAGAGAGAGAGAGAGAGGGAGCTTGAAATAAGGGCATGTTTGGATTATATTCTAAAATTCAGATTTTCAATAAAAATAATCTTTGATTTTTTCTTGGATTTTGTGCATATGTGTAAGAATCCTAGGGTGTTTGAATGAAATTCTAAGATTTTGATTTTTTTTCTATCCGCATTCTTAAAATCCCCATGGATCAAAATGCTAACACACCAAAGTCTAGATTTGCTGATGACACTTTCAAGCAAGAAACCAAAAGGAAACTATATCATGTCTTACTATCCTAATTCATGGTCTACTCCATTAGTACTTTGATGGATCATCCTGTGCTCGTAATTTTCTGGCATAGTTTTTTCAAGGGCTAGTTAAGAGGAATGGAGCAATATATATGAGGTTACATCCCTTTTTCAGTGTAATAGAGGGCGCCGAGGATGTTGTACCTTAGAGCAAGTGTTTCCAAACTCGACCCATCCCATCAAGGCATTCAAGATCACATCAATAGACTATAGTGCATCTTTATGAGAGTTTGGCTTTAGAGCTCGAGAGCTTCGAGTAATTGTGCCATGTTTCCATTGTATCTTAGAGATCTTGAGCGTTTTGATGTATCCGTGACCTTTTAAAGGTTAGGACATGATTTTTGGGTTGTGAAACCTTCAAAACACAAGATGGTTCACAAACTAAAATTTGAGAGAACACACAGATAGGCTCTAAACTATTTAAAGAGCATTTTTTCTAGCATGCATGATATATTAGTTACTAATGACTAACGAGTGCTGAAGAATAGGGCGATTATATACTAACCCAAGCACTACTGAAGTAGTGCTGAAGAATAAGACGATTATATACTAACGAGTGTCGTGAATCAGGTACCACTTAATATATCCTTTTCAAGAGCTTTTGTTTGGACAAATTGATTGCCTCAAATAACCTAGTACAACCGATGTTCATCTTTATAAAGATGGGGATGTGTTTACCTAGGACCTTCATAAACGTAGTCCATTTCAGTATGCTCAATTACCAGTATCTGATAAACCAGTGTATGTCCTCCACGAATAAGTGCATATGGAAGATGGAAATTCCTACGAAGACGAAAGTTTTTCTTTGGTATCTCTAAAGGGGTGTCGTTTTAATAAAAGATAACTTAGATAAAATAAATTGGAACGGTAGTTGTCATTTTTGTGTTAGTATAAAGAAACACTTATACACCTATTTTTTTATTACGACCATGCTAAGACTAGTTGAAAATTTTCTCACATAGCTACTAGGTCAACCTCACCTAGATCTATAACCCATATAGGAGTACTTGGGAATTGATTAACAAACGTAAGGGAAAGGATTGATGTTTAATATTTATGGATGGCAAGCATCAATTTTATGTGTTTTGGTGTACTTCTACTGATCTATTTTTTGAGTAAAATGTTAAGATCCTTTTTTGCCGCTTACCTCAAGGGAGCATATGGGTTGTCTTTTATAGGTGATGCTGTAGCTTGATGACAAGAAATAAACTAAATATTTAGTCAGCATAATTTTGAAAGGGTCAGCTTGACATTGCTCCATAAACTTTACCGTGAAGCAACTCTAGAAAATCCTCAAGATTGCTCTCATAACTCTATTTTTTTCTTAGATATGGCTGAAAAATATGAAGTGAAGCCGTCCTAAATAGGCCCTAAAAGTCATCATCTTAGATGTGTTCGCAAGAATAAATGGGAAAGCAAGTGATATGGTATAATTTTATTTTTTTCATTTGTATTCTCATTTCTTAATTTGTGATCAACAGGTGATCTAAAAGGCATATGAGAACTTCCAGGTGTATTCAGTCGCCTAGCACAGGGCTTTTTCCTTCTTAAAAAATTAATATACTAGTTTTTCCTTTTTCCAACATGAATATAATAGTTATATGGACAATAAACTTAAAGACGGGTTCACTTTAGGAAGAAGACCCGGCAGCTATTGCGTCAAGACCATGAGAGTCTAGGGACCTAAAGAGAAACGGCACCCGTAACATCCTGCCATACGTTACGTAATTTTGCAGGCCGGCAGGTGGCAGACGCGCAAAAACGGCTGCCCCTAATTTTAATGGCCGCCTCGCTAAAGACGAGGGGCGGCGGCGAGGAGAGGACAGGACAGTCAAACCGCTCTGCTGACTGCGCCGAGTTTTATTCCTCTCGCCGCTCCACCACTCGCGCTCGGCTTTCCCCTGCCTGCTGCCCTTTTTAACCCTCCCGGCTGCCTATAAATACCGCCCCTCCCCGTCGCCTTATCCTAGACGCCACACACCCCTGCCCACACCATCTCGCTGAGCCGGAAGACCCGCGCACACACGCCACTTGTAACACCATGGCGCCCCGGGTGGCGGACAAGTCGCCGTTGCCGCCGGCCACCGGCCTCGGACTGGGCGTTGGCGGAGGAGTCGGAGGCGTGGGCTTGCGCCCACACTACAGAGGCGTGAGGAAGCGCCCCTGGGGACGTTACGCCGCGGAGATCCGCGACCCTGCCAAGAAAAGCCGCGTGTGGCTGGGCACGTACGACACGGCCGAGGAGGCCGCCAAGGCCACGACGCCGCCGCCCGCGAGTTCCGAGGCGCCAAGGCCAAGACGAACTTCCCGTTCGCGTCCCAGTGCCCCGCCGCCGCCGCCGGTGCTGGTAGCCCCTGCAGCAACTGCACCGTGGACTCGAGTGGCGGCGGCTGTGGCGTCCAGGCGCCTATGCAGGCTATGCCGCTGCCTCCGGCCCTCGATCTCGATCTCTTCCATCGGGCGGCCGCCGTCAACGCGGTCTCCGCCGGCGGCATGCGGTTCCCGTTCAGCGGCTACCCGTCGCGCGCCCGACCCCGCACCAGTACTTCTTCTACGAGCAGGCAGCGGCAGCGCGCAGCCGCGGCCGCGGCGGCCGGCTACCGGATGCTCAAGGTCGCCCCACCGCCGGTTACCGTGGCCGCCGTCGCGCAGAGTGACTCCGACTCCCTCGTCTGTGGTTGATCACACCCTTCGCCTCCCGCGGTGACGGCACAGAAGGAGGTGGGCTTCGAACTGATCTGAACCGGCTGCCGCCGGCAGAGAACTAGGCACACCGGGAGTTTTTAGCTGACGACTCTTTCTTTTTTCCCTTTGCCTTCATCAGGAATGTTACTTCTGGTTGTTTGGTCCTGTATTCTTGTTCTGTAGACTATGAGATGGGGAGCCTTGTAAATAGTTTTTTTTTTCCGCCGAGACGGAAATGATCTGAGATTTGTTCGTCTGTCTGGGCAGATCAAGCCGGCGTTGATATGGGCTTAAACCATGGAGTATTGATTAGTGTAATTCCTAAGTACTGAGAATATAATATTTGTTGAGGAAAAGAATGACCCAAAGAAATCTGTCTGGAAAAGCTTCAGACGTTTCCTTTCGATCTTTCCATTCAAGAAAAGGTGTCTAGCTTGGTTGTGAAACACCGGTCGCCATTTATTTGCGCCGCTGCGTTTGTAACCCCAACAAGTATTTTGTTGCC
Organism: Miscanthus lutarioriparius; assembly: GCA_904845875.1. NCBI lineage: Eukaryota > Viridiplantae > Streptophyta > Magnoliopsida > Poales > Poaceae > Miscanthus > Miscanthus lutarioriparius. The sequence goes on along the minus strand of CAJGYO010000005.1, from coordinate 22,764,691 downwards.
GTCACGGTGACACGACAATTTTACTTCTGGTTTGGTCAGGGACGCATCTCATTCAGCATGGCCTAATAACTCGACGAAGCTTGTTTCCACCTTGACTTGATGAGGCTGATTTGGAGCAACCGACGTGCTCATCAGCCGACCGCCGATGGGTTTGCCGAGGAAGCAGAACTGCAGAAGCATCGTTATCTGTTTCCGCGGCTTTCCCCGCTACAGTACGCTATATAACGACAGTAATTATTGTTGTCATTCACCGCGGCAAATTTGCGGCGACGAAATAATTTTCAAATCCATAGGTCATGGCAGCGTCGAGGAGACGGCAGGCAGGCGTCGAGGAGATCTTGGGGAAGAAAAAGGCAGATGCGATGGAGCGGCGGAGTCGTGGGCCTCAGGCGGGAGGCAGGTGTGGACAGGACGACTCCTCGAGCAGTGGGGTGTCTGGATCTTTCCGCACCGGCGACGATCTGTTCGTACGACGGAATCGCGGCTGCGTTGTGCTACTCGTGACCTTGAGAATAACGTGCGTGTGGGCGGGGCCCCGGGCGACACGTGTGCGCGGCGGCAGGCCCCGTCGTTGCCGGCTGCCGGATCACCTGTGCGCGCCCCACTCTGGGCGGACACCCGTGGTTGGGCGCTCGCGTCTCGCGCGCGGCGCGGGCGTGCCGGATCCGCGCGGCTGGGCCGCGGCCGTGTTCAGTGTTCCGTGTTCGGGGCGGCTGCGTCCGGATGCGGCGCGAGGACCGGGCGTGGTCTCGGGCGACAGCTGTGGGCCTGGCGCAGCGGGAGGGCCGGCATCAGGGGGCAGTGA